>JACGWO010000003.1:48346221-49069089 GCA_034509735.1 Sesamum alatum
CCCAAGGTGGAACATCAAGGCATGAAACAAGAGTATCACAAGGCCCATTGGAATGACAATGGGTATATTATTTTGTAATAATATATAGGACCACCCTAGACAGACCATAGACTCACTGCGGGCTCAGTGGATCGCATAGGTTGGGCTTGTGATCATCCTAACAGGGGTATGCTATATTTTCTACATCGCGGCGTATTTATTTAATCGCTTTAAAATATTGGATATTATGCATGCTAAAACACCTTAATATGATGAGGTTTTCGGTCGTTCATTAAAGCTCTCATTTGGTTGGACCAAATTAAATATTAGGCCCAGAATGGACTTGGATCAAAATGGTATTTTGATCTGTCCGAGCCTTCTATCCACAACAATGTGGTGAGGAAGCTAACACTACCCAAATGTGGTCTCACGAGTCGTGGCACACTTGGAGTAGGGGAAAGCTGCACCATTGTTGTGAACAACGAGACTGCACTCGCTGTTTTCCTATCTCACGAGTCGTGGGGGGCGACAGTTTGAGGCATGATTTGGTTGATGGGTCAGGCCCAACACTGAGTAACATGGTTCGCTTGGAGTCCTCGGAACCATGCGAATAGGTGAACAAAACATCTTCGAATCTCATAGGATGAGAATGATATTGGATATCTCCCACGAGGTCTTCTTCATGTGAATCGTAAAAGCGGGACATGGAGATTACGCTTGTGGATCCCAAGCCCACTAGGAAATGGTTTCCCGAAATTTCGCTTGAGAGTGGTGGAATTTCGTATAAATAGTGGGAGGGTTAAAGACTAAAAGACCATGTCTTCAACTTGAATAATAATATTACCATCATCTGCTAATTTCTGCTTTACATTTTATAAATGTAGATATGTCTAAGAAATCCATTGACCATAGTACTTGAGACTAATAAGTTCAACAGAACGAACTACTTAGACTGGCTGAGAAACCTGAGGATTGTCTTCAGTTTCGAGAACCAAGGCTACGTCTTGGACGAGCCGCCGCCGAGCGACTTACTGGAGGGGTCCACGCTAGAAGAACGTTTGACGTTCGAAAAATGGCATGAGGAAAACTGGAAAGTGCGCAGTATCATATTGTCTTAGATGTCTAACGACATCCAAAAAGCAATATGAGAGGCTGGACAACGTCTCTGCCATAATGCTCCGCATGAACGAGGTTTATGCGGTTTCGGATAGGCATATTAGATATGCCGCCACAAAAGCATTCTTTGGCACCAAGCTTGCTGACGGATCGTCAGTACAAAGTCATGGGGTTAAGATGCTCTCCATAGTGGAGAAACTCGAGGACCTTAAAGCTGGGCTTAACAATGACACATACATTGACGTGATCCTCCAGTCGTTTCCTCCGTCCTATGACCCGTTTGTTGTAAACTACAACATGAACGGACTTCAAAAGTCTATTCATGATTTGATCAACATGCTGGTCCAATACGAGGCAACGACCCACAAGTCGGTGCCGACGATATTGATAGGAGAGGCTTCAAGCTCCAAGGCGAATGGCAAGAGGGTCGGACACTAGAAGTGGAAGAAGGGAAAGGGGAAGACGGTTGCAGCCCCTGCTCGTGCCCAGGCGCCCCTGTTGCCCGGTGGGGATGGGCAAAAGGGAAAGGGAAGCTTGTGGTTCTCAGTGGTCTAAGGCAAATGATGTCTGCATGCATTGCCAAGGAAAGGGGCATTGGAAGAGAGAGTGCCCAGAACTCCTCTCCAACCCAGGTATGTTTGTGGTTGAAGTAAATATGATAACTAATTCTGCTTCATGGGTATTGGATACCAGGTGTGGTGCTCACATCTGCAATGATTTGCAGGCACTGCAAAGAAGCAAAAGGCTAACCAAGGATGAGATGATCATGAGGCTAGGCGATGGCAAGGCCATTGCTGTGGAAGCCGTAGGATCAATGGAGTTAGCCATTAGTAGTCATGTTAGGATTGTACTGAACAACTGTTTCTATGTACCTAGCATGATTAAAAACATTGTATCTATCCCGGTCCTTGACAAGGAAGGTATTCCTTTACCATCAATAAAAATGCTTTTATATTATAAAGGATGGTATTTCTCATTTGCTTGGTACATTGGTGAAGGGTCTGTACATACTTCAACAATCTAATTAGATTATAACTGCATAACACAAACGGAAAATATGATAATCATGATAATGCACAAATATGGCATGCGGGTTAGATCATATTTCTAAAGATAGGATAAGAAGGTTGATGGACTCAAAGAGTCTAGAAATAGACGATTTGGACAACCTACCGACTTTGCGAATCTTGTCTGAAGGGAAAGATAACCAAGAAACCCTTTGTTGGACAAAACACGCTAGCCAACGGTCTGTTGGATTTGATCCATACGGACATCTGTAGCCCACTAAATACTCAAGCTAGAGGTGGGTACTCGTACTTCATAACCTTTACCGATTATCACTCACGGTATGTTTATGTTTACCTGATGAGGTACAAGTCTGAAGCCTTTGGAAGATTTAAGGAATACAAACTTGAAGTAGAGAACCAAATCGGTCGAAAGATAAAAGCCCTTCGGTCGGACGAGGTGGAGAGTATTTGAGCGGTGAGTTCATTGATTATCTAAAAGAGAATGGGATTCTCTCTCAGTAGACCCTTCCTGGAACACCACAGCTTAATGGTGTGTCTGAAAGGAGGAATCGGACCTTGTTGGACATGGTCCGATTCATGATGAGTTTTACCGAACTCCCCTTATCCTTCTGGGGATACGCTCTTGAGACAGCGGCCAAAGTTTTGAACTTGGTGCCATCTAAGAAGATCTCCCAGACGCCATATGAGATATGGCATGGCAAGCCTGCCTCCTACAAATACTTGAAAGTGTGGGGTTGCCCCGCATATGTCAAGAGATTAGTGGGAGATAAACTTGACTCGAGGTCTAGTTTATGCAGGTTCATCGGGTATCCGAAAGAAACTGTGGGGTATTATTTCTATGATCCCTCGGAGCAAAAAGTTTTTGTCTCACGAAACACAGTGTTCTTGAAAAAGGGTTTTCCATCCTATAGTCGACGCGATGAGGTACTCCTTGAGGAATCAAGTGAGGTACCCATGAGGCGGCAGTGACATCTGAGCTGGTGGTTCCCACTCATAATGTTCCAATGCTCCATAGGTCGGCCAGAGTATCCCAAGCACCGATAGGTATAGATTTCTGGGCCTAACCGATCAGTTGGATAATTGATCTAAAGACGTACGGAGAAGAGATATCGGACATCGATTCGGATAAGTGGCTTGAAGCCATGAAATCCGAGATGGACTCGATGGGTACAAACTAGGTTTGGACCCTAGTGGACCCACCTAAAGGGGTAAAATCCGTAGGGTGTAAATGGGTCTACAAACGTAAGCTTGGAGTTGACGGGGAGGTTACAACCTTCAAAGCCAGACTTGTGGCAAAGGGTTACACTTAGCGATCGGGGGTTGATTTTGATGAAACCCACTCGCCCGTAGCAATGGCTAAGTCCATTCGGATACTGCTTGCCATAGCAACATGGTATGAATATGAAATATGGCAGATGGACGTGAAAGCCGCCTTCCTCAACGGTTTTGTAGAGGAAGAGATCTATATGGATCAACCGGAAGGTTTCACATCTGTTGGAGAAGAGCAGAAGGTCTGCCGTCTCCAAAGGTCCATCTATGACCTCAAACAAGCTTCTCGAAGCTGGAACATACGTTTTGATAAAGTCATACGGGGATATGATTTCATCAAGAACGAGTCCGATCCTTGTGTATACAAGAAGATTCAGTGGGAGCTCCGTTGCATTTCTAGTGCTTTACGTGGATGACATCTTGCTCATTGGGAAATGATGCTAAGATGTTGGGAACCACTAAAGCTTGCTTGTCAACACAATTCTCCTTGAAGGATATGGGCAAGGCATCCTACATCCTTGGCATCAAGATCTACAAGGACAGATCTAGAAGGATGTTAGAAATGGCCCAGTCCTCGTATATTGATAAAGTCTTGAAGAGATTCAAGATGGAGAACTCAAAACGAGGATTCCTTCCTATAAGGCATGGAATTAAGTTATCCAAGAAGCAGTTTCTCCTAAGACTGATGAGGAGCTTAAATGGATGTTGGACATCCCCTATGCTTCAGCTGTAGCAGCATTCAATACGTTGTCCAATGCACTAGACCTGATGTGGTTTTCGCTTTGAGCGTGACTAGTCGATATCAGTATGTGACAGAGGTGTCTCTTATGCACTCGGAGACACGTTCATGCTGTTTAAAGTTGTGGCCACACTGGTTGGTTGAATAGGGAATGGTTTCCTGTGTCGACGCAATGAGGCATGCGTAGTCTCGAGTATTAAGCATAGATGCCTAGTCGAGGATGAGAAGAGACGCCCAATTCCATACCCTAGACTAAGGTCGGGAGACGGTAGGTGGAAGGACCGTACCCGTACGGAATCGACGCCTAAATGTTCACGACAACATTCACCTAGTCTCTAGTGCCATGGACCATTGCTAGATGGCCACCCATGGTAACGGGCCCTTGTGGGACACGGGCCTAAGTCTAGCTGAGGGTGAACCTAAAGGGTCACACACAAATCACCGAGAATGTTGAGGGATTGACTTAGAATCAATCTCGAAGGATGAATAAGTAATTGGATTACTTAAGGGATTGTCCATTGGATGGACGGGCCGATATTGTATCGGGCCCTCGTTTAATCAGTAAATGGGATTTATCTATTAAATATGGGAAGTTTAGATGTTGGATCTTTTGATTGGATTAAAAGATTAATGGAAATTATTTAAGTGGACATTAGATTAAATTGAATTTAATTTTGGGTTCGTCGTAGTTGGATTACGGCAAAATCCGGTCCGTTAAATTTTGACCCAAGAGGAGAATTAATTCCTATTTTGGAATAGGAAGAAGTTGGACTTCTTTCCTAAATAGGCATGACCAAAAATGCTACCTTGGAGGGAGCAAAATTCGGTCATGTTGGATGCTAGGTGTTAGTTGACTTGTCTCTTTTGGTAAGAGACAAATCAACTCCAATCAAGTCATTTCCTTTTGGTATGATCTGATCATACCTTAAAAGTTGGTAGCTTGATTGAAGAATTAATGGTGATTGATTGGGATGTATCCAGACATCCTTGAATAAACCTAGACGCATTCCAATAATCACATTTAATTACGTATATATATATGAGTTCATTATTCATCTTTTCTAGGAAAAGAAGAACAAGAAAATCGGCCTCTCTCCTCTTTCTAACTTTCGGCCTCTCCCCTTCACTCTTACTATGTTCCTCATTTGATCTTGGATCAAAATGGAAGAACAAAGTAAGTTTAAGAAGAACACTAATCTATAGTGTTTGTCTTCTCAAACCGATTCCTTCGAAAGCCGTTTTCTTCTAGCAAGAAAAATGAAGGTTTCTTCTGGTGTGGTGTGGATCACCTTTAGAGAGTTCATACGTTTGAACTTAGTGGACATTCCGAAGAAGGAACAAAGCAAGTAGCCGCGCACACGTGAAAATTTACAAAGGTAACGGTTAATTACACTTTCGTAGCTTTCCATTTCCTCTATGCTCTATGTACAATATGCATTTTAAATATTGATACATCCTACATCGAACGCCCGGTTGAGCACCCAAGGGTACACCCCTTGGGATTTCACAATTATGCAATTTTAATTTACGTATGTTATCGTCTCTCGTTTCTGCTCGCACTCCCGGGCGGATCCGCTTGTTCCTTCAGCAACAGCCTGAGGAAACGGGGCCTACTTGTTGGGGGTTGTGTGTGTTGTGGAATGGAAGGGGAGGACGTGTTCCATGTCTTATTGAGTTGCACTTTCTCATGGAAAGCTTAGGCACTATCAGGGTTGCCATCTAGTTCACTTCATTTCCACAGTTCTTACGTGGGGGACTGGATGCGCAGCGTTCAGCAGAGTCTAGACGACGGGGAGTCTGCACTATTTCTGGTGATCTGCTGGCTATTATGGGGAGCCGCAACAAGCTGATTTTTGACGCACACGATCAGGAGCCCATGGAGGTTATCAAAGCGGCAATGAGGTGCATTAACGTTTTAGAGTAATTGGTCCCGTGCTATGGTTTTAATTTGTTCCGTGTTTCATCTTATCCTATCCCGAACCCGCTTTCTATTCTTTCTTCTTTCCTGGCTAAAGCTTATTTTGTCAAGGAGGATGATCCCAGCAATTCCCTTTAGGCATGCAAGGTCTCTGCTCCCCTTGTTTTATGACTTGCAATTAACGGTCCTTGTGCGCATAGATTTTTTAAGAATAAATCAAAGAAAGCACAAAAACCTTATTATTGTAAACAAAATGATCTATCGTGCGCAATCTCTGCGAGTATAATTTCCTCTTAAGTATAATGCAAAAATAATACACATTCTTCACTTTATTGTATCAATTCCTGATTAAATAAACTTGTTGAAGTAATTCTCACAAATATTATTGTCTTATGTTTGTCATTAATTTTCAGCTTATTGGCATAATTATATCAAGATAGTGAAACGGTACATGGTATTTTATTAATTTGAGTAGTTGCATCTAATATTGATTTAAATAATATTATAATAGTAAAATAAAATTACAAATTACACCAAAAATAAATTACAATACAAAAGATATTTTGTATAGAAAATAAACACCAATCATTAGTAAGTTAACGGAAAATTGCCGAAACTACAGAAAAGCTCATTTCACCTGTAGTATCTAAAGAGCTATTTATTTATGCAAGCAAGTCATCTTCCTCCAAATCCTTTAAAAAATGTGATTTGAAATTTTGTGGTGCTTGGTTATCTGTTGTGTAGGGAATTTTCAAAAGCAAAGAACGGGTAAAATGCTTTTTTGGTCTCGTAAGATTAGGATATTATTTATTTTGGTACCACAACTTAGATAGATGGTTGTTTTTAGTCCCATAAAACACGTTTTTCAGCTTTTTTGGTCTCAACAAATCATGTGCAACTTAGATAGGTGGTTGTTTTAGTCCTAAACGTAGGTGGCTATTTTAGTCCCATAAAACACATTTTTCAATTTTTTTGTTCCCAAAATATCATATGTTGGGACCAAAAAAACTGAAAACGTATTTATGGGACTAAAACAGTCACCTACCTAAGTTGTGGTACCAACAAAAATAATGCCTTAATCTTACGGGACCAAAAAAGTATTTTACCCAGCAAAAAACTGAGGCAGGAAACAAAAAAGACAATGACATTTTCAAACTTGAACTCAATGAAACTTCAAAAGAAATCCAAAAAGCTACCATACTCAACTAAAAAAAAGATAAATTTTAATCTCAATATCCCATTTCATTTTCAGTGAAATGGCATCCACACTTTAACTAGGATTCCAAATAATGATTCAATCTAGTAAGTGAAATTGTAATAGTACATTGCAATAGATTCTTGCTTAGTTATTTTAACCCTTGTTTTAATTACCATATCTTACAATTAGGTGCACATTAATTAAATTAATATATATTTATACCAACCAAAAATCAAGCAATTAATTTTAATATATTTGATAATAAGTTGGAAATAAATATAACATATTGATAATCTAAAGACAACTCAAATTTTCTATTGCATTAACTACATCTTAACTAATTTATATTTACAGATAACTCAAAAGTAACGATCAATCAAAATCATAAAAAAATAAAGAGTACCCCAATAATTAGTACTAACATCAAAATCAATGGTATGAAGACATATGCTTAAATCTCTCTCACGATTGGTGAGGATTGTGTTCCAAATGAACTATGCATTCATTATAGATAGGTAATAATTGAGAGAGAGAAAAGCTAAATAATTGCCAAATGAACTATGTATTTATTAGAGGTAATAATGGAAAAGAGAGAAAGCTAAATAACCCTAGGAAACTATTATTGGCTCACCGTCCACTACATACCCTGTCTTCTCATGTTCTCAACATTGTATTATCTATAAGACATGTTGTAAAATGCAACAAGTCATCATAGGACTTGAAAATGCATAAATGATTAGTGAGATAGAGGTATTAGGTTACTCGGAAGTTGATTTCTGGCATACAGGAGTTGTCAAAGGAGGATATTAATCTCTATCTATTTATAAATATAACTGGGTGGCAATTCTTGATGAGGAGGATCAAGATGCAGAATCTGATGAATCATTGGGAGATTGAAGTATATTTCAGTCTTATACATGATCTAAAGTGCATAAAATTACACAGACACAAACTCATCTTTCACCACTTATTTTATGCAATTTAGAAGTTGCATCATAAGACAAAATAGGGGAAATAGCATTTTTCATCCCATAATTTAATGTCTTTCCACTTTTGATCCCATTGAATACGGGACTCTCAATTTTGGTCCTTTAACTTTAAAAAAGTAGCACTTTCAATCCTAAGACACTTTCCGTTAGATATTTAACGGAAAGTGCCATGTGGCCGTTAAGTGCATGGGACCAAAAGTGTTACTTTTCGAAAGTTATGGGATCAAAAATGAAAATTTCATAATATATGGGACCAAAAATAAGAATTCCATAATATATGGGACCAAAAGTGTAAAGGCTTTAATGGCCACGTGCTAAGCACGTTGTGTTTTCCACTAAAAAAATTTAACGAAAAGGTGGCATGAGACCAAAAATGCTACTTTTTATAAAGTTACGGGATCAAAAATGAGAATCCCGTAATCAATGCGATCAAAAATGAGAAAGTCCTAAATTACAGAACAAAAAGTGTTATTTCCCCGACAAAATAAGATATAAAAATGAATTGACACACTCATTTTACCTTATATGTTTTTTGTTTTCGTGGTCAAAAGACTCTTCGGCATCATTATACAACACATCATAGAGCATTCAAACTCAACAGTCTTGCTTGAAAACATTAAAATTATTTCTTCCTTCTCATTCAATTCTCAAAAAGAGTTGATCAATCGCACAAAAAAAATGATTGAATACATAGACAAATCTAGACTAAATAGAGAATCAAAAACAAAAAGACTCAATTTTTTAACAAAATATACATAAAATGAAGAAAATTAGTTAGGACTACATCAAAAGAATTTGTGAAAATGATGATGTGAAAGTAATCAAGCAGAAAAAGAGATAATGTGAACAATGGAGAATTGCGACCTCTGTTCCAAGTACTATGCTGATTACCTCAAAGAAACGATGGCCAAGTTAGCAGCAACATTAATCAAATAAGAGCAATTAGGGATTGATGAACTGGTTCATGCACTGAGTTATGCAAAGTTTACCGAGATTGAAGCGATAATCCACCGATTTCAACCACTCGGGTTGTGATTAAAAACATATGTAAATTGTGCAGGAGAATCTTGAATTGTAGAAAGAGAAGGGGAAGGGGAAGGGGAAGGAGTTTTTCAGAGACGTGCGATATGGGGAAGGGGAAGGGAAAGGAGTTTTCGAAAGACGTGCAGTATGGGGGTTTGGAGACAGACAAAGAGAAGAGCTTGAGGAGGTAGTTTAGGTAGTTTGAAAAATTGATACAAGAACTGTTAAAATCTAATCAAATTTCCACTTATCCTCTATAAATTAATTGATTCACTTTGTAGAAATAAAATGGTGAATGAATTTTGTACAAATAAGGGGTAAATTATCACTACAATAAAAACGCTCGTTAGTAAGGAAAAAGAATCAGCTTCGAGTTAATTAACAAGTAAAAATTCTCGTTGTTAATATATTATTTAATATAAGAAATATACTTTCTAATGTATTTAGCAACGAAAATTTACTTGCTAACAAATTTAAAAAGGAATTGTTTAAAATATATATTAAATAGTGTGATTAGCAACGAGAATTTTACTTGCTAATTAGCTCGACGTTGATTTCAACAACAAATTTTTTCATTGCTATTTAGCTATTTTCTTGTAGTGTATGTAAAAATTACAAAAAATAACTTTCACTTTATACACAAAAGACTGTTTTCTTCTATAATTACTATAGATTATGATAATAAAATATTCGCTTTGTTCTCATAATAAAAATAAAAAATTATCAAATCAACTCTTCACACGATCAAAACTGCCACAATCCATACCTACAAGACTGAAATTGAGCAATTTTCGTCCTACATATATTGGGTTTTGGCAGTTGAGTCCCCTGAAATGTTGATTTGGAAACTTAGTCCATTAATTTATTAATTATCATGTATTAAGGATATTTTTCGCCTAAATTTTCAGAATTCACCGGATTTTCCTATATATACATCATGTAAGGACATAAAATGGGGGATTTTGAAATTTTCAAAGAAAAAATGCTCAATCCACAAAAATGATAAATTAGTAGAACCAAATTATCAAATTAACTTTTCATAAAATTAAAATTATCACCCTCCATACTTACAAAACGAAAATTACAATTAATCCCAAAATCCCGTGTTGTTTCTCCTTGGATCAAGAAACTGATGTCCCATTACAATAATAGTTTCATTAATTAACTTTGTAATTCAATTAATTAATGTTGCTACTTATATATGCAAACCTGAAGCGTTTCTAATCAAAGTCACCCCATAAATATCGACCCTTTTTCCCATCTTTTTCATCACCCAACAATTCAGACAAACAAATCCATCTAATCCTATCAACCTAAGATGGCAAGGCTGAGTATCGTCTGCGCTCTGGCCGCCGCAGCCGTCGCTCTAGCCGCATTTTCAGCGCAAGCCCTCAAAACTAACAAGTTCCACGTCTCCGCCATCCCATTCCGCCGCATACACTTTGTGAACCGCCACATGCCGCCGTCCACCATCAGCAAGAAGCATGCCCATCATACCGTGCCACTCCCCGGCGGAAGAAAGCACACACCCCAGGCGGCTGCGCCATTGCCTGCCATCTACCAGGCGTACGCTCTACCCCCGGAGCCGTTCCTGGGGTTCTATAGCTGTTTGGAGAAGCTGACGGAAAAGTGCGGGGTGGAGATTTCCAGAGGCATTTTCAGGACAGGAGGAGTCAGCCGCAGGTGCTGCTTCGAGCTTGTAGGCTTGGGGCAGGGCTGCCACAAAGGGCTACTGAAAACAGCGCTCGCGCTGCCGGAGGTGGCGAAGTTTGATAAGAAAAAGATTCAGGCGATGGATGTTGAGATTTAGTCCAACTGCGTGTTGATCACCAATCTTAAGGGAAAATCTTCATCTCCAATACTACCCTAAACTTAGTGTTTTCATGTAATAATTCTTGAAAAACTAATAACTAGGTTTCTCTTGATAACTAATGCAATAACGTCCGCAGTACAAACTATAGCAGCCATTTTGGTACGATTTTTGGTTTAGGAATTCTGGGGGTGAAAATGAGGCTATCATTTGATAATCATATTTTTGCTTGCAGGGTTCAGTCATGATAGCCATTGTGTCAAACTTTTAGATATGTGTAGAGAGAGAAAAAAAAAAAAAAAAGAGAGGCACATGATTTACGTGCTTCGTCAGATGACCTTTGTCTACAAGACAAATGTCCAAAAATCTAAATTATGTTATTCTTATGGTTTGAGGTTACAATGTTCACCCATTTATACAAGTCATCAATGACACATGTTAACTATGGAAAATGGAGGAAATTGCTTCAAAATCAAATCATATAAATATCACAAAAATCACTTAGATATTAGTTTGATTTTCTTGTGTCATCATTTTGCAGTTACTTGAAGAACCATGACTCTCCCTCGAGTTGAAAATGGAAATCTTGATTTGAATGAAACTTAAATGATAGTTAAATTTTTTTCAAGTCTTGGATCACATCCAAAAGATGCACGAGATGAAACAACATGTGTTACAATTGGAATGTTTGGTGGCACCACGACCAATGTGCATGCACCTATAAATTGTTGGAAAAAACAAGTTATCAAACAGACAATCGTAGTAATCGTTTTGAAAAAACAATCAGGTTTTACAAATAGTTTTGAAACAAAAACACATGAAACACGTTGGAACCAAATAACAAGAAACAGTTAGAAATAGCGATAAAGTAAAACTTACAATGAGAATTGTATCGTAACAATTCTCGGTCAAATGATATGAACAAACCGAATCACAGATATAATCGGCTTGCCTTGAAGAAATTATACGTCCCATTCTGAATGTGCAAATGGGTACTACGCAACTTCTTCCAGGATAAGACGATTTCAGTTCTAACAGTATGCACTTTATCGAAGAACACCTCGAAACAACACTCAGTAGCCTTTGGGAAACTTAAGCTCAAAACTCGGATTATGAGGAGCAAACACCCTCGGATTTTGAGAGAGAAATCCGAGAAAGAAGAGAGGAAAACGAGAGAGGAATTTGTGTTGTGTTTCGTATTCGTTGTGTTTCTTTGAAGTGAGCCTTTGCAGCCTTTTATAGGCAAGGCTATCACCGGCTACAACTTCCGCATCAATAACTATCATTAGTGTAGCATTTAACCACCATTAAGGCTGAAATAAATAGCCATTAACGACATTTAAAACGATTTTAAATACAGGTTTAAAAGCCATTAAACGCTATTAAAACAAGGCATTAAATTCAGCTGAAACCGCCACATAAATGCAGGAGTTTCAGGTTTGTAATAAATCAGCATTAAAAACTAGGTTTAAAATCTGGTATTAAAACACCATTAAAATGAGTTTTAAAATAGATTTAAAACCATCTGACAGTCATAAATGCACCGGGTTTTATCAGATAAATCCAAATATTTTTATTGCAAAAAGATAGATATTGAGACTGAGACAATCGCGCCCGCACCCGCGCCTGAGCCGGGCGACCGCGATGCGCGTATGGAGCAACCCCATGTTCACTCTAGTCTTCATAACACTTCAAACATATATTGAACATTGAACTTAATATAAGGAGTTTAAGTTATCCTTAAGCTTACAATGTGGGACAACTTTGAGTGTAAAATACACACCCCCACATACACCTTATATCCTTATCAATGCTCCACACTTTCCCATCATATTCCTATGTGGGACAAGTGTAATCTCTCTATTTTTCTCACCATCTAATCTATGGATTCACATATAATTGAACCCATATTTTAGAACAAATTTGTTATTACAAATTAACATTATAAATGTCAATTACAACAATCCCCACAAATCCATAGATGTGAACTCAAGCTTCTGTGACTTGCTTTCAGCAATGGTACCTCCCAGTTTGAACCACTACCTAAGTTATCTAACGTCAGCTGTCACCGGGTCAAATGGAACTAAGCCTTGAATTTGAGCCCGTGGTTGTGACAACGTCTGTTAGTAACAACAAACCACCGGCATTGTGTTGATCTTTAGGATTGACACGTTAGGCCATGTGTCCTGATCCTATTCGTTGAATGTTTTCAGGAATAACCCCATTCCTTAGTTGCGGCTAAACAACTACATTCACTTAGTTGGGCGTCTCTAGGAATGCACTGCTCAGCATCTCGTCTATAAAGTCTTGACCCCATTCAGAGTTAAAACTCTTACTATACTTACAGTAACAACACCTTCTAGAATTACAGGGGACAGACTCCAGATACAAAGTATCAGTCTATTTTTAGGTGCTCGGATATCCCCTACGACTTGTTTATACCACATTGAACCTTCTTTGTGGGATCTCCACTTGGAAGGTTGGGTTGCTATCGTAGTTATATCACTGAGGGGTTCAGTCCCATCTCCAATCTGAATTTTTGTACTTGTGACAAATCTAATCCTTTCGTCAAAGGATCAGCCACATTGTCCTTTGTTCCCACAAAGTCAATGACTATAACTCTATCCGACACTAATGCCCCTATAGACTTAAGTCTAACTTGGATGTGTCTTTTCGTATTTTGGTTGTATTTATGACTCCGAACCTTTGCTATTGTGGTCTGACTATCACAATATACAACAACAGGTGGAAGATGTTGGCTTACAATGGGAAGTTGTAGTAATAATACATACGAACTCACATAATATCAGTGTGAACTAAATCAAGTATTTTCGAATCCCTTTCAACTGATTGATAGGGTTTCCTAACTTGTTTAGCTTCTACACAAAGTTCACATTTGTGACCTCGTTCAATTTCATGACTAGTTATTAAATCAATATTCATCATTCGTTTGATTGAACCCAAATTTGAATGACCTAATCTATTATGCCACAAAGAACTAGATTCAATATTCAAAACAATAGAATCAGATTCAACAATATCATTGCTATCAATTCGAATTTTGAATAACCCATCAGACAAATATCCTTTGCCAACAAAAACACCAAAATGTTGAATTATCACTTTATTAAATTTAAAGGATGATTCATATCCCTCACTAACTATTACAGAACCACTGATAATGTTTCTCCTAACAGTAGGTACATGGTGAATTCTTTGCAACAACAGAATGCGCCTTGAAGTAAACTTCAAGTCCACGCTTTCTATCACAAGTACTTCAGCAGTACTAGAGTTCCCCATGCTTACTATCCTTCTATTTATGGCTTGATAAGACACAAAGAACGATTTATAAGCACAGACGTGCACATTTGCTCCAATGTCAATCAACCAATCAAATGGTTCATAGATAGTAAGGAGTTCGGGTTGTACTGAAACATACCCTTCAGTTGCTCCTGAGGTGCTAGCATTGCTAGTTCCTCCCACAACCATGGTTTCTTATTTTTAATGGCTTTTCCTTTGCCTTTATCGATGGTTTTCGAGTTCGGGTTCACTTTATTCACTTTCTGCCTCTTAATAATTAAAATGGCCAAAAGTAAATCATAAATTTTAAACAAAACAAAAATCTGAATTTTTAAAAGCCGCAAAATAGAAACTGTTTTCGTTCCAACGAAAAAAACCTGATTTTTCAAAACCTATAATATCTTCAAGATTGTTGGAAAAAACATGTCGTCAAACAGACAATCGTAGTAATCGTTTTGAAAAACAATCAGGTTTTACAAACAGTTTTGAAACAAAAACACAAGAAACATGTTGGAACCAAATAACAAGAAACAGTTAGAAATAGCGATAAAGTAAAACTTACAATAACAATTGTATCGTAACAATTCTCGGTATAACGTCACGTTCCGAATGTGCACACGGGTACCACGCAACTTCTTCTAGGATAAGACGGTTTCAGTTCTAACAGTATGCACTTTACCGAAAAACACCTCGATACAACACTCAGTAGCCTTTGGGAAACTTAAGCTCAAAACTCAGATTATGAGGAGCAAACATCCTCGTATTTTGAGAGAGAAATCCGAGAGAGAAGAGATCAAAACGAGAGAGGAATTCGTGTTGTGTTTCGTATTCGTTGTGTTTCTTTGAAGTGAGCTTTTGCAGCCTTTTATAGGCAAGCTATCAGCGGTTACAACTTCCGCATTAATAACCATCATTAGTGCAGCATTTAACCACCATTAAGGCTGAAATAAATAGCCATTAACGGCATTTAAAATGGTTTTAAATACAGGTTTAAAAGTCATTAAATGTTATTAAAACCAGGCATTAAATCCAACTAAAACTGCCACGTAAAAGCAGGAGTTTCAGGTTTGTAATAAATAGGCATTAAAAACCAGGTTTCAAATCTGGTATTAAAGCACCATTAAAACGAGTTTTAAAATAGATTTAAAACCAGACAGTCATAAATGCATCGGGTTTTATCAGATAAATCCAAATATTTTTGCTGCAAAAAGATAGATACTAAGACTAAGACATTCGCTCCCGCGCCCGCGCCTGAGCCGAGCGACGACGGCGCGCGTGTGGAGCAACCCCGTGTTCATTCTAGTCTCCATAACACGTCAAACATATGTTGAACATTGAACTTAATATAAGGAGTTTAAGTTATCCTTAAACTTACAATGTGGGACAACTTTGAGTGTAAAACACACACCCCCACATACACCTTATATCCTTATCAATGCTCCACACTTTCCCATCATATTCCTATGTGGGACAAGTGTAATCTCTCTATTTTTCTCACCATCTAATCTATGGATTCACATGTAATTGAACCCATATTTTAGAACAAATTTGTTTTTACAAATTAACATTATAAATGTCAATTACAACATAAATGAATTTCACGAAATGAATATGATGCTACGACGAAATTTAAGTAAGCTCAGAAACTTGGTCTAATACCATTTCAAAATTTTTTATATGTGAAGAGAAAAGAAAGATGAGGATTTACGTGGCTCGGCGTTATGGTCTATGTTCACGAGACAAATACCCAAAAGCTAAATTAAGTTGGGAAAATTGCAATTATTGTTCGGTTTAAACTTTAAATGTATTTTTACTACCATAACTTATCATTTGAGGTTTTGATCCTTTAAGTTTTTAGAATAGCATTTTGGTCCTATATTTTTTAATTTTCGTGATTTTAATCCTTTTTTTGCCGGAGTTCATCCTTCTCCCAAGAAAAATGCATGTGCCTCTCACATAATATTTTAAAATTGAGGTTTTTGTTCCTATTGGTCCATTTTTGCCCGCATTTTTGTCTTTTAACTTTCTAGAGTAGCATTTTGATTATGCATCTTTTTAATTTTTGTGATTTCAGTCGCCTTTTTGCCAAAGACCACCCTTTTCGCCAGTGGAGATGAACTTCGCGAATTAAAGGACTAAAATCGCAAAATTAAAATGAAGCAGGACCAAAATGCTACCCTAGAAAGTTAAAGGACGAAAATGCCAAATGGCCTAAGTTACGGGACCAAAAATGCATTTAATCTTTTTGTTCTGTAACTTTAGAAGGCGTGAAAATTTTGGTCCTTTTCTGCCAGAAAAACACATTCGGGCTAAATTGCATGTTTGGTCCCACGAAGAAGGGGCGGTGCCATTTTTGGTCCCATGATTTACGAAATTTCGTTTTTAGTCCAAAAACTATTGAAAAAGTTTGCAAAGTTAGTCCCAAAGTCTTTTCCCATTAAATTTTAACGGCAAGTGGCAGAAATCCGTAAATCCCCCAATCGCTAAATTGCTTTTTTGGTCCCACAAAGAACGAGGGTTCGCTTTTTTGGTCCCACAATTTATGGAAAAAAAAATTTCGTACCAAAACTGTTAAAAAAGTTGCAAAGTTAATCCCAAAATTTTAATTTTGTCAGTTTTTGTCATTAATCAATAAATTAATGCATGATTTATTAAATCAACAATCAATCTTCTATTCAGTGATTATTAAAATAGGCTGGTAATTTATTTTATATTTACTATAATATAATTTTTAATATAAATCTTTATTTATATTTATTTTATATTACAAATAAATAAATAAAAATGTACGATACATAACTATAAAACGAAAAAGATAAAAGAAAATAGCATTGCGTTTAGCCAATAGAAATTGTTGTTATGTGATTGAGAAATTCATTTTCACAATAATTGTTATGTGATCGAGCAGTAGATATCTATGGGCCCTGGAAACTACACAGAAAAAGTAAAGATGGACAAGGATAAGCATTTCATTACATTGTACGGTGATCCGAGTAGCAGATAGCGATCTTTGGTAACGTCTGGGTTAGCGATCTCCACCTGTCACCTAGAATGTAAGGGTACCTGAGAAGAGAACAAACGTGAGCCTAGCCGGGATCGTCCTCAGCGAAGACCCTCCAATGCCTAAGTCAGCTCAAGCTCGAGATGGCAAAAGTACGATCTAAGTAGAGGAATAGACCGAATGCTATCAATAAAATTTTACCAAGTGCATGTACTTGCATTGTCTACGTGGCGTCATCTCAAGGCTTCAGCTGTCAGGAGACCAAGGGGCCAAATCTCGAATCTTCTTAAGCGGGTTCCGGGTCGCGCTCCCGAGTCAGGTCGCGGGTAGCGACCCGACTGCGCTGTACGCGGGCCATCAAGCCCATATGCAATTTTGACCTCTTTTTAAGGGTATTTATGTCTTTTCAGCTTAAATGGGGCACAACCCCTATCATACGGCGACCCGAAGAACATGACAGTTATGGTGTTCGACGGCACGGCTGCGCAGTACAGGACCCTAGAGAGCTCCACCTTGATTATGGAGTCCAACTATTTCAGTGCTGTGAATGTGAAATTCGTGGTTTGTTTTTTGAGCATTATTAATCCTTGGTTCTTGCAACCATGTTTGATGATTTGTTTGGTCATTGTTCATACAACGTAATTTGGTTCTTGTTAGAACTCTGCACCGAGGCCCGATGGGGAGAGAGAGTTGGCTCAGGCGGCAGCGATGAAAATCGCCGGAGAATATGCGTCTTTCTACAACTGCAAATTCCATAGATTTCAAGACACCCTTTGCGATGACAGGGGAAAACATTTCTTCAAAGATTGCTACATTGAGGGCACCATCGACTTCATCTTTGGCAGTGGACAATCCTCTATCTGGTAAAATTCAATTAGCAGCAGTTCTTAATTGACCTCTCCTTGTTAAATGCGCGAGAGAGACTCCGCTTCCACCCATTTAGGGAAGTAGTTAATAGCTACTAGTACGAACTTTCTCTGTCTTGGGGCCATGGAAAAAGGTCCCACGATGTCTATTCCCCACTGAGCGAAAGGGCAAAGAGCTAACATGGTGGTTAGTTGTTAGTGATTCTGTTGGTTGATGTAGTAAGGAGACGTGCTTCTGACAATTTTTCACAATGCTTTACCAATGTCTTGGCATCTTGCTTGATTATGGGCCAGAAGTATCCGACCCGAAGGGTTTTGCTGGCAAGGGCAGAGCACCCATGTGGGATCCACAACACCGCCGTGAATCTCCTTGAGGACGTACATCCTTTCTTCCTTGGATAGGCATTTCAGCAAAGGATGGGTGAATGACTTTTTGTGGAGCGCGCTCCCCATGAGGAGGAAACGCACAGCCCGCTTCTTCACACGAGCAGCTTCCCATTTATCGATGGGGAGGCGACCTTCTCTAAGCCAGTCTAAAACTAGTTGTCTCCAGTCCCCCCTAGGGAGTATCGTTTGAACTTCCTGGGAGGCTCCGGGGTTTACCCAGATGTTGTATAGTAGTCTGCCGAGTCCGACAGTCTTCTGTGGTGCTGGCTAATTTAGACAAGTAATCAGCCTTGTTATTTTCTTTCTTTGGGATTTGGATGATCTGAAACTCTTCGAATTTTAACTTCCATTCTGCGATCCTCTAGAAGTATTGCTTCATGCTCTCCTCCTTAGCTTCATAAACTTCTTCTGTCTGTTTGACGATGAGTTGAGAGTCAGAGTAGGCCATCAGGCACCTAGTCCCTGCCTCCAATGCCATTCTCATGTCTAAGGCCAGGGCTTCGTACTCTGCCTCGTTATTAGAAGCGTTAAACCGAAATTTAGTTGCGAACGCTAATTCCACCCCTTTGTGGGAGGTGAGAACTATTCCTGCTCCGCTCCCCTAGGCTGTGGAAGATCTGTCTACATGCAACAACCACATCCCCTCGTGGGAGGAGGGAGAGGTACTTTCCGACATAAAATCCACCAAAGCCAGAGCTTTGATGGCAGTGCGAGGCGGATACGAAATGTCGTATTCACTTAGTTCTATGGCCTACTTGATCAGCCGTCCCGAGGTGTCTGGTTTTCCCAGGACTTGTTTAAGAGGATGATTGGTGCGGACCCCTACTGGGTAGGACAAGAAGTAGGGGCGCAGCCTTCAAGTAGTGATAACCAGGGCGAAGCTATTTTTTCTATGGGGCTATATCGTCCTTTAGCTCCGTTGAGGACTTTGCTAACGTAGTATATAGGCCATTGATGTCCACCCTCCTCCGTAGGAGGACGGAGCTTACTGCCCGAGGGGTGGCCGCCAGGTAAACATACAAGGTGTCTCCAGGCATAGGTTTAACCAGCAAGGGGAGGTCAGCCAGATCTTTTTTAAGCTCATCGAAGGCGGTATGGCATTCCTCCCCCCACTCGAAGTTTTTGGCTTTTCTCAACACTTTAAAGAAGGGCAGGCTTTTCTCAGCAGACTTAGCTATGAACCTGCTAGCCGCAGCTATCCACCCTGTTAGTCGTTGCACTTCTTTAACATTGGTGGGAGCCTTCATATCCAAGATTGCGTTGAACTTGAGGGGATTGGCTTCTATCCACCTCTCTGTTACCATGAAGCCCAGGAAGCGTCCCCTCGCACCCCAAAAGTGCACTTAGCGGGGTTAAGCTTTAGGCGATATTTCCGAAGGACGCTGAAGTTCTCTTCTAAATCTACGACATGGTCCTTTGCCTTCCGGCTCTTGACGAACATATCATCCACGTATACTTCAATATTCCTTCCTAGCTGGGGGCAGAATATCTTATCCACCAGACGTTGGTAGGTGGCGCCCGCGTTTTTAGCCCGAAGGGCATGGCCACATAGCATAAAGTTCCTGCCGAGGTGATGAAACTCACTCTCTTACGGTCTTCAGGAGCTATCATGATCTGGTGACATCCTTATGATCTGGTGATATCCTTGAGAGGCGTCCATCATACTCGGGAGTTCACACCCTGAGTTGGAATCTACTAACTGATCGATGCGAGGAAGAGGGTAATCTTTTGGGCAAGCTTTATTGAGATCCCGAAAGTCTACGCACATTCTCCACTTCCCTCCTGGCTTAGGAACAAGGACCACGTTTGACAACCATTTTGTGAACTGGATCTCCTAGATGTGACCGGCCTCCACCAGCTTTTCTATTTCTGCCTGAATGATTTTACCCTTTTCAGGGCGGAAGTACCTTTTCTTCTACGTGACAGGCCTCATGGCAGGGTCAATGTTGAGGTGGTGCATGATGATTACGGGATCTATTCCCTCCAGGTCGGTAGGAGACCAGGCGAATACATCCATGTTTCGCTGCAGGCATTGTATTAGGATTTCCTTGAGGGATCCTTGCAGTTGAGGCCCTATGCGGGCGGTCTGGTTTGGATTTGTTGGGCAGAGCTCGATGGTTAACAGCCCCTCTGCAGGTTGGACCTCAGCAGGGTTACCCTCCTCCGGGGGAGTTCCAGATCCGAGTATCTCATTCCCTTTTGCAGGGTCCCTACCTTGTCATTTTCGTATCTCTTCTGGGGGAAACTCCGTGGGCCCCCATTTTTAACCCTTGCGAACAGCATCCACATAGCACTTTCAGGATTGTTGCTGATCTCCACTGACCTCGCCTATTCCTCTGGGCACGGGGAATTTTATCTTCATGTGGAAGGTAGATATAACAGCTTGGAAGGCGTTTAGCTTTGGCCTCCCAAAGATGATATTTATATGCCGAGGGAGTGTCAACTATCAGGAATTTGACCAGGCAAGTTCTCCTTAACGACCCCTACCCTAGGGAAAGTGCAAGGGAGATTACTCCCCTAGGGTGGACTACTTCTCCCGCGAACCCGTACATGGAGGTATCTACCTTTTCACGGGGGGCTCCCCCTAGTTGCATTTGATCGTATGCTTCCCCAAAGAGAATATCAACTGAGCTCCCTGAATCTATGAAGACTCTGTTCACTTCATAATTGGCCATCGTGGCCGTGATCACCAGCGTGTCATTGTGAGGAAGCAAGATCCCCCTTTTCTCACCAGGCCCGAATTGTATAATGGGCGTACCCTCCACCGTATCTACGTCTAGTACTTCTTTTGGAGGAAGGTCTCCGGCTTCCCTATGGAGTCTCCTCCCATAGACCCTCCCGATATTATTTGAACAACTCCTTTCCGTGGGAGGTTATGGTCTCCCCCGACCCGAGGGGGCAAAAGTGCGACCTTCTGTTCTGGGAGGATCGGGGCTAGATTCCAAAGGGGTCTTCCTCTGGTGTTGATACTTCTGCTGATAAGGGCCTGTACCCTGATTTTTTCTCGCGGCATACGAACTCTTGTAAATATCCATTCTGGACCAACCGTTTGATCTTGTACTTTAGGTGTAGGCACTCCTTCGTGGTATGTCCATAGTCATTATGAAAACGACAGAATTTGTCGGGTTTAGGCCACGTAGGCCCTTCCCTGGCTCCTCGAGGGCAATTCAATAATTCTTTTCCTTCCACGGCCATGAGGGCCTGAGTAATAGGGCCGTTGAGAGGAGTGTAAATGGGTGGTCCCCTCTGAAAGGGAGCCTTTTGTTCTGCACCTCTGCCCGAGGTTTTTGGATAGAACCGTCCTCGCGGATGTCCTTACTTTTCTCACCTCGTCCTTCCTTCTTGAAGGCCTGGGCCTTCTTAATGTTGATGTATTTGGCCACCCTGGCCAACAGGCTATCAAATTCGAGGGTTGGCTTCTTAGCCAAGGACTTAAAGAAGTCCCCGTCCAGGAACCCTTGCGAGAAGGCGCTAGCCTTGACGTCTTGTGTAGCGGTGGGGAGCCGTAGCGTTGAACCAGTGGAGGTATTCCCTCAAAGATTCTGAGTCCTTCTAGCGGATAGTAAAGAGGCTCAAAGGCACTTGATCCCGTTGGTGTAACGATGGAGCAGGGCGGCATTCTCAAAACGAGACAGGTGCTCTTGGGGGTCAATAGTGCCGTCATATTCCGTGATAGCCAGAGTCTTGCAGTTTGGAGGGAGTTCATCAGCCATGACCCCCTCACTGAATGGAATGCCTCCTTCTGTCTCCAAAGAGACTCCCATCACCCTATGATGCACATCCTGTAGGCTCTTCTACAGCAATTCCAGTTGGGCCTCCCAATGGGGAGGGGCTTCTGCCCGAACCAGGGGACCGGGGGCAGCCTCCTCCTCTGGATCCATGGGAGCCTCCTCGAGGGGAGGGCTTCCTCACCTTCCGCTGGCTCTTCTACCACCAGGCAGGCCTCTTGAGGTCCAAGGAGTGCGGCTGCCAAGGGGGCAGGGTTTGTGGTCGCCATATGTTCCCTGATGGCAGCTGTGATCATCCGTTGAAGCGTCACCATCAAGCCAAGGGACACTCTATCACAGGAGGTGTCCGAAGAGGTACCATCCCGAGATGGACCCGATGGGGGGTCGGAGGGGCCAGACGGCCCCGCCTTAGTGCGCGTTGTGGACGCCAGTGGCGCTCCCGTCATCACCTATAGGGCCTGGGCTCGACAGCAGCGTCCGTTCCCTTCTGCTTGTCCAATCCCGCGTTGGTAGTTTCGATTAATCTCACGTCTTAACTCGGTGTTTCCACAGGCGGCACTAATTGATGTGAGCAAAAAGTGCTCAATCACAGTAGTCCTCCTGGACTTGAACGTAAAAGGCTTGGTTTTGCAAACTTGGATAGGAAACCTGCAAAAAAAACGTCAGCACTCATACGCTCAAGTCAGTACGTAATTTTAGAATAAATAAGTAAGAATGCACAAGGAATTTAAAGAAAATTGGGAGCATAAAAGTGTGCAGGTGTGATTTAGCAAGAGATTCAGAGTGTAAAGAGATGTTACTCAGCCAGCAAAAGGGAGCAGGTATTTATAGGGAGAATTCCTCGAGGGAGGTGGGACTCCTCGGGGATCGGTTGAGGCCTCCCTAGAGTGGATGCCTTAGATCCGCGCAGGGGGGGGGGGGGCTTATCTAATTCTGATCCGAATTTATGTTGATCGCGTCTCTAGGCCCTCTACCAAGAGTCTGTCCTCCAGGCACTTCCTAACCTAGGCTGGGTCAAACCTTCCTGTGGGCTTCTGCCTTCTGGGACGCAGGTGGGCTACCTATCAGTCTCTCCCTCCTGGACCTTTCCCATTGCTTGGGCCTCGCTTCCTCTTCTAGGGGGATCCTGGCCCAGTCCTCGTGAGGGCCTAGCCTCAGCTCTCTGTGGCTGGACTGAGGGCTATTTGGGCTTTTTTCTCTTTGGGCTCGTCTCCTAGAAATGAGACTTTCTGGCTCTTGGACATGCATGGGCTGGATATTTTATTCATATCAAAATGGATTTCCATAATTTTGTTGTGTAACTTTAAAAATTAGAAAATTTTGATCGTTTTAGGCAATGTTATTGAACCCGGACCGGACCGGCCAGTTCGATCGAGAACCGGCCAAGGATCCGGTCCGGGTCACTGGTACAAAACCGGTGTCAGTAGGATCGGTGAAAACCGGTCAAAATCGGTCCACCCGTAACCCGGCTCACCCAATTTTAATTATATAAAAAAATAAAACTAGTAATTTATATTCCACTAAAAAATAATATAGTGAAATATACAAAGAGAAAATAAATGCCAAAGAAAATAAATAGGCTATTGCTTCATGAATAATTATTCAAACCAACTATGACCATATTTATAGTGTAAATAGTTTAAACTTCTTTATGTTTTTACGATGTGGGACAAATGAGAAAGTGTTCAATCTTTGTTTACACTTTTTCAATGTGGGACAATGAGTATATTTATAGTGTAATAGTTATGCTTCTTTATTGTTTTTTTTTATGTGGGATAAATGACAAAGTGTTCAATCTTGATTTACACTTTTCCAATGTGGGACAATAAACATGTTTATAGTGTAAATAGCTTCAGCTTCCATATATTTTTTCAATGTGGGACAAATAAGAAAGTGTTCAATCTTGGTTCTCAATTTTTTAATGTGGGATAATGAGCATATTTATAGTGTAAGTAATTTAAGGTTCCTTATATATTTTCAATATCGGACAAATGAGAAAAATGTTCAATCTTGGTTTACACTTTTCTAATGTGGGACAATGAGCATATTTTAGTGTAAATAATTTAAGCGTCCTTATGTTTTTCCTATGTGGGATAAATAAGAAAGTGTTCAATCTTAAATTATACTTTTTCAATGTGGGACAATGAGAAAGTATTTAATTTACATTTGGTTTATATTTTTTCAATATGGGATAATGAACACTTCTAATAGGCAATAGAGTTTTTATTTATATAAAGGCAATAGTTGTTAAAATATTGTTATCAATCGTATTTATTTAATTAATATTATATAATATACTTGGGGGGTTCTCAATTTTAAATTTTTGTTAGTTTGAATTTTAATTTAATTTGCTTCATCCAAGAAGTTTGTTGGTTTTTTATTATTAAATTATTATAGATTGTATTCATTAATAAATTGTACATTTTATAAAAATATTATTATAAATTGTATTTATTTAATCTATGATATATAATATATTGATATGCTATATATATGTATATAATAAAGTCTAGGTCAATCGGTTTTTTCAATCTGGTCCAACCGGTCGGACCAGTGACCCAGTAGTTTGACCAGTTCGATCTCCGGTCCGGTTCTGAAAATATTGATTTTAGGACAGAAAAATGCATGTGTCAGGCACATGACTTTTATTGCAGATGAAATCAAGATTGCCAAATTTTCAAAGTTACAAGACTAAATTACGAAAATTAATATGTGTAGAACCAATTTTCCCGCCCCTAAGTTGCATTATTGTCGCTTAATTTAGGGAGTGTTTGCATGCGCTTTGAAAAAGCGCTTTTCAGCTTTTGGATGCTAAAAAGCACTTTTGAGGTGTTTGGATGCCAACTTCTGCTTTTGGAACTGCTACGGAAAGCACTTTTTAAGCCAAAGCTGGAAGCACCTTGGGGGGTGCTTTTAGCTGCTTTGGCTTTTTTGTAAATAAATTCAACTTCTTTTTGGACTACTTTATCCTTATTATAATAATTTAAATTCGATTTTAGCCCTTTTAATGTATTTTCAAAATTGCTCATCTAAAGTTGATATTAGAAATTTTAAATAATTTGAATAATTTATCACTAACAAAATTTATAAGTTCACATGTTTAATGTTTTAAAATTTTAATATTTTATTTTCTATATTATATGATATTATTCCTAAATCATAGAAAAATATAAATTAAATTTCTAGGATTAATTAAAAAATAATTATTATTTTGTCAATATTGTAAGTTTATTTATTGTGCATGAATGAACAATTATATTACATAATAGGAACATTATTGAACTAAACATCCAGTTTTTCTATTAGTATTGAATATTTTAATAATATAAATTATAATCATTTTGTAAAAAATTAAATATGAGATATACTAATTGAAATAAAAATTATTATTTTTGAGGAAAAATAATTATTATAATTAAGAGATAAGTGCATATATTAAGGTAAAATAGCATCTATTTAATACATGGGGACAGAACGGTTTTTAATCAATTAAACGTGTTTTAAAAGTGCTTTTCTCCCAAACACTACCATATAGCTTTTATCTACTTTTCACTTTTTTTTTTACAAACACTACCCACTTTTGATTCTGCTATAATTTCCAACTTTTTCTACGAAAATCACTTCTTTAAAAGCAGAAGCTCTCACAAGCACTCCCTTAGTCACGACATGAAACAACATGTGCTACAATTGGAATGTTTGGTGGTACCACGACCAATGTGCGTGTACCAAGAAATGAATTTCACGAAATGTGATTATTATGTATGCTCAAAAAACTTGCCTCTGACGAAATTTATGTATGCTAAAAAAACTTGCTGTAATACCATATCGAAGTTTTGGATATCTATATCTATACTAATTAAAAAAAAAAAAAAAAAAAAGCCTCTTTTGTGTGTCCAATGAAAGTTATTGTAGTAATTTTACTAATTTTATCCTTTGCTTTTGCATAATTTATTTTCATATTTCTTTCTACAAAATGAAATTTATAATTTTTGGAGGGTAAAAGTAGAAATTCAACATAATAGTGGTAGTTCTCATACCAAATTTTCAAACTACCTATTATGCGCTTATTAACTTCCATGTTCTCATTAATCATCATTATTAAAAAAAAAAAAAGAAAAAAAAAACCCATATTCTATGTTAGATGAACCACTTATCTCCTCTATTAATTAACAAAATACTATTGGGACTTTTAACAATGTAATTATTATGTTATAATTTTTTTAATTAATAGATATTAACAATTGTTAATTATAACAAATTTTAACAATTTATATCTATTAATAGATTTAACAATTATATATATATTAAAGTTAATTTTAAATTTATTTTGATAAAATTTTATATTTTTTTTTGTTATAATTGTTATAGACAAAATTAATAGATGTAATTGTTAATACGATTATTAACCAAAATAATTATTTTTAATTTACCTATTTTTTGAACAAGAATTTATTCATTACCACTTTCATATGATAAATCGATTCTTCATAAATGTATTTTTAATTATTCAAGTTATGCTATTTGAATGGCAGTGAGTCATTCTCAAATTCAGTTTAGTCTACCTTTAAATTTCAAGGAGTTCCAATTAAAATGTGAAAAATTTGCTTTATCCTTTCTTTTTTCTTTTTGCTATTAATTTTATAGATTGTTTTTGTTGTTGGTAATAGTAGTTCATTTGTAGAGGTTTTTTACAATTTTAACATTATGTGCCTAAAATATTGTTAATTCATCAATTTTTAGATACTAGCAGCTAACGTGCACGATCCTCGCATGCACAAACTTTTAAGTGTATGTCAGGGCAAGTATAAAAATTCTTCTAATTGTAAAAAAAATAAAATTGAATAAAATCCTTTAATCACGTATATTTTTTCCCTTTCTAATCAACACTTTATGGTTCTTTCAAAAACTACTCGCAAAAAATATATAATTAACCATGAATTGTAATAAATATGGCTAAGAGCGTTTTAGACAATTGAGATGATGATTGCATGTACTTGATTTATATTTTTTATTTTATTTTTATGAACCAGTTCTAAAGCACTTATAGGGATTTTTACAACTAAAACAACCTTCGATTTCAACTAATTTAGACAACAAATTAGATGGCATACTAAAGTTATTGCAGTGACAAACTAAAAGTTGTAACCAAATAGACATAATAATTTAAGTCCATCAAAATTCAAGTTTTTTTGCACATAACCTATAAGAAGTTAGTCACATATACACAAATTAAAATATTTATATATTAGATATTTTCTCAAAAATATTAAAAATAAAAAAACTCAAAAAAAAAAAAGAACTAATCAACAGATAATGACTCCTAACTACTAAGATTGTCTCACTTTACGTTACAATCATACAATAATAACTCAAAAGTAACTACATATTTTGAATTTCTCTTTACACAAATAACTTTAGCCCTGTATTGACTCAAAAAGTATCTGTATAATGTCCAACGTTGGACTTAGGAACAACATTTCTCAAACTACTACCCTTTAAATTATGAACCAACGAAACTTATATTTTCATATCTATAAATTTCTATTACTGCTCTCTCTACAACTAAATATTTTGCAAAATGAAAGTTTTTACCCTCAATTTCTTTTCCTACCAGCTTATATCCAAATTATTTGACTTTTATTTTGAATCACTTTCCTTTGTCTCCTTCATCGAATGAAGGAAGTTGAGAAAATGATTAGGAGAAAGAAAGTAAACAAAAAAGTTTATCTTTTTTTTTTCAAAAAACAAAATAGAGTTGCGAAGAATGAATCAAATTAGAAAAATCATTGATTGTTCACCAACAACACAAAATAATATATAGGAAGACGATGTTTTTATTTGAACTCATTATTATCTACAAATTGATGAACTCCATCAATTTTTTAAAAAGTTATAGATTTACTATCATATTTTGCTTACAAATAGAAAAAAATTTATATTTTCCTTGACTTATATTTTAAAAATTGATGTGAGGCTCGCGTGCTTTAGCTGCTAGTGTGAAGAGAATGGAAAGATAAGGATTTACGTGGTTTGGTGGTATGATCTACGCTCATGAGACAAATACGCAAAAGACTAAATTAAGTTGGGAAAATCGCAATTTTTATTTTATAACTTATGAGGGGTGACAATTTTGATCCTACACAAATTGATTCTCGCAATTTAGTTTATAATTTTGAAAACTTGGCAATTTTTGTCCTTTTTTACCGGAAAAGCACATGAGTCGGGCACATGACCTTTACAATTGGGGCTTTCCGCCCAGATGAGACCAAATTGCCAAACTTTCAACGTTATAGGACTAAATTGCAGAAATCAATTCACACAGGACCAAAATTTTCGACCCCTATATTAAAGATGAAAATTGCAATTTTCATTGAAAAAAAAAAAAGAAAAACTTGTATTTTTTTTGCTGAAAATTCTACTACTTTTTACGCCTCACAGAGAAAATAAATTAACAACATATATAATTAAGAAATTAGAATCTAAAAATTTATTTATAATTTTCAAGCTTGCAAATCAACATGCATCCAACATGAGGTTGACGAGATCTAGTTACGTTGTTCTGAACAAGTAGAGTATATATAAAAATATTAGTTCTTAATAAAAATTCACCCATTTTTACTTAATTCTCTTAGAAAAATAAATTAATAAAATTCATACTTTCAATAATTAGGGCCATAAAATTATAATTATCAAGTACTGTTGATCAACGCCCAAATTAGGGTGTGCTAAGGACAGTGATGAATAAATAAATTAGAAAAACTCTTGTTTTTTTTATAAAAATTCCACTATTTTTTCCTCCTCCTAGAGAAAATAAATCAATAATATCTTTTAATTGAAAAATTAGAGCCTCCACAAATCAACATGCTCTCAACAAGGGGTTTGACGAGGGTAGTACTTAATAAGTGGACTATAAAATTATTATTATTTTTATTAAAAGTTCACATATTTTTGCCTCCCTTTAGAGAAAAAAATAAATAATGTCCATAATTCAAAAAGGGTAGAGCCATAAAAGTATACTTTCAAGCACCACAGATCAACATCCCCAACATAGGATGTGTCAAGAGCAGTGCTGGATAAATGGAGTAAACAAAATAGAAAAATTGCAAATTCATCCTGTAACTTAAGGGTGACAATTTTAGTCCTATACAGATTGATTTCATATTTAGTCCTGTAACTTTAAAAGTTAATAATTTTGATATTTTTTTGTTGGAAAAAATGCATATGGCGGTAACATGACATTTAAAATTGGGACTTTCTGGCGAGATAAAATTGCCAAAATTTTAAATTAACAAGATTAAATTACAAAAATTAATTTGTATTGGACCAAAATTGCAACCGCCTAAATTACATAATGAAAATTACAATTTTCCCAAATCACATTATTCTCTCTAATTTAATTAAGATTACAATATTAACCTATTTATATCGGTGAACTACACATGTTAATTATGATAAATGTAGGAAATGACTCCAAAATAAAATAAAATCATATAAATATCACAACAATCATCTTGATATTATTATAAGTTTCATGTAACTTTACAATTATTAATTTGAAGAACCAATTCTTGATTCTCAACATATGGACTATATTTTACTTACATTAAGTGCTTTTACGTACTAAAAGATGAAGACATTAATGTCCCATATTATGAGCTTATATTACATTGATGCGCAACATAATTATCAGAACTTTTCGTGCGTTCACAAATATTTTTTCCAAAGTAATCTATTGATTGGATGTCTTCCATTGAATATGGAAAGCACAAAACTCACAAACTAAAAATACAAGTCCAAGCATCGGCCAATAAGACTCCTAGCTATAACGACTACCGCAAACGGTTCCTCCTTTTCTCTCGCCCTCTTCATTCTTGTAATAGAATTTGTACACATACACATATCTATAGAGACATCATATGTTTTGTTCGAAAACAACTCATTAATCTAATCAAAATGTCGATGCCGAAAATGTCTTATGTTGCCGTGGAGGTGTTCTTCGTTACCGCTCTTCTCGTCCTTCCTATTGTCGTCTCCGATGAACTCATTCCTGCTGATAGGTCTCAAATAAACAATTGGTTCAACCGCAACGTCGGCCCCTTTGCTTCCCGGGAAGGCTCTTTGGACCCCGCCGTCGTTGAGGCTGAGAGGAATGCCACGGTGGTCAACGTCAGAATCGACGGAAGTGGAAATTTCAAGACTATGACGGATGCCATAAATAGCATCCCCCAAGACAACAAGCAGCGCGTGATCATATCCATGGGCGCTGGAAACTACACAGAAAAAGTAAAGATCGAAAGGGATAAGCATTTCATTACATTGTACGGCGACCCGAAGAACATGCCGGTTATGGTGTTCGACGGCACAGCTGCGCAGTACGGGACCCTGGAGAGCGCCACCTTGATTGTGGAGTCCAACTATTTCAGTGCTGTGAATGTGAAATTCGTGGTTTGTTTTCTAAGCATTATTAGTTCTTGGTTCTTGCAACCATGTTTGATGATTTGTTTGGTCATTGTTCATACAATGTAATTTGGTTCTTGTTAGAATTCTGCACCGAGGCCCGATGGGGAGAGAGTGTTGGCTCAGGCGGCGGCGATGAAAATTGCCGGAGAATATGCGTCTTTCTACAGCTACAAATTCCATGGATTTCAAGACACCCTTTGCGATGACAAGGGCAAACATTTCTTCAAAGATTGCTACATTGAGGGCACCGTCGACTTCATCTTTGGCAGTGGACAATCCCTCTATCTGGTAAAATTCAATTAGCAGCAGTACTTGATTGAAAACATCCGTATATATACGGACAGTACGTATGTATTTGATAATCTTATGATTCTGTATTTTTCGGACACAGAATTCGGGGCTACATGTGATTCCAGGGGATGAAATGTCGTTTATTACAGCGAACGCGAGGTCAAGGCACGATGAGCCGAACGGGTATGTTTTCGTACATTGCAGGGTGACCGGCACCGGCGGAGTAGCGTACCTGGGCAGGTCCTGGTTCCCCTACAGCCGGGTGGTCTATGCCTACTCTCAATTGAGCGAGGCTGTTAATCCTGAAGGATGGTCTAATAATCGTCATCCCAATACTAACAGGTCAGCCATTCATGCAAATAATGTTTTATTTCTCTAATAGCCACTCAATTTCAGTAATTCCTTTTCCTATTTTTTTGTAATTTACAATTTTGGTCCTGTAATTATAAATATCTGATGTTCCGGTCGTCAAGAAATTAATCTTACACTTAGATTCATTTTTTATTTTTATTTTTTATTTTTAGATTTTCGCTATATGAGAACATATGTCTGCCAAAATTTGGCATGTACCAGTCATGTGTCGAATTTTAGGACCAATGTGACTTGCATGCGGTGTGTTTTATTTGGTTAATTTTCAAGTTTTCGGCAAAATGTATCATCAAATAGCACAATTTACAAAAATAATGAACCAAATTGAATGTTCCAATATTTCTTAAAAGACTAATGCCAACCACCTATAAATACCAGACGAAAATTGCAATAAAGCCGTTTTCTTAATATTAGTTATGGGCAAAATTACACTTTTGGTCCCATAGGATTAAGGAGTCAACAATTTTGGTCCCGTGCTTCCTAAAATGACCAATTTTGTCCCAAAATTGGAAATTTTCCACTTTTAGTCCTGCGTTTCCTAAAATGAATAATTTAGTCCCAAAATTGATAATTTTCGACACATTTGGTCCCATTAGACGATTTTCATAAAAAATGTTAAAGGCAAACGTCTCGCCATTAGTGGGACCAAATGTGTCGAAAATTTCTAATTTTGGGACTAAATTAGTCATTTCAAGAAGCGCGGGGCCAAAAGTGTTGACCCCCTAGTCCTATGGGACCAAAAGTGTAATTTTGCCATTAGTTATGGTTAATTACAACATTATTCCACGGAAAAATATATCATAACTATTTAACTATGCTCCTTTTGTAAAATCATCAAAATTTCACAATCAAACTGTGTGCATATATAATAAGGCTTAAATGCATTTTCGGTCCTGTAATTTAGGTTATTTGGCATTTTCGTCCTTAACTTTCTAGGGTAGTATTTGGTCCTTCATCTTTTTAATTTTCATGATTTTAGTCATTTTTACGCTGGAGTTCAATATTATAGCCGGAAAATGCATGTTTCTCTCACGTGACTTTTTTAAATTGGCGCTTTGTTCCTATTAACCCATTTCTGCAAGGCATTTTTATCCTTTAACTTTTTAGGGTAGCATTTTGGTCCTGGATCTTTTAATTTTCGCGATTTCGATCTTTTTTTTCGCTGGAGTTCACCCTTATCACCGGTGGAGGTGAACTCCGACAAACAAAAGGACTGAAATCACGAAAATTGAAAAGATGTAAGACCAAATGCCACCCCAGAAAGTTAAAGAACGAAAATATCAAATAACATATGTTATTCAAAAATAAAAATAATAACAACCAAGATTATAATAGGTCGCATCAGCAGTGTGATCTATATTTATACTAATAATGTGTTCACACCATTTAGTATTTCGAAATCAATAACTATAATGATTGTCGTTGGTTTTTGTACAGTACTGTATATTTTGGAGAATACCACAACGAGGGGCTAGGAGCAGATCCTAGCACGAGGGTGACATTTGCTAAGCAACTGAGTGATGCAGAAGTTACACCGTTTATAAGCCTTGCTTATATTGAAGGGTCTAAGTGGCTGCTTCCTCCGGGCGCACCTGCTTATACACCTCGCGTATAAATGGACAAATCTGGCTGAGTCAATAAGCTCAGTTTCCGCCCGATGTAGCATGCGGAAGAAGATGCCTTTGGTTTTAGTGTTTTCATTCATGTTGGCATTTTTATAATAAGCGTTTCGGGCAAAATGCTCTTTTGGTCCCGTAAAATTAGAGCATTATTTATTTTGGTACCACAACTTAAGTAGGTGGTTGTTTTAGTCCCATAAAACACGTTTTTCAGTTTTTTTGTCCCAAAATGACATGATATTTTGGGACCAAAAAACTAAAAAACGAGTTTATGGGACTAAAACAGCCACCTACCTAAGTTGTGGTACCAAAACAAATAATGCCCTAATTTTACGGAACTAAAAAAACATTTACCCCTAAGTGTTTCTGTAGGATAGTTTTAGAATTAATTAGTTGAGTTAAATAATTTCAACTCGTGTGTATTTAAACCTCGAGTTGGAGGTTTTGCGGCATAATTTCTTAATGCAATTCTCTTCTTTCACTCAAATTTTCTGTCTGCAAATATTCATGGCTTTCTTTGATTTGTGCCCAAGAGCTTTGCTTCGATCAATGGTTTAGTTATTTTTTTTAATTACCAGAAAAGGTAAATATTTTGAAAAAACAAACGTATTTTTTATTTTTTTAAAAAAAATGATTCAAAATTTGTATTTGTGTAATCTATAAAAAGATAATAATAATAATAACTGAGATGAGAACATATACATGCATATTTCACATTTTAATTGTTTTGAAGATCGAAAACTGAGAATGAAAAGCACCAATAACAGCTAAATTCGCTCTTATTTAATTTGTCCTTCATAGAATTTTCTTGTATACTAAGTGCATTTGTATTTTTGGCTGAGATCTACATGGAAAACTTCTTGCCTGTGTTTGGATCCATTTTTTTGTTTACTTTGTCTTGTTTGTAAAAATAGAGAGATAAAATGAAAGATAAGTGGGTGTGTTTTGCAAAGTGTACAGTATGTTTGTATTTATTTTTGGAGCTAAAGTAAAATTGTCTGAGATATATTGTAGTATGTTTGGATTTATTTTGGAATGAATAAAATATTATTTATGTCAAATCATGAATAGTGTTATATATATATACACATGTATATTTATTTTTTTTGAATTATTTTTATAGGAAATTGTGTATTACATCTTATTGTATTTGGTATTTAATTATAATATTTTATATCATAAATATCAATAATTAAAAATAAAATTTTATATTCCATAAATAACTTTATATACATACAAATATAGACATGGGACTTTACTTTATATTGATGTAACAGTAACACAAATTCTTTAATGAATTAATTTAGAAATAATACATGGTTATGCACAAGTAGTTATACAATTCGTGAATTACATAATATACACATGTGTATAATTCCACATATATATAATTTGTGTATAAAAATTACTAAAAAGATAATATTATAATTGATAATATTTTATTTACAACTTTTTTTATTTTTTAAAGTGAAAGCTAGGGGTATGCAGCAAAATCATGGAGCCGCCCCAATCGATCGATCCAACCCAAACCGCACCGCAATTAGCGGGCTAAGGGTGGGGTGGGTTGGTCTTGATTTAGTAAAAAAAAGACCGCATCGCAATTTGGTTTTATATTTACGTAGACCGCATAAACTGAGTTCGACCGCGATAATAGTAATAAGGGTGGGATGGGTTGGTCTTGGGCTAGAATTCCTTATATGTTTATACAAAAGTTTTAATAATACATAAACGAATATTCAAGACAGTAATAATAATTATGATATTTATTATTGCTATCATATAATATATATATATATATATATAGAGAGAGAGAGAGAGAGAGAGATCAGTTAATTAACTAATTTTTGGTTATTGGTAATCTTCTATATTTTTTGTGCTATTGATACATGTAAGAACTTGAAATAGATGATCTAATTATTTTGTTGCATTATATTTTCATAATCATCTTATTTTATTTCAACTAATATTTGTTTAATATTATATATTATTATGATCAATTTTTTATAATTTTATTCGCCATAAAGAATTTTTTCATAATTTTATTAATAAAAAAATTGGTACAATAATTATACAAGTGATCGATTCTATACTAAAAATCGCAAAAATTGCCCCAGCCCGTCACAACCCAATTAGACCGCAAAGTACGATTTTGATGATTATTGGGTTGGGTTTGGGTTTAATCTTTCTAAAAACAGCAATCATTGGGTTGGGTCGAAAAATTACCTAAATTGGCCCATTCCGCACCGCTTACACTCCTAATTGAAGTAAATCGAATACAGTCAGTCCTGTTGAATATCAATATATAACAGTGACAATTACAACAATCACAATCTGATCAACAATATCACATAAATTAAATTTAAACAACACCTTACAATATACAAACAATATCTAATATGAAGTAGATTATCATCTCACTCATTGATGGAGTTCGAACCCATGAATTCGAATTTGTAAAAGTATTGAATTATAAATTTAAGTAATTTTTGATATCAATAATTTATAGCTTCTCACATATTAAAATATAAATTCTAACACTTATAAATTGTAATTATACATACTAGTCGTCATAGCATACCGTTTTTGCATGCATATAATAAAAAATCTTTCACTCTAAATATATAAATTAATTCATCACATTTCACAATAAATAAATAAATAAAAGAAAATAAGGAGAGAGAAGAAGGTGGATGACGCCAAGAAAAAAGCGAGAATTCTCTTAAAACATGGAAAAAAAAGTTTGTATAGTAAACCTAAAACAACATTCAAAAAATGAAATGGGCCAAAATATGTTTTGTGAAATATTCCCAAACATTTGGGCTGTTTTGGTCTGTTCCGAAAACAGCCCAAAACCTGATCCAAACAAAGGGCTTATTTTTGTGTGTTTTCAAGTCAATAAACGAAAATTACTAACACGTGCGTGTCACGTGCATTTTTGGACAATTAGCTAACGTTACAAGAAAAACGCTCAATAGCAACGAAAAAGAATCAGCTTCGAGCTAATTAGCAAGTAAAATTCTTGTTGCTAATATCTTATTTAGTATAAGAAATATACTTGCTAATGTATTTAGCAATGAAAATTCACTTGCTAACAAATTTAACAACGAATTATTTAAAATATATATTAATTAGTGTAGATAAGCAACGAGAATTTTACTTGCTAATTAGCTCGATGCTGATTTCAACAATAAATTGTTTTCGTTGCTATTTAGCTATTTTCTTGTAGTGTAAACAATATGAAACAATGGTGAGTGAAATGCAATTTTGGTACCACAGTAAAGGGAATCTTGCAAGTTTGATACCATACTTTCCAAAATAGCCATTTTGATCCTGTAGTTTACAGATATTTGCAAACAAGGTACCTCATTTTTCTTTTTAGCCCCTCAACTTTGAGATAGTATCAGTTTTGGTCCCTAACCTTTTTTTCTCAGAAATAGTACCCATAGAATTCTTTGCTGATCAGGCTTAAATGCTTTCGAAAATAAAATTAAGCCTCCATAAATTCATACCTTGGTTTGACTGCTTTGTTGTCGAGTATTGCAAGTCCTCGATTTACGGACTTCTTTCACCTACACTACCGCAACAAATTGTTCGCAGGTCCTTGGCTCCTTTACCAGCAAACAACACAACCCTATTTCATTTTCTACCTTAGGGCATAAAAGTATTCGAATAACAAAGACTTAATAAAATTTTGGATGAGCAATATTGGATAGAAACCTTTACTTTATTGAAGAAATGCTTGAGCCATTACATAAATATTTAATCCTCTATCGGAGGAGACAACTTCTTAGCCTCTCATAGAGAAGAGGGCTTGATTCTTGGGGAAATCCCCATACACTGAATAACTTAAAACTCAGAAATTTGGAAGACACTGCTTATTGTTTGAAGAGTTGGAGAAGTTTTCGATGCCCTCCATCTGCTTTCTATCTCTCAATTTATAATAGCCCGCGGACTTCAAACACAGACTATGAACTTGTTTTTAGATGTCATTACTACATTCGTCACCTATTTTAGCTCTCAACTTTTCATCTGTGACCATTATGGCTTGCCAACTAGTATCCTCTGCTTTTCTGATTGTTGGCGCCTATATCTTCTTCTACCGGCAATCTTCTTTTTGATTTTTTACATTTTAAGATTTTACCTCCTGTTGTAAAAATTCTTTCTTTTTCTCTTTTTGGTTTTGGTTCGGCTTTCTTTTGGGTTACCCGAATCTTTGTCCCGAACAAGGGCTTTTCCTGTTTCTCAGAGCAAGGGCATATGTGGTTATGCCATTGTCCTACATGCATCATGTTGCATATCTTCTTCCGTGTGGCCTCCATTGAAGACAGCTTATTTTCCCAAATGAGCATTCTTTTCTTCTTGAATAAGTTCTCTGCAAACTCGGTGCTTTTTCCTATCATGAAATTTAACAGTAACAATCTATTTGATTTATTCAAAAATATTTTAAACAGATACTTGACTTTGTCCATCTCAGTGAGACAGACCCAGAACCCCCAAGCTCTTCTAGTAGATATGTCATCTTCATCGAGGGAAGATACCAGGGGAGCTTCTCCTGTGGTAGCCTTGACTCTGTTAAATGCTGCCATGTCCAGTCTGTAACTTAATATAATGAAATGCTGGATGAGACCATTTTTCCTGCGATTTTTGCAGCTTCTGAAATGAACTTAAGCTCCAAAATATCTCCTCGTTTGAAGTGGGGATTGTTTCTGCCATGCGTCACAAACTGATCCATTGATCCATTCCGGAAGTTTTGAGATTTTCAGAAATCCTGGTGACATAATATGAACTGAAGCGAGAGCACCAAAATCATACCACTCTCGTACCTCTTCTGCGTTAGACCCTTCGAGCATCCTGGTCCTATTGTATTTCTTGGATGTGTTTGCGATGGTCTTGCTTGGATGAATTCATTTTCGGGAAATAAGTTTTTCCCATGATCTATGATAACCCTGGCAAGCAGAAAGAGAAGATAAAGATTAATTAGTATTAACCTTAGAAGTGTCTGTCACCGGCCTAAGGTTAATATCTTCCTCTTTTACCCGAGAGGTGCTGGGTTGACTAGAATTTTCAGGAGTTTGCACTTCTTGTAACTCAACCTTTGCTTTTTCACCAGAGTCTGGTGATGGCCTTGTGCAAGCAGTACACGAATCTACTGCTACAGGTTTAGAGCCCTGTTCTTGAATTGCAAGTTTAGAGCCCTGCTCTCTTAATTCTCGGGTTATCACCGAAGATGATGCCTTTAGAGTTGGTTCCAGTAAATCATTCCATAACAAGCTTGTAGCAAGTTTGGTACTCTTGATGACGATCTGAACAGTGTCCAGATCAGCTTGTTGGACTTGGCCAGCTATTTGGGCTTTAACCATCAGCTATCCAAATCTTATCAATCTCCTTAAGGTTTTCCCTGAGGTGCCTGAGTCTTACAATGGCATAGTCTGCTTCAGATGCCTCCATCCCTTGTCAAGAAATGAGCAAGAATATTTTCATGAGATTTGATGATGATAATATTATAACAATAATACCGGCATTCTACTTGCCATATAATAATACGGTTTTTTATTCGAGTTTGTTTTTTAAGAAAGCTTTAACATTCGTATTATCGAATTTTAAAGTAAATTCTTTAGCTAGTAAAAATAAAGGCCACTTCTTGAAAGACTTCCAAACTGCAAAGAAAGTTTGGCTTGTTGTTCAATGAACAACCTTCCTGTATATCTATATAGTTCTTCACCAGTAGTTGTCTTCTTAATGAGCATTGCTGAACTCTGTAATCATTGGCGTGTCTATAGACTACCAATTCATCTTCATCTTGTTAGATTGCAAGCTTTGGCAGGTTATTGCAAACTTATTCCAACTCACGAACTCTTTGGGTATGAATTTTCTCCCATTTCCACTTTGAACTCTCGATTTCCTTCAAGAGTGGTCGAAAATCCTTTCTATATTTTGCAAGATCCTTAATAAATATTCCTGCAAAATTAATAACACCCATGAAGCTTTGAAGTTACTTATTATCTTTAAGAATGTCAGGAAAATTGTGGATTTTCTCTACAATGTGTTATTGCAGCTCAATACCTATTTCGTCAATAAGAATTCCTAGAAATTCAATTTTATTGACAGCTTTGATGACTTTCTTTCAGAAAGCACTAAACCCTCGTTATGGCATGCATCAGAAAATATTTCAATGTGTCTAATATGAATCCTGTGCATTTTTGGATGCTATCAAATGTCGTCTATGTAGACGAATATAAACTTTAGATAGTCTTTGAAAAGATTAGCCATTTTTCTTTGAAATATCTGGGGTGCATTGGCAAGTCCCATAGGAAGTACATTCCAGATATGTTGTCCTTGTGGTATGGAAAATGCAGAGTATTTCTTTGAGTCATGCTGTCTTAATATGATAAAACCCAGATTTGCAATCGAACTTGGAAAACACTCTAGCACCTTTAATACAATCAATTAAGTGTTCTCTACTTGGGATGTAATAATCATCAAATTCTAATATTCTATTAATGCCTTGATAGTAATAACCAACTTGGGTTTATCTCCTTTTATCTCACCATGGTTTTCTTACCAGAAAACCAGAGCTACTATAGGCAGAGACTCCAAACTTGGATGAGTCTAAGATTAATATGCTCTTTGATGATCTCCTGCATATCTTTCTTATCCTCTATGTTCATTTTGGATAAGCTTGTATCTGACATACTCGTACTTGCATTCCTCTTTGACCTTTAGAGTAGCCTCGATCTTGTTTCTATCCCCCCATGCCAAAGGATTTTTACTAAAATTCATCTGGATAAGCCTCTTGACATTCTCCAGAGAAATTTTACTTTCTCCGTCCATGTCCAATGACCTACACTCTTGTATAGATTCCTTCAAGACCCTAAGATCTTCAGAAACATCACTGAAACCTTGTTGGTTGAAAGACAAAAGAGCCGTACCAAATTTTCTTCGATCTTGCATTTTTGGATGAGTCAATTTGGCATCGTCACCACGTTTGCTGCAAAAATTTATGGGCATTATCCTGTTAAATGTCTTTTTCTCTTTGCAAAACCTGTATCTCACTACCACAGTTAGTAGTAAAAATCAACAGATTCTTGTGGTTATATTGGACATATTTTACAAATGACTGGATGAAATTATTGCCTAGCGAAATATCTAACCCTGTATCTTGAAAGTAAATAGGAAGCGTCTTTACCTTAAACCAAGGTGTTCCAAATGCTCCTCCAATCATGATTTTTGCTTCTCGTATACCCTTATTGAGTACTAGAATTTTCTGTGAAAAATCCCTTCCTGCAATAATGGATAAGGATTCCATAGCTTCGCTAGGGAAAACATCGGGTTTTGCCGTACAAATCCCTAATCCTGAATCAATATAAGCTGCAAAATATTCTGACTTATATTGTTCAAACAAACATACTGACAGATTTGTATATAGAAAAAGGGCTAGTCATTCAATTCTAATGGTATAACCATCTAAACTGAATTCCATACCATTACCTTTCTTCTCCATGGTTTATGATCTTCGAGGAAACTTAACCCCAAAATCATTATCCCATTTTCTCGTCCTGCAATTCCTGCAACAAATATCTCATGGCCTGTTATTTTTAGCATACCTTCGTATTTTCCAACAACAGGTTGTTGCAAATGATATAAGTCATCACAAGGAAAATAGTTTTCTTTTTCAATGATGTCAAATATAACTTGAATTTATGTCCAGCCTTCAGGGCATCTCAGTTTCACATTATTAACCCTAATAGCACGAGGGGTTAAGGCTTTTAAATAGCTACTGCTCTTTTCCTTTGTAGGCAGTAATCCTATCTTCTGAAAAGGACATCCACTACTCAAATGAGTTCTAGAACTAATGGTTCGATCTAAAACTGGGTGATCTTTTATGAAGATATCAACACCACTATTCTAGGTATCCTAATTGGGTCTGGTGTCATAACCTTAGCGAATTCCTTGAAAATTCTAGGAATCTCAATATACTCTTTCCCAAGGAACAAGTCCGAATGGTGAGTGTTGAAAAGGGCATAAGCTATTCTATATGTTATAGAATATGGTCTATTCTCATCTTTCATGAGTTCTTTTCTTTTAAAATCCTGATGAAGGGTTAAGCCTCGACTAAAATCTTGTTCTGCTAAGTTATATGCTTTATGGATGAATGTTAAACATCAATTTTCTTGCGGGAAAAATGCAATTTACCCCCTGTATTAATGGAATGTGCAATTTACCCCTGTAAAAAATAAAACAATAATTTACTCCGTTGTGATATTAGAAATAGAGCAAATTATCCCCTAGGCTCGGCAGTACACTTGTGACATTCATAGATTTTTATACTTAATTGAAGGGTTAATTAGTCATTATTGAGAAAATCTAATTTAATTATCAGTTATAGGTTGAAATTATAAATATATTAGAACTTGAAGGGACTAAATTGGAGCTTTATAAAATTTTTGGGATGACATTATATAGATTTAGAAAAATTGGGGAATAGATTAAGAATTTTATAAGAAAGTTACTAATATATACACATATATGTAATAATTATAATAATATAATAATCTAAGGAGTGATTTTTTTTTTAAAAAAAAAAAAAAAAGAGATGGAAATGTGGAGGGGGCACGTGTTCTCTAACCTTTTTCTTAGATATGTAAACTAGATAAATTTAAACTAACTTTTGATTCACATTAAACAACTTACCAGCAATTACACTTTCCCCTACGAGGACGCGCATTCAGGTTTAAACTTATTCTTTCAAAAAATTTAATTAATTTATATATTTATATTATTTGGTTAGTGCATTTATTAAATATGATTTATACTATTCACTTTACAATTTAATCGGAAAATTTATAGAATTTGAGTATTTATATAAATTAGTGTTCAGGTATATATTTAATTGGACTGGAATATTATAGCTAATAACTTAAAATTGTATAACCTACTAGATTTAGTAGTTGTTATAAATGAACTATTCAAATTGATTGGGTTTATTAACCAAATTACATAGATGTATGTACCAGTGTTTAAATAATAATAATTATTATAGCGAAGGATTGGCAGAAATTAATAGGAATAGTAGAAAGTTATGTTTGAGAAATATTAGGAAATTGTATATGAGAAATATGGTTTATTAGGTAGGAATATGAAATTTTTGTAATAATTTTATTTAGGGATATTATAGAGAATGATAGTTACAAAAATATGAGGGGTTTGATGAACTAAGCTCTTATGAGTTAATTGATAAATTAGATATATACGAGGGAAGTTTATAGTGTCCAATATTTAGACGAAAAAGGAACGGAGGTTTGAATTTTAATATAAATGAAATATTAAAAGATTGATATAAAATATACGCATATATTTAGTAATTTCATTTGTAATTTACGATATTTTCAATATTTATATTGATTATATATATTATAACGTATTATAGACATGGGGATAAAGTAGAAGACTAATCAATTCGTACTAGCATAATCGTTTTGGGATCGAGGTAAGTATAGTTAATTGAATTTATATATATATATATATATATTTATATATGGAAATATATTCTTGTGTTGTATGCGAAATTATGACTTGTTGGCAATTTGTCTGGATTACTTGTTATACTGCGAAGTTGTCATTAAGTGATTATATGTGATTATATGTGATTATGGTGCATGGAAGTTATATGGGTAACTGTGTGTACTATATGTGATTCTTAAATGAAATTGAATGTTGAAGTTACCGATGGGGATTTGATTGTTGGATGACAATGAGTGAGGAGAATATTGTGAACTGAGATAAGTAATGGCTTACCTAACTGGGGAGCATACTGCAATGGCTTATTGGTGATATGATTAATAACGAGCTGTGTGCTGTCATTGGTCGAGGGAGATGATGTAACATATCATACGAGTTGTGTGTTGTGTGATATGATGAATGATGGGATATCATACGAGCTCTGTGTTGTGTGGTATTAGTGATGATGGGGTATCATACGAGCTGTGTGCTGTGTGGTACCGAGAAAAAAAGAGATATTATGATTGAGGAGATGATAGCCGCATAGGACCATTGAGTGATGCACTCCAGCAGGGGTAAGCAGGGCCCTAAGGAAATAAACAATAAAGTCGAGTATTACGTGTAATTTGATATATGATTGTTGGTATATGTTATTTCTTATATTTGTTGTATTGCATGATACTCGTTTTATTATGTATGTGCGTGTATATGTATAAGTTAGTTAGCTATACTTATTGAGTAGGCAGCTCATCCCTTGCCAAATATTTTTTCAGGAAATAAGTCACAATGACTAGCCGAAGGGTGAATCATAAGCCGATTATCAATATTACTAGGTGGGTCAGCAGTGATATCTTGAGTTGGGAGCCGTAGTTGCATAATTCCGTATGTATAAGGCTTTAAGTCAATTTGTATCCTAAGTTTTGTAATAACTAGGAACTGCACATTTCCCTTCCTTATATTTATAAATACTAGCATTGATGATTAAATACAATATTTTGATGACGCATGCCATTCTATGATGTCTCGGTATTATATTGAGGAAAATGTGGTTTATCTTATTAGGTTAAATGTGGACTTCTCATAAGACAGAATGTAACTACCGAGGGGGGTGTTACAACACTGCACGCGCGTGTATCGCATTTGGGCATATTTTTTTTAGCAATAAAAATATTATTTATGATATATTTTAATATATCAATATATATTATTTATAGAATAATATTTAATATTTTAGATATATTAATATATATATATGTTATTTATAGAAATGATATATATATATATATGTCTTCTTCTTCATCTATCTGACCGCTACCGCCGCCGCGCCGGACCAAACCGCCGTCGCTGCCCCCCTCCTCCCTCTCCCCGCCGTCGGCCCTCCCTCCTCCCTCTCCCCGTCGTCGCCCCCCCCTCCCCCCTCCTATTCCCCGCCATCGCCCTACCCTCCTCTTCCTCCTCCCTACGTCGCGGCCCCTTCCCCGCCGGTCACGGTTCCTCCCAGCTCCGCCGCCTACCATAGTCTTCCTCGCGCCCCCTTGTTTTCCTCCCAAGTTGCCCCCTCCCCCCCTCGCCTACTTCCCCCTTTCTATAGACGCCGCTCCACCTCCCTCTCTCCATAGATGCCGCCCACTGCCCATCTCCACCTCTCCATAGACGCCACTCCACCTCCCCCTCTCATCAGACGCCCCACTGCCCATCTCCCCCTCTCCATAGTCGCGCCTCGCCGCCCCCTCTCCCCAGGTTGCCGCCGAAAGCCCCCTCTCCCGGACGGGCTCCCGGTCTCTCCCTCCCCTCTCTCTCTCTCTCTCTCTATATATATATATATAAAACTTATTATATATATACATATAAATATATTCAAATTTAATTATCTATAATATCATAATTTTAATTGTATATTTGTTTAAATCAAAACCGTTGATTCTAAATGCAATAAGACATAAACCATTGATCTATTGGATAAATTTGAATCTTAGATTGAAACCAATCCAATGGTTTTTTTTCACAATGGGGTAAATTGCACATTTCCCTTAACACAGGGGGGTAAATTGCATTTTATCCATTTTCTTGCATACAAATTTCCTATCATTTTTCCAAGATAGCCATCTCTTAAGTTATTGATTCTTCTATCCATTATTGATAAATGTAATTCTGAATCAATTCATTTCTTAAAAGTTGCTTCTATTACTACTTCAGTAGCTCCTATGTGGATCTATTTCATAGTAACCGCTACTTCTTTCCCGAGTTTAATTAATTCTTCAAGAATTTCTTCTTTAGGAATAAGCTGCATTTCCATCATATTACCAGTAAGTTCCATAGGAATTGCAAAACTCACCTGAACGTACTTTGTAGATTATATGATGTTTCCTCTGGTTCAGTCCTATCTGGTTGAGGACTCTACCAATCATTCCAATCCTACAACCGTCGTATAGGCTGAGATTAGAGTCTTGTCTCATGATTCTTTCCATGGTTTGTTTGACATAGTTATTCTTGAAAAAGAATCCTGATAGGCTATCTGATGTTTGAAGCTTATCTCCTTCATTGTAATTATTGTGATACGATTGAAAATCCATCCGAATCACTTTCTATTTCTTCCTCGTAGATGCTTTCACCTGAGGGAAGATCTTCGAATTGGTGGATTGGTACCAAGTCGTCGTAGTAAACTGCATAAAGGATGTCATTCGTGGCTTCAAACTGTCGTAATTCACCATGTTTCTACGGGCAATCTGGAGATATATGCCCTTTTGCACTGCACGTCCAGTAGTTACAATCTGTTAAACTTTCATTGGCTTCGGTGTGGGCTCGTCTAAAAGTTCTTCTCGTGGGGGTTCTTCCTGTGGACTTTCCTTCTGTTCGTCTAGATCCTTAGGATGAAGCCCTTGTTGGTCCTGTTCTTTGTCCAGATTTGTATGATCTGGCCTTTTGATTTGGACCACCATGATCATCTCTAAAAGAGGATTTTTGGGAACTCCTTGAGTAGGTGTCACTACTCTTCTTTCTCCTCTTCCTTTGCTCGTCTGATTCTCCTATAATAGTTGAAAAATCATTGTTATCATACTAGAGAAGGGTTCTTTTGATCTTACCTCTCAGTATTTTCATGTTCTTCTAGATGAATGCTTGATAACACCAATCCTTCAATTTGTCTTTGAAGAAAGACATTCTTCTTGCTACTGATCCAGTTGTCCTTCGGGTACTTTGTATGATTGTATCAACATTTCCCTCTATGGACTGCAGATCTTTGCAAAGAACATTGGAGCAGCTAGTTCAGTTGCTACTCCACTCTGGAAGAAATGCTTGCGAAACAAATAGATATACTCATCTGAGTCTTGTGAGTGCTCTCTAGCCTTTACAGCTCTACTTCCTTTGAATTATCCATCTCCGATGAAGTGTATTTTAATCAACCTTCTGAGTCTTTCTGCAATAGACTTTTGGACTCTCCGGCTAGAATACTTACTTTGGTGTTTCCTGTGGTGTTATCCCATCCGACCTTAACAGAACCTTCTAAGCTTAACTCCAATAACCTTATGAAATTTTCTTTATCAAGTTCCAATGTGGTTGTTGCTATCTTCATGGCTGCAACCTTTTTATCTATCAACTTTTTCATGTTTCGAAAGTCGATGATATCCAGGTTGAGTATAGTGCCATATAGATGTAAAGGCTGGAGCATAGTTCTTGCCCATGGTGTATTTTCAGGCACTCGTTGTGGATTCCGTCATGGATTCTCTCTTAATCTGGTCCCCACGAACATTGGTGTGGCGTTAGTGTGGAAATTTGTTCCTTCTCTCATAGGATATAAGCCTGTCAATGGGTAGGGCAAGGCCCGTCCAGGCCCAGACCCTAAAGAGGTCCATTATAATAATTAGGGTATAGGTCCAGGCCCAATGGGTCCCAGACCCAAAGCCCATTCTACAAGACCATATTCTTCAGGTCGGGTCGGGTCCATACCCGATCTTTTTTTTTTCCTCTCTCTATACAATAGTCTTAGTCTTTTTGGGTTGTTGAGCCTTAGTTTCTGTCACATAAAATGTTGCTATTTTCTAAACTTAGAATCATCCATTGTTCATTACAATCTTCAGGTTCTACATTAAAAAGAAACGAGAGCCAACCACTTTTTCAAAAAAAAGTTATGGCATCAGTTTGCAACAAAGAATTTTCACACCGGTTCAAGCCATAAAAGCAAGCATATGAGCTTCTTCATTACAATCTCTACGAACAAAGCAAAAATTAACATCTAACAATGGTAGAAAGAGAAGAAAAAAAAGGGACCTAACAATCATTATATGGTAGAAAGAGAAGAAATAGATCTTGAGAGGTGGAGGATTATATAGATCGACGAAGGAGGAAGAGGAAGGCAAACAAGAGGGCTCCAAGGTTTGTTATCATCTCTTGGAACTCGCCGTGAAACCCAATGACAGGAGGTGTCGATCGGAGACCACAGTCGGGCGTTATGAGAGACAAAGTCACGGAGATGAAAGAGTAGTCACATTTCTAGTACAGAACTAGAGGAAGAAGGTTGTGATACTTTGGAGTGAGATGATTTTGGGGAAGTGGGGGGAGATGAGAGAGTAGTCACATTTCTAGCGTAAATCTAGAGGAAGAAGGTTGTGACTTTGGAGTGAGACTTTGGAGTTTGGAGTGAGATGATTTTGGGGAGGGGGGATAAATTGGGTAAAATATGGGTAAGGGTAATGTCGGGTAGTATTAGGTCTATTACCCGACCCAAACCCAATAATATTAATTTAGTGGGTTTGGGTCTGGGTCGGGTCTAGATAAAAATGTACAGGTCTGGGCCTGGGTCTTGATTTATTATAATGGGCCTGGTCTGGGTATTTTGGGCCCATTGACAGGCCTAATAGGATGATCCTATGAGGGATCATTTGAGCCTATACTTCCCTCCGACGGTGGTAGTGCTGGAGCAACTTCGTTGGTTTGGACACTGACGAGATCCACAATCCAGAGTTGTGAAAAGAATTCTGTTAACTCTTGCAGATCTGATAGATCCATCCTTGATATCTCCATTATTTTATAGATATGATGATTTCAAGGCTTAGATCTTCTAGTGTTTTTAGCTTTAGGGTCTCCATCGCCTTTCCCTTCTCACTACAAAAAAATACGGGAATTGGCACGATTTAGAACGACCGTTCCAAATTCCGGTCCAAATTGGAATGGTCGATGGAACTGTTGTGGAACGGTAACCCATTGTTGACATCGCTTTCGTATTCTTCAGAATCAAAACGTATAGGAACGGCACGACCGTTCCTGGTTCTGTGCCAACTTATGTGTGCCGAATTGTAAACCTTGTACCATTTCAAAAAGAGAACGGATATATTTTGGCATTCCATTTGGAACGCATATGTGGAACTTGGAGCGGTTCTTTGACCTAAGAACAGTACCGTTCCTACCCGTGTTCCCGAGACCGAGACCAATTGGAACATTTGGCTGACCGCTCCAAAATGTAGTGCTAAATGAGACCGTTTAACGCCATATGTAAACAATGTAATGCAATGACCGCTCCTAATTGTGGGTCGTACGAAAACGATGTGGGAGTTCCAATGACTGTTCCAACATGTGTTACTATCAGGAACGGTCCATGTACATAGTAGATTATGTATTCCGATTACCGTTCCAAATATGCTTCAAGGGCTATATTTTAACGGATAGCTTAGCGTTCGTGTTGCCATTCCTGAGACCGTTCCTAATGCTAAAGCAACAGCTATATATTAACTGCTAGTTTAGGTGTTCCAAATAATATTCCAATGCCGGTTCTATTTATATATATATATATATATGTCCCCTTCATTATTGTTGTTCTTACTCTCTCTCTCCAATTCATTTCTTCTAACTCCCTCTTTTGAATTTTTATACGTAAAATCCAAAATATCAACAATCTCCGCTAAATTTGCATATCTTTGACGGTGTTTTGTTCAGGTAATAAGTTGAAACCCTTTAATGGTTTTACATATATATATATATATATATATATAAATTTTTTTCACTCGCCAAATGGTAAATCCGATGATCAAGATGACGAAGATAGCTTTGACGAGGCTGAAACCGAGGAAGAGACTTATTGAGCGTTCAGTGCTTAGTTACCTTTTAAATGTGTAACAAAAATACCTTAGTTTAAACATTGTACTAATTATAATTTTTTTATAAAATAATATAACTTTTGAACGATGTATTAATTGATTTATACCTTAGTTTAAACATTGAATTACTTTTTTATAAAATAATATAACAGAATAAAATTTAAGATTTGGAATGGTCAATACATACTACGACTGTTCCTATTACAGTTACATGATTTCAATTATGCGCCCACTGAAAATAGGTGGGAAATTTGAACTAGGGACGGTCAGGATATTTCAATGACCGTTCCAATGACAGTTACAAGTTTTCAATTAGGCGCCCAATGAAAAAATAGTTGGAAAATTTGGACTTACGAACGGTCCAAATATTTAAACGACAGTTCCAATTGTAGGTCCAAATTTTTTATTTGGCGCCTTCTGAAAAATGGGTGGGAAAATCAACTTTTAGAGCGGTTATTTTATAATAAAACATTCCTAAGTTAACTTTAAAAGGCCCGTTCCTATATGTAACCATGAAGCATTTCTATGTTATTATTATAATAAACCGTTCCTAAGTTAATATATAACCGCTCCAAATAGTGTTACTGGAATCTGTATTTTACCCAATTGTGACGATATCTCAACATCCGTGAGCCGAATTGACATCATATTTAAACACATACAAGATTGTGAATATGATTTCATACCTAATGGTCTGATTTTCAATCAGATGGCCAAATTGAAGGATGCAATGGTTCTTACGATGACGAATACTGACCAGATACGATATCTCGATATCCGCTTACCCAATTTTTTTATAACTGCATATAATGTATTCTTTTGTGTGCTAAATAATATCTAATAGTCTGATTGAAATTTTGACGGTCTGATTAGGCGATGTAGTACAACAATATAGGATGCTAGTTACTTCCGTGAAAAACTAACAAACTTAAATATACAAATATACTTCATATTGTGAACATACACCAATCATGGTCATCCATATCATGTACACATGTGGAAGAGTTTAAACTCCTCCTTAACTAGCTTCAATTTGCATGTAATGTGGACTTGGATTTTTATGTTTTGGACTTGTATTTAATCTAATTAAATAAAGTCCAAACATAAATCCATTGGGCATCAATTAATCTAATTAATTTAAATCCAATTGAAACTCAATTATTTATTTAATCTAATCAAACAAACATAAAGTCCAAATTATGAATAATTGATCCAATCAATTATTCAAGCCAAAATCCGATAAATTAATCCAATTAATTTAAAGGTTTTTAGTCCAAAATTACTAATCCAAGTAATTAATCTTGGACCATCCATCAAATGGATTTCCCAATAAATGATCCAATCATTTATTTTCTCTCTCGAATAAAATTTAATCCAATTAAATTTATTCGCTTCTTCTAAAGTTAATTCCAAATTAACTCCATTAAATCCAAAGTGATTTGTGTGTGACTCATTAGGTTTGCCCTCAACTAGACTTGGTCTTGTGTCCAACACAATTGGTCAATTAAATCCAATCTAATTAATTGTCTTTCCAATTAACCATTAATCGAAAAAACGCCCGTCATCATGGGTGGCCGTCTAGCAACGGTCCATGGCACTAAAGACTAGGTGAATGTTGGCGTGAACATATATGCTCCCGAGTTCCATACGAGTACGGTCCTTCCATCATCCGTCTCATGTTCTAAGTCTAGGGCATGGAATTGGACGTCGGTTCCCATCCTAGACTACACAACTATGCTCAATAACTTGAGACACGTTTGCTCTATTGATCGACATAGGAAACCATTCTCTACTTCGACCAATCGCTGTGGCCATAGACTTAAAGAGCTTAAACTGTCTCAGAGCGCATAGGAGACTCGACTGTCCTATACTGACAGGTGACGTATCCTATCTTGAAATCCACCCTCTGCAATACATATTCCGACTGCACTGGATAAGGCTTATAAGGAACGTATCCCAGATACGGACATCTCTTGCTAGATCCTAGATACAACCATCATATGTATGTGACTGTCATGATTCCTCAAGTTCGAGACTAATCTCGTACTATCAGAGCCGGGAACCCCAGCCATACCAACCAAGCCTCCAGGGCTTCCATATGTCGATTCCTGCGAGTCAGCTCAGTCAGTTGACACCCTTGTCAACTAACCCACTAATATTGCATAGACGTCCAACGTCTGTCACCGATGAAACACGACACTCATCCAATGAATGCAATCCTTAGTGCAAGTCTCTAGAGGTCCCTCGATGCCCTGTCTCAAGGTCCTCGACTTGGAAAATTTCAGACCAACCATCAGAAGTTGGTTGCATAGCTGTCATCCAATGTGCAATCCAACTACATGGGTTATCCAATTGGTCAGTGGGCATTTGTTGTGACGTTAAAACGTCGTTTAACGTAATCAGTAAGAACAACAAACACATAGTGCCACAAATGAATACTTACTATATTCATCAAGTCAATATTACTTTAGTAAAGATTGCTAAATAGTACCAAAATCGTCAATTCAATTGGCTTTCTGTTCACATATTCTAACATTACTGTACATAATTATTAAAAAATTTAGAAAATTATCATTACTAAAAAAAATTGATACTTACATTTTTTTTAAAAAATTCATACCACTAATATTTTGAAAAAAAATTGTAGATCATTTCTAGTAGGGATTTTCCTTCTCGAGGAGGTGGACGTACTCGCGGCCGGGGCCGTGGCCTGTGGGTTCCACCACCGGGAGGTGCTGCTTCCCAGGTTAGGGAAGCAGCATTCCGACCACCCCCACCACTATCACCACCGATAGAGCAGTCAGCTACCATACTGGTGACGGATCAGGAGGTAGATCTGTCTCCTCCTGCACCGGCCCTAGAAGATGCCAGACCACCTACTCCCACACCGGCAGCAGATCCCGCCCCTCCATGGGTTGCACCACCCCCACCTGCACCACCAGTCCCCCCACCATCCGCGCTGTCGGTATATCACCCTCGCCGACACCATGTACAATTTTTTAAAATATTTTTGTTATTTATTTGGATTTTTTTCTTAAATATTAATTAATATGTAATTTCAGGACTGAGCACAAAATACACAAGCGCATGTACGCGGTGGTGCAAGGTCATTATCTCCACCTTTAGGGATGTTTGTGCCAGGTGCCGCCAGAGCACCAAAATTTTTGGTTCGAGAGTTTGAAGGTAATTTATTTTAATTTCAATTTAATGGTATAAATTGATTTTTTTAATTTTTTTTTAACAATTTCTTTCTTTTGCAAATGACGTACTAGTGGGACCGTGACGATGTGTCCATGTTTCGCGTATTCCACATGTTTGTGAGAAAGTTCATCCGCAAGCGCTTTACTCCCGCCAGACAGTCTCTAGTGAAGCCGCTGTGGCTGGCGAACGAAGTCTGGAGGCAGCTCTAGCTGTACTTGGACAGCGAGGAGTTCAAGAACAAGGCCAACTAATTGGCCAACCCCATGGCATCCTCTACTATCTACCACAGCGTTTCTTCCTCTATCGGCATGCACAAGAGGAAGATGGTAAGTAATTTAACTTTTTTAAAGCATTCATTAATATTAAATAAAAACTTCCTCTAATGTTCCTTTTGTGTACAGGAGGCACAACTCGGTTGGCCAGTTAAGCAGATGGAGTTATTCTCTAGATGCTATAAGAAGAAGGCCGACGGCGGCTGGAGCGGGCCGAGGGCAGCACAGGTGGCGGTAAGTACTCAATTATACTTTAATTTTTTTTCTTTAATTTTTTGCAATAATAATTATAATTTGCTTTGTTTTGCAGGAGACGTACAAGAAACTACTGGAGGATCACCAGCCTCAGGCCATGGTCAATCCTTAGGATATTCCGGCTAAATCAGAGGGCTCGGTGGCGATGACCGAGCAAGATCTGTGGCTGACAGCGTCAGGAGCAAGAACAAGGGTCGAGTATTTGGTATTGGTTCTAAGGCCCATCGCCATCACCACCGCCACCACTACCGTCGAACATGGAGGATCACATGATGATGGTCGATATGATGGCTATGATGAAGTCCATGCAAACCAACTCCGTTGCCGGCCCGTCACAGCCTCCGACGGATCCCCATGCTACAGACGATGCTGACATGGACCATGACGAGGGGATGAGGTGTAGATTTAGTTTTTTTTTAATTATTTGTAATTAAATTGGATAATACTTTTGTTTAATATAATTTTTTTCGTAATTATGCATTTTTTTGGTATTGCATAACATCATTTATGTGTTTTATTATTTAACCAAATTAAAAAAAATTATTAATAACTTTATTTTTATTATAGAAATAATAATTATTATTATATAAATTAAAAAACATTAATTAGTAAATATTTTAGGAACGGTCTTTTGCTCAGTCACGGAACGCTAAAAATATCGAAGTCACCGTTCCAAAAATGGATCGATGAAATATGCCAACCGTTCCTACAACTGTACAAAATGACCATTACAAATAAGGGACCAGCCGTTCCTAAATTTAGCCCAAATGCAATAACTACATATCATCGTGTGTGTTCCAAATCGAATCCCCCTTACTGTGCCAACTGTGTATTCCAAATAAAGATCAGAACCGTTTATACGTTCAGTACAAAGTCAGGTTCAAGGAGAGTTCCACATACCGTTCCAAAATCTATCACCCAGATTAAAAGGAAATCGTTCCCATGTGTATTCCAGAATCAATAGAAAAATACATCTCCCATATATTAAGTTTGATACAAATAGAGTTCCAACGACCATTCTAGATTATGTCAATCACATACCATGTGATCGTTCCAAATACACAAATTATATATTCATAGACACAAAGCTTATCAGGAATGGTCTTTAGCTTGTGCAACAAAAATAGTTCCAAAATAGGAACGATCTAGTTGTAACCGTTCCTAAATATTAAGAACACCATCAGTTTTAACGGAATATGTACCGTTCCATGACCGTTCCAAAAGTCCGTCCAGGTTCATCCAGTGAGCTTTTGCCCGTTCCAAATGAACAAAAATAAAAAAATGTGCCTACGCCCATTGCAATTCCCGTATTTTTTTGTAGTATCTGATGCCGAAGAGGCACTGGTCCAAAGGCGTCCCTACTGCGCTCTTGGTGGGATCTTGATGTCTCAGGGGTATTCCTTTGGTTTCTCCTCAAATCTGTGACTTCAGCTTTCAGATTGTAAGATCCTTGCCTAGATCTAGAATGATCTTCAAGATCTCATCCATCTTTTGACTCAAGAGGTCTATTTTTATAGGTCTATGGAATAACCTACATCCATAGTCTTGAACTGTCTTCTGGACCTCTCTTAGATCCTGAGAGAATTTTGAGGTGTCCGGCTTGAGTTCCTTCTAGTTAGTTCCTTTAGTCATTGTTTTTAAAACTGTATTGATTTAGAAATTCACCCATCCTGTTTTTCCTGGTTGGGATTCTACCATGTATCTCATCTACATGTAGACATCTCATCGCATTTCTTGGTAGCGTTTGTCGGACATGGTAATTTCTCAATCATTCCTCTCTTTCTTTTTTAATAAGAATATTCAAGTCAATCCTTCTCGGACTATTGTCAATATTTCTAAGAATTTCCATAAGAAAATTCTTTTTCTGTATTTTTAGAATTTAAAAATATTCCCTGTTTTTATTGTAACTCGAGTTCTCGCTCGGTTCCATACTTTTTAAAAATCTCCTCCATTAGGGATAAAATATGAATATGTGATATAAACAAATATTTCTTCAATATACCTAGGCTCTGATACCATTTTCATGCATAGGGGTGCTAAATCTAAAAATTTTGGGCAAAATCCATGCGGAAAATAAATTGAGGGGACTAGAAATGATATTATCAAAAGATAATGATCTATACTAAAATTTTCAATTTCAAAACTACGGTACTAAACTCGCAACTTTCATAAACTGTGGTATCAATCTTGCCAGACTCTCCATTGTATGGTACTGAATTTGGCATTTTGAAAATTATGGTATCAAAATCGCAAAATAGCCTTATAGTATGGTACTTTTTATGCATTTATCCCAAACAATGGTTGTCCAAAAATGAAAAGTTGAGGGACCATTCATTTCTATAAGTCGTGGAACACGAGAGAGACTAATTCCGTTTTAGTGATAAAGACGAAGAACTATAAAAACATAAATTTTCCCAAACTACTAATATTTGGTACTAACTTCTCCATGAATTCCAACAAGCTCTATGAAGCGACCACCTAAACGTGGACGTCATGTTGGCAGAAGCGAGCCTCTTGTACCTCTTCCAGTTACGAGCCACCATGCTCAAGTCGGCCAACTTGGCGGCCATGCCGCGGCAGCAATTGGCGTGGACGGTCGCGACCATCGTGACGTCCCGACTATCCTGGCAGAACCCGCTGAAATAGAGTGTGTCCAAGAACTTGACTTTGAGCCCTAACTTTCTGAAAAAGCCTTGGCGCATCAGCTTCTCCAGAACATCTTGCTCCTTCTGCCCGGGGAAGTTGTCTTTGTTGGCGTACCAAGCGTCAAACAGGGCTCGAGTCTTGTTGTTGGATCGGATCATGTAGAACCCAGTGTTGATCCGATGGGATTCGGACCAAGGGTTGCCCCGGTATCTGTCTGTGCTGATTTGTAGGTCTAGGGGTTGTTTTTGGGTTAAATATGGGAATGGATCTCTTAACCATAATACATCAATGTCCTGTCATATAACCAAAAAAAAAATTAAATAAATAAAATATATAAGGTAATTGATTTTGATATACTTGGCATGCATGTTTAATTCTATATATTAAATAAAATATAATAGAATTTATAGAATTTAGGTGAAGAGAAAATATTAATGCCATGTATGGTTTCATTTTCATTTCAGATGTTTTCAATTTTTGAAACAGTGATTGATGAAGAGTGAAAATATATTTATTTATATGTATTTTTTTGTGAAAAAATATTTTACTATTATTCTCATTCCAATCATTGCTTTTTATACATTTACATACATATAAAATGCTCTTCAATCATAATTAATATATATTTCATAATAATTGGGTATGACATCACTAACAATTTTGAATTTATAAAAAAGGTATAACTATTGATTTCATTTGAATAAAAAAATGTATTTGATTTGATACCATGCAATAATAATAATAAAATAAAACTATCATATTAAATAAAAGAATACATTGATTCAACACCACTAACAGTATAAAAATCAACTAATTTAAATATATTTTCGTTCTTATACGAAAATTTATAAAAAATTAAAATTGCGCCTTCCCACTGAAAATTGAAAATTAAAAATGAAAATAAAACCAAAAGAATTATATTTTAACTTTTAAATATAAGATTTGTGAACAATAGATCTGCATATTAATCTCGTGGTATGAATTATAAGAATGAAAATTCATGGTATAATAATCGAACGTCAAACAATTCTTTAATCAAGTAATACATTTTTCACAATTAATTTAATTTATAATTAATAGAATAATTACTTTGACCTCATTTGAGATCCATGGACAATTTACATATCCAAGTTTATAATAATGTCCTGTCGTATGCACGTCGAGGTTATTAATAATATTATTATTGAACTACGTACTATCCTATCATCACAACAATTAGTATTTTGATTATTTAGAAAAATCATGCAACCACGTTATAATATTAATTGATTTTTATGTAAGTCATGTCTCCCTGATTTATTGGATCTCTGATTATGTAATAATAAGAGAGATCATGATCCTCGTACGTGGCTATACATAGTCCATTAATGAAAAATTAACTTTAAACTAGACACTAATTAATTTCCTGCAATATTATTTACTCCACTATTTCGAAATTGATTTTAGGGTTAAATTATATTTTCATCCCTTAATGTTAGGTTTAATTATACAAATATTTATGTCATTTTGTAAAATTTCAAGTACATCTCTTGAGGTTGTAATTGTAAGTATAAGTACACCCCCTATTCAGTTGTGAAATTTTACACAGATAGAATGTACTTTACACTAATAGCCCCTCAAGAAATACTTATAATTTTCCAGAGGATACGAGGTGTTTGTTTCTAGACTCGACTTCAAAGGTTGTCGATAAAGTTTTTTCTTGATTTTATTCAAACTAGAATGACCATAAAGTAGTCTGTCCTTAATTTTAAATGAAAAAGTACCTTGAAAATTATTCTTTTAAATGTAAACTGTCACTAATTAATTAGTTAAAAGTATATTTATTGAGTGATAATAATTTCTCTCGTTTAACACAATAAAGTTCTTCACTTTTTTATGAGTGACAAAATTTGTAAACAAAAAAAGAATATCACTAATGATAGTTAACAATAAAAATAATTATGCATAAAATTAATTATTACTATACAAAAAATTATTGATTAACATATATATATAGTTGTTATTATTATTAAGTTCTCCTATTACACGTTACTAATTACCAGTAGTGACAGTACAATTAAACATAATTTTTGTTACTATTAAAATTTAGAAATTATATTATTGCAAGGCAACATTTTTATCAGGATTAAATGTATTTTTGGTTTCGTAACTTAGATCATTTGGTTATGTTTTGGTCCTTTAATTTTTTAGGGTATCATTTTGGTCTTGTATCTTTTTAAATTTTTACGATTGTCCGGAGTTCACCTCCACTGGCGAGAAAGGTGAACTCCAGCAAAATAAGGATTGAAATCGCAAAAACTGAAAAGATTTAGGACTAAAATACTACTGTAGAAAATTAAAGGACAAAAATGCTAGCAATAGTGGACCAATAGGAACAAAAGCTCAATTTGAAATATCATGTGAATCGCACATGATTTTTTCCAACAAGAAAAGTGAATTCCGGGGAAAAAAAACTAAAATCTTAAAAATTTAAAAGATGTAGAACTAAAATGCTACACTAAATAGTTAAAAAACAAAAGCATCAAAATTACCTAAGTTATGAGATAAAAAAATGCATTTAAGCTTTTTTATCGCTTAAAAAGCAATGGTTGTTGATAATTCTAATCTTCAAACTACATATTTTATCACTAATATTACTTTTCTTTCTATAGTAATCATATAAAATTTAATTTCAACTAATTATACATACATATAGCAAGTGTGAATTATTCACTTTCCCGACAAACCAACGGAGCACGACCAGAACTAAGAAGTCGCATTTCCAAAGTCAAAAGCAGTAAGCGGAAAACGTTACCGTGAAAATGAAGTTGTAACCTCGGTAGATCACATCTCGCAGGAAAAGCGTTCTTCTCCACATCATCTTGATGAAATCCTCCGACATGTAAACCTTTTCTCCGACGAAATCCACGCCGTCCGTCTCCAGCTTGTAGCAATGGAGGCCCAGAAATCTGCACCTGTCGTACGAGGTCTGATCGACGGCCACGATCAGGAGGTGGTTGATCAACCCCCTGTGCCCTCCCCCTCCCTAAAACCCTCCAGGAACAAATCCAGCATCGTCGGCTTGTCGCCGTCTACGTACGCCTTGTTTGCTACGGCGATGATCACCGTCCTGTCCGACGTGGAAGCTGCTGCTAATGCAACGTCGAGCTTGTCCATACTCGCGTTGTTCTGAAATGATAAAAAATAAATAAATGGAAAAGGATTTTCCGTCAGATAATGTTTCTTCTGTCTAACAATTTAAACCGTTAAACCCTAAACACGGGATGAATGAACTTACTGTTTTTGAAAGAGGAAAGTGATGATCATGGGGGGTTTTATGAGGATTGAAGAAGGGCTGCTGGTTCTTGGTAACGTCGAGGGTGAAAATATAAACAATGGAGATGATCACAAGCAGGTATATGGCAAATTCGAGGCGGGTTTTTGCTTGAGCCATGTTCTAAGTTCGGTCGACGTAGAAAATATATATAGAGAGAGAGAGAGAAAGGGGAAGAGAGAGAGAGATGAGCTAATGTAATTTGGGGCTGTATATATATATATGTATATATAGATAAATGGACTAATATAGCAAGGGGTTATGGGTTTTTCTATCTTCCTTCGGATGGGACCATACTCATAAAGATAAGGGGTGTTGGGATCAAATTACAAATTTACCATTATTTGAGGATAATTTTGGAAAAATTGCATTTTACGTCACATAAATTAATTTTTTTATGATTTTGATTTTATTATTTTTGAACTCATCATATTGCATCTCGTAACTCTAAAAAATTACAATTTAAGTCTCAAATCTTAATTTCATTAAACTTCTAACAAAAACAGCACACAACACGAGCTCCATTAAGTACCAAAGGGAACTAACCTTGCTTCCCTGAATAAAGATTTGAGACTAAAATTGCGAAGTTTTGGAATTATAGGAAGTAATGTGGTGAATTAAAAAATAATAGGATCAAAATTACTATAAGATTAACTTGTGTGACTAAAATACAATTTTTCTGATTATATATAGTAATGGTGGTGGATTAAGGAAATTAAAATATTAATTAGTGCTTGGGGAGTGTTTCGAGTGAGTTGTGAGAACGTGGTCATATATATATATATATATATATATATATACTATTTCCACAATCATTTCTAAATTAAGCAATGGGTGAACTAAGCATCAGCATTCTTAAAAGCGATTATATTGCATAATGTACCTAACCTGTTTGTTAAAATAAATGTTTTATATAGTTAAATATTAATTAATGTATTTTTGTGATCTCTAATAATAATTTCAAGAAGGTGCATGCATGAAGTCAAAACTATTTATCAAAAAATCACTGTAAGAAATACAGCATTTGTCGCGACTGATTGTAGAACAAAAACGAAAAATCAGGAATAATAATTAACTATACATAGATTTACAATTTCTGTTTGCCGTTATTTCAGGAGGTGGTATCAAAACATTAAATACATAACGGGCAAATAGCACTTTTGGTCCTATAAGTTAGATCTGTTTTACTTTTGATACCATTTATTATGGGAGTAGCACTTTTGGTCCCGTAAGTTGCAAAAATTAACACTTTTGGTTCACGTCTATAATTCTGTCTATTATTTAACGGAGTTGACCATTTTCCGTTAGATTTTTGTGTTGGAGGGAATTTTGGCGCCATTTCTTACTTAGTGACATTTTTGGAGGGTAATATAACTAATTTTAGGAGGAAAAATCAAAGTTTGAAGCTTTGAATGCAAAGAAAGAGATATTCCCTCTCTTCACCCAAAAAAATTTAATCTCATCTTCAATTACCAGTTTTTAAGTCTTATTCATTGTTGAAATTTAGTACAAAATAGAAGAATTTTAAAGCAAAAAAAATTAAATGGGCGAGGAGACTTTTTTGCAGTCCTCTTACCAATTTAGTACAAATAGAAGAATTTTAAAGCAAAAAAACTTAAATGGGCGAGTGACTTTTTTGCAGTCCTCTTACCAATTTAGTACAAGATAGAAGAATTTTAAAACCAAAAAAATTAAATGGGCGAGGAGATTTTTTTTTGCTTTAAAATTCTTCTATTTTTGTACTAAATTTCAATAATGAATAAGACTTAAAAACTGGTAATTGAAGATGAGATTGAATTTTTTTTGGTGAGGAGAGGAAAAATCTCTTTCTTTGCACTCAAAGCTTCAAACTTTGATTCCCCCCCCCCCCCCCCCCCAAAAAAAAATAGTTATATTACCCTCCAAAAATGTCACTAAGCAAGAAATGGTGCCAAAATTCCCTCCAACACAAAAATCTAACGGAAAATGGTCAACTCCGTAAATAATAGACGGAATTATAGACGTGGACCAAAAGTGTTAATTTTAGCAACTTACGGGACCAAAAGTGCTACTCCCATAATGAATGATACCAAAAGTAAAACAGGTCTAACTTATGGGACCAAAAGTGATATTTCCCCATGCATAACTAACATTATATTAAACGGTTTGGTTATAATTAAAAATTATGAAAATTCTTTTACCTAATAACTAAGATTATGACAAATATTGGTTAATTATTATAAAAGAAAATTAAATGTTCACATCTATTTATTTAACCATGATTGATAGTATTTAGGTACCACAAATTTTAAGTATACACAATGTACAAAAATAATCCCATTTTTATTGCCAACGTTTAGTTAAAAAAAGAAAAGTTAAGAAATTGTAACTTAGGGATGTAGTATTTGTGATCCTACACAAATTAATTTACATCACTAACATTGCAAATTAATTGATCATGTGTAGATCTCATGCAATTTTTCGGTCAAATAATTGCGAAAATGATAAAATTGCCAAAAGCTTAAAATTACATAACTAAATTAAAAAATTACCAAAAATACCTGTCTCCAATTAAAAAATTACCAAAAATACCTGTCTCCATAGTTGCGGGACTAAAATTGCACTTCACCCTAAGCAAATTCCAGGCAATTAATTAATGAATTAATCAATCCTCCACGAATTCCTACATGCTGTATGATTCGTCCACCGGAACGTCGACGTTACGTTGGGGGGAAATCTCTTGGACCTCCTGAAATCGTGAATCACTCGGGTCAAATCCGCCAGCTTGGCGGAGATACTACGGCAGCAGTTGGCGTGGACGGTGGCGACCGCCGTGGCATTGCGGCTGTCCTGGCAGAACCCACTGAAGTAGACTGTGTCCAAGAACCTGACAGTGAGGCCCAGTTCTCTGGACAATCCTCGTCGCATCAAATCAAACAAGACATCCTGCTCTTTTTGCCCTGGGGAGCTGTCTTTCATGGCGTACCACTTGTCGAAAAGGGCTATGGTCTTGTTGTTGGATCGGATCATGTAGAATCCTGTGTTTATGGGGTTGGATTCCGACCACTCTTTTCCGTTGAACTTGTCGGTGCTGATTTGGAGGTCCAGGGTTTGGTGTCTGATTAGATATGGAAATGGATTCCTCAGCCATAATACATCTGTGTCCTGTCAAGGAAATTACAACCATGTCAATTTTGTGTTTGCGAAAAATCCTCTCTTTTTCTTCTTTTCGAAATAAGTATTCGATCAATAGATTAAATCAGTTGACATTAAGTAAAATGGATTATCGAACTCATTCGAGAGACCTCAATCTTAATAACTAGACTATAAATTTCTTTTTTTCTGCTTGGGAATTAACAGAAGTAATCAAAACTCATCGTATATTGAAAAGTTTAAATATTATTGTTCAAATCAAACCTAGCCAAACTAATTAGGTAAATTATGTGACAAGTGATGTTAATTATTCTGTATGATTAATGTGAGTACTGTCTTGACCTGACATAAAATATAATTTTTTAAAGATGTTGTATAATACTACGTTTGGATTGATGCATTTGAATTCTCATAACAAATTGATAATTCCAAATTTAAGGATTTCAAATACTTTACCTCTAAATTTGAATTATGTTTTATTGAATACCTGTTATTTTAAAATCATTTTCAAACTTTTCACTCAAATTTGAACCCATCAAACCAAACACAATCTAAAATAATTATCCCAAATATCGGAAAAAAATGCAAGCAACCTCCTGTGATATTGTAAATATGTAAATTACTTTTCTATAAAAAATAAAATAACAATTTATTTCCCTATATTTTTTAGAATGAATCAATTTATCGCTCTGTATTTTTCAAAACAGAGCTATTTACCTCCCTAGACAGGGACGCAAATAACTCAATTTTAAAGAATATAGGGAGTTAAGTTGCTATTCTTTTTTCATAGGGGGTAATTTGCTTATTTACAATAGGCTTTAATAAATTTTTCGTCCTGTAATTATAACACTTTGACATTTTTATCCCTTATCTTTCTACGGTTGCAAAATAGTCCTGTAATTTTTTGAAATTTTGCAATTTTGGTCCTTCCAATGCCGGATTTTGTAATAGTTTCCGGAACAAATCATGTGCCCTCACGATTTTGGCATTTTTATCCTTCATCTTTCCAGGTATTACAAAAGAGTCCTGTAACTTTTTAATATTTTGCAACGTGGTCCTTCAGGTGATGGATTTTGCAAAATTTGTCGGAATAAATCATGTGCCACCTCATTTTATTTTTTAATTTTTCATTCATGTTGGAAAAAGTGAACCAATCCGAACAAAAGCCCCAATTTAAATGAACCACATGAGGTGCACATGATATCTCCCGGCGACTTTTGCAAAATTCGGCATCAGAAGGACCAAAATCACGAAATGTCAAAAAGTTACAGGACTCTTTTGCAATCCTAAAAGGATAAAGGATAAAAATGCCAAAGTGTCAAAATTACAGGACAAAAAATTTATTTAAACCTTTACAATATCACATGAAAGTAGATTGCATTAAAACCCCAAATACAACAGTATAGACAACAAAATTGTCTTGTAATTAAAGAATTAAAAACTTGCTGAGAATTAGGGAATTCTATCCCAAAGATTTGGCTGGACTAAATCAATTACATGGTAAGTGTAATACATTTGTTGTGTAATTGATGCACAGTTCAAAAAACGTGACCAATCATATAACAAAGTGTATCACACTTACTTTATAATTGTTAGATTCGACCAAATTTTGTTCGAGTAAGAATTTTTCCGGGTGGATATATAGTGCTCTAAAAACTTACTGTAAAAATGAAGTTGTAACCCCGTCTGAGCACATCCCCTAGGAAAAGCGTTCTTCTCCACATCATCTTGATGAAATCATCGGACATATAAACCTTTTCCCCCATGAAATCCACCCCTTCTGTCTCGAGCTTGTAGCAATGAAGCCTAAGAAATCTACACCTTTCATAAGAAGTCTGATCCATGGCCACAATCAAGAGATGATTGGTTAATTCCCTGGTGCCATCCCCCATCCAAAAACCATCCAAGAACAGATCCAACATCGGCTTATCCCCTTCAACGTATGCTTTGTTTATGATGGTAATTATTACAGTCTTGTTCGTCGTCAAGGCTGCTGCCGATAATGCCTCTTCAAGCTCATCTCTACGAACAGGCATGTTACTCTACGGACACATATACAAAAACATCAAGACAAGAGAAGAAACCCCTTGGTAAGAGATTGAAAAATTTAAACTTTTAAATGAAACGAACCCTGAATGATGGATTACTTACAACACTCGAAAGGGGCAACTTATGGGCTCTGGGCAACCTGAACAAAGAGGGATTGTGGCTGAAATCCGACATGAAAACAACTGAGATTCCGAAGATTAACAGCAAGTATACAGCACAATCAACGTGATTCTTCTGCATATCCATGTTGTAATAATCAACTTATCCCTTCTGTGAGAGAATTTTTGCATGCTTTCTCGTGGGGTTTTTCTTCTTTATATGTATATTGCTTTCTCCTGTACATGTATTGATCCGTGATTACATGAGTGTCAGAGTTTGTACTGAAACTGGAGTTCTTGTTTGGATAGACTAATGAGAAGTGTTCTAATCTTCCCTGTCGGGCTGCTGAGGGCTTTGACCTTTGAGTACTAATCCTTGAGAAGTGTGTTTTTGAATTAGATTTCCCTTAAATTACGTAGTAACGGGGATTTGTTGGATTCTGAGAGGAGAATCCGGGAGCAAGGCGTTTTCATGGGATTTTGCAATCATTAATGATGATGGAGTGGTTAAGACTTTAAGATATATATATATATATATAGGATTAATTACACCTAGATCCCATTTGAGAATGTAAAATTATATTTTCCTTCAAAAAAGTTTTGAAATTATACTTATACCTTTTCTAAAAATTCTCTGTTTATTACTGACCCCCTTTCGTTAGAACTTGGATAAAATTACATAAATTTTAATTTTACCCCTCATTTTAATATTCTCATGTAATAATTTTGTACTTATAAAGAAAAAATGAAATAATGTTATCCTCACTCCATATATATACATTACATCTATTCTCTCATAAGTACAAAAATATATATGAAAATGTTAACTGATTGGCAAAATTGAAAATTGATGTAATTTAGCTTGCTAACAGAAATATTTTTCGTCCAAACTTTAACGGAAGGAGGTCAGGTGCAAACGAAAAATTTTCAGAGCCCTGTAAATGTAAATTTAAATTTTTTTGGAAAAAAGTATAATTTTGCACTTTTAGAGGAATTTAAGTGTAATTATCCCTATATATATACCAATTGTTTAATTAGCTTTAAATTATTGACTTGGAAATAAGGATACACGTACTTGGCATCATAGTTAGTAAAAGGAATAAATATAATTTTCGTCCTGTATTTTTTGTATTTTAGCGTTTTAGTCTCTTATCTTTTTAAAGTAGCAAATAGGTCCTATAAATTTTTAATTTTTCGTGATTTTGATCCTTCAGTCACCAAAGTTTGCAAATATTGCAGGAATTTTTTTTTTATTTGGGATTTTTGTTCCCATTGGTCAATTTAATGGACCAAAATTGCAAAAATTATAAGTTACAGGACCTATTTGCTATACTAGAAAGATAAAGGACTAAAACACCGAAATATAAAAGATATAGGACGAAAATTTAGTTCCATGCTGGAAAGAATTTGACCAATGGGAACAAAAGCCCCAAATTTAAAATTTTTTGTGACATTTGCAAACTCCGGTGGTTGAAGGACCAAAATTGCAAAAAATTAAAAAGTTACAGGACCTATTTGCTACCCTAGAAAGATAAAGGAATAAAATGCTAAAATGCAAAAACTACATGACGAAAAATGCATTTAAACCATTAGTAAAATACAGGACAAGTAGTAAACGCTATATTATATGTTTATGTATTATTTAATTTTTTATTTGAAAGTATGTATAGAAATATGGTGACAACAAATATACGTACCCTTGCTACGTACACATTAACTACCAAAATGGCTTTGTAAAGTTCATTATTTCATAAATATGCAATTTACCGTTACCAAATATATGTATTTTTGATACGTATGTGTATATTATATTTAATAATAGAAAGTGTGAAAGATAAAAATGACAAAATATATTACATTTTTATACATAGCTGACAAATTAAAATTAAAAATACGACATAATCATGCATGATACAATTATATTTATATAGAACTCGGTATTTTGAATTTCACAGAGGATTTATTGTCATATTAATTTGGATTCTATCCAAATTTTCAACTATTATTTTGGGATGTTTTTTTTTTCCAATCACGTATTTTATGCTGAATAAACGGAATATTTCCATTGAATCGTGTTTCTTTCCTATAGTTGAAATTGGAATGACAAACATCAATTTTTTTAAGATTACATACATACGCATTTTATATGCAGGGAATTTTAATTTTTTTTTTTTAAGTTTACCGAGTGTTAATCTTAGTCCTGTAAGTATACACTACAAGAAAAAAATTTAATAGCAACGAAAAAATTTATTGCTGAAATCAGCGACGAGCTAATTAGCAAGTGAAATTGTCATTACCAATCTACACTACTTAATATATATTTTTAACAATTCGTTGCTAAATTCTTTAGCAAGTAAATTTTCATTGTTAAATTTGTTAGCAAGTAAATTTTCGTTACCAAATTCATTAACAAGTAAATTTCTTGTATTAAATAATGTATTAGCAACAAGATTTTTACTTGCTATTAGCTCGATGTTAATTTTTTTCGTTGCTATTGAGCATTTTTCTTATAGTGATATTCTTTATTAATTTAGTCATTCAATTTATAAAATTGATGAAATTTAATTCTTTAGTAACCAGAAATTCATTTTTTGGCCGGAACGCATGACATGGCAGTCCTATAGGATATTTTTTGTGGGTTTTTAAGTTTATGTGGCATTGGACATGACGTGACAACCGTATTGGGCATTTCTTGTGAGGTGGCAAAGTGATATGGCGCCAATTGAATAAAGTCTTAAATATTTGTTACAAAAAGAAGTTGAACCCTAGTCCATCCACTTAAAAGTTATCAACCACTAGAGATGTTTAGGTTAAAGTGATATTCCTCCTTTCACTACCAGAAAAATGGAAGATTAGTGACAAAAAATCATATGACAATTGTCACTAATGATATATATTTACAAAAATATTTATTTTGTCAAAATAATAAATTTTATGATTTTAATAATTACTATTATTTTATAAACAAACATTATTAGCAAGGATCAACGACAAAAAATGTACACAAAGATATCATTAAATACAATTAGTGACATATGTATAGTGACGACCTAATGACAACAAGTAATTTTGTTGTCGTTATACATATTGTGTTGTCACTATAAGTGTGTCACTAATTGTATATATGATAACTTTATACACAATTTGCCACTAATAATTATATGGTGACAAGATAAAAAAATTTCATCACTTAATATATATTTTTAGTGACAATTTTAAAATTGTCATTGATATTTTGCACTAATATCACATTTTCTTGTAGTGTTTCTCAACAAGATGTTGTTTGGCAAAAAGTTTAGAGCAAAATATTATTAATAGTTCCAAAATTTTAAGGTTCATTGGCGGCAGATTTGTATCTTTAAGTATATATACTTTCTAATGTTTAAGTTATATTCAACTTTGCTCCTTCGAATCAATTTCTAATGAAAATTTGACGACAATATTTACGTAAACAATAGAAAACTATTGAATAAAATATTTTGTCCAGCAATCAAAATTTATGAAAAATTTATAAAACTAGATATTCATGAAAATGTTATAATTTTTTTATAATACGGACGTCTATCTACTAATTAAATAAGATAAACTTTAGCTCAACTTCTACGTACGCTTAATGATAATCATTTTCATACACATAAAGCACATCACTTCTACCCCCGTCAACTTTGCCTAGCGATTGAAACACACGTGATATACTACAAAAAAATATAGGATTTGAAATAATTTTACGATCGGTTTGGAACGAGAAACTAATGGTTGGACAATGTTGGACCGAAGTTTGGAACTGTCATGGAATGGGTGCCTTCTGTCATAATAGAAGGTGTGCCTACATATTTAGCACGAGTTGTCCAGACCGTACCTAAATTAGCGACGAATTTTGTATTACTTGTCCAAATATTGTTTCAATATACGTTTGACCACCAAAAAATATAATTTATTTCCATGGAATACTTTTTTCTATTTGGAACGTTTTATTTTATTTTTGTGTACATGTTTTGGAACGGTCATTCTAGCACAATCTACGTACATTACGAACAACTTTGAGTGTTCCAGTTATGTATTTAGGAACGATTGTTGGAACTCTTTTTGATCCTCCTTGTGGAATATATTTTGGCACGGTTATGTCCTTTTCTTTGGTATACATTTGGAACTGTTGGCTCGATGTGCTTGTAATACATATAGGAGCGGTATTTAGAATGTGAATTGATTCTTAATTTCGGATACACATTCAAACAGTTGTTTCAATTATGTCCAAAATATATTGGAATAGTATTTGCACCACCATTTTCGACTAGTTTAAAATTTTTTTGGAACGGTTGGTCAGCTACTATGGAATTAATTTTCGGATACTATGGAATTAATTTTGGAACAATATTTGCATTTGATTGGACACATTTAATTACCGTGTAAAAGTCCGTTCCAAAATTAAATATTTATTAAAAATATATTATTTTTAATTTTTTAATAATTATTATAATAATTAAAAACTGAATTTAGTAAAATTAATTAATTTGATTAATTAAATAGATATTTAATTATGAAATGCAATTAACATTAACAAAATGGATAATTACGGAAGAAATATTATATTAATATAATAATTATACGTTTACAAAAACAAAAATGAAAGCCTAATCTACACCCCACCCCCTCACCAGCACGGTCCAGCTCCTCATCGTCTGGTTCACGGGGGTCCGTTGGAGGCTGTGACGGCCCGAAGTCGAGGTGTGACTGTGATGGACCGGCAATCAAGGCGTTGGCCTGCATCGACCTCATCATGCCCATCTTGTCGACCATCATTGTCTCCAGCCATGTCATCCGACCCTCTATGTTCGGGCGTGGCGGTGGTGGTGGTGACGGTGATGTGAACGTCCGGCTGGAGGTGTGGGCCTCAAAACCAAGGCCGAATACACGACCTTTGTTCTTGCCCCCAATTGCTGCTCAGTCATCGCCACCGAGGCCTCGGATGAGTTGGAGAATCAATTCCATCGGCTATGCCCTGATACTGGTGGACCCCCAGCAGCTTCTAGAATGTCTCCTGCAAAACAAACAAAAATGTTAGCAACTTCTTCACTGACTCATCCTTGAAGTCCCCGTTGTCCCAGTACAACTGAAGCTGGTGCCAAATGTCGTTGGCCAGCAACGCCGGCTTGATAAGCTGTTGTCTGGTGATGGCAAACCGCTTCGGAATGAACTTGCACGCGAACATATGAAAGATCCGGAACATAGACTCATTGTTACAGTCTCACCAGTACGTCATCTGCAATATAAAAAAAATATTAAGATATTAAAAAAATTAAATTATACGATAATATAGAAATTAAAAAAAAAAACCTTCAGGCTCTCGAACTAGAACTGCTGGTGCTCTAGCTGCACCTGCCGCAAACATCCTTAGGGGTGAGGATAATGTCCTCGCACCACCGCATCGATACACTCGTGTATTTTGCGATCAGACCTGAAATAACATGTTGATTAGTGTTTTGGAGAAAAAAAGGGATAATTTCACTTTTGGTACCCCAGGTATGGCCTTATTTCACCTTTGGTACCCCCTGTTTCCATATCATCAATGTTGATACCCAAAGTTTCCTTTTTTCATCGAGTTGAGTACCTGCCGTTAGTTGATCGTCAGAGTTAACGGTCAAAGTCATTTTGGCGGGAAAATTGGCAGTTTTTTACCTATTTAAGCACATGTTTGGCTACCATTTACTAACCACAAAAACTAGAGTTGAAAAAATAAAATTGAGAATATTTTGGGAAAAAAACAAGAGGTATGAGGAGAAATCAGTTTCAATCTTACTCAAATACGAGTGTGGGTTCGTCTAATGAGAACATTTATGTGGAAAAAAAGTATTGTGAGTGTGGAATTGAGCTACCATTGAAGACTTCTTGGACCAAAATAAATTCGGGAAAAAGTTTTGGGCATGTCCTAATTACGGGGTAAATTTATATTTTATTCTTATTTATTTTGTGTTTTTGATTATATACCATTAATTCTTGTTTTTTATTTTTTCGATCACAGAAAAGAGAATATTGTGGGGTTTTTAGATGGTTTGATCTGGAAATGTGCCCAAGATTGAAGCAAATAAAAATACAAAAAATAAATAAGAATATTTTTCCCCGTAAAAACAAGAATTAATGGTATATAATCAAAAACACAAAATAAGTAAGAATAAAATATAAATTTACCCCGTAATTAGGACATTGGCAAAACCTTCTTCCCGAATTTATTTGGTCCAAGAAGTCTTCAATGGTAGCTTAATTCCACACTCACAATACATTTTTTCCACATAAATATTCTCATTAGACGAACCCACACTCGTATTTGAGTAAGGTTGAAATTGATTTCTCCTCATACCTCTGGTTTTTTTCCCAAAATATTCTCAATTCTACTTTTTCAACTCTAGTTTTTGTGGTGTAGTAAATGGTAGTCAAACATGTGCTTAAATAGGCAAAAAAACTACCAATTTTCCCGCCAAAATGACTTTGACCGTTAACTCTGACGGTCAACTAACGGCAGGTACTCAGCTCGATGAAAAAAGGAAACTTTGGGTATCAACATTGATGACATGGAAACAGGGGGTACCAAAGGTGAAATAAGGTCATACCTGAGGTACCAAAAGTGAAATTATCCCGAGAAAAAAAAAAATCCTAAAATAACAAAAAAAATAAAAATAAAAAGAATAGTACTTCGCATCGTCGAGGTTGACATACTAGCGCGCTGATGGTGCTGTAGCCCATGGACGGGCAGGATCTGCCATCGGTGCGGCAGTAGATGGTTCGGCGTCCCGTACGGTCGGTGCCGAGTAGACGGGTCTACCTCCGGTATCATGTCCAGTGCGGCAGCTGAGGGTTCAGACGCTCATGATGGTGGGGATGATCGAATCGCTGCTTCCGCACCTTGGGAAGCCACACCCACCGGAACTAGGACCGGCGGGCCACGACCGTAGTCACGGCCTCGACCGAAGCCTTGTCCACTTCCTGGAGGAGGCGGACCATCACTAGACATGATCTATAAATTTATTAAGAATATTAGTTTATGATTTTTTTAAAATAATGTAATTAATATTTTTTTAAATAATTATGAAAATATTCCCAAATTGCTAATTATTCTTATTATCTAAATTTTTTAATAATTATGTAAATATTCTAATAGTTATGTAATTAATCTAATTATTGAAAAATTTCCTAAAATTTATACTAAACCCCAAAATTGATTCCTAAAATGTATACTAAATCCCAAAATTGTATAGTAAATTCCAAAATTGGTTTCTAAAATGTATACTAAATCCCAAAATTCAGAATTCGAAATTTTTTTAGATTTTAATAAGATTGCCCAACAATTTTCCTCCACAGGGAGATGAAATTCGAGTGGCCATTCGCGGCCTAGAGCAGTGGTATTCGGTGGGCACAGAAATGGTGGCGAGGAAACCACCTCATCAACGACACATATAGGGTTGCACTTGCTTCGATCGTCTACAATATCTGGGAGGAGCGCAACTAATGTAGATTTCAACAAAAGGCCGCTACGCCTCAACAGGTTGCTAGGCTTGTGTTAGAACAAATTAGGCAGCGAATTCTAGTAAGGAGCTACCTTGCTCATTGCAAACCTCTACTTTGTATAGGCTATGGCGGATACCTTGGAGTTAAGGGTGGGAGAGAAAAGGGGCCATTTTTAGGCCTAATGTTGTACTTTTTGACGTCCCTACCTATTATATTAAATATTATTTATCATCTTTGATACATTAATCTATTATCACCTATACGATTTATTCTTTTTATATATTTTTTGTTTGAGAATTATTTATAAAAAAGTCTATTTGAATTAATTTGATACAAGGAAGCAATTATATGAAACTCAATTAATTAATTTGTAAGAATTAAAAAGTCTCGGATCAATTAGAAAAATAGATTACATGGTGTGATTCAAATATATCAAAATTTTCTTTTAAGTGATTAAATTGAAATTTAGTAAAGCTTTTTTTCGTTGACTTTGATGATTTTAAAAAAATTGGGGATAAAATTTGAATTTTTGCTAGAGTTATAAAATATGAAAAAAGAAATATAGAAAGCAAATGTCAAGGTGGGAGTTGTGGGGCGCGTGTTCCCTCCCCAAACCATAATTCAAGACACTAACCACTCTCCCATTTCCCTAAACTATATCTAACTCTATATCACTATATATATATATATATATATATGATATAGAAGCAATTCATAGTATCTATACTATCTATACTATTATATTAAGGGAGAATACCTCTTTGGTGTCTCTGTCAAATTTGGTCTGCCAATTTATGTTTAATTATTAATTTATTTAATATTTTAATATCTATACTATTATATTAAGGGAGAGCACCTATTTGGTGTCTCTCTCAAATTTGGTCTGTCAATTTATTCTTTAATTATTAATTTATTTAATATTTTAATATTTAATATTTTTCTCTTTTATCAACTTCTTATTTTTCTCTTACTTCTCAACTTCCCATTTTCTCTCTTATCAACTTCCACTTCTCTTTCTATTCTCTCATTTTCTTTCATTAATTTCTTTTTTTTATATATTTTTAATATTCTAGAATCCAATTAATTTTTTTTTAAAAAATTAATATTTTATAAAAATTTAAATTAATTGTGCACACACATTTGAGTGGCCACATTTACTAGTTTTATTATTATTTTTCTCTTTTATCAACTTATTTTTTTTCCCTTCTCAACTTTCCATTCTCTCTCTTATCAACTTCTACATTCCTTTTTCTTCTCTCATTTTCTTTCATTAATTTCTTATTTCTTTATAATTTTAATATTTTAGAAATTTAATTAATTTATTTTTTAAAAAATAAAGATTTTATAAAAAATGAAATTAATTATGCACATAAATTTGAGTGTCTCACAGTACAAGGTTAAATTTGAAAGGTTCTCCTCTTTTAGAATTCGAACAGAAGAGAGGGTAGGTTTTCTTCATCCCCTCCTATTTGCTTTCTTTGCTTGCAATAATAATGCTCAGTCAATAATTTAGTTGCTTGGCTTACTAATTAATATTTAATTAACGGAAAATTCTCTAAAAATTTTACTTCACTGATTAATTTTGTTCATATCCATTATTTTTTCTAGTATGAAGATTGCTTATCAATTAAGTTAATTTATTTCTTTGCTAATTTATCTAGTTACCGGTAATTAATCAATTAAATACTTTTTGTATATCTTTAAAACTCAAATTATATTCATAAAACAACACTTTAATGGTTCTTAGCAATTATCATTTTAAGCTAATAATCTGCTCAAACAAAGGTTAGAATATTAATGAAGTGGGAAATTGGGATGGTTGTATAAAAAAAATAATACCTTGTTAATAGTTAAAAGCTATGCACTATTCATTTAGATGAGTTAACAATTAGTTAATTAATCCACTAGATACTATATTTACTGGAAAGTAATTAACTGGCTTTCTCTTCTTCTTCTTCTTCATTTTTTTTTATTTTTTTATTAATGAGTGATGAACTATTAATTTGAAAATATAACAATGTTTCTAAAGCGACCAATCGCTATTACAATATTCAGTGCACAGTATAATAACAAATCCACATCTACCAACATCAATCAAAAGAATAATATAATCATTTTATAAACTAAACAACTCCCTACATACGTAGTACTTGAACCTACGACCTCTTGATTGTGGAACCTCAACCTCACCACTCGGACAAGGAATCATCGGTGGCTTTCTCTTGTTAAGTGGTATTATTAAATTTTAATCTCTAATTAGTTCATTGGGTATCACCATATTCTTTAATTTACTTGAGTGATTCAATTATCAAAACTAATCAATTTAACTTTTGGCGCTTATTCATATTAATAGTTTTTGTTTCTGAATGCAATTATAGATTCGATAATGTAATGTCATACATAACGTATATATATGTATATGTATATAATTACAAAAATACATTATTCTATTCATCTGATTTACAAATTTAGTATACATCTATACTATTTATAAAAAAAAAAAGGAGTGTTATAGAGAGAGAATGGCAATTTTTATACCGCTTTCACCAAAATAGTATTTCACCAAAATACCCTCAATACTAACCGTTATTTACCCACTCTCACCCAAGAATAACGATTCAACTCTCTCACGATGTTTCTATTCCCCTGCAACAATCCACGTACCGTCAAACTCTCAACTGCAAATCCTCATCATACAAAACTGTTCTTTCCGCTAAAGCTCTAAACAGCTCCACCAAGTTCCCATGGTTTGTGCCCCTTATGCTCTTCGCCATCCTCAACCAGCACACAGAGGAACTGATTTCTCTCCTAATTGAAAGTGTGCTTTGTGTATTTGTTTCGTAGAGAGAAGAGTTGAGGAAAACCAAATATCTCGACGATTAACGGTAGAAAAGGATTTCAATTTGGTTAGTGATTGCTCAGAATATGTTTGTTACATTGCCTGTGTATATCATTGATTGAATAGAAGCAAAGAAATTTTCCAATGCTACTTGCTGATAATTTAATAAGTTTATGATTGAAAGCGTGCTTTGTGTATTTGTGGCTATCGGACCTCAATTTGATGGCAAGAGTTCTCTCCTTGAAGCCCTGCTATGGAGCCCAGATGCCGCTCTCAGGTACTATATTGTTGAGTTTGAGCTTCAGCAGCCGCAACAGCAACCAGCAGCAGCGAATGATGAAGATGAAGTTGATGAAGTTGATGGAGTTTCAGCCTCACCTGAACCAGCCAATGCCTTAGCCATTTTGGACCATGGATAGCAGATACAGGAGAAAATGTTTTAGCCTTTACGCTTTGTACATCACATACTCACGTTTTTGTTAGTTGGCAGCTGACTCAATTATTCAGCATTTGGTAGGTCCACGTCATATATAGTTAGTTGGAGGCAGATTCCATTCTATTACACTACATGGCGGGAAACTTGATTTTGTATTTAAACTGGGGTTCGAGCCCCTCTGAGCAACAGATTCAGTTTTTCCTTCAAACTTTTCTTTCAACAATGGCTAACTCTACTTTCTCTCTATCTTCTCACGCTCACAAAATCAACATGGTACCAGAGCCTTCAATCTGAAGGTCTCTGGATACCCAAACTCGTACATACTTCCCACCTTCGATTGCGCATTGAGTTAAAATTGGCAGCCCTGAGTGAGATGGCTGTAACTCAAAATACCTATGGGGATGAAGATGTAGCTCAATTGGAGAAGGAGATGCTCCATATTTATCCCTAGGAGCACTCTGGATTGACTCTGTCTTCCGCACCGTTAGACGGAACGAATTTTTTGATGTGGAGCCGCTCAGTCTATGTATCACTGGGCACCAAAATGAAGCTGGGGTTTATTGATGGCACATTCCCCAGACCAAAGGTTGGATCACCCAATTTTGGAAAGTGGAGACGTGTGGACTTGATGGTCACGTCTTGGATCTGGAATTCGATAGCAAACGAGATTGTTGAAGCCTTTATGTACGCTTCATCCTCTCGCGAACTGTGGCTAGAAATCCAAGCTTGCTATGGGTGGAGCAATGGTCCAACGGTCTACAGGCTGCGAAGGGAGCTCGCAGCTGTTTCACAGGGAGATTTGTCCTCTACCTCATACCCGACGAAGGTTAAGAAACTATAAAACGAACTTATGTGCCTGGCTCCCCCTCCTAAATGCACATGCGGTGAGTGCAAGTGTGGTGTTAACCAGGCAATTGTAGACCGAACTATGAACACTCAGCTTATGCAGTTCCTTATAAGACTACATGAAGCCTTTGACAGTGAGCGGAGTCAGATATTAATGATCGATCCGATGCTAGACATTGATAAGGCTTTCTCTATGATCCTTGCTATGGAGGAACAAAGGTCAGTGCATGTGAGTACTGAGACTCAAATGGCCTTCCAGACCACCTTGACAAGTAACTGGAAGGAAGGTGGCGGTAAATCTGCAAATAAGAAACGACCTTATGTAGACAAGAAGAACATGGTATGTGCGAAATGCAACAAGACAAGCCATTCACAAGACACATGCTTTCAGATATATGGTGTACCTGATTGGTACAAGACGTTGATGGAGAAAAAGATGAAGGGGCAGGCTGGTAGGAACCTTGTGGCTAATGTGGATGATAAGGCAGCAAACTCTGTAGGAGTTGGAGGCTCCAATCCAGGAGTTAATGTCACTGATTTGGTTTCTGAACTGATGAGATTAATGAGGACTAACTCTCTGTCGGATCCTATCAGCAACATGGCAAACTATGCACAACTTGATGAACAGTTTGCAGGTAATATATCCAACATTTTTGAGATAGATATGAGTTGCTGGATTTTTGACTCGGGGGCTACTAACCACGTTTGTGCAAGTGTTCATCTATTCTCTTCATATCATACACCTACACATACTCAGTCTATACACTTACCTGATGGTTCAAAGAAATATGCTACTTTTATTGGTTCTGTCCAGCTAGCTCCACACATTACCTTACATGATGTCTTATGCATCCCTAATTTTTCTGTCAATCTCTTATCAGTAAGTCAGCTCTGCAGAAATGCATCCTACACATTCAAGTTTACTAAAAACAAATGCTTTTTGCAGGACCAGGGTACTAGGAAAGACCTATTAGTGGGCTCTATGATCCAAAAGTTGTACTTCTTCAAGCAAGACTTGTCTCTTTCATCTCATAAAGCTGTAATAGATAGATACCTATCATGTTCTATTGCAAGCAATTGTAATCACATGGCCTGGCACAAAAGGCTAGGTCATGCTTCATTCCATGCAATACAACATTTACCTTTATGCAAAATAGATGGAAACATTGATGATCACCCTTGTGATGTCTGCCCTCTTGCTAAACAAACAAGACTACCCTTTCCAGTCAGCCATACACAGGCCTGTGCCCCTTTTGATCTTGTCCACATGGACCTTTGGGGTCCTTACAATACACAGACAATTTCAGGTTGCAGCTATGTCCTCACCATTGTTGATGATTACAGCAGATCCTTGTGGACCTACCTCCTCAGACATAAGACTCAAGTATCCACCATTTTATCCAATTTCCATTCCCTTGTCCTCACTCAATTCAACCATAAAATCTAAGTACTCAGGTCTGACAATGGATCAGAGTTCATAAAAAAAGAATGCCAATCCCTGTGCCACAACTTGGGGATAATTCACTAAACTTCTTGTACATACAAACCTCAACAAAACGGTCGGGTAGAAAGAAAGCACAGACACCTCTTGAATGTGGCCCGTTCCCTGTTATTCCAAGCCTCACTGCCTACTAAATTCTGGGGGGATGCTATCCTTACAGCCACCTACCTCATCAACAGAACTCCTTCTCATCTGCTCCAATGGATCACTCCCTATGAAAAGCTATATGGACAACCTCCCACCTATGATCATCTAAGGATATTTGGGTGTCTGGGGTTTGCTACCAATACTGATCCACACAAAACTAAATTTCACCCTCGTGCTCATAGATGCATCTTGATAGGCTATGCTATGCACCAGAAGGCATACAAGTTGTACAACATTGATACTCACTCCATACTCTATTCTAGAGATGTAAAATTCCAGGAGACCATCATCACAGAATTTTGTGAACATACAGTGGTCATGGCCAGATTGAGAGAATCCAAATGCCTTAAGCTTCAGTGTGAATTCCAAGTTCCATTGGCGGGAGGCTTGCTTCAAGCCATAAAGAGATCGTTCAAACTTGCAAAAACATCCTAGCTGGAGCTAGATAACCCTGAGGTGGTTGCATATATATATATATATATATATCATATATTCATACCTATTGAAACATAGAATGAATGTGATCCATAGAACTGGGTACATGGGTTGGAGTTGATTCAAATTTTATAAAATTTGTTGGAAGTGTTGACAATTCCAGTTCTGGTGCTTAGATTCCTTGATATCAAAAGCTATGTTGGGTCTTTTGCACTTCGTAAAGTTTGGTATCATCTCTGAGTTAGTGTGGGAGAGTTGAATTATGGTGAAAAGATGAAATTTGGATTAAGAATTTGATTTTATCATATAAAAGGTTTCATGTTTGACTTATTTGATAGAATAAAAGGATTTTGGGATTTACGTAACTATTCTTCAAGTTACGTAAATGAATTGGATGTTCAGCCTGCCAATTACTGTCAACATAATGATAGATGTTCAGCCTGCCAATGTAAATGATAAAAGGCAATGATAGATGTTCAGCTTGCCAATTACTGTCAACATAATGAATTGGATTTTGGGATTTACGTAACTATTCTTCAAGTGAATTTAGCTTATGGACCTTTTGCTTGATGTAAGAGTATTTAGTTGTATTTTAGAGTAAAAGAAACTGAAAAATAAGCTTTTAAATAGGAAGAGGATTCAGAAGAATACGGGAGTCCTATTATATCATCTACTGCAATTGCAGATTACATAAAGTTGCGGATTGATGCACTTTTGAAGAAGACCAGAACTGCAGTTTCTTCTAAGCCGATTGTTATGAGAGCATAATATGGACATTGTCTGAATCTCATGATTATTGATGCTCCAGGCTTTGTTCTCAAGGTATGCAAGGAAAAAGTGAATATTTAGATTAAGAGAAAACTGAAATTTTTTGTATATGCCTTTTTCTTTTAGAGTTTCCAATGAGAATTTATTTGATATTTTGAAATGACAATAGGCAAAGAAGGGTGAACCTGACGGTACACCCGGATAAAGATTACCAAATTTCTCTGTGAATGCGAAAAGAACAAATATGCTAAGGTGTACGAAACAATACAGGTATGTATTGGTAAATTTTTTGAACATCTTTTCAAGTGACATCGGAGGTTTAAATATTTTGCTATCTTTTGATGTATTTTCAGGAAATTCATTAAATTATGCTAATGCACTTTAATTATAGGTGTGCAAGCTCTCACACTCTTGAATTTGTTGTGCTTCCTCTCTACATTCTCTGTTATCTAGATTAACTATTGTAAAATAATTTTATAATTGAGAAGAACATATACTAAAGGGGCAGTATAGGACCTTAATCAATGACTTTTAGTCTCAGTCAGCTATCAAACCATAGATGTAGGTTTGCGCCTTGGCAACTTTAGTTATTGTTCAAGCATCTCGGAGCAATAGATGGCAAAATACTTTGCGATAAGAGATCACCTCTTTTCATGGTGTATCGTGATTTCATTTGTGTATTGTGAGTGTCTTGATTTTGTGTTGTTTCTTAGGAAGGAATAAGAAAAGAAGTTAAAAGATCTTTTATTGGGTTCTTTATTGGTGTTATTAACGTGGAGTCATGTGGGAATTGTAGTATTAAGAGTTGAGTTAATTGATTTATTGAACGTGTGATTTCGAAGGATTTTGATTTTTGTTTTGTTTGAACTTTTATGGATTTGTGTTTAATGTAATTAGTTTTGTCACTCTCAAAAGTCTTAATTTTTTTTTATTAATTCAGAAGTCTTAAAATTACTTTTTGTGTAGTTCTTCATTTGCATTTTTTGTTCTAGAGATAAAATTAGGTAAATTTCTTACCAATTACCATTGTTGCGTCCCTTTATTTCTTAATTAATTTGAAAAATATGGATGATTTTTGCATTGCATCCAGTTAAATTATGTGCGCGGGGACCGCGTGCCACCGGTGCTAGTTAGTAATAAATTGATGTGCTTGAACAAATCCCGTGATTAGTTCTATGATTACTAGTTTCATCCAATAAGATCTTAAATAACGTCTAGTTAATATAAAAGTTTAGACAATGAATATTCAACTGTCAATTAGCTGATCATGTGATAATTGTCGTGACGTGTTACAACAATTTGATAAAGAAAGTTATGTTACGAGTCTAAAGGGTCTATACAATAATGGAGCATTGAGTCGTCGGATCGATTTGAAGTTGGACTCTTGTTACTCAACTCGTTACCTCTGTGAGTGTCATTTAAAATTATATTAGTATTTGCAAAACTGGGAATGTTATATGTTATCGTGCATGGCTATATATATGTATAAAAAGTGGTCTTTTTCTTGGGACGAACTTGAGTAAAATGCTTCATGAAATTTTTCATTGATGAGAAAGAAAATGAATATGATTTTTTGTTATCTATATGGATTGATTGGGCATTTAGAACTCTATGGAGCTAAGTGCTACAACGTGATTATTATTTTTCTCATGTGATATTTTGGTCTTCGTTATGAATTTTCGTTGGGAGCCACCTCTAGAGTCCATATGAGTATCCAAGAGGTCCCACTTATTTTGATATATTTCAATCGTGGTCATATTCAATGTGCATGTGGTCTTTAAATGGTCTATTTTCTATGTGGCCGTTTGGTCAAGTGGTTCTTGCAAAGCGGTCAACAGGCCCGGGGTTGGACGGTTCGCGGGGCACGCTGGGGTAGCATTAGGCTGCCAGTTAAGGCGTCGTCGTTCAGTTCCCACTTAGGTGTCCTTTCACGGGCAGACTGGAGGTTATCTGCACGTGATTGGCGCCGCCATGTACCTAGGCATGGCCAATTCAATGCGGTCGTAGAGTCGCTCCCTACATGGAGGATAAGGTAGTAAACATCTTTCGGGAGACATAAGGTGGTGATCATGTGATTCGGTCCATGCATGATAGGGCTTTCACATGCTTGATCTTTCTTGTTGTCAGTCAATATGATATATTTTAAGTATTTCGATCGATTTTCTATTACTAGTATTTTATTTCACGTGCACCCACTCATGGCCTCACTAAGCTTTTGCTTATGTAATTTCAATTTCTTCCAGATGCAAGCGATAAGTGACATGTCAAGCTAACTGACTAAGAACGCGATCAAGGTGATTGAGGAAGGAGGTCAAATGGTTAGGATTTGTAATTGTTCTGGTCATCGGGTTTCTAGTTTGGTGAACATTATCTTGTTATGATTTTGGCTAGATTGCGTTCTGAGAATATGGTCTAAATTAGGGGGTCCTACTTTTGGGACGTGATACTCATTGTCACTTTTATTATTAATGCAATTTACATTCGCCTAAAAAAGAATATTCCAACAATTTCTACACATAAATTTACAATAATTTCATATATACATTGCAAATTACATAAATTTACAACAATATTGCAAAAACAGAAAATTTTCATTTCATATATACTTTGCAAATATCATAAACTTACAACAATATCAGAAATTTCCACTTTCGAACCGTAAAAATCAAAAAATGAAAAAAATTATAGAAATAACAAGAAAAATCATACATTGCAAATATTTCATATATACATTGCAAATAACAGAAAAATTACAAAAAAATGTATAGAAATTAGAGAAAGCGAGAGACTTACTTGGGAGAGATAGGGTAGCGGGCTACGGCTTCAGGCGGATGATGGATGACGGGGGGAGGAGGGCGGGCGACGGCTTCAGGCGAGAGATGGATAGGAGAAGGGGCTAGCGACGGTAGGAGGAGAGGCGGATGGATGATGATGACAGGGGGAGGGTCGGAAGTGATAGCACGAGGAAGGGTGGGCGACGGTCGCCGAGGACTTTAGGAGGGGGGGGGGGGATTAGAGAGAGAGAGAGTTAGAGAGACAGAGAGTGGGGAGAGGAAGAAAGTGGGAAAAAAATCAGCTAAGTGCCGTTTATACATTAAATTTTTGGAACGGTGTAATACTATGATCATTCCTATATGACAAAACGACATGGTTTTGTCCCTAGGACGACACTGTTTTCGAAAAAAAATAAATTTTTGGAATGGTCACTGTTCCACAATGTAATGTTATGACTGTTCCTAACCGACAAAATGGTGCCATTTTAATGTATGAGCTTGTGTGCTCGTACATAATACTGGTCCTATGACCCTTCCTAAAAATCATGAACAATGTCTGTTCCAATGACCATTCCTATTTTTATAAAACCGTTCCTAATAAAATTCCAAATAATTATTCATTTATCAAGAAAACAAATAAAAATTAAGAAAAATACGCACCACACACGTTAATGAGCGGAGCAAAGTATACAATATGTAGATTAAGATAATTGAAAACATAAATAATTTTTGGAAAATTTGTACATGTTCACAATATGAAGTATATTTGTATATTTAGATTTGTTAGTATTACACTGATGTAACTAACATCTTATATTGTTGTACTGCATCGCCTAATCAGACCGTCAAACTTTTGATCAAACCGTTTGATATGATTAAACACACAAAAGAAAACATTCGATCAAGTTTTGGAAAATTTTGGTGGACGGATATCGATATATCGTATCTGGTCTCTTATAGATTCAGAAAGGTGCAACCTTCATACAGCCCATGTGATTGTCAATCAGGCCATTAGATATAAAAGTTTCGACATAATCTTATATGTGTTTAAGTTTGGTGTTAAACCGACTCACGATGGTTGAGATATCGTCACCGTAATGTACAATAGACCATTTGGGATTGGATTTGGGACGGATGCTCATTAAATTTGGCACGATTTGGAATAAATTACTCCAGTGTTACGGTTATTGAATACACCTAGGAACGATTGCTTGAAATTAAATCTAGGAACAGTTTTTTATAACTTAACTGTTCCAAGATTTAATTTTCTCACCTTTTTTTTTTCAGAAGGCGCCATGATGAATATGTTGGAACTGGTTTTGGAACGGTCAAATTTAATAAAGTCATTCTAAGTTTTAAATTTTCCACTTATTTTTTATAGGCGCCAATGTGAAATATATGCTGGAATTGGTTTTGGAACAGTCAGGTCGAAGGTACCATTCCTATATTTGAAATTCCCACATTTTTTTTCAAGAGGCGCCAAAAATTAATTACAATAGGAACAATTTTTGTAATGCGCAATTTCAAAAAATCGTTCCTATTGGAAATTTCTCAAAAATCCCATTCAGGTTGGAACGGTGTTTGTAATACTGTTATTTTACATAGATAATTGTTCCAAAATTATTTGATTTTTAAAAAATATATACTTAATACAATGTATAAACTTAAGTTTTTCATTACAAATTGGAAAGATAACTAAACACTGGACACTCAATAAGCCTCTTCTTCGGTCTCATACTCGTCAAAGCTATCTTCGTCATCTTCATCATCACATTCATCATTTACTGAGCAGGATGTACCTGTTCCCTGTTGTTGTGCCACAGACAGATCAACAACTAATTGTATATCATTTGGATCATGCAGGTCGTACGTTTGATTGTCCGTAGCAACTTTTGGAGTAGGTATGACTTCCTCCATCGAATATGCGACATCGGTCCAATGAGAGTCATCAACTACTCTTCGGGCCTTGGTTTTGCAAACAGTCATCCAGTCAGCTTTGTCTCTCTTCATGCTCGGGTACTCCGTGTAGTAGACTTATACTGTTTAATGCGCCAATATGAATGAATCATCCTTTTGGTACACCTTTTGAAATTTACTTCAACGAGGTGATAACGAGGGTGTATCTTAATACCTCTTATCAGATCGAACCAACGATACTTGAACAAAATGATGTGCATGTCTGGAATAAGTGGGTAATCCAACTGAATTATCTCTTCAAGTATCCCATAGAAGTAATTGTCCATGTATGTATATGATAAACTTTTCACACACACCGCACAATTCATAGTTGACTTGCCGATGTTGTGACGTGCAGTGTGGAAATTGTAACCATTCACGAAGTAACACACGAACGTCGTCACTTTTGCCCGCGGGCCCCAATAATGCAACTTCAACAATTCGTTGTCCGTGTAGTTCAATTCAGGTTTCACTTGCAATTCACATAGCAGAGGCAGATTATGAATGACCTTTGACCAGTTATGAAACAATATACATGGTTTGACACTTACACAATGTTTGAACCAATCCTTGAATTCAGTTACCACTAGTTGATCAATGATCGGGTCCTCCGCATGGTGGTGCTCATAGAGTTCATTCAAGAATGAATTAAATTAGAAACAATGATAATTATAAAATACATGCTTAAACTCTCATGATCTTAAAAAAACTAATATGTATGTATCTTTACACTTACTCGTAGTATGGCGTCACTACTTCACAATTGCACAACACGTACGTCTCGATTATGTGAGGTTTTGGACTGTTGAACCACCTCTTCTTTGGGGCACCACTTGCTTGACCAGTGTGGTTGAAAATGAACTATTGGATTCGATTGTCGTTGCTCGTGAGATCTTCGGTTCGATCGGGTCTGCTTCGCTTGCAAAGAACGTGCTGCTTGAAGTAGTGGGAAGTGAAAAGCTCGCGTTCTTCGACAATATATGCCTCCACAATTAACGCCTCGACGTGTGCCTTGTTTTTCACCTTATTCTTCAGATTGCGGAGGAATCTACTCGTACAAATATTTATTAAAATACGGATGACACCAAAACAATATATATGTATATATAAAGCTATATTTTCTTGTATACTTAGCTCTCAAATAGGTACATCCACCTGTATTACAGAGGCCCTCCAACGTGTGCCTCATATGCCAGGTGAACAATTAAGTGCTCCATTGAGTCGAAAAAAGATGGAGAAAATATCTTCTCGAGGTTGCATAAGATGACGGCGACACTAATTTCCAATTCTTGTAGCTCGGTGACATCTAGCGTGGTCGAGCATAGAATCTAAAATAGAAGGCTCACCTACGTCAACGCGCTCCACACATGCTTAGGAAGCATTTCACGGAAGGCAATCGGGATCAACTTCTGGATGAATATATAAAAATGATGGCTCTTCATGTCGTGCATCCTCAACTCCTTCATGTCGATGCAGCGGGCCAGGTTAGATGCGTACCCATCAAAAAACCTAAGACAATGAATCCACTCACATATCTTCTTCTTTTGGTCCTTCGTCAGGTATATACGGCTTTGGGCATCACATTCTGTCTCCTTTCGTCCACCTCAAGCTCTGACCGATTACATATGATCTTTAGGTCCTTCCGTGCATTCAGATTGTCCTTTGTTTTTCCCTTTATGTCCACCATGGTATTGGATATATTGTCAAATATATTCTTTTCAATGTGCATGACATCAAGATTGTGTCGTATCAGATGCGTCCCCTAGTATTCAAGCTCCCAAACGATGCTTTTTTTCCGTCCATTTGTGCTCGATACCGTAGCATTCCACGACAATCAACGGTTGTTCGACTGCAACACTAAACGCATAGACACGGGCTCAGATCTACTCTCCAGTCAGCCTCAGACGTACAACCTTCCTTTCCACTCGATTTTTAGTAAAAGCTTTTTTGTTCCTACAGTACGGATGGTCTTGGGGGAGAAACTGTCTGTGGCAGTGAAAATAGCTCCCTTTTCTACCGTACTGCAAATGGGATAATCGAGTGTCATCCATACAAACTAGACACCTCATAACACCAGCAGTACTCCATCCAGAGGCCATCCCATAAGCGAGTAGGTCATTCACTATCCACATCAATGTGGCACGCATCATGAATGCCTGGTCCATGGCATTGTCGTGCGTCCGTACACCTACATGACACAAATTTGCAACTCCTCGATCAATGGCTTTAGGTACACATCGATCTGACACTTGGGATTGGAAGGACCAGGGATTACCATTCTCAGGAACATATACTCAAACTTCATGCACATTCCCAGTGGAAGATTGTATGGTGTAAGTATCGGACCAACATGAGTAAGTACGACAATACTGCCCATGCGGTGCGACCCCATCCGTGCATAGCCCTAGTGTAACATTACGAGGCTCAGCTGCAAAATCGGGATATGTACGATCAAAATGTCTTCAAGCCTCTGCATTCGATGGATGACACATGGATCTATTCTCTATCTGATGGTTGGCATGACACGTCATGTGCTCGCCAATTGCTTCTGAAGCATACAACCTCTGCAGCTGAAGGGTAAGTGGCAGGTACCGAAGAATGTCATACGGGGTCTTCTTTCGGCTAGGATTTTGCTCCTTGGTCAGCTGGTACCTAGGTTCTCCACAAAACTTGTAGTAATCCATATCAATGTCGTCCTTCCATTACAACATACAACCATTTTTACACACATCAATCTTCTCAACAGGTAAACACAAGTCTCTTATCAATTTCATTGTACTGTAGTAATCGGGGGGCATAGTGTGATCGTGCGGCAATATATGACCAGGCCACTTGCACAGTTGATCATATGTTCGCTCGGGGAAACCCCCCTCAGCATTGATATTCATCAAACTATCGATCGCGCCAACTAAGATTGGGGGCAGGCGTTCCACAATGGTTGGTCGACAGCATGCACTATATATAAAAAAAACGATCTGACAACCCACACATAATCATATGGCCCCCCATTGTAATATGAGCTAGGCCCAACGTCAGAAGGACAAGACCTCGTACCATCATCAGGCACACCCTCCTAGTTATAAGAAGACTAGAAAGTCAGCCCGGCGGCATTGAAAATCATCCTTTGCGCCCAATCCATCTGCATTGCAACACCCTAGTGCATACTACCCTCCTCTTGAATGACTGGAATTTGTTGTTGCTGCACAAGGGGCGCGGTCATGGCATCAAAGTACTCATGTATGCTATCCTCACCATGAGAAGTCCAATTATAATACTCTGACATAAACCTTTTTATACACAAGTCGATATTTACCTCATCCGATGTTTTGAACATTTCGTTTTTGCACTTTCGACAGGAACACTTAATCTTCTCATCGTCTATATATGCACACTGAGACTTAGCCCATTCAAGAAATGCAGTAACACCATCCTCAAACTCCGGCATAACACCTAGCAGGTCTTTATCATACATCCATCTCCTAACTGTCTTAACATGATGAGTCCTACACATACATATACATATATATATATATTATTACACACTTACAATCGACATAAGTAAGCAGAACGAATATATATATATATATATATATAACCAATTAATTGTGTGCATTTTAATCGACCAGAAAGAGTTTCAAGTTTCTACCTCACCAAAACAGCTTCTATGATCAACGAAAATTAAATAGGGCTTGATGATATTTTCATTTATTTGTATAAGAATGCAAGAAAGAGAGTATGAAGAAATGAAATGAAGGTAACATATACATAAGAAACTTTGGGACGAGCATTGAAATGGTAGTTGGAAAACCACAATTAGCTGTTAGAATATAGCCATCGCACTAGATTTAGGAACAGTTTAAGGAGCAATAACTGGAACATAAAAATAGTTGCTAAAATTTAGCCGTTGTAGTGTATTTGGAACGGGTATTTTAATACAATATTTTCTATCTACAGAAATCCTTCCAATTGTAACATCTATTTTAACAATAACTGGAATACAAAAATAAATGTTGAATCTAGTTGTTGTTTTGCCTTTGGAATGGATCTTGTAATACAAAATTTTCTATCTATTGATGCCGTGGCTAATTGTAACTCACATTGGAACGGTTCTTGTAACACAAAATAAATTCGACAAGTACCATAATTAGGAACGGATATTGTATTACAACATTTTATTACGACACAAACCGTCTGAATTTGTACCTCTTTTTGGAACAGCGTTTTCCACGTTCCCTTTTTTCAACTGCCTTTTGGACGATATTTGGAACTGTAATCATTTTCTGTACATAGGTCGTTCCAATTGTCACGGATGTATTCCAAAATGTGCTACAAAATTTTTTCATTCTCTTTTTAGAACAGTTATAGGACCAGAATTCGTAACAAAATAGTTGGAAAGCTAGTGGTAATGGTTATGCCGTTTCAATAAGTTTGGATTGAGCATAACATGAATGTGACGTCCATGGTGGGTTTCCGTTCCTCATGAGTTCCTATGACTGTTCCAACTTCGATCGGGATATGGAACGGTCAAGTTATCCGCTCCAAATCCGGCGTTTTCTAGTAGTGATATATATATATATGCATAATTTAAAATTTAATTATTATATCTTTTAATTAATGAAAAAAGAACGAAGATAAAATGAATAACTAATCAAAACTAATAAAGTAAATTAACTTAAAACGCGTATGAGTAGAATTTTTTTAGTATTTAAAAAGTTATTTTGCCAACCACAATGTTACTTTAACGGGTCTTCCCTTTAATACATAAATAGTTAAATAAATAATAATATAGATGTACATTTTCAATATGCTTTAATTAGATTTTAAATATTTTTAAATCACTCTTAAAACAACAATCGCATAACTAAATCATTTTTAGGGCTCGTTCGAAAATAATATTTATTTTAACTTATGAAGTCAAATGATATATACAAAATTACCATTTTACATGCAATTCCTCGATTAAAGCCAATATAGGCACGGGCCACAACCCAAATTTTCAAAAACCAACCCGAGGCCTCTCGACCTGACCGTGGAGCCACAGTTCTTCTGCGACTCTCGAGAGGGCGGAAGCAAGAAGGGAGGAAGTCAACAGCCGAGTCTCGCTTCCTAAAGATGATCCCCACCAATGAGAAAAGAGAGCATCCCAAACATCAGAAGGCAACTCGTTGGCCGAATCCCGACCGCAAGACATGATTTTTTAACCCTACGAACCAAGACCTCCAACGTATGGACTCGAATATATCGACAACAAAATCCCAATCCAATTTACAAAAGAACCACATCAAGATGTATTACAATTATGAATGTTGTTTTTCTTTTAACTTTTCAAGAACATTTTGAAAGTTGTTCTTAATCTTAGAGGTAAATTACATTTAATGCTCCGTATGTTAGGGGTAGTAGCACTTTAGGACTCTAACTAAGGGGTGGCAAATTATAACCCGTAATTCAATAATTTTTAGCAATTAGAGGACTTTGGTCACCAGAATTTCCTGACTTGCGGGAAGTTGCAGACATGGACGAAATTATGAGTTTTTAAATTGAAATATTGGTGACTCAGCATCCAATCAGTCCTCCCCAACCACATAAGTAATGACTAAAATGCATTTTATATGCCCTATATATTAAAAGGGTGGAACTTAAGGACTGCTGTTACAAAAAGTAGGCACTTTCAAGACTTTTTTTCCCCCTATGTGGTTACCTTATGTGTATTAGTAAATTATTTTCACTTGGTAAATGACTTGTAGGTATTATGCAAATTTGATTTATTTGTAATAGTATAAGCTAACAACAACGTATAAAATATAAGTGTCAAGATAAATTAATATGATAAATATGTTTGGAATAAAGATGATATACAAAATAAAGTAAAGTTTTTCACATTCTGACTTTATAAAAGAGATACCAAAATATTATACAAACTGGGCAACAAATTCACAAAATTGGCATTAACTTGAATTGTAGCCCTTAAAATGCCACATCCCTCATGTACAGGGTATAAAATGCAATTTATACATCACTAATATGGCTAGGGTGCCTGATTGAATACTCCATTAGCAAAAATCTCAATTTAAAAAATCGTAATTTCGTCAACATCAGTAATTTTCGGCAGATTATAAAACTCTAGTGACTGGAGTCCTCTAATTGCTAAAACTTATTAAACTATGGGTTATAATTTTCCACCTCTTAGTTAGAGTCCTGAAATTGCCACCCCCCCCAATACACAGGACAATGAATGCAATTTAACTTACTCTTAACACTACAAAAAAATATAATATTGTGACAATATATCATGTAATAATTTTAAAGTTATCACATAAACTATATATCGAGTTATAACAATTTTGATCTTGTCACTATATATGTATTAGTGACTAGAATTGTGTTTAAAGTTGTCAATGTAGATTGTTGACGTCGAAATATTTTGGAATAAATTACCACTTAAAGTCTAAATAAATCGGCTAATAATTAATTTCCAAAATGAAGTCCATAATAAATTTGGACTTATCGTAAAAGTAATTAAATTCATAAGTCCATATTAAATTTTGGTCTTATGTATTTTTATGGGTCAATCTAAACTAAATATAATCGTATTATTTTGGGTTGGCTAAATCGGGCTAGGTACATGTTCAGAATGCAGTCCATCAGAAGACTAGTCCATGTCGAAGCCCACGGTGATCAAGCTCAATAGACATGAGCCCAAGCTACTATAGCCCTACTCATGCCTATAAATAAGGCCCTCCACCATTTAAGTCAGAGGATTACATAGACCATTGGAGACAACATAAGACAAGAAGTCGCTCCATACAACACAACAAATTCAAAGGAACCTAAGACTAAAAGCCCTCTGCCACAACGAAGCTCTACAACCGCGAAGGTTCCAAGTCTTCCTCGGCATCAAATCCTTCAAGACCTTGATACCAAGTTTCAAGGAACCGTGTAGTTTGCTCCACAAATTCGAGGGAGATTACACATCAACATCCAAGAACAAGCATCAAGCCCTTGGATCGAAGTTCGCAAGGAAGAATCAGGGTATTAAATCCAAATCAGAGATTGTATCCACTTTATCTTTAAATCAATAAAATCAGGGACTAAAATGTTGGAATAAATTACCAATTAAAGCCTAAATAAATCGGCTAATAATTGGGTTCCAAAATAAAAGTTCATAATAAATTTGGTCTTGTCGTGAAGAAATTAAATTCATAAATCCATATTAAATTTGGATCTTATGTATTTTTATGGGTCGATCCAAAATAAATATAAAATTATTATTTTGGGTTGACTAAATCTGGCCAGACACATGTTCGAAATGTAGTCCATCAGAAAATCAGTCCATGTCAAAGCTTACAGTGATCACGCCCAATGGAAGTAGGTCCAAGCAACTTAAGCCCTACTCACGCCTATAAAAATAGGCCTCCACCTATCACAAGAGAGAGACAACATAGTAAATTCGAAGGGACTCAAGTCCAAAACTCTGCCACAACGAAGCACTACAACCTCAAAGGTTCCACGTCTTCCTCGGCATCAAATCCATTAAACCTTGATACCAAATTTCAAGGTGACACGTAGTTTGCTCCACACACTCGGAGGAGATTACACATCAATGTCCAAGAAGAAGCGTCAGCCCTTGGATCGAAGTTCAGAGAGAAGAGAGATTGTCACTTTTCTTTTTAAATTAATAAAATACTTTTGGTCCATATCTTTTCTTGTCTCATAATTATTTTTGCAGACACGACATGTTGTGTAAACAAATTTCTAACACGCCCTGTGGGACCATATCTGCCCCTCATCTCTTCCTCCTACATCAAAGTTCAAGTCATCACAACAAAGCGTTCAATGACGCCTAAGAAGGATCAAGTCACCGTCAATGCCTTTACCATTGGTCAATCCTCCACCGGGGGCAAGATTGTTGACATAACCCCTTCAGATGGTTCAAACTCGGCAAGTCCTACCGAGATCAATTCCAAGTCCACGCATTTCGCCATCCTCCCCGCCATGAAGGCTGACGCGAGTGTAATGGAGGAACAACTAGCATAAATGACCGAACCATCGCTAATCTCCAGAAGAGCGTCGAGAAAAAAGACCTCCAAATCGCCCAATTGATGAGCAACCAAGAGCATACGAACGTTGAAGAAATCAACGACAGTCACAAGCATGCCTCCTTCTCAAACCATGTTGAAAGTGAGAAGCAAGTGGATAAAGCACCACTGATGCATGACTTCGTGCAAAAGTATGTATATTCTGAAACATCTATTGCTACATGGTTTGTTCAACAATTGCAAGAGATGATTGCCGACCCATCAAAGCCCAGTACGCTAGAATGACAAAGCTCGCCCGCGTATTCAAAATCATATACGAAGTGCATCAACGCCTTGAGAATGCCGATGGGATACCAACCACCAGAACTGTGACAATTCGATGGAAGAGGCAACCTAAAAACAACATGTTACCCACTTCATCACGACATGCAACAACACCGGCCCTGAAGGTGACCTCTTAGTGAAGCAATTTGTCCGATCACTTAAAGGGAACGCTTTTGAATGGTATGGCGATCTACAGCCCCAGTCACTTGACAGTTAGGACGAGAGGGAAAGGCAATTCGTAAACCGCTTCTACGACACCCCCGAACGGTGAGCATGTATGAACTCACCAATGCAAGGCAGTGGAAGGATGAGCCAGTGACCGACTACATCAACCGTTGGTGCGATCTAAGTTTGAACTGGAAAGACAAAATTTTGGAGGCCTCGGCGATAGAAATGTGCATCCAAGGTATGCATTGAGGCCTTGTTTACATCTTGCAAGGAATCAAGCCAAGAAGCTTTGAGGAGTTGGCTACCCACGCGCATAACATAGAGATAAACATCGCCAATCATAAACCCAAATTCTCAATTGACAACCAAAAGAAAGAGGCAAAAGAAGATGAAGACTTCATCATACCTAACGTCAAAGAGTCCATGGCCATCAAAGCAACTTCTGTCAAATTTCTGCCAACTGAGAGAATGAGTGAAGGGCCTCAAAACCAACAAACACCACCTTATAAGGGTTGGCTTGCTTTGGATGACGAAGACACAGCGGGCAAGAACATCATCAGTGTTACTCCAACAAATGACTTGCATATTTCGAAAAGCGAGGAGAAAGCTCCACTATCTCTATCGACAGTATCACCGAAACTTCGATTGGACAGTCTTGAGCCAGTATGAATGGAGGCCTCTAACGCTGACATGAAGCCCTTCGCCAAACCCCAGCTCTACCTTGATGGGATGCAAGAACCAACGCCTTCAAAGATTCCAATCGGTCAATTTTGTCAAAGAGATACACTCCGACTTCACTACATCATAAATTAGTGATGAAGAGTTCCACGAATTGACCATTGTTGAAATGCCGACAAGAAGAAGTCATAAGTCAAAGAGGCCACCTTACTCGCCAGTATTCCTCTATGTGGTTTAGTCCCACGACAAAGACAAGCAAAGCTCATCACAAGACCATGCCCCTCTATTATCCAAAGTAATCAAACAACGAAGTGAGGTGAAATTCAACAACCCTCAAGGTCCCACGGTTAAACTAATCAAGCCCGTCACCGATCTGAAAGCATTGTCTCAAGTGAACCACTTCTACTGAAAAATCATCTCGAAGAAAATGCCAGGGGCATTTAGCTCAAAAGCTTACCACCTCCTGGCGAAAGCAGGGTACGACTTCTCTGCTCCATCTCGACTCAGCAAGTTGAATTTCGAGTTTACTGGTGAAAAGATCCATGGACTGACTAAAACACAACACGAGTTGAGAATCCGTGTCAACGAATCACGCATTGGCTTAGGCTTCACTCCATACGAATCTGCAAGGATGCACATGAAAAAGAAAGACAATTATGTAACCTCTCAGTATATCGCGGTGGAGAAAGGCGAAGACAGCGAAAGTCATACACCAAAAGACAGTCGTGTCTCCATATTTAACTAACTCGGGGCTCTTGTTCCTCATGCTTTTGTCTTTGAAGAACTAGCCAAGAAAAACAAAGCTCCATCTAGCAAAGTAGGGTGTCGTCGACAAAGTACTATGTGCAATCGCCTTGAAGATGGTTCTACGTGACAGCTAAACAAAAGAAGTCGACATGACCAAATAAACAAGCCGAAAGAAAATGGGGAACGACAAACATTTCATATGTCTCGGCCCCGGCCTTGCAAATGAAGAATTCATGAAACCTCTATCATTACAAATCAAAGATACGACCTCGGCCTCGCAAATGACAAATTCATGAAAAACATGTTCCTTGACTCATGAGCCTAAATTGCATGTTGCTCCCTGATGCACGAGCCTAACCTGCATGTTACTCCTGGCCCGCATGAGTATAAACTGTGTACGACATCCCTCCTATTAAAAGAAAAGAAGAAAAAGTGAGCAGTAAAGAAAATTCAAGTTTCTTTGAACTACGTTTTGACTTGATCCCTTCACGGGGTACGTAGGCAGCTTGAACCTATTTTCAAGTTCAGTCATATCCTTAAAAAAGTTTAGTTGATCATAAAGTTAGCCAAGTTTGCTTGTGAGCTTAAAAAAGTTCATGAAATTGCAGTCATTCATATTCAACGGGAACAAGAAGAAATAAAGCTAGTGCTCAATCAAAAGCACAAAGAGAGTTTCAGTGAAAAAAATGAAAGTCATTTTATTATATCACGAAATGGTCCTTTAAACTGATTGGCAATGAAGCAACAAAAAAAAAGTGCTAAATTCTAAATACTTAGACGGACAAATCAAAAGTTTTCAAATCTCGTCTCGAGTCTTCAAGAAGCACTTCCATCTTCTTCAAAGCCCTTTGTTGGATTCTCGAACAAATACGAAGTGTCTTCAAGCATTAAAGTCTCTCTCTTAGCGACCACGTCCTTCGAGGTTGGACAAGCTCTCGTCGGCTTCTTGGCAAGGGTCTTCTCACTCAAGTAGAAAAGACTTCTCATCAAGTGCTTCATGGCCTAGGGGCAATGATCAACGTGAACAAATGGAAGCGGCCAAGGTCGTTCGAGTATTGGAAGCGGCTTTCGCTCAAGAAATGCGTGAAGAACACGCCGCCTGGATGGAGGTCAATCTAATCAGAGGTAAACATGCAGTCTGAATCCTTGGGAAGTTGGTGGCGCACTAAAGGTAAACACTCACGACTTCATGGCACGGAGGGCTCACAAGGGTCATCGCCTAGCAACTCCTTGGAAGAAAAGATGACCTTATCGTTGAATTCTCCGCATACAAGCAGCCGTGAACATTCGACGTCGTCTAACAACTCCTTTGACGGTGGAATGCAAGATGTCACGAAAGATGCCATAGCTCGAGGAAAACTTGAAGGATGCCCTTGTCACGATGCAGGTGGCATAGATATCGACTTTTTGAAGGATGCTTGCACGATGGGCTCACACTTCTTTTGGTGAGCTTCTCATTGCAGATGCACGTGAAAAGAGATGTCTGAATGACTACAAGAATCTTGGCTTCGTGAAGGGTGCTTGTATGACGACCATGTGCATCTATAGTATGAGATATTCTTATCGCAAATGCACGTGAAAAGAAATGCGTCAATGACTGTGAGAATCTTGGCTTCGTGAAGGATGCTCGCATGACAGCCTTGCGCATCTACCGTAGGAGAGGTTCTTGTTGTGGACGCACATGAAGAGGAAAAGTGAACGGCGGCATGAATCTCGGCTTCGTAAAGGATGCTTGGATGTTGGCCTAGCATGTCTTCTGCAAAAAAAATAAAAAGAGAGATCTCGCAGAACTTGGACAATAAGTTCTCCATGAGCCCCCTCGATGATACAATAACGACTCGAAAGTGCAAACTCAACATTGACTTCAACGTCGTGAAGAGAAGATTATCCACCAAGACTTTGGATTATGATGAAGCATTGGAGCAGGAGTCAAGCGCCTCTCTCTTCGTCTCTTTCTAACACCGATGGATGTACATGACTTGTGCAAAGATCGAGCCTTGGATGGTTGAACGATGTCGGCCAGCCATGGACGTACAAGGTGGTGCTTTTTACCTCGAGGTTGTCCTTGCTACTTCAATGGACGGTGCGTGGAAATGGCTCACAATGATCTCCAAAGTCTATCTAAAAAAGAAGGGAAGAGTCTATGAAATTTAGGCCACAAAAAAAAAAAAAAAGAATAATAGAGAAAGAGAGAGGTCGATCCTCTAATCGAGCAAGAACAGAAATAACAGCACTTCGCAGCAAGGACTGGCTTCAAACTCGATTTTAGAAAATTCCACTACATCCTCTGTTCATGTTGAGATAATTCACAAATCAAGCTTGTCAAGAACCCTCAGCAAGATCATGAATTTTATACAAAAAGAAAAAAAAAAAGAAACCGCTCCATTTTCGCCATGATGAGGGAAGTTAATGCTAAAGTTATTCTTTTATAGCACCTTTCGTAACTATGAATTGGAAAGTGTGATGTTCCTAACAAAAGTTTGGATTCTAAAGAATTGAGAAAATTTGGAAATTCAATCACTAATTTCCATAATATAGTACCAATTGCATGCAAAGATTTTTTGTCTAGAACTGCTGAAGAAATGATATTGGGCAATGAATATAGTTTCCTTCAATTCTTGATTACTTCTACCGAATATGAGGAGAAAAAAAAGGAGAAAATTCCCAAACAAGATAACTTGTAGGAGTTTTGCAAGAGCTTATCTTGATTCCCATAGAGCCATGATTTAGTAGGGCTTGTCCATGTAGACTATCACATGCTGGCGGGCCTACTCAGAATATGAAGGAGAAAAGGGAGAAAAAGAAGAAGAAGAAGAAGAAGAAATTACTTCAAGTCCCGCCTTCGACAACACTTGGCATGTTCTTCGCCAAACTTTGAAGTGGGGTATCTGTTGACGTCAAAATATTTTAGAATAGATTACCAATTAAAGCTCAAATAAATTGGCTAATAATTGGGTTCCAAATAAATGTCCATAATAAATTTAGGCTTGTCGTCAAGAAATTAAATTCATAAACCCATATTAAATTTGGGTCTTACGTATTTTTACGGGTCGATCCAAAATAAATATAAAGTTATTGTTTTGGATTGACTAAATCGGGTCAGACAAATGTTCAAACTGCAGTCCATCAAAAGATCAGTCCATGTCAAAGCCCACAGTGATCAAGCCTAATGGAAGTGAGCCTAAGCAGCTTAAGCCCTACTAACGCTTATAAAAAGGGGGCCTCCACCTCTCACAAGAGAGAGACAACATAGTAAATTCAAAGGTTCTCAAGTCCAAAACTCTGTCACAACGAAGCACTACAACCTCGAAGGTTCTACGTCTTCCTTGCCATCAAATCCATTAAGCATTGATACCAAATTTTCAAGGTGACCCGTAGTTTACTCCACAAATCCGGAGGAGATTACACATCCATGTCCAAGAAGAAGTGTCAGCCCTTGGATCGAAGTTCGCAGAGAAGAATTAGGGGATAATTAGCCACAGAGATTGTATCCAATTTTTTTTTTAAATTTATAAAATATTTTTGGTCGACATCTTTTCTTGTCTCGTAATTATTTTTGCAGATACAAAATTTTGTTTGAACAAATTTCTCGGTGGACCTTCGGGACTTATAGGAACCCCTTCTTCAAGACCAACAAGCTGAAATAACAACAACAAAAAAAAGGTATTAGAGAAATGTAAGAGAAAAAGATCAAGAAAAGAAAGGGGTAATAAAGGAGAATGTAGTGAAAGTAATGTGGCGATATATTCATGTAGAGCGCCAACTTGTCTAAAGGCATAAAAGAACTTGGAATGCCCCAAAAGAGTGAAGAATTCACACTAATTGCATCTAAGTCAGAAACCTTCTCAAGTGCTTGAGGATTGCTAAGTTGCTCGTTCGAGATGGACGACGCGAAGATCACATCATTTTCACCGGACAAAACACCAACAGGTGTGTCCACAAGTGTGTTGTGTCTTTGCTTGGGAGTGATAGTGACGGTATTCGTCCCATCAATATAGACGGCAGGGGCATCTCGATTGTCTTTGGGTTTCTTCTCCAAGCCTGGGGGATGATTGAGTTTAAGAATGACTCTTGTATTCTTCTCGGGGTAAGTTCTATTGCACTTGGTCCACCACTTCATATACTCCTTCGTGACGAGTGGGGATGAAGAAATGTTACTGAGAATAAAAAGTTTAGATGAAGTACTGGACAAAGTGGAAGATTTCCAAAGTTGCCCAAGTTCCTTCAAATTGCAAGTCAAGATCTCCTTCCTCAAACGCCCCGAAACGTCTTGACAGAAACCAAATTGGCAACTAAAGCGGTGGTGACCGTAGGCCTCAACGATAGAGTCCGCCTCAATCCAAAGGGTCAAGTAGCTGAAGCACAAAACAACAAAGAGGTCCTTGTAGGTGTTCGATAAGCTCGTATCATCTTCCAACAAAGAGGGGCCTTGATGATGGAAGTGCACATACAGAAGCCTCAAAAGGTTGATGCCATGAAATAAGTTGTGTGCCTTGGCAGGTTCCAAGTGTCTAGCCATGTTCCTCCTACGTACTTCACCATTTGGGCTCCAATGGGTTCAAGCTTGGGAAGGAAGTGAGTTTGAAGATAACTTCTAATCCAACTGTACAGATAGTGAATGGGAAAGACAGCAGAAGAGACAAACAAATTCGTGGAAGTGGACATGTCTCTAAGCCTCGATAGATGCTCGCTAAGACGGGGATAGCCAAAGAAAAACATTCACCATGAGTCATTCTATTTGAAACTTTGAAAATGGAAGCACGTAACTTGCCAACTTTTTCGTGTGGAAGGACAAAGCTACCCAACCAACATGAGAGAAAAACCGCCACATAGGTCTCATCTTTTTATGTCCTTGGGAATTTGCAGTGCGGTAAAAGGCTCGTCATAGTCTTTGCTTTGAGGTAGATTGGAAGCATCTACGTCACAGTTGGGTACGAGAAAGCTTGGGCTCGTTGACTCTCATCTGAGAAGAACGTAGAGGAAGTGTTCCATAGAGAAGTGGTCCCTTGAACCAAAAGCCTACCCAATCGAAAACAAGTACTCCATTCGAGTCTTTTTGAAGACGGTGGTACCCCAAAAACAAGTACTTGCAGCTTCTTGGAACGGAGGGTTTACACGCTTCATCGCCTAGCAAGTCCTTGGAAGAAGGGACAACCTCGTCGTATAACTCTCCGTGCACGGGTAACCCACAAAGTCCACAGATGTCCCATAAGGAAATGGATATCTCCCGAACGTCGGCATGTAAAGTGTATGTAGAAGGGCACCATACCTCAAGAATGGCTTGAAGAACATGCTTGTTGCAGACGTGCATGAAAAGAGACGCGTGCACGGCTGCATGAATCTTGGCGGCATGAAAATTGGTCGCATGGTGGCCGAGTACGCCTTCAGTCCACTCTCAATAGCTGGGGTAAAAGGATACTTCGCCATACTTCAATTGAGGAGTCCTCCATGAAGTCCAATTGGTGGCAAAGTGGCGGTTCGAAAGAACAAACCCGGTATCGGCCCTGACGTCATAAAGAGAAGACTTTAGCAACAACACATTAGCTTGAGAAGAAACATTTGAACGAGGGTCAAGCGTGTCTTTCATCACCTCCTCGGACCACTCATGAAGATGCATGGACTTGGACAAAGAACGAGACTTAGAGGAACGGGTGATATTGGCCAGCTCATGAACACATAGGGTGGTGCCTTTCACCTTGAGGTTGTAATTACCGCTTCGTATGATGATGCTTGGGAATGGCTTGGTACGATCCTCGAAGTCCAACTCTGAAAATTAAACAAGAAATACGAAGAAATTAGAGGCCAAGAAACATGTGTACGTGTGCATGTCCATGAAAATGTGTTGCATAAGAAAGAATGGAAAGGACTACTCTCACAGACAATTTTCACAAACACATGGCGGGCGGAGTTGTTCACAAGGCTTGTGTGAGAAATTGGAATGACATACTCACTAATTCAAGACAAAAACAACACAAGCACCAAACAACTACGTCAAGAAAAGTAGCAGTGTCGCGGAAAGCTCATCTCAACTCCTCGGATTGGTGAAAATCAATAGTTGAAGCAACACTTTTATAATGGTTCTTCACAAACCTGACTTGGAAATCGCTATATGTTTTTGCGAAAGCATGGAGAAGAAAGAATTTTTGAATGAAAGTTTAGTTAGTGATTTCCATATGATTAGTACATTACATGCATAATGCCTTGCCAAAGGAAAGAAGATGCTATGTTTCTTTGTTGCCAAGAAAACCCATCGGTGATTGCAAATTTGTAAATTCAAGGGAAAAAATCCGGTGTGAAGTGGTGCACGTGAGCTTAGAGTGTGGGCCCCTTGCAAAGACGAAAGGAAAGAAAGAGAAGCCTGCCGAAGTGCAAAATGGAAAGAAAGTTCCTTTTTTGCCTTCCTTACGAAGTATGAAGTGGCAAGAATAAAGAAGTAAATATATTAGCTTTTGATGGGCTTAGAAATATATATATATATATATATATATATGTGTGTGTGTGTGTATATATATACATATAGAGAAACCAAAATATGATGAAAAGAAAAAAGTGTTTGCCACATAGCAAAGAAAATGTCTACAAATCATGAAATAAATAAGAAAGAAATACTTCAAGTGCTGCCTCTGAAAACAATTGGCATGTTTTTCGCCGAGCCTTGAAGTGGGGGCATCTGTTGACGTCAAAATATTTTGAAATAAGTTACCAATTAAACCCAAATAAATCGGCTAATAATTAGGTTCTAAAGTGAAAGTCCATAATAAATTTGGGCTTCTCGTGAAAGAAATTAAATTAATAGGCCCATATTAAATATGGATCTTATGTATTTTTTATGGGTCAATCCGAAATAAATATAAATATATTATTTTGGGTTGACTAAATTGGGGGTACATGTGCAAAATGCAGTCCATCAGAAGACTAGTCCATGTCAAAAAGCCCACGGTGATAAAGCCCTATAAATGAGCCCAAGCTGCTAAAGCCCAACTAAAGCCTATAAATAGGGGTCTCAACCTCAGAAAAAGGGATACTACACAACACATAACAAAAAATCCAACAAGAACAAGTCCAAAGCTTTCGGCAACGACGAAACTCTACAACTACAAGGTCTTGATACAATATTTCAATATAGCAGGGGATCGCCTTCTACAAATCAGAGGGAGATTGCACATCTGATTCAAGAACACGCTCCAAGCCCTTGAATCCACATTCATAGAGAAGAATCAAGGGGTTACTTTAAATTCAGAGATTGTAAATAAATTTTTACTCAAATTAATATATCATTTGGTCATATTTTTCTACTTGCGTAATTATTTATTGTAGACAAGAAATTTTGTGTGAAATATTTTGGTATAAATTACCAATTAAAGCCTAAATAAATTGGCTAATAATTGAGTTCCAAAATGATAGTCCATAATAAATTTGGACTTATCGTAAAAAAATCAAATTTATAAGCCCAAATTAAATTTAGGTTAGATCAATCTAAAATAAATATAAGTTTATTATTTTGGGATGGTTAAATCGGGCCAGATGCATGTTCAAAATGCAGTCCATCAGAAGACTAGTCCATATCGAAGCCCACGGTGATCATGCCCAATAGACATGAGCCCAAACTATTGTAGCCCTACTCATGCCTATAAATAAGGCCCTCCACCATTCAAGTCAAAGGATTACATAGAACATTGGAGACAACATAAGATAGGAAGTCGCTCCATACAACACGATAAATTCAAAGGGACCCAAGGCCAAAAGCCTCTGCCACGACGAATCTCTACAACCACGAAGGTTCCAAATCTTCCTCGGCATCAAATCCTTCAAGGCCTTGATACCAAATTTCAAGGCATCGTGTAGTTTGCTCCACCAATTCGGTGGAGATTACACATCAACATCCAAGAACAAGCATCAAGCCCTTGGAGCGAAATTCAGAAGGAAAAATCAGGGGATTAAATCCAATTCAGAGATTGTAAACCATTTTTTACTCAAATTAATATATCATTTGGTCCAAATTTTTTTTGACTCGTAATTATTTTTTCAAACACGAAATTTATATGAACAAATTTCTTATTTTGACATCAAAATATTTTGGAATAAATTATCAATTAATCACAAATAAATCGGCTAATAATTGGGTTCCAAAATAAAAGTCCATAATAAATTTGGGCTTGTTGTGAAGAAATTAAATTCATAAACCCATATTAAATTTGGGTCTTATGTATTTCTATAGGTCGATCCAAAATAAATATAAAGTTATTATTTTTGGTTGACTAAATCGGGCCAGATACATGTTTGAAATGCAGTCTATCAGAAGACCAGTTTATGTCAAGGCCCACAATGATCAAGCCCAATGGAAGTGAGCCCAAGCAGTTAAGCCCTACTCACGCCTATAAAAGGGGCTTCCAGCTCTCACAAGAGAGAGACAATATAGTAAATTCAATGACTCAAGCCCAAAACTCTGCCACAACGAAGCCCTACAACCTCGAAGGTTCCATGTCTTCCTTGACACGAATTCCATTAAGCCTTGATACCAAATTTCAAGATGACGCGTAGTTTGCTCCACAAATCTGAAGGAGGTTACACATCCATGTCCAAGAAGAAGCGTCAACCCTTGGATCGAAGTTCGGAGACAAGAATTAAGGGATAATTATCCACAGAGAATATATCCACTTTTCTTTTTAAAATTAATAAAATACTTTTGGTCCATATCTTTTCTTGTCTCGTAATTATTTTTGCAGACACGAAATTTTGTGTGAATAAATTTCTAGCACGCCCAGCGGGATCATATCTGCCCCTCATCTCTTCCTCCTACATCAAAGTTCAGGTCATCACAACAAAGCGTTCAATGGGGCCTTAGAATGATCAAGTCACCGTCAAAGCATTTATCGCTGGTCAATCGTCCAACGGGGGCAAGAGTGTTGACACAACCCCTTCAGAAGGTTCAAGCTCGGCAGGTCCTACAGAGATCAACTCCAAGTCCATGCATTTGGCAATCCTCCCCGCCATGATGGCCAATGCGACTGCAATGGAGGAACAACTAGCACAAATGGCTGAAACCATCACTAATCTCCAGAAGATCGTCGAGAAAAAAGACCTCTAAATCGTCCAATTGATGAGCAACCAAGAGCATACGAACATTGAAGAAACCAACGACAGTCACAAGCATGCCTCATTGTCAAAACATGTTGAAAGTGAGTAGCAAGTGGATAAAGCACCACCGCTGCATGACTTCATGCAAAAGTCTACATATTCTAAAACATCTATTGCTACATGGTCTGTTCAACAATTGCAAGAGATGATCGTCGAACCTATCAAAGCCCAGTACGCTAGAATGACCCAAAGCTCGCCCACATACTCAAAACCATATACGAAGCGTGTCGACGCCTTGAGGATGCCGACAGGACACCAACTACCAGAACTGCGGCAATTTGGTGGAAGAGGCAATCCAAAACTACACGTTACCCGCTTTATCGAGACATGCAACAACACCGGCACTGAAGGTGACCTCTTGGTGAAGCAATTCGTCCGACCACTTAAAGGGAACGTTTTTGAATGGTATGCCAATCTACAGCCCGAGACAATTGACAGTTGGGACCAGATGGAGAGGCGATTCCTACACTGTTTCTACAACACCCGCCGAATGGTGAGCATCTATGAACTCACCAACGCAAGGCAGTGGAGGGACGAGCCAATGACCGACTACATCAACTGTTGTTGCGATCTAAGTCTGAACTGCAAAGATAAACTTTCAAAGGCCTTGGCGATAGAAATGTGCATCCAAGGTATGCATTACGGCCTTGTATACATCTTATAGAAGATCAATCCAAGAAGCTTTGAGGAGTTTGCCACCCACATGCATAATATGGAGATAAACATCACTAACAAACCCAAATTCTCAATTAACTACAAAAATAAAAAGTCAAAAGAAGATGAAGACTTTGCCATACCTGACGTCAAAGAGTCCATGGCGATCAAAGCAACTTGTGTCAAATTTTCGCCAAGTGATAAAAGGAGTGAAGGGCCTCAACACCAACAAACACCATGTTACAAGGGTTGGCTTACTTTGGACAACGAAGACACGACAGGCACGAACATCGTCAGCGTCACTCCAACAAATGACTTGCATATTTCGGAAAGCGAGGACAAAGCTCTACCATCTCCGTCGGTAGCGTCACTAAAACTTCGATTGGACAGTCTTGAACTAATACGAATGGAGGCCTCTAATGCTGACATGAAGCCCTTCACCAAGCCCTACCTCGACCTTGATGGTAAGCAAAAAGCTTTGCCTTCAAAGATTCCAATCGATCAATTTGTCAAGGATATACACTCCGACTTCACTTCGTCTTCACTTTGTCAAAAAATTAATGAAGAAGAGTTCCACGAATTGACCATCGCTGAAATGCCGACAGGCAGAAGTCATAAGTCGAAGAGGCCACATTACTCGCCAGTATTCCCATATGTGGTTCGGTCCGACGACAAAGACAAGCAAAGCTCGTCACAAGACCATGCTCCTCCATTATCTAAAGGAATCAAACAACTAAGTGAGGTGAAATTCAACGACCCTCAAGGTACCAAGGTTAAACTAATCAAGCACGTCACCGATCAACAAGCATTGGTCTTAAGTGAACCACTTATGCTGAAAAATCAACTCGAAGAAATGCTGGGGCATTCATCTCAAAAGCTTACCACCTCCTGGCGAAAGCATGGTATGACTTCTCTGCTCCATCACGACTCAACAAGTTAAATTCCGATTTGACTGGTGAAAAGATCCATGGACTGACTAAAGCGCAACACGAGTTGAGAACACAAGGCTTCCTTGTCAACCAACGCATACTGGCTTAAGTTTCACTCCAGACAAATATGCAAGGATGCACATGAAAAAAAAAGACAATTATGTAACCTCACAGTACATCGCGGTGGAGAAAGGTGAAGACGGCGGAAGTCATGGACCAAAAGACAGTCGTGTCTCCGTATTCAACCAACTCGGGGCTCCTGTTCCTCGTGCTTTTGTCTTTGAAGAACTAGCCAAGAAAAACAAAGCTCCATCTAGAAAAGTATGGCATTGCCGACAAAGTTCTATGTACAATCGCCTCGAAGATGGTTCTACGCAACAGCAGAAGAAAAGAAGTCGACATGACCAAACAAACAAGCCGAAAGAAAATGGCGAACGTCAAACACTTCATACATCTCGGCCCCGTGAGAGTAAGACATCATTCCTGCTCATCCCTTCAAGCAAGCCGATCAAGGTGAAGCGACGCCTCGCCAGACGATTGCATGATCCAGAAAGCGCTTCAAATAAGGAGAACGAAGAAAGCATGAAGCCACGTCCATCCAAACACGTCATTGTTGACGAAGACTCTGGCTCAGACATCTCCCAAAATGAGATCCAAGACGCTTCCATGCAAAACTTGAAGATAGAGAACATGAAACCTCCATCATCACAAATCAAAGATATGGCCTCGGCCTCGCAAATCACAAATTCATGAAAAACATGCTCCTTGATGCATGAGCCTAAACTACATGTTGCTCCCTGACGCACGATCCTAAACTGCCTGTCATTCTTGGCCCGCATGAGTATAAACTATTTACAATATCCCTCCTGTTAAAAAAAAAAAAGAAGAAAAACAGAGAAGTAAAGAAAATTCAAGTTTCTTTGAGTTATGTTTTGACTTGATCCCTTCATGGGGTACGTAGACAGCTTCAACCTATTTTCAAGTTCAGTCATATCCTTAAACAAGTTTGCTTTATGTTAAAGTTAGTTAAGTTTGTTTGTCAGCTTAAAAAAAGTTCGTGAAATTGCAGTCATTCATATTCAACGGCAACAAGAAGAAATAAAGCTAGTGTTCAATCAAAAGCACAAAGAAAGTTTCAATAAAAAAAATGAAAGTTATTTTATTTTTTGACGAAATGATCCTTTACATTGACTGGCAATGAAGTAATAAAAAAAAGTGCTAAATTCTAAATACTCAGACGGACAAATCGAAAGTTGTCAGATCTCATCTCGAGTCTTCAAGACACTATTCCATCTTCTTCAAAGCCCTCTGTTGGATTCTCGAACAAATAGAAGTATCTTCAACCATTGAAGTCTCTCTCTTAGCAACCACGTCCTTGAAGGTTGGACAAGCTCTCTTTGGCTTCTTGGTAAGGGTCTTCTCACTCAAGTAGAAAAGACTTCTCATCAAGTGCTTCATGGCTTAGGGGCAATGATCAACGTCAACAAGTGGAAGCGGCCAAGGTCGTTCGAGTATCGGGAAGCGGCTTTCGCTCAAGAAATGCATGAAGAAGACGCCGCCTGGATGGAGATCAATCCAATCGGAGGTAAGCATGCCGTCTGAATCCTTGGGAAGCTGGTGGCACACCAAAAGTAAATACTCACGGCTTCATGGCACAGAGCTCTCACAAGCATCATCGCCTAGCAACTGCTTGGAAGAAAAGATGACCTCATCATTGAATTCTCCGCGTACAAGAAACCGTGAACATTTGATGTCGTCTAACAACTCCTTTGATGGTGGAATGCAAGATGTCATGGGAGACGCCATAGCTCAAGGAAAAGTTGAAGGATACCCTTGTCGCGATGCGGATGGCCTGCATATCGACTTTTTGAAGGATGCTTGCACGATGGCCTCGCGCTTCTTCTATGGTGAGCTTCTCATTGCTGATGCATGTGAAAAGAGATGTCTAAATAACTGCAAGAATCTTGGCTTTATAAAGGGTGCTTGTATGACAACCTTGTGCATCTATAGTATGGGAGGTTCTTGTCGCAGATGCATTTGAAAAGAAATACGTTAATGATTGTGAGAATCTTGGCTTCATGAAGGATGCTTCCATGACAGACTTGTGCATCTACCATGTGAGAGGTTCTTGTTGTGGACGCACATGAAGAGGAACACGTGAACGGCGGCATAGATCTCAGATTTGTGAAGGATGCTTGCATGTTGACCTAGCATGTCTTCAGCAAAAAAAAAATAAATAAAAGAAAAAAGAGATCTCGCACAAGAAGAAATATAGCCTCAGACAATGATAAGCCTTTTACCGCACTGTAAATTCTCAAGGACATACGAGACGAGACATATGTGGCGGCTTTTCTCTCATGTTGGTTGTGCAGCTTTGTCCTTCCTCAAGTTGAAAGTTGTCAAATCTTGTCTTGAGTCCTCAAAAAGTGTTTCCATCATCTTCAAAGCCTCTATTGCCTCTTCGACAAATATAGAGTGTCTTAAGAATTAAAGTTTTGTCTCTCTTGACGACCATGTCTCTTGAGGTTGAACACTCTTCGGCTTTCTGGCAAGGGACTTCTCACTCGAGTAGGAAAGGCTTCTCATTAAGTGCTTCACGGCTTGGGGCACGTATCAACGTGGACAAGTGGAAGTGGTCAAGGCCCTTCAAGTATCGAAAGCGGCTTTTGCTCAAGAAATACATGAAAAAGGCGATCTATGAACCAAAGTCCGACCCGATTGGAAGTGAGCACGTCGTCTGAATCTGTGGGAAGCCGGTGGCACGCCAAAAACACAAATACTCATGACTTCACGGCATGGAGGTGTCATCTCCTAGCAACTCCTCAAAAGAAAAGATGACCTCGTCATTGAACTCCTCACGTACAACAGCCGTGAACATTCAAATCCGTCTAACAACTTCTCTGACAATTGAATGCAAGACGTCGCGGAAGGCACCATAGCTCAAGGAAAACTTGAAGGAAGTCCTTGTCATGACGCAGGTGAAAATGGATGCATGAGTAGTGGCATGGATCTCGACTTCGTGAAGGATTCTCGCACGATGGCCTTGCGTTTCATCTATGGTGAGCTTCTCATTGCAGATGCACGTGAATAGAAGTGCATGGACACCGGCATGGATCTCGACTTCGTGAAACATGCTTGCACGATGGCCTATCACTTCTTCTTTGGTGAGGTTTTTGTTGCAGATACACGTGAAGAGGAACCCGTGAACTACCGCATGAATCTCGCCTTCATGAATGGTGCTTTCATGTTGGCCTAGGGCATCATCTGAGAAAAACTCGTCTTGCATAACTTGGACGGTGGAATTCATCATGAGCCCCGTCGATGATGAGGTGATGACTTGGAAATGCAAACTCAGTGTCGGCTTCAACATCATGAAGGGAAGGATTGTCCAAAGACCTTAGATTGAGGATAAGTGTGGGAACCGAAGTCAAGCTTTCTCTCGTCGTCTTTACGGAACATCGATGAACGTGCATGGACTCAGACAAAGAACGAGACTTGGAGGAACGGGTGACATTGGTCGGTTCATGAACGCATGTGGTGGTGCCTTTCACCTTGAGATTGTCCTTGCCGCTTCGAATGACAATGTTTGGGAACGATTCGGTACGATCTTCCAAGTCCATATCTGAAAATAAAAGAAGAAATATAAAGAAATTAGAGGCTAAAAGCATGTGTACGTATTCGTGTGCATGAAAAACATGTTGCTTGAGTACGAATGCAAAGGGCTACTCGCATAGACAATTTCACAAACATGTGGCGTGCGGAGTCGGTCATGACGCTCGTGTGAGAAATTGCAACGATGTACTCACCAATTCAAGACAAAAATGTCACACAACACATAGCAAAAAATCCAGGAAAAGCAAGTCCAAATCTTTCGGCAACGACGAAACTCTGCAACTACAAGGGCTTGATATAATACTTCAATAGAGCACGAGATCGCCTTCTACAAATCAGAGTGAGATCCGATTCAAGAACAAGCTCCAAACCCTTGAATCCACATTCGTAGAGAAGAATCAGGGAGTTAATTTAAATTCAGAGACTGTAAACCTCTTTTTACTCAATTAATAAATCATTTGGTCCATATTTTTCTTGTCGCGTAATTATTTTTTGTAGATACAAAATTTGTGTGAACAAATTATTTGAACTACATTTTGACTTGATCCCTTCACGGGGTACATAGGCAGCTTGAGTATATTCGCTCAAGTTCAGTCATATCTTAAAAAAAGGGGGGGGGGGGGTCTCATCTCTTTTTCGAGGAGCAACGTCTAAGTTAGCCAATTTTACCTCTGAATTAAAGTCTTAAAGTTTTAATTAATTGTATTATGCATGTTGCAATTGTTCGTGATAAAGAATAATACAAGCAAAGAAAGGGGGGGGGGGATGTTTTAAGAGGTGTATAAAGGGATTGCATAAAAGAAATACTTTTTATTGCATCAAGGAGATTCGTCAACATTCAGTAGAATGAAAAGACGAAAAGATAAAGATAAACTTCCAATTCTAAGGATTCACGCAAATAAGCTAAAGCTTGCTAAGTCTTTCTTTGACTCCTTGATAAGTACTTCCATATTCTCCAATACTTCAACCTCATTTCAAGTGATTCTCTAAAGGGGATACGTCCTTCATGTAGACAACCATCTCCTTGATCAAAGCGTCAACAACTTGTCTCACCTCAGAATGTCGTTCAAGGGGGGTCATCGCGATCTTTTGGCATATGTGTTCCCAATAGAACTTGAGCAACACCTGCTCTGCCTCCATTTTGATAACCTGAGAGTAGAAATCATGGGAAGAAGGTGGAGCCTCAAAAGTCTTCTTTGGCTTCTTCAAGACATCTTCCAGGGGGGCAACTTCTCTACGATGGTCGGTAGCACAATCTTCGGGCACTTGTTAGAAGTCCCGGCGGAATGAGGCTCATCTCTTGGAATAGGTTGCAATTCACCATACAAAGCGGCGTTTGTGTCGGGCAAGTTAAATGCACTAGTCCCATTCACTGAGCCTATGCTACTTCTAGGAGTTATGAGAACCCCTTCTTCAAGACCAACAAGCTGAAACAACAAAAAAAAAAAAAAAATGGGTATCAGATAAACGTAAGAGAAAAGGATCAAGAAAAGAAAGGGATAATAAAGGAGAATGTGGTGAAAGTGATATGGCGATATATTTACGTAGAGTGCCAACTCGTCTAAAGGCATGAAAGAACTTGGAACGTTCTCAAAGAACGAAATATTTACACTAATTGCATCTAAGTAAAAAAAAAAACTTCTCAAGTGGTTGAGGATTGCAAAGTTGCTCATTCGAGATGAAAACACGAAGATCACATCATTTTCGCGGACAAAACACCAATGGGCGTGTCTACAAGTACGTTGTGTCTTCGCTTGGGAGCAGCAGTGGCAGTCTTCGTTCCATCAATATACACGGCAGGGACGGCTCGATTGTCTATGGGTTTCTTTTTCCAAACCGAGGGGATGATTGAGTTTAAGAATGACTCTTGTATTTTTTTTCGGGGTAAGTTCTACTTTGCACTTGGTCCACCACTCCATATACTCCTTCGTAACGAGGGGGGTTGAAGACATGTTATGGGAATGAAAAGTTTAGATGAAGTACCTAACAAAGTGGAAGATTGCCAAAGTTGCCTGAGTTCCTTCAAATTGCAAGTCAAGATCTCCTTCTTCAAACTCCCCGGATTGGCATAAACCAATTTAGCACTAAAGCGGTGGGGACCGTAAGCCTCAACAACGGAGTCCGCCTCAATCTGAAGTGTCAAGTAGCTGGAGCGCAAAGCAATGAAGAGGTTCTTGTAGGTGTTCGATAAGCTCGTATCATCTACCAATAAAGAGTGACCTTGATGATGGAAGTGCACATACAGAAGTCTCGAAAGGTTGATGCGATGAAATAAGTTGCGTGCCTCGGCAAGTTCAAAGTGTCTAGCCATGTTCTCCCCGCGTACTTCACCATTTGGGATCCAATGGGTTCAAGCTTGGGAGGAAAGTGAGTTTGAAGATAATGTTCAATCCAACTGTATACATAGTGAATGGGAAAGACGGCGGAAGACTCGAACAAATTCGTGGAAGTGGACATGTCTCTAAGGCCTCGATAGACCCTCGCCAAGACGGGGATAGCGAAAGAAAAACATTCACCATGAGTCATTCTATTTGCAACTTTGAAAATGAAAGCATGTACCTTGCTAACTTTGCAGTGTGGAAGGACAAAGCTATACAACCAACATGAGAGAAAAGCCCCACATAGGTCGCGTCTCGTATGTCCTCGGGAATTTGCATTGCGGTAAAAGGCTCATCATAGTCTTTGCTCCGAGGTAGATTGGAAGCATTAACGTCACCGCTAAAATTACGAGAAAGCTTGGGCTTGTTGACTCTCTTCCGAGAAGAACGTAGAGGAGGTGCCGCGTAGCGAAGGGGTCCCTTGAACCAAAAGTCTACCCAATTGGAAACAAGTACTCCATTTGAGTCTTTCGAAAGACAGTGGTACCCCAAAAGCAAGTACTTGCACCTTCTTGGAACGAGGGCTTACACGCTTCATCGCCTAGCAAGTCCTTGGAAGAAGGGACGACCTCTTCGTAAAACACTCCGCGCACGGGTAACCCACAAAGTCCACGGATGACCGACAAGGAAATGGATATCTCCCCAACGTTGGCATGTAAAGTGTTTATAGAAGCGCACCATAGCTCAAGAAAGGCTTGAAGAACATGTTTGTTGCAGACGTACGTGAAAAGAGACGCTTGCACGGCTGCGTGAATCTAGGCAGCATGAAGAATGGTCGCATGGTGGCCAAGTACGTTTTCAGTCCACTCCTAATAGCCGGGGTAAAAGGATACTTCACCATACTTCGATTGAGGAGTCCTCCACGAAGTCCTGTTGGTGGTAAGGTGGCGGTAAGGTGGCGGTTCGAAAGAACAAACCCGGTATCGGCCTTGACAACATGAAGAGAAGACTTGAGCAACAACACCTTGACTTGAGAAGAAACGTTTGAACTAGGGTCAAGCGTGTCTTTCATCACCTCCTCAGAGCACTCATGAAGATGCATGGACTTGGACAAAGAACAAGATTTGAAAGGATGGGTAACATTGGCCTGCTCATGAACGCATAGGGTGGTTGCCTTTCACCTTGAGGTTGTCCTTGTCGCTTCGTATGATGATGCGTGGGAATGACTCGGTACGATCCTCGAAGTCCATCTCTTAAAATTAAACAAGAAATATGAAGAAATTAGAGGCCAAGAAATATGTGTACGTGTGCATGTCCATGAAAAAATGTTGCATAAGTAAGAATGCTAAGGACCACTCTCACAGACAATTTCACAAACACATGGCGGGCAAAGTTGTTCACAAGGCTTTTGTGAGAAATTGGAATGACATACTCACTAATTCAAGACAAAAACAACACAAGTACTAAACAACTACGTCAAGAAAAGTAGCAGTGTCGCGGAAAGCTTGTCTCAGCTCCTCGGACTAGTGAAAATCAATAGCTGAAGCAACACTTTTATAATGGTTCTTCACAAACTTGACTTGGAAAAATGCCACATTTTTCGGCAAAAGCTTGGAAGATAAAGAATTTTTGAATGGAAGTTTAGTTAGTGATTTCCATATGAATTGATACATTACATGCACAATGCCTTGCCAAAGGAAAGAAGATGCTTTGTTTCTTTGTTGCGGAGAAAACCCATGGGCGATTGCAAATTTGTAAATTCAAGGAAAAAATCTAGTGTGAAGTGGTCCACGTGAGCTTGGAGTGTGGGCCCCTTGCAAATAAAAAAAAAGGAAAGAAAGAGAAGTATGCCGAAGTGCAAAATGGAAAGAAAATATTTTTTTTGACCTCCCTTATGAAGTATGAAGTTGTAAAAATAAAGGAGTAAAACATTAGCTTTTGATGGGCCTAGCAAAATATATATATGTGTGCATATATATACATATAGAGAAATCAAAAGATGATGGAAAGAAAAAAGTGTTTCCCACATAGCAAAGGAAATGTCTACAAATCATGAAATATATGAGAAAGAAATACTTCAAGTCTGGCCTCCGACAACAATTGGCATGTTCGTCGCTGAACCTTGAAGTGGGGACATCTATTGATATCAAAATATTTTGAAATAAATTACCAATTAAAATCTAAATAAATCGGCTAATAATTGGGTTCTGAAGTGAAAGTCCATAATAAATTTGGGCTTGTCATGAAAGAAAATTAAATTCATAAGCTCATATTAAATTTGGGTCTTATGTATTTTTATGGGTCAATCCAAAATAAATATAAGTACATTATTTTGGGTTGGCAAAATTGGGTCAAGTATATGTTCAAAATGCAGTCCATCAGAAGACTAGTCCATGTCAAAGCCCATGATGATAAAGCCTAATGAAAAATGAGCCCAAGATGCTAAAGCCCAACTCACCCATATAAATAGGGACTCAACCTCACAAAGAGACAACATAGTAAATTCGAAAGGGACTCAAGTTGAAAACTCTGCCACAACGAAACACTACAACCTTGAAGGTTCCACGTCTTCCTCGGCATCAAATCCATTAAGCCTTGATACCATATTTCAAGGTGACACGTAGTTTGGTCCACAAATTCGGAGGAGATTACACATCCATGTCCAAGAAGAAGCCTCAGCCCTTGAATCGAAGTTCGGAGAGAAGAATCAGGGAATAATTATCCACAGAGATTATATCCATTTTTCTTTTTAAATTAATAAAATAATTTTGGTCCATATCTTTTCTTGTCTCGTAATTATTTTTGCATACACGAAAAAGATAAAGTGGATACAATCTTTGATTTGGATTTAATCCCCTGATTCTTCCTTCTGAATTTCGATCCAAGGGCTTGATGCTTGTTCTTGGATCGAAATTCAGAAGGAAGAATCAGGGGATTGAATTCAAATCAGAGATTGTATCCACTTTATCTTTAAATAAATAAAATCATTTGTTCATATTTTTCTTGTCTCGTAATTATTTTTTCAGAAAAAAAATTTGTGTGAACAAATTTCAGGCATGCCCAGTGGGACAATCTCTGCCCCTCATCTCTTCCTCCTACGTCGAAGTTCAAGTTATCACATCCAAACACTCAATGGCGCCCAAGAAGGATCAAGTCACCGTCAATGCTACTACCGCCGGTCAATCCTCCACTGCGGGCAAGATTGTTGACACGACCCCTTAAGATGGTTCAAACTCGAGGAGTCCTGCTGAGATCAACTCCAAGTCCACGCATTTTGCTATCGTCCCCGCCACGATGGCTGACAGAACTGCAATGGAGGAACAACTAGCACAAATGGCTGAAGCCATCGCTAACCTCCAAAAGATTATCAAGGACAAAGATCTCCAAATCGCCCATTTGATGAGCAACCAAGAGCATACGAACATTGAAGAAACCAACGACCCACAAGCATGCCTCCTTCTCAAACCATGTTGAAAGCGAGAAGCAAGTGGATAAAGCACCGCCGACACATGACTTCGTGCAAAAGTCTACACATTATGAAAAATCTATTGCTACATGGTCTGTTCAACAATTGCAAGAGATGATCGCCAGCACCATCAAAGCCCAATACGGCGGAATGACCCAAAGCTCGCCCGCATATTCAAAACATTATACCAAGCGCATCGATGCCTTGAGGATGCCAATGGGATACCTACCGCCAGAACTACGACAATTTGATGGAAGAGGCAACCCAAAACAACACATCATCCACTTCATCGAGACATGTAACGACGTCGGCACTGATCGTGACCTCTTGGTGAAACAGTTCGTCCGATTACTTAAAGGGAATGCTTTCGATTGGTATGTCGATCTACAGCCCGATTCAATTGATAGTTGGGACGAGATGGAGAGACAATTCCTAAACCTCTTCTACAGCACCCGTCGGACGATGAGCATGTATGAACTTACCAACGCAAGAAAGTGGAAGGATGAGCCAGTCATCGACTACATCAACCATTGGCGCGCTCTAAGTCTAAGTTGCAAAGATAAACTTTCGGAGGCCTCACCCATAGAAATGTGCATCCAAGGTATGCATTGGGGTCTTGTTTACATCTTTCAGGAGGTCAAGCCCAAGAAGCTTTGAGAAGTTGGCCACTCACGCGCATAACATGGAGATAAGCGTTGCCAATAACAAATCCAAATTCCCAATTAACTACCAAAAGAAGGAGTCAGAAGAGGATGAGGACTTCGTCATACCTGGCTTCCAAGAGTCTATGGCCATCAAAGCAGCTTCTATCAAATTTCCACCAAGCGAGTGAAGAAGTGAAGGGCCTCAAAACCAACAAACGCCATGTTGCAAAGGTTGGCTTACTTTGGATGACGAAGACATGGCGAGAACGAACGTTGTAAGCGCCACTCCAACAAATGACTTACATATTTCGAAAAGTGAGGAGAAAGATCTACCATCTCTATTGGGAGCGTCACTGAAACTTCGATTGGATAGTCTTGAGCCTATACAAATGGAGGCCCCTGATACCGGCATGAAGCCCTTCGTCAAGGCGGGATAGCTGATGTCAAGCTCCACCGTTACCCTGATGAGATGCAAGAAGCAACGCCTTCAAAGACTCCAGCTGGTCAATCCGTCAAAGGAAGTATGCTCTAATCGCAATGCGTCATAAATTAGTGATGAAGAGTTTCACAAATTGACTATCCTGAGGTACCGACAAGCATAAGCCATAAGTCAAAGACGCTACCTTACTCGCCAGTATTCCTGTATGTGGTTCGGTCCGACGACAAAGACAAACAAAGCTCATCACAAGACCATGCTCCCCCACTATTCAAAGGAATCAAACAACAAGTAAAGTGAAACTCAACGACCCTCAAAGTGCCAAGGTTGAACTAATCAAGGCCATCACCATTTTACACCCATTGGTCTCAAGTAAACCGCCTCTTCTGAAAAGTCAACCCGAAGAAATACCGGGGGCATTCAGCAGTAAAGCTTACCGCCTCTTGGCGAAAGCAGGGTACGACTTTCTGCTCTATCTCGACTCACCAAGTTAAAACCCGAGTTGAATGGTGAAAATATCCATGGACTGACTAAGTCACAACACACGTTGAGAAAACAAGGCTTTCGTGTCGACCAACCGCCGAGGAAAGTCATAGACTAAAAGATACTCGCGTCTCCATATTCAACCGGCTCGGGACTCCTGTTCTGCGTGCTTTGTCTATGAAGAACTAGCCAAGACAACAAAACTCCATCTAGCAAAGTAGGGTTTCGCCAACAAGGTTGAATGTGCAATCGCCTCAAAGATGGTTCTGCACGACTGCTGAAGAAAGGAAGCCTACATGACCAAACAAGCAAGCCAAAAGAAAACTTGCGAACATCAAACACTTCATATATCTCGGCCCCGGGAGAGTAAGACATTATTCATACTCATCCTTTCAAACAAGCCAATCAAGGTAAAGTGACGCCTCGCAGACGATTGCACGATGCATAAAGCACTTCAAATAAGAAGGACAAAGAAAGCATAAAGCTATCATCCAACCACGTCAGTGTTGACGAAGACTGTGGCTTAGACATCTCCCAAAATGAGATCCAAGATGCTCCCAAGCACGACTTGAAGATCGAGAACATGAAACCTCCGTCATCTCAAATCAAAAATACGGCCTCAGCCTCACAAATGACAAATTCATGGAGAAGACACTCCTTGATGCACGAGCCTAAACTGCATGTTACTCCTGGCCTGCATGAGTATAAACTGTGTACGGCATCTCTCTTGTTAAAAAAAAAAAGAAGAGAAAAGAAAATTCAAGTTTCTTTGAACTACGTTTTCACTTTATCCCTTTACTGGATACGTAGGTAGCTTGGTTTTATTTTCAAGTTCATTCATATCCTTAAACAAGTTTGGTTTGTCTTAAAGTTAGCCAATTTTGTTTGTGAGCTTAAGAAATTCGTGAAATTGCAATCTTTCATATTCAGCGACGATAAAGATAGTCAATGCTCTATCAACAACACAAAGAGAATTTCCATAAGGAAAGAAGTCATTTTATTATGTGATGAAATTGTCTTTTACATCGAGTGACAATAAAGAAACAAAAGAGAAATGCTAACTACTGAACACTAAGAAGAACAAGTTGAAAGTTTTTAAATCTCGTCTTGAGTCTTCAAAAAGTTCTTCCATCGTCTTGAAAGCCTCTGTTACCTCTTCGAAAAATACACAGTGACTTCAAGAATTAAAGTTTTTTCTCTCTTGGCGACCATGTCTGTTGAGGTTGAACAAGCTTCGGCTTTCTGGCAAAGGTCTTCTCGCTCGAGTAGGAAATACTTCTCATTAAGTGCTTCACGCTTGGGGCACATATAAACGTGAACAAGTGGAAGTGGTCAAGGCCCTTCAAGTATCAAAAGTGGCTTTCACTCAAGAAATACATGAAGAAGGCATTGTATGAATCGAAGTTCGACCGATCGGAAGAGCACGTCGTCTGAATCTGTGGGAAGCCGATGGTGCACCAAAAACATAAATACTCGTTCCTTCACAACGTGGAGGGCTTACAAGAGCCATCGCCTAGCAACTCCTCAGAAGAGAAGATGACCTCGTCGTTGAACTCCTCACGTACAAGCAGCCGTGAACATTCAAAGTCGTCTAACAACTTCTCCGATGGTGGAATGCAAGATGTCGCGGAAGGCACCATAGCTCGAGGAAAACTTGAAGGACGTCCTTGTCATGATGCAGGTGAAAATGGATGCATAAGCGGTGGCATGGATCTCGACTTCATGAAGTATTCTTGCACGATGGCCTCGCGCTTCTTCTATGGTGAGCTTCTCGTTGCAGATGCACATGAAAAGAAGTGCGTGGAAACGGGCTTGGATCTCGACTTCGGGAAGCATGGCCTATCACTTCTTTTTTGGTGAGGTTCTTGTTGCAAATTCATATGAAGAAGAACGCGTGAACTACTGCATCTGGTAGTTTGAATCTTGTGGTGGTTTTGGCATGAATCTCGACTTCGTGAAGGGTGATTCCATGTTGGCCTAGCGCGTCTTCTGAGAAAGGAATGTCTTGCATAACTTGGAAGGTGGAATTCACCATGAGCACCGTCGATGATGAGGTGATGACTTAGAAGTGCAAACTCGGTGTCGGCATCAACATCATGAAGTGAAGGATTGTCCACCAAGACCTTAGATTGAAGATAAGTGTGGGAAACAAAGTCAAGCTTTCTCTCATCATCTCTTCGGAACACCAATGAACGTGCATGGACTTGGACAAAGAACGAGACTTGGAGGGACGGGTGACATTGGTTGGTTCATGAACGCATACGATGGTGCCTTTCACCTTGAGATTGTCCTTGCCGCTTGGGATAACCATGCTTAGAAACGACTCGGTACGATCTTCCAAGTCCATGTCTGAAAATAAAAGAAGAAATATGAAGAAATTAGAGGCTAAAAGCATGTGTACGTGTGCGTGAATTACATGTTTCTTGGGGAAGAATGCAAAGGACTACTCGCATAGACAATTTCACAAACATATGGCGGGTGGAGTCGGACATGACGCTCGTTTGAGAAATTGGACGATATACTCACCAATTCAAGACAAAAATGACACAAACCAAGGGATTACGTCAGAGAAGATGAAGGGATTGCAGAAAATTCGTCTAAGTTTTTTGGCTTGATGAAAATTAAAAGCCAAATTCATCAATTTATAATGATTCTTTGTGAAAGATAGTTAAAAAGTTGCATACTTCTCAAACTCTGAAAGAGAAGGAGAATCGTGGAAATGAAAATATAATTGTCAATTGCCATAGTTTGGAGCCTTAGAATTTTAGTCCATGTTTCCTTCAAAATTTTGTCAATGTGGGATTACACTTAAAAAAAAAGGGTAATTCATGATCGAACAAACACGAATGCATTTTGGAAGGAAGAAAAGAAACATTCCATTCTACATATTGCACTGTAAGGAAAGCATGGAGATTTAGGTCTTTTGGTGGTCTTTTGCAAAGGGAAAATTAAGAAAAAAAAAAGTGAAAAAATAAAAACTTGGCTCTGTTGTTGTCCGAGAAATGGATAAAGGTTAAATTGGGCCTTTGGTGGGCCTATATGCTCAAAGGATAATTGATGTATAATGAAAAAAATCTAAGACTTCAAGTCACGCATTCGACAACAATTGGCATGTTCTTCGTCGAGCCTTGAAGTGGAGGCATTTGTTGACGTCGAAATATTTTGAAATAAATTATCAATTAAAGTCTAAATAAATTGGTTAATAATTGAGTTCCACAATAATTGTCCATAATAAATTTGGACTTATCAAAAAAGAAATTAAATTCATAAGCCCATATTAAATTTGGGTCTTATGTATTTTTATGGGTCAATCTAAACTAAATATAATTTTACTATTTTGGGTTGGCTAAATCGGGTCAGGTCCATGTTCAATATGCATCCATCAGAAGATTAGTCCATGTCGAAACTCACAGTGATCAAGCCCAATAGACATGAGCCCAAACTACTGTAGCTTTACCCATGCCTATAAATAAGGCCCTCCACCATTCAAGTCAGAGGATTACATAGAACATTAGAGACAACATAAGACAAGAAGATGCTCCATACAACACAACAAATTCAGAGGGACCCAAGTCCAAAAGCCCTCTGCTACGATGAAGCTCTACAACCACGAAGGTTCTAAGTATTCCTCGACATCAAATCCTTCAAGGCCTTGATACGAAATTTGAAGTCACTGCATAGTTTGCTCCACAAATTTGGAGGAGATTACACATCAACATCCAATAACAAGCGTCAACCCCTTGGATCGAAATTCGGAAGGAAGAATCAGGGGATTAAATACATATCAGATATTCTATCCACTTTATCTTTAAATCAATAAATCATTTTTTCATATTTTTCTTGTCTCGTAATTTTTTTTCCAAACACTAAATTTGTGTGAATATAGATAATTAGTGACACATCCGTAGTGATAATTTAGTGACGATACAAATATAGTGATAATAAGTGATTATTATCACTAGATTGTTATTGTACATGTGTCACTAATTATTTTAATTATTTTTAGTGATAATTATGAAAGAAATCGTGGATCGTCCTGGGAAATTGCGCGAATGCGGAAGCGCGATATAAAATAAAGTACAAAAATAAAGCATGCTTTAATGAATTAAAGAACACGCTCAAGGGGTGTACCCTTGAGATTTCCCGGGTGTTCGGTGTATCTCATGAATAAATAACATGTAAGCAATCATGGAGGCCATAGGGTTGAAAAATAAAAGGAGGCGAAAACGTAAACCGAGACCTACCCGTTGTCGTTTTCGTCTTCAACGGCTACTCGCGTTGTTCCCCGTTTTGCACCAAGATCTCGTTCTTGAGACCCTCCATATCGTGACACACGATCCACCCACGTATCTTGTACGCCGTGCTAGCAACGAACAAGTGTATCTTTTGGAGTGGATGAATCAACGACACGTTATCAATTAACGGTATTGATTCATCAATGTTCTAGTGTTCCAAGAACAAAAGAACAAGAAAGTATATTTCTTGTAGAGAGAGGGGGTGGACGAGAGGTAAGAGGGAGAGAGACGAGTGTGTGTGGGAATTTCATCATCCTACAATTGTTGGAAGCTAGAGGTTTATATAGAGGAGGAGTTTAATCCTCTTTAAACTCCAACTCTAAGAACTCTAATTTGAATAGGATTTTGACCTAGTCAAAGTTTAACCTAGTCAAAGTCCTAGTCAAACTAGTATTTGACCTAGTCAAATCAATCCTAGCCTTCCATCTCCCCTTTCCATCTCAACCGTTGATTTTAATTTAATGGAATATTTAAATTTCATTAAATATTCCAAAAGGCCAAATAAATATATTAATATTTATTCTAGGCCCATTAAATCAATTCCCTAAATAAATCCAATTTATTAATTTAATTCCCTTTATTAAATAGAAGGAATTAATTTCTCCAAGAAAATATAGGACCCGATTAAATCTAATTTAATCATTCCTTTACTCCAATATTTAATTCCAAATGAAATACTTAAGTGTGTGTGGATAGTGTGTGACTCTTTAGATTCACCTTTCAGCTAGACTTGGTCGGATTCCTAGAATCCGCCCGTTACCATGGGTGGCCATCTAGCAACAGTCCATTGCACTAGAGACTAGGTGAAATAATCGGGGAAGAACATTTAGGCCCTAACAGTATACTTGTCCTTCTGTCTTCGGTCTCATCACTTAGAGTCTAGGGCACGGAAAAATGCAGGTACCCATTTTGGACCTAAGTGTCGATCTGTCCTTACTAAACGCCGCAAGGGAAACCTTCCCTTCTGTTCAGTTACTGTGGCCACAGATTTCAGGGACAAGACACAGAGCATACATGAGACTCAACTGTCAATACCTTTTGACAGGAGACAGATCCTTTCTTGGAAACTACTGTCACTCTGTACACCCGAGCTGCACTAGACATGGCTTATGACTACCCAAGAGTATTTTGGCAATCTCTCACCATATCTAAGATACAGACCTAATGCACAGGTAAACTCAGCAGTTCCTCAAGTCAAAGGACTTGACCTGTACCGTTTGAACCGGGAATACGTCATACCTTGCAGACCATACTCAAGGTCCTCCGTAAGACGGTTCCCGCGAGTCACCTCAGTTAGCTGCTTCCTAGCATGCTGACCCACTAAGCTGCTTAGACGACCTTCGTCACCCGTCGATGAAATACGACAGCAGATGCTTAGTGCAAGTCTCAAAGGGAATCCCGGTACCCATTTTCGGGATTCCTTGACTTGGAGATTTTCGGACTGATTCGGTAAGACTGATTTCATGGACCTACCTCCAAGTGTAGTCCCAATCCCCGAAATCGATTCTCAGTCCGTGGGCTTTGTTTGCGTAGCGAACAGATATGTAAAAGCAGATATAAGTGAACGTAAACAAAGTATTGCCATATGAACTTTTCACTTCTTTATTCATATATGTTTTATCAAACACTTAAAATTTTCTAGACATAGGTTACATATTCCTGCCAAAATTGGCTTACATGGTCACCTATTCTAACAATCTCCCACTTGACCTTTAAAAGCCAATTGCCCATATGTCTAATCCCCATCTTCTCAAGATGTTGCGTATGAGCGCTCTGCGACATAGGCTTTGTCAGCGGGTCTGCTGTGTTGTCTGCTGAGTTGACTCGGTCCATCCGAACGTCACCTCTTCCTACCATTTCTCTAAGAAGATGGTAGCATCTAAGAATGTGTTTGGAACGGTGATGAGATCTCGGTTCCTTTGCTTGCGCTATTGCACCGTTGTTATCACAAAAGATGACAACAGGCTCGGCGATGCTAGGCACCACACCCAACTCTTGGATGTAGTTTCTCATCCAAACCGCTTCTTTAGCAGCTTCTGAAGCTGCTATGTATTCAGCCTCTGTGGTGGAGTCAGCAATGGTTGCTTGCTTGGAACGTTTCCAAGCTACTACTCCTCCATTGAGTTTGAATACGTACCCTGATTGAGACTTGGCATCATCGTCATCAGACTGGAAGCTAGCATCGCTAAAGCCTTCCAGAATTAGTTCTCCATTGCCATAGACTAAGAACATCTCCTTAGTCCTCCTTAGGTACTTAAGGATGCCCTTAACAGCATTCCAATGTGCTTCTCCTGCGCAGGACTGATATCTGCTTGTTACGCTCAAAGCGTATGCAATGTCAGGCCTAGTGCAATGGACCGCATATTGGATGCTGCCTACGGCAGAAGCATAGGGGATGACTTTCATCCTTTCAAGTTCCTCATCAGTCTGTGGGGACTGTTTCTTGGACAACTTGATCCCATGCCTCATGGGAAGGAATCCTCGCTTGGAGTTGTCCATTCGATATCTCTTTAGGACTTTCTCCATATACGAGTTTTAGGTGAGTCCTAACATCCTTTTAGATCTGTCCCTGACAATCTGGATGCCTAGGATGTAGGAGGCTTCACCCAAGTTCTTCATGGAAAACTAGGTCGACAACCATGCTTTTCTGTTTCCTAACATTCTAACGTCATTCCCAATGAGTAGAATATCATCCACATAAAGCACTAGGAACACTATTGAGCTCCCACTGACTTTCTTGTATACACAAGGGTCGGATTCATTTTTGATGAAGTTATAACCCCGTATTACTTCGTCAAAGCGAATGTTCCAACTTCGGGAGGCTTGTTTGAGGCCATAGATGGACTTCTGGAGGCGACAGATTTTCTGTTCTTCTCCAGTAACCGTGAAACCCTCCGGCTGATCCATATAGATCTCTTCTTCAACGAAACCGTTGAGGAAGGCCGTTTTCACGTCCATCTGCCATATCTCATAGTCATACCATGCTGCTATGGCGAGCAGGATCCGAATGGACTTAGCCATGGCTACTGGCGAGTAGGTATCCTCAAAATCGACCCCGGGTCGTTGAGTGTATCCCTTACAAGCCTAGCCTTAAAGGTTGTGACTTCTCCATCAACGCCAAGTTTGCGCTTGTAGACCCATTTACAGCCCACTGGCTTAACACCTTTCGGTGGATCTACAAGACTCCAGACTTGGTTCTCGTTCATGGAGTCCATTTCGGCTTCATGGCCTCAAGCCATTTCCCGAAGTCCATGTCAGACATCGCTTCTCCATATGTCTTAGGATCATTATCCAAAAGATCGGTCGCTCCTAGAAAGCCATATCTCACTGGAGGTCTGGACTCTCTAGTGGACCTACGGAGAACGGGAACGTCAGTGGTGACTGTGGGCGCTGACTGTATCGGAGCCGGTGGTTCAGGAACCGGGGCTGGCTGTTCCTGAGGCTGTCCTTCATGCCTAGCATGTTGGACCTCTCGAGGTTGGTCAGCCCTTCGGCTGTCTATCCTGAATCCTCTAAGTGAGGGTTCCGCGGCTGTGTCTGATGGCTGGATTCCATCACTTGATTCCTCAAGGATCAGCTCATCAGGTTGGATATCCTCTGGGAAGCCTTGCTCTAAGAATACTGCATTTCTTGAAACAAACACCTTTTGTTCCAAGGGGTCATAAAAGTAATAACCCGCAGTTTCCTTAGGGTATCCAACGAACCTGCACAAGCTAGACCTGGATTCTAGCTTATCTCCCACTAACCTCTTGACGTATGCGGGGCTACCCCACACTTTCAAGTAGTTGTAGGACGCAGGCTTGCCGTGCCATATCTCATATGGCGTTTTTGGTTCAATGTACTAGTAGGCGCTAAATTCAACAATTTGGCTGTCGTTTCTAGTGCATAGCCCCAAAAGGATAAGGGCAATTTGGTAAAACTCATCATAGACCGAACCATGTCCAACAGGGTTCGATTCCTCCTTTTAGAGACACCATTTAACTGTGGTGTTCCTGGAGGTGTCCATTCTGATATTATACCATGGTCTTTTAGATAATCTAGGAACTTCGTGCTAAGGTATTCACCGTCTCGGTCCGACCGTAGGACTTTAATTTTGCAGTTGGTCTGGTTCTCTACTTCAAGTCTGAATTCTTTAAACCTCTCAAGAGCTTCAGACTTGTACCTCATTAGGTAAACATAACCATACCGTGAATGATCATCGGTAAAGGTTATGAAGTAGGAGAACCCACCTCGAGCCTGCGTCCTTAGTGGTCCACATACGTCTGTATGGACTAAGTCCAACAGACTTGTGCCAAGCCTACTTTGTCCTAAAAAGGGCTTCTTGGTCATTTTTCCCTCTTAGACAGGATTCACAAGTTGGTAGATAGCTCAAGTCCCCAACCTCTAGGTTCTTTGAGTCTACCAACCTCTTCATCCTGTCTTGGGATATGTGACCTAGCCTAGCGTGCCACAGACGTGCGTTCCCCTTATTATCTAATTTTCGTTTGTGTTGAGTGTTGAGAACGAAATTCGTTTGTTGCAAGATATAGAGCCCGTTATGCAATGTACCAAGTAGATGAGCAATTCCACACCTCATCAAATAAAAGCAATTTTTATTGATTCTAAACTCATAACTACTATTGTCCAACAATGGAATGGAGATGATGTTTTTAATCATACTAGGTACAAAATAAACTTGCTCTTAATCTATGCTAATATTATCACTAATCACTAGAGTGGCGGATCCTACTGCTTCTGCCGAGATGGCCTTGCCATTCCCAAGCTTCAGGATCATGTCCCCGCTACCCAGTTTTCTGCTTCTTTCAACACCTGCAAGTTGTTGCAAATGTGAGCTCCACAGCCGGTATCTAAATACCCAAGAGGCAGAATTAGTGACCATATTAACCTCAATCACATAAATACCTTGGTTCGAGAAGAGTTTGGGGCACTCTCTCTTCCAATGCCCTTTCTCACGGCAGTTGATACATATGTCATATGCCTTTGACTGTTGCTTGGAGACAACCTTTCCCTTTCCTTTGCCTTTTCCCTCTTTGGCAATGGGAAGACTCTTAGTGTTCGTAGCTGCTTTGACGGCCTTTCCCTTTCCTTTCTTCTTCTTCCAACGTCCGGCACCTTTGCCTTTCGTATTGGAAGTTGAAGCACCTCCAAACAATACCGAAGGCGTGGACTTCTTAGTCGTTGCCCCGTATTGCACCAACATATTGATCAACTCATGAATGCGCTTCTCAAGTGCGTTCATGTTGTAGTTGACGATAAATTGGTCAAAGGAGGGTGGGAGTGACTGAAGGATCACATCTATGTACGTTTCATTATCGAGACCTGCCTTTAGGTCCTCGAGCTTTTCCACCAGGGTAAGCATTTTAACCCCGTGCTCTTGTACAGAGGATCCTTCTGTCATTTTAGTTCCAAAGAACGCCTTCGTCGCGACATACCTAGTATGTCGGTCCGGGACTGCATAGCAATCCTTAAGGCGAGCCATAATGGAAGGGACATCGTCTAGCCTTTCATATTGCTTCTGAATCTAATTGGTCATCGAAGCAAGTATGAAGCTACGGACCTTCCGGTTATCCTTATGCCAAGTCTCGAACGTCTCACGTTCTTCTGGCGTGGATCCTTCCGGCAAGGTCCTAGGGAGAGGCTCGTCCATGACGTAGCCTTGGTTCTCGTAATCTAGGACTATCCTGAGATTGCGCAACCAGTCGTTGTAATTTGTTCCATTGAATTTGTTTGTCTCAAGAATGGTGGAAAGTGGGTTCTTAGATATTTTAAAATCCACATTTTAGAAAACAGCGCGCGATCAGCACAAAAATAAAAGACGGTGGTTTGATAAAATAATTAAATGCATGGACTTTAGTCATTTAATCCTCCCACTATTTATACGAAAACACGGCACTCTCAAACGTGATTTTCGGGAAATCCTTTCCTAGTGGGCTTGGGATCCACAGCGATTTTTCCCATACCCCGCTTTTACGATTCGCATGGAAAAGATCCTGTGGGAGGTATTCCATACCATTCTCGTTCCACGAGATTCCCAAGATTATTGCCTCACCCTTTCACATGATCCCAAGGACTCCAAGCGAATCATGTTAATTGGGCGTTAGACCCAACCCAATCGACCGAGCCACAGACCCACTGGTACCCCCACGACTCGTGAGACAGGTAACAGCAGCCCATTTTTCATTCATGATATAGTGCAGCTTCCTCTAAGTGCAATAACGTGCCACGACTCGTGAGACCATGCTATTGACCTAAAGCAGCTTCCTCACTATGCCATGGATTGGAAGGCATGGACAAAACTCCTAGAGTTCATGTCCATCTTGTCTGGGGTCTAATATTTTGACATTGGTCCAACCAATGTGAGAGTAGTAAATGACCGAGATCTCAAATGAATAAACATTCACACATACATCCATAATGCGTAAATTAAACCATCCATAGCAGTTATATGATAAATAAAAGCCCATTCATCCATCATAAATAAACATCCAGCGAAAAACCATCCAGCGAAAACCCAGGGGGAGTACATAAGGAGGGAGGTAGAATGCCTTATTATTCCAAGGCAACTAGAAAGAGAGAAGGAGAAAGCAGTAGAAAAGGCACACAGGCCTAACAGAAATAAACCATACATTCGGTCTAAGGCTCGTGATCATCCATTTCCATCCAACACACATAATCACATGATCCAATCATATAATTACAATACACCAACAACATATGATTTCCAATCATAAATATTCAAAATAATAAAATAAATGAATATGTGCATAACGTGTGAAAAATAAAATACAAATATTGGTAATAATATTTTCTCGTTTTAGGAAAATCTTTCCTCATTATTTTAAGTAAAATAACCCCAGGATTCCAAATCCAATTTATTTTACTTCCTAAAATAATGTCTTTAGAAAATTAGGCATAATTGAACCCAAAAACGATTTTTTCAGAATTACTTCAAAATTAAAACTGAAAATAATTTTTAAAAATAAAAAAAAAACACTACTAGGGTTTTAAAACCCTAGCAGCCGCCGCCGGCAGCAGCCTGCCGGCGCGCGCGCAGGACCCCTGCCAGCGTGCGCGCGCGCCTGGCCGGCAGCGTGCTGCGCGGCCTGGCGTTCCGGCAGGCCGTCGCGCGCGCGCTGGCCTGCTAGCTGCCGGCCACGCCCTGTGTAGTGCGCGCGCAGTCGTGCACTGGGCACGCCTGCCGGCGCGCGCGCGCAGACACCTCTGTCTGCGTGCGCGCGCGCCTGGCGGCGCTGACCGGTGTCCGTCCGCGCGCGGACTCTCAGGTGCGCAGCCACCCTGGCTGCGCGCTGCCTTTGCGCGACCGGCTGGCCGGCTGCGGCGTTTCTCATTTTCCATTCAATTATTCTACCCCGTTTCCCAAGAAAAATAGAAAAATATCAATATTCAGAAATTCACACGAATCGAAAGCCATAAAACGACATGCTTTAAAATCAAAAAAATCAAGATGTAATTAAAAACATGCCAATATCACATTTCATGCTTACAACGCACATAAACCCTACGCCTATACACCGAACCGGGCTCTGATACCACTGAAAGAAATCGTGGATCGTCTCGGGAAATTGCGCGAATGCGGAAGCGCGATATAAAATAAAGTACAAAAATAAAGCATGCTTTAATGAATTAAAGAACATGCTCAAGGGGTGTACCCTTGAGATTTTTCGGGTGTTCGGTGTATCTCATGAATAAATAACACATAAGTAATCATGGAGGCCATAGGGTTGAAAAATAAAAGGAGGCGAAAACGTAAACCGAGATCTACCCGTTGTCGTTTTCGTCTTCAACGGCTACTCGCGTTGTTCCCCGTTTTTGCACCAAGATCTCATTCTAGACACCCTCCAAATCGTGACACAAGATCCACCCACGTATCTTGTATGCCGTGCTAGCAACGAACAAGTGTATATTTTGGAGTGGATGAATCAACGACACGTTATCAATTAACGGTATTGATTCATCAATGTTCTAGTGTTCCAAGAACAAAAAAACAAGAAAGTATATTTCTTGTAGAGAGAGAGGGGCGGACGAGAGGTAAGAGGGAGAGAGACGAGTGTGTGTTGTGTGTGTGTTGGAATTTCATCATCCTACAATTGTTGGAAGCTAGAGGTTTATGTAGAGGAGAAGTTTAATCCTCTTTAAACTCCAACTCTAAGAACTCTAATTTGACTAGGATTTTGACCTAGTCAAACTAGTGTTTGACCTAGTCAAATCAATCCTAGCATTCCATCTCCCCTTTCCATCTCAACCGTTGATTTTAATTTAATGGAATATTTAAATTCCATTAAATTTTCCAAAAGGCTAAATAAATATATTAATATTTATTCTAGGCCCATTAAATCAATTCCCTTAATAAATCCAATTTATTAATTTAATTCCCTTTATCAAATAGAAGGAATTTATTTCTCCAAGAAAATATAGGACCCGATTAAATCTAATTTAATCATTCCTTTACTCCAATATTTAATTCCAAATTAAATACTTAAGTGTGTGTGGATAGTGTGTGACTCTTTAGGTTCACCTTTCAGCTAGACTTGGTCGGATTCCTAGAATCCGTCCGTTACCATGGGTGGCCATCTAGCAACGGTCCATTGCACTAGAGACTAGGTGAAACAATCGGGGATGAACATTTAGGCCCTAACAGTACACTTGTCCTTCTGTCTTCGGTCTCATCACTTAGAGTCTAGGGCACGGAAAAATGCAGGTACCCATTTTGGACCTAAGTGTCGATCTGTCCTTACTAAACGCCGCAAGGGAAACCTTCCCTTCTGTTCAGTTACTGTGGCCACAGATTTCAGGGACAAGACACAGAGCATACATGAGACTCAACTGTCAATACCTTTTGACAGGAGACAGATCCTTTCTTGGAAACTACTGTCACTCTGTACATCCGAGCTGCACTAGACATGGCTTATGACTATTCAAGAGTATTTTGGCAATCTCTCACCATATCTAAGATACAGACCTGATGCACAGGTAAACTCAGCAGTTCCTCAAGTCAAAGGACTTGACCTGTACCGTTTGAACCGGGAATACGTCATACCTTGCAGACCATACTCAAGGTCCTCCGTAAGACGGTTCCCGCGAGTCACCTCAGTCAGCTGCTTCCTAGCATGCTGACCCACTAACACTGCTTAGACGACCTTCGTCACCCGTCGATGAAATACGACAGCAGATGCTTAGTGCAAGTCTCAAAGGAAATCCCGGTACCCATTTTCGGGATTCCTTGACTTGGAGATTTCCGGACTGATTCGGTAAGACTGATTTCATGGACCTACCTCCAAGCGTAGTCCCAATCCCCAAAATCGATTCTCAGTCCGTGGGCTTTGTTTGGTAGTGAACAGATATGTAAAAGCAGATATAAGTGAACGTAAACAAAATATTGCCATATGAACTTTTCACTTCTTTATTCATATATGTTTTATCAAACACCTAAAATTGTCTAGACATAGGTTACATATTCCTGCCAAAATTGGCTTACATGGTCACCTATTCTAACAAATTAATGCACAATATTTTGACGTTAATTGTTCCTTATTACAATTTCTACAAAATAATTATCAACATTAAAACTTTAAAATTAATTATTGTGACAAAATAAATTTCTTGTCTCTAAAAGTTTTGTTCGCTATTTTTTCTTAGTATAAATATATCGAGATTGTGGTGATCTCTTTTCTTCGATACCCTACGTCCCACTTAGATGCCCACTGTCCCTAACTATTACTCTCCTTTCCATTTTAAGACATTTTTAAATATAATTTAGTTTTCCAAAACAATTTATTATTCTTCAGAATCATTTTGTTGATTAGGATAATGATATGATATTATTGATTTTTAACTCAACCAAAACTTTCAAAATCATAATACAAATTTTACTAGATTTATCTTTTGTTTTTTCAGTTTACATCTAAATTATATTTCATATCAGATCAAACATAATTCAAAGAAAAAAAAAAAGTTAGTCCACTAAATATGCCAAATATTAGTTTTAATCCGGTAATCATGCCCTTTTTTATTAAGTGCTTTAAGTAATTGATGAAATTAAGTTCGAATTAGGATTTTAGACAATTTTCCGGCCAGATTTTGAAAATCAGTCGAACATTGCCATGTGGCAGGTAATTTGTTGAATTTTCGACAACTTATACACACATACAACATGTATTGACACGTCGCCATTAATGCTAATCGCTCATTATTTAAATATCAAAATTAAAAAATGTATAAAAGTTTATTGTTTAAATTCAATAATTAAATTAATTTTTTTTAAATTTTTTATATTTATTATCTTTCTTTTAAAAACTAATTTTTTCTTAATTTTCTTTTAACTACTTTTAATTAAATTTAATTACTTTTTTATTTTTTAAAAAATAGCATGCGGCGGTGGCGTAGGAGGGTGTGGTGTCTCACCCCTGGGCGATGCCCATCGCAGCGAGGGCGACTATCGCTCTCGACCTATGGGCCGACGTGGTCACCCTCAACCTCTAAGTGACGGCGTCGTCCAAATCTATTTTTGATCTGGGTGACTGGCATCGCCTAGATGGGGGGTGACGGTGTCGCCATTGCCCCCCTCTGTAGGGGGCGGCGGGGGAGGGTTGTGGGTGGGCATGGGGGTTATTTTTAAAATAATAATTTTATTTTTATAAATTATAATTAGACATATCGTATAATTGTACCCAACATGTCTCCAACTCATCTTTTAAAGCCACATAGGATTAAAAACTCCAAAAACATATCGAGTTGGCATGCCATGTCATTTTTTCGGTTAAAACTCAAAATTCCGATCACCAAAGCACTAAATTTTATCAATTTTAAAATTTAAAAAACTTAATAAAAAGAGCGTAGTTATAAAACTAAAATTAATATTAGGTATACTTAGAGGACTGAAAAAATAATTTTCTCTAAGAAAAAAAACATCACAAGATTTAAACAATCGCTTTCTCTGTAAAACTTTAATGGGAATACAATCCTATCAACTTAAAAAAGAGCAACTTACTACCTCTATGAGATTTTTAAAAACATGCAATTTACCCCATACGTCATTACAAAAAATTAATTATTCCCTACACTATAAATAATTACGACTTAAAAATTATGTCAATCAATACCATTTACCACGGTCAGACAAAATTAATGTGAAAATTTAATTAAGTTTTGACCACGATTAATCAATATTCGCTATGATTTTATCAATGGCCAAAATCTTTGGCATTAGTTTTAGTTGTAGCAAATGTTTTGACCTTTGCTTGCAGAAATAACTGTTATGAGCTGTTATGTAAGCGTGGTTAATTAGTATCCGCCATAATTTTTTACTTTTAACCATGGTATTTAGTCATAATTAAAAGCCATATTTCTTCTAGTGCATACCTCACCCACACAGCATGCAAATAATATTAGATTTTTTACCTCTGTAATGTCCGTTTTGCCCTCACCTTATATAAAATTGTGGGAAAATAGCACTTTTGATCCCATTAGACATGGCATGTTGCACTTTTGATCCCGTTGTTTACGGACTCAACACTTTTGATCTCACAGAAATAAAAAATATTGCACTTTTGATCCTGTCCCGGTTAAAGGTGTTAAGTTATGGATAGAAAACCACATTTGAAAGTCAAATGTGGTTTTCTATGGGTTGAACTACTAAAGTTCATGGGAATGGTATTTTTCAAGATTTTGACCCCAATTTGGAGATCCGCACTCTATAAAATGTATTTTAATAATTTAGCTAAATTTATGTAAATTCAACACATTATAATATTCAATTTTATAACGAAAATTATAAATAAAATGTTAAATTATGTGATTGCAGAATTAAAATAACTACAAAAAAAAATAATATAAAAGCACTGCAAAATTAAAAGCAAAAAACAAACTGGTTGCATTGAAAAAATAAATAACTGTTTGCAATATAAAGATTAGCCATGTTTTTTCCGTACCAACTATGCACATATATGCAATTTACATCACAAAAGAATTGTCAATGTGTGCAATTGCCCAAAAATTGCAAAGTGGGCAAATTTGGGGATGTAATCAGATTTTTGAGAGTATAATCGAATTTTTGGGCAATTTTGCAATCTTTTGGCGATTGCACACATTGGCAATTATTTTATGATGTAAATTGCATATATGTGCATAGTTGGCAGGGGGGAAACATGGCTAGATCTTTATATTGCAAACAATTAATTTTTTTCGTTCAGTGCAGTCAGTTCGTTTTTTGCTTTTAGTTTTGCAGGGTTTTTATTTTATTTTTTTGCAGTTATCTTAATTTTGCAATTACATAATTTAACATTTCATTTATAATAATATCGTTATAAAATTGCAAATTATAATGTGTTGCATTTACATAAATTTTGCTAAATTAAACTATTAGAATATAATTTAGGGAAAAAACTTTTTTTTAGTACACTAACTTGGCTCTCGTTCAATTTTAGTACACTAACTTTGATAATTATCACATTTTATACATTATGTTGCAATTTTGCTTCAATTAAGTCCAATTGAGGGTTTTTGTTCCAATTTTCTGGTCAATTGACCGGAATTTGCTGACGTGTCCGGCGAAATTAACCACATCAGCGGCTGACGTGGCGGGATGACTTGGATGTATTTTCTTTCATAAGGATGAATTTTAGTATACTAACTTTAGCATGGTTTTAATTTTAGTTCAATAACTTTGAGTGAGATTAAATTTAAGTACAGAATAATAATTATAATAATGATATAATATTTTTATTTTTTTCGTACGGAATGTAATATTATTAAGATAATTTTTAATTAATTTGATAATATAGTTGTTAATATTAATTAATTTGATATAGATTAATTGTTAAAAATTAGATAAAATAGTTGTTAATCATAGTTTAAAAAATAGATGATCCAACTGAACTGATAAGTGTGAAAAGAAAAAGATCTCGACTATAATAATATCAACTCTATTAATAATTATAAATAATTAAAAAATATATTATCAAATTATTAATAATTATAAAATATATAATTATCTATTTTTTAAATTATGATTAATAACTATATTATCAAATTTTTAATAATTAATATATATATCAAATTAATTAATATTAACAACTATATGATTAAATTTATTATTCTCTAATTAATTAATTTAATAACTATATTAACAATTATCAAATTATTATTAATTAATTATATCTAATTAAGCATTAATAATTATTATTTTATCTTTAACTAATAATTATAAAGAATTAACAAATTTAAAAAAAATTGCGGGCTGGTCGTGAGTGCAGCTCGCAACTATCGACCAGTCATAAATATATAAGTGTACCGTTTTCCGCGGTACACTTATATTTAATTTTTTTTATAATATAAATATAAATGAGCAGTGACAACCCCTATACACAATGACAGGGGACTTAAATTTCACCTCATTCAAAGTTATTGGACTAAAATTAAACCATGCTAAAGTTAGTGTACTAAAATTCATCCTTATGGAAGAAAATACATCCAAGTCATCCCGCCACGTCAGTCGCCGGTCACGTCATGTGCTGACGTGGTTAATTTCGTCGGACACATAAGCAAAAATTGGCCACGTCAGCAAATTTCGATCAATTGGACTTAATTGAAGTAAAATTGCAACATAATGCATAAAATATGATAATTACCAAAGTTAGTGTACTAAAATTGAACGAGAGTCAAGTTAGTGTACTAAATTTTTTTTTTCCCCTATAATTTATGGAGTGAGAGTCTCCAAATGAGAGCCAAAATTTTAAAAAATACCACCTCCATGAACTTTAGTACTTAGTAGTTTCAAACCATAGAAAACCACATTTGACTTTCAAATGTGGTGTTCCATCCATAACTTAACACATTTAACGGAGACGGGACCAAAGTGCAACACTTTTGATTCATGTGGGACCAAAAGTATTGAGCCTATAAACAACAGGACCAAAAGTGCAATAGGTCATGTCCTGTGGGACCAAAAGTACAATTTTCTCTAAATATGTTGAATTTGGGAGTTAAAATATGATCAATTTATTGCAGTCAAACAATAAAACAAGTTATATGTATACAAGGTCAATTTTGTCATTACAAAAAATATTACAGGTTTATATTGGGAGGGAGACAGTGAGCATCTTTTATAAATACTCCACTGACAAATTACTTTCTTTTTTTTTAACAAAAAAAAAATAGGAGGGTTTTCAATTTGCTACTTGACCCCAAATTAAAAAATTAGGATAAATTACAGTGACACCCCTGAAGTTAGGCCCAATTACACAAATATTCTCTGTCTTTTGCAAAATTACAGCTACACCCCCTGAGGTTGTAATTGTATTACAACTACACTCCCTATTCAAAGATAAAGCTTAAACCATATCCCTGAAAAACATTATACTAACACTCCTTATGGAGTGTAGCTGTAATTTCACATAAAACAGTGAGTGTTTGTGCAATTGAGCCTAACCTCAAGGGATGTCAATGTAATTTACCCTAAAAATTAAGGTTTGGTGGCATATTTTAGGGTTAATTATATTTAGACCCCCTCTGAAAATGCATAATTACACTTTCCCCCAAATAAGTTTTGAAATTACATTTACACCCCCTCTAAAAATTCTTTGTTTACACCTGACCTCCATTCGTTAAAGTTTGGGCCGAAAATGTTCATTTCAACAAAAAATAATTACATAAATTTTCAATTTTACCTCTCATTTAACATTCTCGTGCAATAATTTTGTACTTATAAGGAAAAAATATAATAATATTGGCCTCACTCCATACATATACGTTACACTTATCCTCTTATAAGTACAAAAATATACATGAGAATATTAAATGATGGGAAAAATTAAAAATTTGTGTAATTATTTTTGTTGACGTGAACATTTTTCGTCCAAACTCTAACGGATGGGGGTCATGTGTAAACAGAGAATTTTCGGAGGGGGTGTAAGTGTAATTTCAAAATTTTTTTGAGGGAAAGTGTAATTATACATTCTCAGAGGGGGTGTAAGTGTAATCAACCCCATATTTTAAGAGAAGAGTGAGAAAGTGGAATTTTGGAATATATGTTGCCTTAGTAGTTTAGCATTAAACGTATGATGATGCATTCCATGTTTTCCAAAAGATCACAAGATCGGAATCATTGAGATTTGAGGAAAACAATTGTGCTGTATTCGTCTATCTTGATCAAGACTTGAACTCATGTGGTTACAAAATCCTTTAGATTTTTGTCTCCAAAAAGTTGTAGGTTGTTTAGGGTTCCTGTCATTTTGTTGTTTTATTTAGGGTTAATTATATTTCGATCCCTCTAAAAACATAAAAGTATATTTTTTTATATATATATTTTTTTAAAATTATAGTTGCACCCCTTTTGAGAATTCTTCATTTATGATTGTACTTAGGTCCGTTAGGATTTGGACAGAAAAAGTTTATATAGACTTTGAATTTTACTCCTCATTAAGCATTCCATATATTCTATTGACAATGATACACTAATAATATTTTTATACTTGTACATAAAATCCAAAGGGTGTACATACCTGTAATAAAATATCGTTATCGAATTATTGTCATTAGAAAGAAATAAAATAGCCTTTGACAACAATTTATGCGAAATGCTGTATGGGGGTATAATTAGAAGTTTATGTGTTTTTATTTTTTTTGCTAAAGTTTTAGCATTTTTCATTTAAATTGAGAGGAGTACAATATAAATGGAGAACTCTCTTTCAGGGGGTGTAGATGTAATTTCGACATTTTTTTGAAAAAAGAAATAATAATTTCGTAATTTTTAAATGGGGTCAAATGTAACTAATCCTTTTAATTATCATGCTTTAATTATGAAACAATTTACTCCATGAATTTCTTCTTGCTAGCTCTTATATAATTTTGTGACCTCTGCCAGTAGTAAGAGGGCATTTGGCTAAGCTTATTTATAAAATTTAATAAGTTCTTTGTAAAATATTTTTTGAGCTTAGGGAACGTTAAAATCTTATTTTAAATATAAGCCATTGTTGGAGAAAATAAGATAATTTAATTTAAAGAAAATTAAAAAACATGATTTTTAAAGTAAGTGGCGAGCTTCTTAACATCTTATTTTTTGTCAATCTTCTAAACTCTTTATTTAGCAAATTCACCAAACACTTTATAACATGTTATAAATTCACCCGAACACCCTCGATGTTCTAAATTTATATTTAGAATAATAAAACAAAGGTTGTGAATTATGTGAGGTGAAATTAAGACATTTGAAGGACTTCAGAAAGGCTGATAAACCTCATTTTTCTCAAACAACAGATGATGTCCCGTACGCGCACTAATTTATATCAATCGAACACTTTTATGCAAAGTATTATACAATTTGATTGAAATTTCACAAATTTGTACATAAAAAATAGGGTAAATTACATTAACACCCCTTGAGGTTAGGTTAAATTACACAAACACCTTTTGTCTATTGTGAAATTACAACTACACCCTTGAGGTTATAATTGTAATTACAACTACACATCTATTAAAAGGTATATCTTACACAAACACCCCCTAAAAACATTAACACCCTTCAGGAGTATAGCTGTAATTTTATCAAAGATAAAGGATGTTTGTGTAATTTAAAAAAAAAAAAAACAAAGGATGTTTGTGTCAGTGTAATTTATCTTAAATATTTATATTCGGTGACAATATTCCAATCCATTATACAATAATTGCAGCAAATTTTTAATGAACATTTACCATTAGTTATATAAAGAACGAAGGTGGCCAACCAGGAGAATGCATTGCAAAAAGTCAACATCAAAAGCCTATTTCATTGGATTGACCCACCCCCATCCCCAACTGAAGATTCCACGTGACCAATTCTACTTCGTTGCTAAGTCTCTCTCATGAATTAAAAAAAAAAAAAAGGAGAATAAGAAAAATCAAGATACTCATATCTTATTTTTAAAATCTTGATATATATATTTTTTTTAAAAAAAAAAAAAACCACCCAGGGGTGGGGGGAGCTTTTCGGGGTCCCCTTCCCTTCTCCATTAAATCAAGAAAAATTATATACAACGGTGAGTGCTAACTCCCTAGTATATTCTACGAAAGCATAAACAAGGAGTACTACTTCCTTACACGAAATCCAAAAGAAAAACGGTAAAGCATAAATAAGGAGTACTACTCCCTCACATAAGATAGAAAAAGCATAAACAAAGAGTACTACTCCCTTACGACAGAGGATGTGTGAAAGGTGCGTACTTCTGTCTCTGCTCACAAAAGAGATTGGGATGGGTGGGTATTGTCTGAGTGTCAAAAAGTTTTTTCCAAGCAGTGTAAAGTTCAGCACCCATTCAACCTTCGAGTATTTACAAAAGGGGATGACCTGCTTAAGGATATAGTGACAATATACATAACAAAAGTCCACATATTCAAACACAAGTGTGACACCATACCGAGTAATCCTCATAGGACCAAAAACATAATAATCACAAACGTCAATCATCAACACGCATCAAAAGCAGGGAACAAAGTATGGGGCAATGTGGACACAAGAAGTACTAATTTGTTTCAGCTCCATATAGAAGTTGAAACTATTAGTGCTAGTTGTGTTTAAAGCGAATGTGGGGAAGTCCGATAGCGTCAAGAGATAGAATACCTTTAATCTTACCCCTTAGTTGATCCTCTGTGATAACCTGCAAGCTGTCCTCTGAGCATGCCTGATTTGCAAGAAGATCAGCCGCTTGGTTGCCTTCCCTGAAGATGTGAGTGATTTTATATTCCATCTGTCTGAGGTATCCTTTTATTTGCATGAGAGTGTTTTGAAGCATCCATGATCCTTTGATGGGTGGAGTGAGGAGGTTAATGATGATAGATGCATCAGTCTCGATCCAGATCTTGTCGATCCCTTTTTCCACGCAGATTTTCAATCCTCTAAGAAGAGCACTTAGTTCTGCTTGGATGTTGGATGCATACCCCAACGGTTCCATATAGGCAAACAAAGCTTTTCCAGAGTGGTCTCTAAGAATGCCACCAGCCCCGGATTGACCGGGGTTGCCTTTGGAGGCCCCGTCTGTGTTGAGCTTCTTCCACCCGATATCAGGTTTCAACCAAGTCACCATGGAAGTGGTGGGGTGTTTCTGTTTGTGTGGAATATTTAGTTTCAATTGTCTTGCAGCCACATGATCGTCAAACAGATGTCCTACTTTCAGCAATTTGCTTTTTTGGAGGAGATGGATATGTGTGATGACTTGGTGGATGATATTGTTGTGTTTTGAAAGTGGCTCCTTCGTGTCTTGTCTCATTTCTAGCTTTCCAGATGTACCAACAGATGATGGCTGGCATGATGTTTCTGAGTAGGACTTTATTCGAAATAGACCTTCTCCAAGCCATGAAGAATGTTTGTATGGCAGCAGTTTGTGGGAGTGTAACTTGGAATTTTTTGGCAAAGAATATCCAAACCAACTCAACTTCATTACATTCCATGAAAAGATGTCGGATAGTTTCTTCGTTTTGGTAGCTGCAGCATCTTGACGCTAGATTAATACCTTTGTGCTGAAGAGCTTTCTCCACTGGTAGCCACGAGTTGGCTAGTCTTCAGTTGAAAATGGACATAGATGGTGTCAAAAGAGGAGACCAAAGCATTTGGTAAAAGCTCTGGCTGTTGTTGGACTGTCGGATGTGGTTCCAGGCCGATGATGTAGAAAAGCTTCCATGAGTGGTAATCCTCCAATGCATCTGGTCTCAGGGGGTCTGGCATTATAGGGATAGCCACAATGGTCGGAATGAGGTCTGTAGGGATCACCTGCTGAAGTTTCTCAGTGCTCCATTGGTTTTCTCTCCAGAACCACTTAACCGCGATATGTGTTGGGTTGTAGTTTCCTGTCAATTCCTGTAAGGTACCTTCCTTGATCCACCAATCCTGCCAAAAGCCTGCCTCTCCATTGCCAAGTGTCCAGAATATGTTGTTTTTGTGCTACCGTTTGAACTTGACACATTCTCTTCCAAGGGGAGGAGTCATTCTTGTTGGCCTTGACTGTCGCTGGTGATTTTCTCTTGCAGTATTTCGAGAAGAGGAATTTGGCCCACAGGGAGTTGTTGGCTTTGAATCTCCACCAAAGTTTATATGAGAATGCTTCGACCACTTCTCTCAAGTCTCTAATACCCAGACCTCCTTCTTCGTAGGGAAAGCAAATGTTTCTCCATTTGGTCCAGTGTATTCTTCTTTGGCTCTTAGTGGATCCCCAGAAATATCTGGCCATAAGCTGCTCTAATTTCTGAATAACTCCTGTTGGTGGGTGGAGGACTTGGAGAAGATAGACGGGCATGGCTGATAGTACGTTGCGGATCAGTTGTAACCTTCCTCCAAATGAGAGCAGGCGGTGTTCCCATCCTGAAATTTTAGCACAGATCCTGTCAGTAAGATCATCAAATAATATTTTTTTTCTTTCTACCTTTGTACAGAGGGCCCCCCAAATAGGTGATTGGAAGCGATTTTAGGCAGAATCATGTGATACTCTTTATCCTTTGTGTAATAAGATTGGCTTTCTTTCCGGGGATAAAGGAGCTTTTTGCCTGATTTATCTTTTGACCCGAGATTGCTTCGTACCACTGCAAGAAGGACATAAGCTTAGTTAGGCTGCCTTCCTCACAATTAGTAAATAAAATAACGTCATCTGCGTATGCTAAGTGAGAAAGTTTAGTGCTCCCTGTCTTATAGTACATCTCTGGGTTGCAGCGGAAGACATGTTCCAATCCCCGTGAGAGTGCTTCAGCGGCAATGAGAAATAAGGTTGGCGATAAAGGGTCTCCTTGTCTCAGTCCATGCGTGGATTTAAAGAATCCGCATGTATCGCCATTAACTAAGACGGTAAACCAACAATTTTCTAACAAGTGCCTTGTGAGCTGTATAAAGCTGGCTAGAAATCCCATGATTGTCATCACTCTATATAAGAGTTTCCAACTAACTCTGTCGTATGCTTTTTGCATGTCCAGTTTGATGACTAAATTCCCTTTGTTGTTCCTGTGGTCCAGATCATGTACCATCTCTTGAGCTAAGAGGATGTTGTCGCTGATGAGTCTTCCTGGGACAAAGATGCTTTGATTAGGTGATATGATTGAGGGAAGAACTTGAGCCATCTTCTTGTAGAGGAGTTTTGATAGAATCTTGTTGGTCACATTACAGAGTGATACAGGTCTGAAGTCGTTCCATGATTGTGGAGATTCCACTTTTGGAATCAGTGTGATAGTTGTGGCTGAAAAGCTTCGGGGCATATGAGTGCCATGGAAGAAATCAAGAACAGCTTCCATCACATCTTGTTTGATAAATTCCCAGCACTCTTGAAAGAAGGCTGAGTTAAATCCGTCTGGTCCTACGGCACTGTTTCTATCAATGCTGAAAATTGTTTCTTTAACTTCCTCTATCGTTGGCATTGTTACAAGTGTTGCCATCGACTCAGCCTGGAGATAAGGGAGAGAGAATGGTAGTGTATCATCGTTTCCTGAAGTGCAGTCCGTGGTGAGGAAATATTCAAAATAGCTGGCTGCTGATGACTTAATATGAGCTGGAGTGGTAATTTCAGTTCCATTGTCGACAATTCTGTGGATTCGGGACCTCACTCTCTTCTTCTTAACGAGGGAGTGGAAGAATTTGGTGTTTCTCTCCCCTTCTACCAACCATTTGCAGCTGCTTTTCTGTCTCCAAAATTCCTCCTCTAATGATAGCGCATGGATTAGCTTTGCATTACTTTTGTTTAGTTCAATCTGATTAGTTTCCAAGGGTTGGCTATCGAATCGTTGTTCTGCCTCCGTAGCTTTTCTCTTTGCTTCTTCGACTCAGTCGTAGACATTGCCAAATGTGTTCTTGTTCCAGTGCTTCAAACAATCCTTTGTCCTGTACAGTTTTTATTGCAGCTTGTACATCCCGTATCCATGAATGGGCTGACTCCAGGATTGTTCCATCATCATTGAGAAGTTGTGGTGTTTGATCCACATGTTCTGGAATCGGAATGATGTAGGTCCTCTTTCATCCTGGAAGGATGCTGTGATGAGCAGAGGGTGATGGTCTGAGGTGCGTCTCGCTAGGTGGAGACTCTAGTGGTGTTGAAGATTTCTGTCCAGTCTCTAGAGTAAAGGACTCGGTCAAGTCGTCTCCAGACCCTGTTGTTTGTCCAGGTGAAAGAGGAGCGTTCGAATCCTGGGTCTTGTAACCCTGTGACCATGATCATATCTCTGAAGTCGTCCATGTGCCCCTGCTGGTTACTACCTCCCTGGTTTTCTGAATTGTGGAGGAACGTGTTAAAATCTCCCCCGACCAGCCAAGGGGTTGGAGATGTGGATATGTTGATGAGTTCTTCCCAGAGCAATCTTCTTGGCGACCTGTAGCATTTAGCATAGACAAAGGTACAAGATATGTCCTTGGGGAGGAAGGGTGAGCGAATATTCACATGTAAGAATTGAGGGTTGTCTTTCAAGATTTGGATGTTTAGACCATGCGAGCCAAAGCACCAAATTTTGTTATTCACATTCGAACATGAGAACTGAAATCCAAGTCTTCTAATAAATACGTTATTGTCCAATTGAACAAAAGGTTCCAACAAAACAAGAACATGCGGTTTGCGTTCAGTGAGCATTTCAAGAAGTATCCTCTGTTTAGCTATTTTACCAATACCCCTGATGTTCCATATGAGGATCTTGATCATTTAATAAGTGATGGAAGATGAAGCTCTAGTGCTCCTTTTCAGGAGAGTTTTAGGAGGGGATGTACCTTTCGCATCTTTACCTTTGTTATTAGGTCTCCTTGATGATGTTGTTTCCCCTGTGGACTTGTTTCTCTTGTGCTTTTGGGTGGAGTTGGCTTCGGTCAGGATGGTTTCTTTGAAGGACAAGCGGATCCGCCCAGAAGCGCGAGCGGAAGCGAGAAAGGTGTACCCTTGGGTGCTCAACCGGGTGTTCGATGTAGGATGTGTAAATATTGGAAACATGTATTTAAACACATAGGGCATAGATATATACAATAAATCAATCAAAGCGTAAGGAGATCTTTACCTTCAATTGTTTAGCGTATGCTCCCGGCTACTTGCGTTGTTCCTTCTCCGGAATACTCACCAAATCCAAACGTGTGGATTCTCCAAAGGTGATCCACACCACACCGGAAGAAACACACGTTCTTCTTGCTAGAAAAGAACGGGTTTAAGAAGGAATCGGTTTATGAGAAGAACACTATGAATTAGTGCTCTCTTAAACTTACTTTGTTCTTCTTCTTGATTCAAAATCAAGTGAAGAACACAAATGTGAGAGAGGGAGAGAGGCCGAGAGTTGAGAGAGAGGAGAGGGATTTTTGTCTTCTCTTTTTCCTAGAAAAAGATGAATAATGAATCACTTATGCTTGGTGTTGTATATTCTAATATATATACATAATTAATGTGATTATTGAAATGTGTCTATTTTCATCCAAGGATGTCTAGATTCATTCCAATCAATCACCATCAATTGTTCAATCAAGCCTACCAAAATTTATGGTATGATCAAATCATACCAAAAGGGAAGAGCTTGATTGGAGTTGATTTGTCTCTTTCCAAAATAAATAAGTCAACATACCACCTAGCATAAAACATGGCTGATTTTGCTTCCTCCAAGGGAGCATGTTGGCCATGTTTAAATAAGGGAAGAAGTCCAACTTCTTCCTATTCCAAAATAGGAATTATTTCTCCTCTCGAGTAAAATTTAATGGGCCGGGTTTTATCGTAATCCAATTGCGACGAACCCAACATTAAATTCAATTTAATGTCCATTTAAATTATTCTCGTTGATCTTTTAATCCAATTAAAAGATCCAACGTCTCAACGTCTCAACTTTCCATATTTAATCAAAAATCCAATTTATCGATTAAACGAAAACCCGATACAATATCGGCCCGTCCATCCAATGGACTTTCCCTTAAGTAATCCAATTACTTATTTTATCCTTCGAGATTGACTCCAAGTCGATCTCTCAACCTCCTCGGTGATTTGTGTGTGACCCTTTAGGTTCACCCTCAGCTAGACTTGGGCCCGTGTCCCACAAGGGCCCGTTACCATGGGTGGTCGTCTAGCAACGGTCCATGGCACTAGAGACTAGGTGAATTGGCGTGAACATTTAGGAGCCGATTCCGTACGGGTATGATCCTTCCGTCTACCGTCTCCCAGCCTTAGTCTAGGGTATGAAATTGGGCGTCGGTTCCCATCCTTGACTAGGCATCTATGCTTACTACTCGAGACCACGTATGCTTCATTGCGTCGACACAGGAAACCATTCCCTGTTCGACCAACCACTGTGGCCACAGCTTCAAACAACATGAACATGTCTTCGAGTGCATAGGAGATACCTCTGTCACATACTGACAGGGGACGGATCCTCTTCTTGGAATCCACCGTCCTCGCTACACATTTCGACTGCACTGGACAAGCTTATGATAATCATCTTACAGAATGATTACCTCTCGCCAGATCCAAGATACAGCCGTCATGTGCATGCGACTGCCATGATCCCTCAAGTTTGAGGATTACTCCCGTACTATCGGGACCGGGGAAAAACAATCATACCGACCAAGCCCCCAAACCTTCCATATGATGATCCCTGCGAGTCAGTCCAGTCGGCTCGACCCCAGTCGACCAACCTATCAAGATCGTGTAGGCGTCCTACGCCTGTCGCCGATGAAACACGGCACTCATCCAATGAACACGACTCTTGACGCAAGTCTCAATAGGACTCTCGCTGCCCTGTCTCGAGGTCCTCGACCTGGAACGTTTCAGACCTAACTCTTAATCAGTTGGTTTCATGACCACCATCCAATGCGTGGCCCAACTGCACGAGTTGTTAACCATGGTTTGTGGGCTTTGTTGCGATATAAGTTAAACACCGTTTTAACAAATGTGAAATGAGCGCAACAAAGTAAGCACCAGAAGTGATAAATACTCATTTTATTCATCACATAATAATATTACATTTACATCGAGTTGTATAATAGGTTACAAATCGCCAAACCTATTGGCTTTCTAGTCACCTATTCTAACAATCTCACACTTGACCTAAAGCCAATCACCCATTGACCTCAAACCCATCTTATCCAGATGCTGAGTATGGGCAACTTGCGACATGGGCTTAGTAAGTGGATCTGCTATGTTTTCTGCGGAGCTGACTCGGTCCATCCGAACGTCACCCCTGCTAACCATCTCTCTGAGCAGATGGTAGCGTCTAAGAATATGCTTGGATTGGTGATGAGATCTCGGTTCCTTTGCTTGCGCTATGGCCCCCTTGTTATCGCAGAAGATAACCACTGGCTCAGCGATGCTAGGTACTAAACCCAACTCTTGGATGTAGCTCTTCATCCAAACCGCCTCCTTAGCAGCTTCCGAAGCTGCTATGTATTCAGACTCTGTGGTGGAGTCCGCTGTGGTAGCCTGCTTGGAACTCTTCCAAGCGACCACGCCACCATTAAGTCTGAACACATAACCAGACTAAGACTTGGCATCATCGTCATCCGACTAGAAGCTAGCGTCGCTATAGCCTTCCAGTATCAACTCTCCACCGCCATAGATCAAGAACATGTCCTTAGTCCTTTTCAGGTACTTCAGGATAGTCTTGACTGCACTCCAGTGTGCTTTCCCGGCACACGACTGATATCGGCTAGTTACGCTCAAAGCGAAAGCCACATCAGGTCTTGTGCACTGAACAGCATACTGTATGCTGCCTATGCCTGAAGCATAGGGGATGTCCAACATCCTTTTTAAGCTCCTCATCAGTCTTAGGAGACTGCTTCTTGGATAACTTAATTCCATGCCTCATAGGAAGGAATCCTCGTTTTGAGTTCTCCATCTTGAATCTCTTCAAGACTTTCTCAATATACGAGGACTGGGCCATTCCTAACATCCTTCTAGATCTATCCCTGTAGATCTTGATGCCAAGGATGTACGATGCCTCGCCCATATCCTTCATGGAGAATGGCGTTGACAACCAAGCTTTAGTGGTACCTAACATCTTAGCGTCATTCCCAATGAGCAAGATGTCATCCACGTAAAGCACTAGAAACGCAACTGAGCTCCCACTGATCTTCTTGTATACACAAGGATCGGACTCGTTCTTGATGAAATCATATCTCCGTAGGACTTCATCAAAACGTATGTTGCAGCTTTGGGAAGCTTGTTTGAGGCCATAGATAGACCTTTGGAGACGGCAGACCTTCTGCTCTTCTCCAACAGTTGTGAAACCTTCCGACTGATCCATATAGATCTCTTCCTCTACAAAACTATTGAGGAAGGCCTTTTTCACGTCCATCTGCCATATTTCATAGTCATACGATGCTGCTATGTCAAGCAGTATCCGAATGGACTTGGCCATTGCTACGGGCGAATAGGTTTCCTCAAAATCGACCCCGAGTCGTTGAGTGTAACCTTTCGCCACAAGCCTGGGTTTGAAGGTTGTAACCTCCCCGTCAGCTCCAAGCTTACGTTTGTAGACCCATTTACACCCTACGGGTTTTACCCCTTTGGGTGGGTCTACTAGGGTCCAAACCTTGTTTGTACCCATCGAGTCCATCTCGGATTTCATGGCCTCAAGCCACTTATCCGAATCGATGTCCGACATCGCTTCTCCGTACATCTTTGGATCATTATCCAACTGACCGGTCAGGCCCAGAAATCCATACCTATCAGGTGCATGGGATACTCTGGCCGACCTACGGAGGACTGGAACAATATCAGTGGGAACTACTGGCTTAGATGTCACTGCCGCCTCATGGGGTGCCTCACTTGATTCCTCAAGGAGCACCTCATCGCGTCGACTATCCGATGGAAAACCCTTTTTCAAGAACACTGCATTTCGCGAGACAAAAACCTTTTGCTCGGAGGGATCATAGAAATAATACCCCGCAGTTTCTTTCGGATAGCCGATGAACCTGCATAAACTAGACCTCGAGTCCAGTTTATCTCCCACTAATCTCTTGACATATGCGGGGCAACCCCACACTTCAAGTATTTGTAGGAGGCAAGTTTGCCATGCCATATCTCATATGGCGTCTGGGATACCGTCTTAGATGGCGCTAAGTTCAAAACTTTGGCTGTCGTCTCAAGAGCGTATCCCCAGAAGGAAAGGGGGAGTTCGGTAAAACTCATCATGGACCGGACCATGTCCAACAAGGTCCGATTCCTCCTTTCAGACACACCATTTAGCTGTGGTGTTCCAGAAGGGGTCCACTGAGAGAGAATCCCATTCTCTTTTAGATAATCAGTAAACTCACCACTCAAATACTCTCCACCTCGGTCTGACCGAAGGGCTTTGATCTTTCGTCCGGTTTGGTTTTCTACTTTAGGTCTGTATTCCTTAAACCTTCCAAAGGCTTCAGACTTGTACCTCATCAGGTGAACATAACCATACCGTGAGTGATCATCGGTAAAGGTTATGAAGTACGAGTACCCACCTCTAGCCTGAGTATTTAGTGGACCACAGACATCTGTATGGATCAAATCCAACAGACCACTGGCTAGTGCACTTTGTCCAACAAAGGATTTCTTGGTCATCTTTCCCTTCAGACAGGATTCGCAGGTTGGTAGGTTGTCCAAATCGTCTATTTCTAGACTCTTTGAGTCCACCAACCTTCTTATCCTATCTTTAGAGATATGACCTAACCTCGCATGCCATATCTGGGCGTTATTATGATCATCACATTTTCGTTTGTGTTCTGCAGTCATAATCCAATTAGACTGTTGAAGTATGTTCAGACCGTTGACCAATGTACCAAGTAGATGAGAAATACCATCTTTGATAATGAAAAAACCGTTTTTATTGATGGTAAATTCATATCCCTCCTTATCAAGGACCGGGATGGAAATAATGTTTTTAATCATGCTAGGTACATAGAAACAGACATTCAGTACAATCCTAACATGACTACTAATGGCTAACTCTAGTGATCCTACGGCCTCCGCAGCAACGACCTTGCCATCGCCTAGCCTCAGGATCATCTCATCCTTGGTTAGCCTTCTGCTTCTTTGCAGTGCCTGCAAATCATTGTAGATGTGAGCACCACACCCGGTATCCAATACCCATGAAGCAGAATTAGTAATCATATTTACTTCAACCACAAACATACCTGGGTTGGAGAGGAGTTGTGGGCACTCCCTCTTCCAATGCCCTTTCCCTTGGCAATGCATGCAGACATCATTTGTCTTGGACCGCTGGGAACCACGGGCCTTCCCTTTCCCTTTGCTCGGTCCAACCGGAGCAACAAGGACGCCTGGAGCGCGAGCAGGGGCCGCAAACCGTCTTCCCTTTGCCCTTCTTCCTCTTCCAGCGTCCGGCCCTCTTGCCATTCGCCTTGGAGGTCGAAGCCTCTCCTATCAATACCGTCGGCGCCGACTTGTGGGTCGTTGCCTCGTATTGGACCAGTATGTTGATCAACTCATGAATAGACTTCTCAAGTCCGTTCATGTTGTAGTTTACAACAAACGGGTCATAGGATGGAGGAAGCGACTGGAGGATCACGTCAATGTACGTGTCATTGTTAAGCCCAGCTTTAAGGTCCTCGAGTTTCTCCACTAGGAAGAGCATCTTGACCCCATGACTTTGTACAAATGCTCCTTCAGCAAGCTTGGTGCCAAAGAATGCTTTTGTGGCGGCATATCTAATATGCCTATCCAGAAACGCATAAACCTCGTTCATGCAGAGCATTATGGCGGAGACGTTGTCCAGCCTCTCATACTGCTTCTGGATGTCGTTAGACATCGAAGCCAGTATGATACTACGTACTTTTCGGTTGTCCTCATGCCACTTCTCGAACGTCAAACGTTCTTCAGGCGTGGACCCCTCTGGTAAGTCGCTCGGTGGCGGCTCGTCCAAGATGTAGCCTCGGTTCTCGAAACCGAGGACAATCCTCAGGTTTCTCAGCCAGTCCGAGTAGTTCGTTCCGTTCAATTTGTTAGTCTCGAGAATCATGGTTAATGGGTTCTTAGACATATCTACATTAATGAAAATGTAAAGCATAAATTAGCAGATGATGGTAATATTATTATTCAAGTTGAAGACCTGGTCTTTTAGTCTTTAACCCTCCCACTATTTATACGAAAGTCCGCCACTCTCAAGTGGAGTTTCGGGAAATCATTTCCTAGTGGGCTTGGGATCCACAAGCGTAATCTCCATGCCCCGCTTTTACGATTCACATGAAGAAGACCTCGTGGGAGATATCCAATATCATTCTCATCCAATGAGATTCCCAAGATATTTTGCCTCACCTATTCACATGGTTCCGAGGACTCCAAGCGAACCATGTTACTCAGTGTTGGGCCCGACCCATCAACCAAATCATGCCTCAAACTGTCGCCCCCCACGACTCGTGAGATAGGGAAACAGCGAGCGCAGTCTTTTTGTTCACAACAACGGTGCAGCTTTCCCCTAGTCCAAGTGTGCCACGACTCGTGAGACCACACTTGGGTAGTGGTCGCTTCCTCACCGCACTGCTGTGGATGGAAGGCTCGGACAGATCAAAATACCATTTTGATCCAAGTCCGTTCTGGGCCTAATATTTAATTTGGTCCAGCCAAATGAGAGTTTAAGTGTGACCGAGACCTCATCACATTATTGTGTTTTAGCATGCATAAATATCCAATATTTAAAGCGATAAATAAATACGTCGCATGCAGAAAACATAGCATACCCCTGTTAGGATGATCACAAGTCTAACCTATGCAACCCACTGAGCTCGCAGTGAGTCTATGGTCTGTCTAAGGTGGTCCTAAATTATTACAATAATAATATATCCATTGTCATTCCAATGGGCCTTGTAGTGCTTCTTGTTTCACGTCTTGATACTCCTCCTTGGGGTCTCCGACTCCAATTGCTTGTTAAAATTAAAACCTCACCAATCCTATCTACTCTCATTACAATTGAAAGCAATACATTGGTAATAAAGAAAACAAGCCTTAACATCATGAGGCTGAAAATACGGGAGATGATAGTCCCAAAAATAAGAGGCACGCAGGCCCCACCCAACAGAAAATAAATGATCATACATTCATCCATACATAAGGTCTAGGGTTCTTGTGATCATCCCATGTTGATTCCATCAACACACATAACATAATTATTCCAAATAATCATGCATAAATACCAATGGATATTCCAAATACCCAAGTGATGTCCAACATCACAAAAAGCATAAATATACAAATAATATGCAAAATTCAAATTTCAAATTTAATGGACATTTTAAACAATGCATCCAATGCATGTATTAATCCCAAATTAATTAAGCAAATTTAATTCAAGGAATAATCCAATTATTCCAAAATCAAAAATGCAAAATTAACATATTTTCATAATATTGTGCAGAAAACACAGAAAATTAAATTTTCCGAAAAACGTCGAAAAACGGCACAAAACGGCTCAGCCGTTGTGCCGGCCGACCACCCGCGCGCACAGGGCAGAGCGCGCTCGCGCAGGTAGCAAGCCTGCGCGCGCGCGCCCGTGCGTTGCGTCCACGTGCAGGCACCCGCCTGCGCACGACTGCTGCCATCCGAACCACATTTTTTTTTTTTTTTGTTTTTCAATACTATTTCAGCACAATAACAGTAACATTTTTCTGAAAATAAGCATGCAATTTTTAGATCCAATCTAACAAAATCTAAACAATTGAATCATCATATTATTCGTATATTTTTATAATCTAACATGCCAATAAAGCCATCAAAAGCAAGTAGATTTATGCTCCTTACATCGAACCGGGCTCTGATACCACTTGAAGGACAAGCGGATCCGCCCGGGAGCGCGAGCGGAAGTGAGAAAGCGAGAAAAGTGCGTAAATTTAAATCAAATTTAAATAAACGAATCCCAAGGGGTGTACCCTTGGGTGCTCAACCGGGCCTTCGATGTAGGATGTGTAAATATTGGAAACATGTATTTAAACACATAGGGCATAGATATATACAATAAATCAATCAAAGCGTAAGGAGATCTTTACCTTCAATTATTTAGCGTATGCTCCCGGCTACTTGCGTTGTTCCTTCTCCAGAATGCTCACCAAATCCAAACCTATGGATTCTCCAAAGGTGATCCACACCACACTGGAAGAAACACACGTTCTTCTTGCTAGAAAAGAACGGGTTTAAGAAGGAATTGGTTTAAGAGAAAAACACTATGAATTAGTGCTCTCTTAAACTTACTTTGTTCTTCTTCTTGATTCAAAATCAAGTGAAGAACACAAGTGTGAGAGAGGGAGAGAGGCTGAGAGTTGAGAGAGAGGAGAGGGATTTTTGTCTTCTCTTTTTCCTAGAAAAAGATGAAAAAGATGAATAATGAATCACTTATGCTTGGTGTTGTATATTCTAATATATATACATAATTAATGTGATTATTGGAATGTGTCTAGGTTCATCCAAGGATGTCTAGATTCATTCCAATCAATCACCATCAATTGTTCAATCAAGCCTACCAAAATTTATGGTATGATCAAATCATACCAAAAGGGAAGAGCTTGATTGGAGTTGATTTGTCTCTTTCCAAAAGAGTAAGTCAACATACCACCTAGCATGAAACATGGCTGATTTTGCTTCCTCCAAGAGAGCATGTCGGCCATGTTTAAAAAAGGGAAGAAGTCCAACTTCTTCCTATTCCAAAATAGGAATTATTTCTTCTCTCGAGTAAAATTTAATGGGTCGGGTTTTATCGTAATCCAATTGCGACGAACCCAACATTAAATCCAATTTAATAGCCATTTAAATATTCTCGTTGATCTTTTAAATCCAATTAAAAGATCCAACGTCTCAACATCTCAACTTTCCATATTTAATCGAAAATACAATTTACCGATTAAACGAAAGCCCAATACAATATCGGCCCGTCCATCCAATGGACTTTCCCTTAAGTAATCCAATTACTTATTCTATCCTTCGAGGTTGACTCCAAGTCGATCTCTCAACCTCCTCGGTGATTTGTGTGTGACCCTTTAGGTTCACCCTCAGCTAGACTTGGGCCCGTGTCCCACAAGGGCCCGTTACCATTGGTGGCCATCTAGAAACGGTCCATGGCACTAGAGACTAGGTGAATTGCCGTGAACATTTAGTCGCCGATTCCGTACGGGTACTATCCTTCCGTCTACCGTTTCCCAGCCTTAGTCTAGGGTATGGAATTGGGCGTCGGTTCCCATCCTTGACTAGGCATCTATGCTTAATACTTGAGACCACGTATGCTTCATTTCGTCGACACAGGAAACCATTCCCTGTTCGACCAACCATTGTGACCACAGCTTCAAACAGCATGAACGTATCTCCGAGTGCATAGGAGATACCTCTGTCACATACTGACAGGGGACGGATCCTCTTCTTGGAATCCACCGTCCTCGCTACACATTCCGACTGCACTGGACAAGGCTTATGATAATCATCTTACAGAATGATTACCTCTCGCCAGATCCAAGATACAACCGTTATATGCACGCGACTGCCATGATCCCTCAAGTCTGAGGATTACTCCCGTACTATCGGAACTGGGGAAAAACAATCATACCGACCAAGCCTCCAAGGCTTCCATATGATGATCCCCGCGAGTCAGTCCAGTCGGCTCGACCCCAGTCGACCAACCCATCAAGATCGTGTAGGCGTCCCACGCCTGTCATCGATGAAACACGACACTCATCCAATGAACACGACTCTTGACGCAAGTCTCAATAGGACTCTCGATGCCCTGTCTCGGGGTCCTCGACCTGGAACGTTTCAGACCCAACTCTTAATCAGTTGGTTTCATGACCACCATTCAATGCGTGGCCCAACTGCACGAGTTGTTAACCATGGTCTGTGGGCTTTGTTGCGATATAAGTTAAACACTGTTTTAACAAATGTGAAATGAGCGCAACAAAGTAAGCACCAGAAGTGATAAATACTCATTTTATTCATCACATAATAATATTACATTTACAACTCGATGTAAATATAATATTATTATGTGATGAATAAAATGAGTATTTATCACTTCTGGTGCTTACTTTGTTGCGCTCATTTCACATTTGTTAAAACAGTGTTTAACTTATATCGCAACAAAGCCCACAGACCATGGTTAACAACTCGTGCAGTTGGGCCACGCATAATATTTAATATTTTTTAAAATATTTTAAAATCTGGAACGGCCATTTAATAATAGATATGGAACAAAAGCCATTCGTAGTAGTCTGAAAAAAAGGTGCCTCAATTTCCCACGAAATAAAAAATGTTAGAGGGAAATATTTAACTTTGTAACGGCCTTTACGTAAGTCGTTACTAAAACCGTTACAAAATGAATTTGTTGGCGGAAAAGTGAAAAATTTGGAGGGATATTGAAAATTTTCACTAGTATTATTATATATATTACAAAAAGCCGAAAAAATTAAGAAATAAAGGTGTATTCCTAGGGCCGTTACAAATAGTGTGTGTATGTCAAAAAATATCGTTCCCGGTACGATATCTTTAAATCCGTGCGCTCGATTCATACCAAACTTGATTATATTTAAGAATTTGGTCTTTTCATCACATCTGACGGTCCGATTTCAAATCAGACGACTGGTTTGAATGATGCACCAAATTCACTGGGTTATATTATGTACCGGATACCATACTCGACATCCGTAAATTATAAGTACAAAACTTCATCAAGTGTATTCTATTACCAGTTTGATCATATCTAACGGTTGGATCTTTAATCGGATGGTCTGATTATTGGGTACAGTACAACAATATATAATCAAAGTTGCATTAGTGAATTACTAACAATTATGCATATACAAATTTATTTCATTATGTGACCATATATCAACCCGCATTCAAAATGTATTGTGATTTATAATATGTTATTTACACATAATATAACTTTATCTAACATTAATAATATCGAAAATGATTTATTATGAATTTTAATGTTTTTTTAATTTGTCTTTTTATGTTGAACCGGCTTTTGTAACGGCCGGTTCCAAAACGACATCGTATTCTTGGACTTTCAAATTTTATATTAAATTTTGTAGCGGGTTTATAAACGGTTACGATGACCGTTCCTAAATTAGTTTTGTAACGACTCTTTATTATAAGTCTATTACAAAGACCGCTCCAAAAAGTCTTACTATAAATAGGAATACTTAGCCATTTTCTTTTCCCACCCGAACCCAAACGTTTTCTTTTCCCCCCCACCCCCTTTCTGAAAAATACCCCCCTCCACCACCGCCAAACGCACCACCACCACTGCCCTCCACCACCACAGCGCACCACCACTCTCCTCTCTCACTCTCCTTCTCTGAGTACATTTTCCCTTTTTTTTCTATAAAATTATTTATGTAATGTTTATATTGGGAATTTTCAGAAATTGATGAAATTATGTGTAATTATATTGGGAATTTTATGAAGCTCGTGAAATTATGAAATTTCTGGAATTATTTATTTGTTGGTATTTCTGAAATTATTTATTGGTACTTCTGAAATTATGTATTTATTGGTATTTCTTTAATTGGTATTATGTATTTATTGGAAATTTATGTGTAATTTATGTATTTATTGGAAATTATGTGTAAATTTCTGAAAAATTTCTGAAAATTTATTGGAAATTTATGTGTAAAGTTCTGAAAAATTATGTATTTATTGGAAATCATGTATTTATGGGAAATTTATGTGTAAATTTCTGAAATTACATTAATTTATATGTATTTATTAGAAATTATGTATATATTTGAAATTATGTATTTACATGAAAATTTTCAGAAATTATATTGATTTAAGTTTCTGTAATTTTTACAAATTATTGTGCATTTTGTGTAATTTGTGTGCATTTTGTGTAATATTGTGAATTTTTTGTCATTTTTAAAGTTATTTTGAATTTTCTGCAATTCCTGAAATTATTTGGATATTTCTGCAATTTCTAAAATTATTAGCTAGGTATTTAGGAATTTTTATAATTTTAGGAAATCTATGTAATTTCATGTAATTTTAGAAATTTTTTTAATTTTAGGAAATCTATGAAATTTCATGTAATTTTATGAATTTTTGTAGGAAATCTATGTAATTCATGTAATTTTATGAATTTTTGTAGGAAATTATGTAATTTCATGTAGTTTTATGAATTTTTGTAATTTTTGTAGGAAATCTATGTAATTTCATGTAATTTTACGAATTTTAGCAAATTTTGTAATTTTAAGAAATATTGTGTGTTTTATGTAATTTTTTGAAAATGTATGTAATTAATTTTCTTTAATTACATTTTAAATTCACTAACTTTTTGAATTTTAGGCCATATATGTAATTTTAGGAAATTTATGTTAATTTAATAAAATTTTGCTAAAATATAATCAAACAGTTACAACTTTATACAAAATATAATTCATATTTTTTAAAAGTCTAGATATCATGACAAACGGTACTCCGGCCCCTCCCAGCTGCGGTCGTGGCCGTCTGGCTCCACCAGCACAGCCTCCAATGCCACAGGCCCTGCCCGTTGACCCGACCACTCCGGTGTCATCGACCGCGGAGGTCGGCAGTGGATAGGCCCAGGTGGCCTCGAGTTCTCAAGTCCCGGGGCCTCGGCCATGGGATTTACCACCACCACCACCACGAGCGCCTGAATTGCCACCTCCGTCTGCACGTCACTACATCAGCCTTCGCGATACGAGGTAATCTAACACAAATATATTTAATTATTTTCAGTTGATTTGGTTTGAATTTTAATTTGGAATGATTTTTCCAGGTCTGACCGAGATTTTCATAGTTTCATAAATGCGGCGGTGAAAAACCACTACCCTCACCCTTGGGGATGCATCAAGAAGATTTCACAGGAGCACATCATGTTTTGGAAAGATAATGTTAAAGTAATTAATATTTTATTATGTTTTAATTGAGTTTTTAATATTTTACTAATTCTTTTCGTTTTAAGATGTCACTATGCAGCTTAAATACTGGTGGGACTGCGACGACGAGTCGATGTACAAGGTCGTCCGGTGGCAGGCCAAACGATTCCTGCGGAAGCAGTTCTCTGACGCTCGGGCCCAGCTGTCCCGACCGCTTTGGCTGGTCGAGGAGATTTAGCGACAACTGCTAGAGTACTGGGATAGCCAAGACTTCAAGGAAATATCGGCCAAGAATAAGGCCAATCGGGCAACTAACCCCGCCGCCGCAGCGACCATCTACAGAGGGGGCTCTCACTGTTGGCAACCACAAGAAGAAGATGGTAAGTATGAAATTTATTTCAAGTGATTTTATTATATTAGATGCTTTAATTATTTAAATTTGTCTATGACAGGAGGCACAACTCGATCGCCCGATCAAGCAGATGGAGTTGTTCTCCAAGGTCTACAAGAGAAAGGAGGACGGCCAATGGAGCGGCCCGAGGGCGGCGCAGGTGGACGTAAGTTTTTTTTTCAATTTCCTTTCCAATTTATATTATAATTTTATATTTTTCATACTAAGTCCCGTGTTCCAATTGCAGGAGACGTTCGAGAGGATGGTGACAACAAGCTCACCAGCCACCAAATGCTCAATCATATCTTCCACTCTCTTCTCAAAGCTCGGTGGCCATGACCGAGAACCAGATGTGGATGGCGGCAGGCAGTCGGAAGAGGGGTCGGGTATTCAGACTCGGCTCAGAGGCCCACCACAATATTGTTGGATCCTCGCAGCCGAGATCGTCATCTGCTCCACCACCCCGGCCACCACAAGAGCAACGCCCGGACTACGATGATCGGCTCGCCAGGCTCGAGGAGATTGTCCACCGTCTGGCGAACTAGAGGTCCTAGCCTCCACCGGCGCCACCGTCCCAATATCCAGTCGATCCCCCGCAGCACGACGATGAGACAGAAGACGAGGAGCTCGGGGACGTTCAGACAGAAGACGGGGATCTAGATTAGGGTCGAGTTTCATGTTTCCAAAATATGTATTTGTATTTTAAAAACAATCTTGTAAAAATAATTTTAATTTCATTATGAATATTATTATTTTATCTTCCTACCCGATACATTTTTATATTCAACAGATTAAACAATAAATTATAAAAAAATAATATATAAAATAAACAAAATTAAAATTAATATTTTATAAAAAAAATAAAAAAAAACTTTTGTAACGGCCTTAGCAATGGCTATAGGAATATACCATGTTAAAAATACGACCGTTACAAAGACCGGTACAACATGTACAAGAACAACTGTTACAAAAATCGAATGTAAAGCAATTACAAGAAATTAAACCAAATTACATAAATCACCGTTCCATGGGGAGGTACAAAAACTGATTAAAAAACCACTTCAAATAATGAATAACACGCGTAGGGGAGTGTAGCAATAATCGTTACAATATATGTTATATGTGCATTACCGTATGAACTACAAAAACCGTTACAAAATAAAAAGCGAGTGCTACAAAAACTGATGAAAAAACCGTTCCAATAGTGATACACAATTATCATAATCTTTGTAACAAAGGCCGTACCAACTTAGGAATTTATAATTACATTGAGCCGTTCCAAACGGAGATACAAAATCATTTTTCGGGTTAGGTCAACGGGTGAAACGGCTCGGTAGACCGTTACAAAAACCGATTAAATATGTAACGGCTTTGGTAATAGCCGTTGCAATTATTTTGTAACTCATGCTTTTGGCTCGGATTACCGATCGTTACAAAAACGACTACAAAAATTATGAAACCGTTGCAACGTTAATTTTAGTCGTTCCAAAAACCGTTACAATTAATTAATTTTTTTGTAGTGTTTATTTTTCAATTTCAATTAGAAGAAGTTTAACTAAAATCTTGCATTTCTTGTCCTTTTTTTTTTTCCAGGTATGGAGATATGTTTTTATTTGTTATTTTCTTTTCATAATTGTTATCGTCAACTTATTTTCGAATTTAAAAGTTTACAGTAGAAAATTCAAACTGATAGAGGGATTATTCATTAAATAGTAATTCACTTACTTTATAGTCTATAATAATTAACGGGCATGGACCCAACTACTAATTTTTTTTTATTATGTATATTGCTATTATATCTAACCTTTGTAGTGTTTTGAATTTTTTAATATATATATATATATATATATATATTCTTATCATATAATTTAAAAATATAAATATTTTTATTTTTTATTAGTTTCAAATGCCGTTAAATTTATTCTTAATAAAGAAAATCAAAACTATACTAAGTTTTCTTTTTCCTTTCAAAAAATTGATTGCAAAAGGGACAATTTATTACAAATTGTGCTTTTTCTAAGAGAAATTTGTTTATATCATAGGGCAAATATGATTCTATTTTTTTTTATAATGTATTTATGTTTATGAGTATAAAACTGACAATAGGATTCAATAAAATTGTACGCAATTAAAACGTTCAATTTCAAGAGAAAAATAATGACTTTAGATTGAAAATTCAATAAGATAAGAGGAATTATTCATTTAAAAGTAACTCAATTATCTTACGGTATCTATTATAATTAATGAGCATGAACCCAACTACTAGAAAAATAATTTGACTTCATGTTGGAAATTGAACATGATAGAAGGAATTATTTATTAAAAAGTAACTTGACTATCTTGTAGTATCTATGATAATTAATGGGCACGAACCCAATTACTAGAAATTTTTTATTATGTTATATTCGTACAATTTCTAATTTTTTGTTGTATATTTTTATTATTAACATATGCTTCATTTATTCTTACTTCCACAAAGTTTATTGAGCATCATTCAATACAAATCACATTCTTTTACAGAATTTATATATCACACGGTGGTAATAGGATAATATCTTTATATAATGTATTTTATTAATTGAATGACAAAAATAGTATTAAACTTATAAAATAATTTTAATTTGTGAATGTGCAAACTATGATCATATTTTATTCTTACTTTCAAAATGTTCCGTAAATACTATAAAAATAAAATGATTATTAAAATATGACATGCCATTATGTAATTAGAATTTATAAAAATACTATACAAATTATAAATTTTCGTGTATAACACGGGATTCATGACCAGTAATTATATACTCAATAATTAGTCGAGCCTAGTCAAATTAAATTTGAATTAAAATTCCCATTCAAAATCAAGTTTGTCCATGCTCTTCACTTTTCTCCTCTCATACATATATACTCTTGCATAAAAATATCACAAAAATTTAATAAAAAATTAAATCAAAATATTGTCAAAATCTTGAAAAAGTAGCCAATAGGAAAGCCTCCTCAAAATTTTAATATCATTTTATTAATATTTTTTTCCCTCTTGCTTACCCCATTCCCACCAACTCCAATTCCTCAAACAGCAAAATTGACCCCTACCCCCCCCCCCCTCCCCAACCCATCCCCACCCCAACCCCAAGTCTTCCTCTTCTTCAAATTTATACATAGAAACACGCACACCTTCCCTCACAAGACTCGATTCTCCATCAATTCTTTGTCTCCTCTTCTCGATCATACAAAATGTTGATGCTAGTTAACTGCTCCAACTGCCATACGCCGCTCCAGCTGCCGCCGGGCGCCGCCTCCATCCGCTGCGCTATCTGCCAGGCAATCACCCGCGTAGCCGACCCCCGCGCCGGCCCACCCCCATCCTATCACCCCACCACTTCCTCTTCTGTCAACGGCGGGTACAACAACTATTACCGTCCACCGCCGCCGCAGTCGCAGCCGGCTCCGCCTCCGTCGGCCCACGGGCGGAAGAAGGCGGTGATCGTGGGGATCTCGTATAAGTTCTCGAGGCATGAGCTCAAGGGATGTATTAATGATGCCAAGTGCATGAAGTATATGCTCATCAACCGGTTTAAGTTCCCCGAGTCCTCAATTCTGATGCTAACTGGTAATCTTCTTCTTTTCCCTCTTCAAATCCATTTTTAATTTTGTTTTTTCTATGATCTGCGTTTTTATTGGATTTAATTCAATTTGTTCATTTTTTTCTGATGGATCTCAATTTGGGGAATATGGGGTTTTTCTTTTTATGTGCTAGTTGAGTTTTATGACTCATTTAAGGATTGACTTGTTCGATGTCAACTCAGCAAGTTGCATTGTTGGGGTTCCAAGAACACAAGATATTGTTTTAAATGTAAACTAAGGATTAATCTTTTATACACACACGCGCGCGCGCGCACATGTTATATATTTGAACATTTTGCCTTAAAGTTAATAGGGCCATGTTCTTTACATGTTTATTGAGTCCTAAGGCTGTAATTTCCGATTGAAAATCCATTATTGAAGTTCCACAATTGCTTCTTCTGCTCTGGTCTTTCACTGTTTTGCCCTATGAGTTGTCTAAAGGAGTAGAGTTGAAGTATTGGGAAGCAACTTGTGCTTTGTAATGCCGAAGTCTTTATGCGGTCAATGGCTTTTGAATCATTCATTCAAGACTCAATAAATTAGTTTTTCATTGAGATCATATTGTTTCTGGAGACATATGCATATCAGGGCACCGTTCTTTGAACATTAGGAGAAGAAAGAGTGTGTTTGTTATACCATCTCGGAAAGGTGCACAGTGATCGAATACTTGAGGCAAAAGTTGGATTTGAGAAAGCAAAAATAGGATCATCAATGGATCTGGTGTAGGTGCTGTACAAAATAGTAATCTCTCTATTCCAAATTGTATCACGCAATTTGATTGAGCATGGAACTTTTAGATAAGAGTTAAAAAGATGAATGCTTTCAATAATTTACACTATTTTCTTTAAAACTAGTCGTTCAAAGTTATTGATCTTGAATCAAATGAGAGAATACTTTTGAAGATAAGTTTTTATTTTAAGAAATGGAATTCTATTTTTGGATATTTTCTTAATGAAATATAAACTCACTTTGAGATAGAGGAAGTAATTCATGCTCATTATTATGCCAATGATGCACACCTGTCCAACTGTAATAGCCAAAGAAAAGTGAATCTTACTTTTGATTTTAGAAAAATTCTCTAGTTTGCTGTCTTCAAATCAGGTATTATTGAAATGACTGCTGAAGAGATGGATCAAATCCTTATTAAGAAGAAACTGGAAATGAATCTCTCTTGTTGAAAACTGTTGTCAGAGAGATTGATTGTAGGTTGGGTCTCTCATTATTTGAAGTGATTTGGTGTTTGATAATTATCCATAAACCAGCAGTGAATATGCTGAAGATTGAACGTTTGACAACAGAGTTGAAAATGAAGTCCTGAAATGTAGGCCTAAAGTAAGGAATCTTGTAGTTGTTTGCACTACAGTTGCAATAATTGCAGATAGAAGGGATCTCACAACAGTGAAATCTTGATATAGCATCAACAATGACAAGAAAAGATTATGAGTGCTGAATGTGCCAACTGCAACGCCGTAATATATATGTGTACTTTTTTTACACTCATCCATTTAAAACAATGCCTTAGGAATCAAGACATCTTTATCAAGATTTTTTTTCTTTTTGATAGTTAGTAATTATTTGTTCCTCTCAATTTCTTTTAACAATTAACCGAAGGTTATCATATTTCCAATTTTCAGAAGAGGAAACTGATCCGTACAGAATTCCAACAAAACACAATATTAGGATGGCGATGTTTTGGCTTGTTCAAGGTTGTCAGGCGGGGGACTCACTGGTGTTTCATTATTCTGGCCATGGTTCACAACAGAGGAACTACACAGGAGATGAAGTTGATGGATTCGATGAAACATTATGCCCGTTGGACTTTGAGACGCAGGGAATGATTGTTGACAATGAAATTAATGCAACACTTGTGAGGCCTCTTCCCCCTGGGGTCAAGCTTCATGCAATCATAGATGCATGTCACAGCGGCACAGTGCTAGATTTACCGTTTCTTTGTAGAATGGACAGGTTTGTGACTTGAGTTTTATGCAGCTAGCTAGATTTACCGTTTCTTTGTAGAATGGACAGGTTTGTGACTTGAGTTTTATGCAGCTAGCATCAAGATATATTAACTGAAAATACTAGTGTGGATAAATAGCAAGGTAAATTCAGAGGTGAATTCATGTTCTTCATGTGGGTAGTAACCACCTCCACCTGGTGTTAACCATTAAATCAAAGTATATGATGTCATACAGCAAAATGTTTACATCATCAGGGGCATCTGATGCAGCTCAAAGGGACTTACTTGAAAAACTTTACATTAGAATCTGATGGTGAAATATCCAATCAGCATGGATGATTAAAAGTTCCAAGTGAGTTACGAACCTACCAACTCGGGCCGCGTCAAATTAGCCGTATGGTCGTATATGATTACCGGTCTATACCTAACTTGAGTTGATATCCACGTGGTAGCATCGAACTGCCCAAATCCAGAAATGGAACCTTGAGACTAGTGGGTTGGGTTCACCTGTCTTTATCTCTTTTTAGGGGGTGTGGCTGGATGGGGAAAAGATGTTTCACTTTTAATGAGAAGATATGATAAACGTGGCTGGATGGGGAAAAGATGTTTCACTTTTAATGAGAAGATATGATAAACTTTCTCTCTCTCTCTCTCTCTCTCTCTCTCTCTCTCTCTCTCTCTCTCTCTCTCTCTCTCAGTTTCTTGAAACTTTTATCTGTCCATGCAGAACCGGGCGCTACGCATGGGAAGACCATCGTCCTCGAACAGGCACGTGGAAAGGCACAAGTGGGGGAGAAGCCATATCGTTCAGTGGTTGTGATGACGATCAAACCTCTGCTGATACAGCTGTAAGTTTCCGTCACTCTGTTGAAATCCTTTCTAGTGAACATTTTTACCATCAAGTACTTCTTCCAACCAAAATTGACACAATGAAAACGTTGTACAGGCTCTATCTAAGGTGACTTCGACAGGCGCAATGACCTTTGCTTTCATCCAAGCAATAGAGAAAGGACAAGCAACTACTTACGGGAGTATGTTAACTGCAATGAGGTCTACCATCCGCAGGACTGACGAAGATCTAGGAGGGTCAGGCGGTGTTGTCACAACGCTTCTGACAATGCTTTTGACTGGTGGAAGTGGTGTTGGGCTGAGACAGGTATGCCTTCCCACACTTCTATAAGTGATTTTACATATAGTCAGGTATGCATCACTACACAGTAACTAGAAGCATTGATAGTTTGCCTCTTTTAAGTTCTGCTCTTCAACGTTCGATAAGACAAAATCGTCCATACTACTGTGGTTCCATAAATTGTTTAAGGTAGAAATAGATAAGGTAAAACTGCTGTCAGAATTTAACATGTTCTCTCTTGCTTGCAGGAGCCACAGCTTAGTGCTAATGAACCGTTTGATGTCTATGCAAAGCCGTTTTCACTGTGAGTTGTACGCGGAGGCGGCCTTTGTTGCAACAAGCCAAACTTTTTGTTCCTAACATCTGCATTGTGTAAAGCTCTCTACTTTTTATTATTATTATTATTTCTTTTTTTACTTTATTCATCGAAAAATTGCAGGCCTTGTCTTTTAATCAACGCAAACTATTTAATCTTCTTATTTTAGTTTTTAAATTTTTTGTTTTATTTTAGCTTGGAAGGCATTTGTCGTTGTTGTGGCACATATTGTAACATATAGTAGCATGGTCTATATTTGTTTGTGTTTTCATTTTCATATATCAGATTTTGAAACAGTAATTAAAGTAAAAATATATTTGTTTATACGTATTCTTATTGAAAATATATTAATTTGACGACAATTAATATAAAATATAATCTCATTACATAGTCTTATTTCACATAAAAATCTATATAAAATTGAAAATACACATCTTTCACTGATAATGAAAATACAAACATGCAGGCCTCTTTTGAAACACTTATTCAATTTTAAGATTTTAATAAATTAGTTCAAATTAATTATAAATTTGTCTAATATTTTATAAGTTTCATAATGTTATTTTATCCAAATACTTTATGAATTTATTTTTAAAAAAAGATACAACATTTTATAAGTTCTAAAAATATTTTTTTTAGATGTATGAGTTTATAAAATCTTTTAATAAATTTAACCAAAAACCCTTCTAACGAGTTGATAAGAAGACCTTCATCAACCCCATCAACATTCCTTGAACCATTAAGATTTGGATGAACTCAAGTTTCCAGCAGCAAAATTAATAAATCTAATGCCCAGAACCAGCTCTAGGTTGTTTAATACATTGCCAATTTTCCATTTTGTTGTATTTCACATATACACACACCACGCTTATAAAATTTACGGCGCCTCTGTATATGTGAAATAATATTATATATACTGTGTAAAATATAATCTATAACATTCTTTCATAAACCATGTTGATATTATTTGTGCATACACTTTACCATTTGCACCCGATGTTTAGAATCACTTTAGTTTCTACACGAAGAAGCTAAGATCATATAAAAACAACATCAATATGAATCATACTTGCAAGGTTTTATGACCTTACTCGGTGTCTGCAAGTCGTACAGAGGTAGTCTCTTCTTGCTCAATATTGTCGTTCTTTAGCAGCATACATTGCCTCTTATATCTTGCATGGTCCTTCAAAGCCATGTCTTCGTACTCCTATTACATTGCTATATATCATCAGATGATCCGTAAACGTGTGGATTTCGCAATCTGATTACTAACAAAGGAGGATGTAATATTAAGTACCTTCTTCAATTCTTGAGGGAGTTTGTACCACTTCTTGCTCAATTTCTTGCTCGTTTCCGCAAATGAGGAGCGCTTGATCACACCCCAGTTCGCCATCAGGAAGAAAGCATAGGAATTGCACGGCCGCAACGGAGAACTCCGTCTCTTGAGCATTTTCTCGAACACATTGTCTCCTTTCCCTCTACCCTTACTTCTCTTCTTGGAAACCGAACTGCTCCGTGAATCACCATAACTACCGGTACGGTAATACTTCACAGGAGACAGAACACCACTCCTCAACCTCGTCACAACCTCACCACTCGACCAAGATTCTCCACTCACTGCATTGCGACCTTGATCCTCCGGAGTTGAAGTAGGAGTCAAGTACGACGAAGATGGCGACGGTTGCAGGGAATCGCGAAAGGCTCCAACTTCCGCGATGTTTGCGTCGGGAAAAGAAAGGACGTCGCCGGAACGATGTTCCTTTTTATGGACGTTGAACTGAAGGGAAAATTGCAACTCGCCGGTGTCGCCTTGGACTTGAACGGTGTCGCCGGTGAGAAACCCGCATAAATGGAGAGGAACGGGAGGAGAGTGCGTTGGAGGGGATGGCATTGACGGGACGTCGATTACATGATTGCTATTATCATTACCATTAGCCATTGACGAGGAGATGAAGTTGAAATGAGAACAACAGATTGCAGAGTTTTGGTGCTTAAATGCTTTGGAGTTTTCCGACAGGGTTATGTTACAAAAGATTTATCGGCGCGACGGATCAATCATGAAACGCCGCGCTCCTATGTTGGTTGTTACTTGTTAGTGCTTTTTGGGAAAATTGTAATTTTCGTCCACTATTTTAAGTTCGATGATAATTTAAATCAGATATTTTTCAAAATAGCAAATAAGAACGTTAATGTTTAAAAAATGACAATTTCAGTCCAAATTGTCTTAATTTTGCCGGAATTAGTCATGTAATTTGCACGTGAGGTATTAAAATTAGGGATTTTCTCCCTCTGGCCAAAATCTCCTACGATTTTATAGTTGTATAGGGGAGAAAATCCCAAATTTTAATACATCACGTGTAAATCACATGACTAATTCTGATAAAATTAAGGCAATTTGGATTGAAATTACCATTTTTTAAACATTCATGTCCTTATTTACTATTTTGAGAAATGCTTGGTTTAAATTACCACCGAGCCTGAAATAGTGGACGAAAATTACAATTTTCTCTGCCTTTTTTACCAAAGACATTTTTAACAAAAGGTACTCACAGGGTATTTTTTACTACAAATTCTATTCCATCTTTTATTCTATTGAACGTGTACATATTATGTGTATAAATATGATATCATATATTTTCTTTAATTTTTTTATACATACTAGTCATTGTGGTACGTTGTTCCTGCGTGCATATAATAAATAATTTTTATGCTTTAAAAATATATTATAAATAAGAATAAAATATATAAACTAACACATCAAATTAAAAGAAAGGAAAAAAAAACTTAATTTATCAATTAATATAAAATTTGAAAAGTTGAATAAAATAATTATCTTTATCAATTGAAGGTTATTTTTGGCATTACAAAAAATCGGTGCGGCGACGTCATCAATCGCTATTTGTGCGTAAAAAAGAGGTTCTTTTTTATAATACTAACCGTCGTGGTACGCCGTTCCTGCGTGCATTAATAAATATTTTTTTACACTTTAAAATATATTATAAGTAAGAGTAAAATATATAAACTAATACATCACATTCAAAAAGAACGAAAGAAAGGAAAAACTAATTTATCAATTAATATAAAATTTAGAAAGTTGTAGTTATCATATTAATTGAGGGCTATTTTTGGCATTACAAAAAAGTAGTGTGGCGGTGTTATTAACCGCCATTTGTGAGTAAAAAAAGGGTTTTTTTTTATATATACCTAGCCATCGTGGCACGCCGTCCCTGCGTGCATATAAAATAATATTATACGTTTTAAAGTTATTGAATATAAGAAAATATATATATATATATATATAAACCAACACATTACATTTAAAAAAAAGAAAGAAAGAAAAAAAAAACGAACTTTAGGGGTATTATCGGCCAAACAAAAAATTGGTGTCGTGGTGTCATAAACCGCCAATTATGAGTGAGAATGACCTTTCCTTTGTATATTAGTATAGATAATAGTATAGATTATAAATAGATGGATACATAAGGATATTTTTGTGTAATTTTAAATTTGGTGTTGCGGTGTAAGTAATCGTTATTCATTAGTGAAAATAGAATTTGTTTCGTATAATAGTATAAATATAGATGATATGTATATATCAAATAAAGTAGAAAATAAAAGAGAATTTGCAATAAAATTCAATCCGTTCTAGTAGAGGTGGGCCCTCTGGGGTAACGAAGGACGTGTGTTGGTCCAAATCTTTTCCTCAAGAACACCGGTTGAGGTCCTGACCATATCACTCCGATGTCCCCAAATCAGTCAATAGTTCACAATATAAATTGTACCATCACATAGTAAAGCAACAAAATATTCAAATCATATACCTATTGGAACAATTTGTTTTATTTTTTTGACAAGAAAAGTAAGATTTCTCATAACATATTAAAGCTGAGCACAAAGACATCTTCAATCCTACAGTACAGCCAGAAACATAGGCAAATTAAGCTACAACATACTGTAAAAGATCGCCTATTACACAACCCTTGAGACTTCTCTGTGTCTTGACCAAGCAAGTTGGAAATTCTGCACATAGGATTGCACAAACAGAGAAGTAGCAGCAGGGGTGCAGGATATCTATCTATGTATATTATAAAAGTGTGAATAATTTGTAATATTTTTTATTTATTTTTTTTCTTGTGATTCCAATTGTATCCTTATCACATAATAATAATAGATCATAAATTTACGTGTACAAATAAGTAACTTTGTAATTAGTCTTATAATTGTTAATTGTAACTTACATAGTTGAGCTGAGAGCGAAAACAAGCTTGGTTTTGACACCAAAATTTATTGGTAATAACAATATATACCTAATTTTGGTGTCAAAATCAAGCCCATTATAAGTAATTATTTTTATATCATCTTATACTTATTATTCCACATTAAAACATTTCGTAAATGATTTGATCAATTTAGAACTTTATTTCGAAATCTCTTTGAACAACATGATGAATAATATAAAAGATTCATAACAAGGTTATTAGTAGAAAATTATGTGATAATTAAGTTTAAAGATAGTTCGCATAAGAAGTAAAAAATTAAAATAAAAAAAAAATGAAATGACTTAATAATATAATTTTTCTTTCTAAAATTTGCACAACTCAAAAAATTTAAATATTATTTTGTAAGTGAAACAAATTTAGAATAATCACAAGTTCAATAAAACTAAAGTTCAATTAGAAACAAGGACTTTTACAGCGCTTATTCCATTTCAATTCATTCCATAAAATGCTTTTATCAGTTTAGATTTTTTTTCACTCACATGACTCATGAGGAATAAATTGAAAAGTAAAGTAAAGTGATTATTACAAGAAAATTATATTATAAATAATTTTAGTGATGGTTGGTATAAGAATTAAAAAAAAAAAAAACAACTACTAATTTTTTTTCCCAATTTGTACAACTCGGAAAAAAAATGAAAACGTAATTATTTCATAAGTGAATCAAATAAAAAATATGGATTAATTCAAATGATAATTTTTCATTACAAATAAAGGACGCAAAAGGTAAAGTAATTGAGATTCAATTTTTTTTAGTTGTATTTATGTATAAGTAATTTAAAACTACCTTTAGTTAGATGTTAAACATGTATAAAATTAAATGATAATATGATCCTAACAGAATTGTCTATATCTATATTATATTAAATAATTATATTTTTTAGACTTTCTTTTAATGATTATATAGTTTAAACATTATATCAAGTGTTCTCTCTATACTCTAAAATTTCTATCAAAATTCCACATGTTTTCCTTTTGGCGCAATGTTTTGAGATTCTAAAATTTCAAATAAAACCAATGCATATGAAATTAGACGTCAAGAGCTTTTTCGTAACTAGGAATATAGGATATGATATTTTTCGGGAGGATTACAACTTTAGCCTCAACTATGCCACTAATTCGATTTTGATCCTCAAACAATTAAAGGGGACAATTTGATCCTCAAACAATGCATCTTTTGACAGAATTGGTCCTTTCCGTCATCTTGCCGTCAAATATAATAGAACATCTCATGTGCCAAGCCCGTGAGGCCGCTTGGATGGAAAAAAAACCTACCATTTCCCGCCTAGAAAAGTGGCCCTCTTCAAGGTTTATGAAGAAAATACTTATTTTTACTCATTTTAAAACATTGCACAAGCAAAAATGGAAGATTGGAATGAAATACCTCAAAAATAAGTTCAAGCTCTTCTTCTAAAAATAAATATTCTATTCATTCTCAGATAAAATTAGAAGGTTAATCTCCACTATTTTGCAATTGTGGATTTGAGCTCTAATTGTTGACATCATGGAATCCTCGCAACCCGAGTAGAAGGGAGAAATTAAAACGTTACCCTGTAATTTAGGCAAACATGATACGTTTGAACTAGGTTGCAAAGAGTCCATGATGTCAACAATGGGCAGAATATATATTTCTACAAGAAGAGCTTGAACTCATTTTCTGAGTCTTTCTTTGCCAAAGCTCTCCATTCTTACCTTTGCAACGTCTGGAAATGAACAAAAACAAGTGTTTTCTTCCTAAACCACTATTCATCGAAAAATGTAGTGTCTTTTTTCCCTCCAAGCAACCTCATGCACTTGGCATGTGAGGTATTTCGTTATATTTTATGGAAAGATGACAAATATGACGAAATCTAGACCAAAATTGTCACTTGAAATTTTGAGGACCAAAACGAATTAGTGGTATAGTTTGAGGAGTAGTGTAATTCTCCCGATACTTTTCTAATTTTTGACACTATTTATTGTACATCTATTATAATTTTCAAGTACAAATAAAGTTTAACTATAGAAAAGAATAAAAAAATATAAAATATTAACTATAGAGAACTTTGCTACTAAATAAAAGAGAATTAATGATTAAATAAATAAATACTAAATTATATATTATTTCAATATACCACCTTTGATTTCTATTTGCCCTATTAATTGTTCATATATTTATTCACTTGAATAATCCTATAATTATTGTAATATAAAACTTAAATTTGTAAATGTAGACATTCATATTAACAAACCTTGATAGGGTAATAATTTTGAATTATCATTTTAATTTTAATTTTTAGATATTTAGATTTTAAAAAAATAAAAATAAGAAAGATAATTGTTTTATACTATTACATTTACTTTCCATGGTGTTTTTTTTATTAGACTTATAAGAAGACATAAAGTCTAGAAAGTACTAAGAATAAATGATGAAAAGAAAGAAAGACGGAAACATTAACAATTTGTGGTTGGTCATTTGCAATATACTTTTTTTGTATTGTATGTTTATAATTTAGATTTTATCAAATTTTTATTGAAAGTATTAGAGAAAAAGATATAGATAATTTTTTTTGAAATATCACGTAATAATTATATACTTATTCTCATATTGGTTATAGAAATTTAATACAATTGTATAATTATATTTTAGTTTATATGTCAATGGATCATAAAAGACGAAGATTAGAGTTAAATATGAAATTTAAAGGATAAATATACGACCAAAGTAAGAAAATATACTAAAAAATTTTGATCTCTTATAAAAACTAAGGTTCCGAACTTATTCTTAGAATGTATTTAATTAACTATATGTTTTAAGTTTGATATTATGATAAATATGTAGAGTTGTGGCTAACTGAATGATCTTTTGTTTGTACACTTTTCATATTATCTTCGTAGCTTAGATAAAGGAAATTATTTTGTTTATCAATTTCAATATAGTTTTATTATAAATATAGATGCAGTTTATTTTATGTATTTTTTTGGTCTTGGTTGACTATGAATATTACTTAGATTAAGAAATTTCTTAAACTTATGAATAGGTGAAAGAAATTGCATATTTCAAATTTTAGCATATGAAATTATTTGATTTGGTCTTCTCTGTTGCATTTAAAGTGGTGTGTACATCATAATATTTAATAGTAAAATTGTTAATAATTCTTGCTTCTTTATATTTGATCTTTTCATAAATATTCTTTCAAATGGATTTTCATTTAACAAGTTTTATAATTATTATACTTCAAAATTAAAAATTGAATTACTGAAATGACAAACTTTTGATATTTATAATTAAATAAAAATTTAAAATTTAAATAAACTTGGATAGGATCGAAATAATACATATTGTATTTTCTTTTATACTTTATTTTAATAAGAGTTAATTAATAAGATGAAATATCTAAAGGTTAAAAGTGAAAGAGAAAACTAGAATTTTATTTTCATTTATATTGTTTGTTCTTGTGGTGTGATCATCAAGGTAGAGTAATATTTATTAAGAATATAAAGCCTTACAGAAAAAATATTTTGTAGCAAACATTATACTATAATTTTAAAGCACCAAAGTAAAAAGAAATTAAATAAATACATTTATTCGACTTTAATGTATTTTTATATTGTAAAGTATATGATGCACATATTTTTAAGTTTTTTCATGCATTATTTCCCTATATATTATAACAAAAGAAAATCATTTGTATATTTTTATTTATCTGTCTTGCTCTTAATCATTGTACATCTGTATACACATATACGTGGGTGTGTGTGTGTGTGTTTGTTGTGTGTGTGTATATAACTATACTAGCCCAAATTTACTAATAATATGAATTGACATTAGTCACATTACTAACAAAAATGCATATATTGCATGTAAAAAAAATATAATTATCATAATATAAACTAGGGTTAAATTAATACACTTTGCACCCCTATATCATGCATGAAGTGCATTTACCCCCCCCCCCCCCCCACCCAAACTATAAAATAAAATGCCCCCTCATGATATAGATTAATTTTTTTATGACAAAAATGTCCTTATTGTTTTTACCCCTAAAATATGTTTATCTCAATCATTCCCCTAAAACATAATTCGAATTATTATAAAAATTATATTTAACACAAAAACTATCCAAAATTTATTATTTTTATAATTACTATAGAATCTGTATAAACTCTATAAATTTCTCCTTATATTTTTTTTACATAACTGTTTAAAAGATTTACATAATTTTTTCTTGTGTTGTTATACATGTGTTGAACTTTTTTAAAAAATAAATTAATGATACAATTTAAAAATATTACATCGAACATAATACACTATACAATATGCAAATCTATAATAATTAATCTATAATATTCTATAATCTTTTGAGTAATTGTATGATATAATTTAATTACATATACCTGTACAAAAATTTATAGGTTATATAACATGCCTTTTTATAAAATTATATGCATTTACACATATTTACATGTATTTTTTAACATAAATATTTACTTTGTAAAACATATATGCATATATTGCGCTTGTAAATTTTTTGTATTACATAATTAATAAAAAGAAAACTATAAATTTTAAATACTATTTTCTAAATGAAATTTGAGTAAAACTTTAAATCACTAAAAGTAGTTTTGGCGAATTAATAAAACATGTCTTTATGGAATAAAATGAAATGTACAGGAGATAAGTGAGAAGGGCATTGTTGTCCTTTCAATGTCAAATTATTTTGTTAGGGGGCTTTTTGTTACCTTTCATACTTTAGGAGCCTAAATGCTACTACATGCATAGTTCATGGGTGCAAAATATATTTAACCCTATAAACTAACAAATAAAGGGGAGAAAAAAATGATTTTATTTTTAACTGCATCCTTTTTTGCTTTATAAAAATTAATATTTTTTATTCATAAAGTACCTATTAAGGTTCATTTAACATATTTTTATGGAATAATTTTATTTTTGGTTCACAGAGTTAGTCATTAAATGTTTTGCTACTCCAGGTTCCAACCTTATCAATTTCGATCGCTAAATTTTTTTAAAGTGATCAAAGTTAGTCCAGACCGTTAGTTGATTGTCTAAACTAACGGAGGAACTTTTGTGGTCAACTAACGTTCAATACTAACTTTAACCATTTCAAAAAACTTGGGGATCAAAATTGATGAGGTCGGAACACGGAATATCAAAAGTGATTTAGTAACTAACTTAGGGACCAAAAGTGAACTAAAAATGTCTCACCATTAGTTTAGACATTCAACTAACAGTCAAGACTAACTTTGATCATTTTAAAAATATTTCAGGACCATATTTAATGATGTCAAAACATGGGGTACCAAAAATAATTTAGTGATTAACTTAGGGGACCAAAAGTAAAATTATCCCTATTTTTATTTATAAATGTATTTTTATTATAATTGAACTATTTTATTGAGATAATACGAACCACGTGCAACACACGTGTTTCTCACTAGTACCCTTAAAAACAAGCCTATTCCAATGACCCCAAATACCCCATATCAATGACACTGCCAATAGAAACTGGTTGATCGTGCATTTATCCTCAAGATACCTCAGCCATATTTCAGCAGAACTTGGCCAAGCAGATGTCACCCCCCATGGAATATCAACTAATGCCCAACATTGTCTCGCAAAATCACATCATAGGAAAATATGACATTCATCCTCACTTTCAGTGCCACAAACTGGACAGACAACATTCACATCCAAACCCCTCCTTTGCAAATTAAACAACACAGGCAGCGCCCTTTTACATAATCTCCAACAAAAATGCTTAATTTATCAGAAAAATTACTTTTCCACAGAAAATTCATACCAGAGTTCACCACAAAACCTGAGGTTTCCATAAGCATCCCTTGTTATCGTGCATGTTCCATTTCAGCAAGTAGGTAAGCACTTTTGACACTGAACACTCCGTTTTCGTATAATGCCAGATTATGTGATCAAATACAACAGACCTGTTGATGGGGATGGAACTAAGGCAACAAATATCCATCGCCCAGAACATAGATTCCAGCTTTGTCATGTCCCAAGCGTCTTGAAACAGGAGAATAAGATCAGCCACTGTAAGGTCCGCTGATTGTGGAGGCTGACGGGAGATCGGATGAAACAGAAACGATCCCGGGAGCCACCGATCATGCCAAACCCGTATGTTTCTACCATCTCCAACTTTCCAACGACAACCCACATTCGTGATAAATTTTGCACTGATGATACTTCGCCATGTCGCTGATGGCTTATATCCTAACGTCGCCTTGTGAAAGATGTTCGTGGGTAATAGCGTGCTTTGAGGACTCTCGCAAGAAGGTTCTCCGAATCTGAAATTATTCTCCATGCCTGTTTGGCTAATAGAGCCAAGTTAAAGCGCCAAAGATCACGAAAACCAATACCACCACTTGCTTGAGCAAAGACGGGGCCAAGCAACCCAATGAATCAGACATTGTTTAGAAGAACTCCACCAGAAATCTACCAAAGTCGACTGCATTTCACGAATAAGAGACTTGGGCAAAAGGAAACATTGCATCACATAAATGGGGATAGCTTGGAGGACAGCCTTTACAAGTATTTCCTTACCAACACTAGATAGAGTCTTTTCAGAGCACCCCATCAGACGATTCTAAATACGACTCCTCATCCCCTGAAAGACTTCAATTTTTGCTCTACCAATTATAGACGGGAGGCCCAAGTATTTTTCAATTTCGCCGCCACCACCACATTAAGAATGGCAGCCAATTGGAGTTGCCGTGAAGTGTCAACATTAGGACTGAATACAAGCTCTGATTTCTCATAATTCACCTTCTGACCAGATGCCCTTCGTAAGTATTGAGTATCTCTCCAATCCCCATCATAGCCTCCTCCGTTGCTTTGGAAATATCAATGAATTGTTGGCAAAAAGGAGGTGAGATATCCTTGGAGCCCGTCTAGCCACCACAACACCTTGAATTACTCGTCTGAATTCAGCCTCCTGTAGCAGCAAACTAAAGATCTCAGAGCATAGGATGAAGAGATAAGGTGACAACGGGTCCCCTTGTCAGAGTCCACGACACGGTTTCACATAACCAAATGACCCGCCGTTCAAAACAAAGGAGTAACTGACAGAGGAAAGGCAGACCATAATAAGTGTAATAAAATCTTCAACAAAACCAAGTTTTCGCAATAACAATCCAACAAATGCCCATTCAATTCGACCGTACGCTTTACTCATGTCAAGTTTAAGAGCAAAGAAGCCTTTCCTACCCTTTTTATGATGCTTAATAAAATGATTACACTCAAAACCAAGAAAGACATTATTAGAAATGAGGCGTCCACTAATGAAAGCCGATTGGGATGGCGATATGACAGACTCCAAACACTCCTTAAGCCTATTAGCAACGACTTTCAACACCAGTTTATAAACAACATTACATAAGCTAATAGGTCTAAAATGAGACACACTTTCTAGGGATTTTATCTTAGGAATCAACACAATATTGATATGATTTAATAATGAAGGCATTTCATAGGAATTCGAATTTTAAGCACGTATCGAGTAATTTTCATACGGACTGTGTCCCAGAAGTGCTGAAAAAAGAAAGGAGGAAAACTATCCAGCCCTGGCGGCGTGAGTGCCTTCATAGAAAAAAGGGCAGCCCAAATCACAGCAGCCTCAAAAGGCCGAAGTAGTTGTTGATTTTGTTCAGCGAAAACTCATGGTTTCACCCCTCGCATCGCATTAAGCAAGTCATCAGGTGAAGGATCAGTAGAAGTGAATATCTGATGAAAAAACGTGGAGATGATAGACCGGATATCTTCTTTGCTAGAGCACTAAGATCCCGAATCATCACGGAGATGCTTAATTTGGTTTTCCCTAGCACGTGATGACACACGAGCATGAAAAAACTGAGTGTTACGATCTCCAACCACCAATCGGTGTTGTTTTGCATGCTGTCGCCATTTCACATATTCAGCAGACAGAATACCATCAAGCTCAGTGCGCCGCTCAGTGAGTTCCTCATGGGTATCCGACAACCAATTACCCTGCTCCAATACCTTAATACACCGTTCCAACCATCGAATCCGTTTTTAACACTTCTAAAATGATGTAGAATCCATCTAGTTAACGACTCAGAACAACAACTTAATCGTGCAAGTGTCGAAAAGCTCGCATCCCCATCCTGCCAACCATGCCAAGCATCAGAAACAAGTTGAGAGCATTTGGCCAGGCGAACCCAAGAAGCCTCAAACTTGAAACTGGGAGAACATCGCTCAAAGCTAAGGCTAAACAGTTGAGAGGATTGCATGTGCGTGATACAATGATTAGAATAGATTGTAGGAATATTATGCACCTCATACGTTGGAAACATCCTTTTCCAATCCCCGTTGCTCAAAGCTCGGTCCAAACGACAACGAACTGCGCCCAGTGCAAGACAGCGATTGCACCAGGTGTAACAAAACCCTTGAAAACCCAAGTCATCCAACTGAACATCAAGTAGAACCTTACAGAAGTCCCTCATCTGCCATTCTGGAGTAGGACATCGACTCTCTTTCTCGTAGGAAATAAGATGGCATTGAAATCGCCACAACATAACTAAGGAAAAGAAGAATGACTCTTTAGTGAACATATAACATTCCAGCCTCGCTTACGACACCCTGTACCCCATTCCCCACAAAACCCCGTGAACCTCCATCTGAGACCCTTCTAATCAACAGAAGTATCAATATGATTTTTTGATAGACTCATCAAATGATTTAATTGCTTAGATTCATTGTTGATTTAGTTGTACTATATTCAGTAATTACTTCTCATTTCTAACTTTTCACATTTTTTATGGGAAACAAATTTTCCAAAATATATTTAGTAAAATAATATTTTTTAAATTAATGAGAAACAAAAAAAAAAAAGTGAAGTACTTTATAAAATAGTCAAAACTTGCAATTCTTATAGTTTTATGTAAAATTATTTTTATTTTTATTTTTATTTTTTTGAATAAATCGACAGTATACAATTATATTGTGAATTTCAATGAATACATCAAATATTAATATCTAAGCATAATTTATAATGAGTGAACATGTACGATCAATATAAAAAGATAACTATTATTATTACGATTGAAAGCCACAATTCAATTTTACAAACAATTATGGAGAAATTGATTGCATACTATCCATTTCATGATTTATTTTGAAAAATGCAGTATTTTTATATACCTTACGAGTATTTTATTTTATAGTTTAACAAATAAATAGTTAATGTACATGGTTACTGTTCAGAAACAATACATAATATAGATTTAGTCGTATTATTTACAAGTTGTATTAAAAATATCATCATCTTATTATTATTATCTAAAATTCTATTTTTTAAATATTAAATATAAAAAATGGTTACATTGATTTGACCCAACACATTTGAGACCGGACCTACTTAGAACCCATTGATTCGGACCCATATTTGACTCGACCCAGTTGGACCCAACTCAAACCCGACCCAACCCGCCCATTTGACACCCCTACTCAAACCTCTTTTATTTGATAAAGATTTTGAATTCGAATTGCAATATATTATAAAATGTAATTATTCTATTTTAAAAAATTGAAATATCATAAACATCAAAGATATGATTAATATCAGAATAACTCTCAGGGAAACATTTTGATGTATGCAGTATGCACATCAATTCTCATCAGACTGAGTATTTATATATGGTTGTAAACTATTGAATGAAAATATTCAATTGGAATTTATTTTTAAAAAAAAAAATATGACCTATATAAACTAATTTAAAATATCTAAAAAATTAAGATGTATAAAAAAGTACAGACGGAAACCTATACAATACAAAAAGCTTCTGGGTTGAATTATATGTGTTTTCATTTTCATTTTTTAGTTTTAAGTGAAAAATATGTGTTCTCAATTTTTGTATAAGTTTTCTTGTGAAAATGATAGTATATTTGAATTAATTAATGTAATTGTATCTTATATTAAATTGTAGTGTCAAATCAATATATTTTCAATAAAAATATATATAAAATATATATATATTTACTTTTATTACTGTTTCAAAATTAAAAATAAAAATATAAACAAAAGAGCTAAAATCTCCCCTTTGTATACGGGAGATTAGGAGGTACCTGACAATTGCAAATTGAAGAAACAACCGAACAAGATGAATATTCATGCATTTTTTCTTGGGTCGGTTCGAGTCAAGTATGACAAGACTTTGACCTCGTTACCCAACCCCATCACCTACAATCGGTAAATAATTGCGTTGTCACCACATGGCCCAAACTCGGTTGTGTGGATTCCTACATATTTAGGCACATAAAACCACTTATAAATATTGATCAATCTGATGAGATTGTATAAACAGTTAAATACACCCAAATAAAGTATTTATTTTGTATTATGGATATCTATTTCTAATTCAAGAGCTCGATACTAATTATTGTTTTGGTTGAATTACTTAATCCGAACAGTCTAGTAAAATAGAATAATTAATACAAAGTTTTTTTTTTTCTGTCTTGTCCACCCAAATATCTCATATGACAAAGTAAAGGAGGCCTAATTTGAAGTATACATTTACTACTTTAAAGGAGGCCTTTTGTGGAAATGGCTTTTCAGAAGTTGGGTTTTGCCGACTCTTTTGTGAAACTGATCATGATGTGCATAGCTTCGGTTAGTTTCTCATTTATTTTAAAGGGGGAGCAATTTGGGCTGGTGCAGCCGAATCGGGGCATTCGACGGGGTGATCCTCTATCGCCCGTATCTATTTATTATATGCTCTGAAATCTTTAGCTTGCTGTTGCAGGATGCTGAAATACGGGGATCAATTCAAGGCCTTGTTGTGGCTCGTCGAGCTCCTCAGATGTCTCATTTGTTTTTTGCAGATGATTCTCTAATCTTTTGTAAAGCTACAGCAGAGGCGATGATGAAGATTGGAGTTGTCCTTGCCCTTTATGAAAGTGCATCAAGTAAAAGGGTAAATTTCGATAAGTCCGAGATGGTTTTCAGCCCGAATATTGGAGTGGTCCGCCAATTGGAGCTAGCAAGCATTCTGAATGTGGTCGTGGTGCCAAAGTTAGAGAAGTATTTTGGGCTCCCAATGGTTGTGGGATATCAGAAAGCAGCGGTCTTTCAGGACCTCCGCAGCAAAATCTGGAAGAGAGCCATGGGGTGGTCTGACAAATTTTTGTCGAGTGCTGGTAAGGAAATTCTTATTAAGGCGGTCCTTCAAGCGATCCTTATATTATGCAATGTTTTCTGCTCCCAACTTCTCTTCTGCGTGAGATTCAGTTCATCATTGCTGAATTTTGGTGGAGTTCTCCTAAGAATAGTCGCATTTATTGGGTATCTTGGTCGAAATTGTGTTTGCGAAAAACAGATGGCGGCCTTGGTTTTCATGAACTCCGCCGGTTTAATTTGGCCTTGCTTGCTAAACAAGCATGGAGAATTGCGACGATTCCAGAGAGTCTTTTAGCTTGTGTCTTGAAAGCAAGGTATTTCCCGAGAATTTCCTTTCACGATGCTTCTCTTGGTTTCAACCTCTATGCCACTTGGCGGAGTATTATGGCTTTCAAATTCATTTTTTATGTTGGTTGTCATTGGTAAGTTGGGGACAGGACAAGCATCAGGATCGGGATGGATGCTTGGTTGCCTCGGCCTTTTCACTTTCGGCCGGTATCGCTAAAACCTCCAAACTGTGAGAACATCATTGTAAGTAAATACTTGTTGCCAGATTGACAAGGATGGAACTTATCTAAATTACAAGTTGTCTTTTGTGATTTTGATGTGCAATGTATCTGTTCTATTCCGTTGGACCAGGCTTCAAGTTGGGATTTTCTTGTTTGGCACTATACTAAATCGGGTGCTTTCAGTGTTAAAAGTGCCTATATTGTGGCTGAGATTGAGCATAAACGAGCAACAGATTCATTGTTGGAAACTTCAGGGCTCCAAAGGCATTTAGAATGGAATTTCTTATGGAAGGCTAAAGTCCCGGGGAAAATCAAACACATGGGCTAGAGTTTATGTAATGGGGTTTTACCAGTCCGAGCTCGACTTCGGTGGCATCATCTTGAGATTGAGGATTCGTGCCCTATTTGTGACTGTGTTGTTGAAAATGAGGAGCACAACCTATTGCGGTGTGACTATGCCCGGCAATGCTGGGCGTTGTTGAATATTCCTTGGGAGTTCTATTATGCTTGGTAGGGGTCGGCTGAGTCATGGTTACATCATTTGCGGCTAAGTGTTCAGTTGATCAGTTTCACTTAGCGTTATCACTCGTTTGGGGTATTTGGGGACACTGAAATAAATAGCTATTTGAGGGAGTTCAGCGATCGCCGGTGGCTACAGTCCAATTGTCAAGAGCTACCTTCAAGACTTTAATCAGGCGGTGATCTAATTGTGCTCTCTTTGTTGCTGTCTTGATATCTGTTTGTTAATTTCCTTGGGCAGTTTGTTGTCCACCAGGCGCTTGTTTGGAAGTTTGGCCTGATCTTCATGCACTGTTTATTGTTGATGATTAGTGCATATTCATGGTTTTCCAGTTAAAAAAAAAAAAGAAGATATTGTTCTATCTAGATCACAAACCTACACTAACTTAAACATTTGAGAGTTTTAACTGAACATTAATCTATAGCTCATCATTTTTCTATTCGAGGCACCTCTATAAACCAACACCAATTTTGATCATACAATAATCTTGACTCGAAACCTACACTGTTTATTGTTGATGATTAATGCATATTCATGGTTTTCCAGTTAAAAAAAAAAAAGGACATTGTTCTATCTAGATCACAAACCTACACTAACTTAAACATTTGAGAGTTTTAACGACATGCTCTAGATTGTTGAAGCTCATCGACATGCTCTAGATTCCGTCCAGTAGGTTCCGCCTTTAGTAAGATTTTCTACAACGACCGCATGTAAGCTCTTTCACTCTCCTTCAATTCGAGTACCCTGGAGCGGTTTGTTCATGGGTCCTTAAGACTCAAAGGAACCAGTTCATGTTGTGGTTCACTATTTTGGAAAGACTCACCACAATGGACAAGCCATGGATTCATACTGCCAATCGATTTTGCTTTCTATATGATAGTCTGATTCTAGAGTCTCACGCCCACCGTTTCTTTGAGCACACATTCCCTAGGCAGTGTATTTCCTCGACAACAAATTAAGTTTCAATGGCCGTATAATGATTGGCAACAAGGAGTTCTTCGGGTGGCTAAACGGTGGCGAGGTAAGCATTTAGAGAACGCCGCATACAGAGCAATTTTGGCTCTGATCATATACCACATCTGGCAAGAGAGGAATTAGACGAGGTACCAAGGGAGTTTTACTAGTGCAAATACCGTGGGGGAAGTTCTCGAACAAGTCCGCAATAGAATCCTTTGCGAAGAGTTGCAGGTCTCCTTGCAATATTCGATCTTGTACAAATTGTGGAAAATAACGTGGACATTGTATCACAGGTGATAAAGAGCTACATAAACTTGTCGTACAGATATTCTTTTATATATACATGAAATCTACCTTCACCAAAAAAAAAAAAAAAAAAAAAAAATCAAAATTTTCACCATAATCAATATTTTATATCCAAATAGTGACCATGTGAAACACTTCCCATTGAGAATTCCTTCTTATTGTTTTCACGCAAAGTAATCATAATTATATGGGTTAACTACACTTAATTAGAAACCTTTTAAAAAAAATAAAATTATACTTTTTTTTAATAAAATATTTCTTTTGAAATCATACTTGCACCCCCAATGAGAATTCCCCATTTATAATTGTACCCCTTTATTTAGGCTTAGACCAAAAATACTGATCACAACAAAAAAAGAAATCAAATTTATAATTTATGTCTCATCAACATTACATATAAATTATTGATAGTTTGACTTATTTTTTCATTCATCATCAACTAGTTTTTATCCAATGTCAATGTTAAGAGAACAATACTTTTACTCCATATTGACTTTATGTTTACTATATTTACGCCTTTATAAGTATAAAAATTATTGATATGATATCTTTCAATAAGGTATGCGGAATGCAGAATAAGGTGTTCAAATGGAAAGTGTACTTTTTTACATCAACATTTCCATCTAAATTCTAATAAAAGAGGTATAATTGTAAACGAACAAGTTTAAGAGAAGGTTCAAGTGTAGTGTAAATTTTTGGGAGAATATAATTTTGTATTTTAGAAGGAGTCTAAATATAATTAACCCTAAATCGATTTATACACAACTTTTCAAAAGGCAAGTTGTTTTAATGAAGTTCCTATAAATAAGTTAGAAGTCATGAATTCGAGTCTCATCAAATTTGTAATTATTTATCTCGTTAAATTTATGTGCATAATTTATTATAATAAATATTTATCTCACTTAATATGAATTTATTTATTAAATTAATATATTTATTCATATTAATGTAAATTATGTCATCGTCGTATTTATAAAAAAAAAAAATTGAGTGGAAGAGGAAAAGAAATACTGAAGCAGTGGTCAGAATTTGACAGGGGGGATGGGCTCATGAACCGGCCGTTAATACCAAAGAAATCGAACCGGTTTATCTCAACCACTGGATAACAACACAGCACAGACGCAGACACAGAACTCACTCAACAGAGCAATCCTCTAAGCAACAAACAACAGTAAGGCAAGAGCTCTAACTCTTCCTCCCATGGCTTCCGCACCACACCTCGTCTTCTCTCCCCTTCTTTCTCTCTCTAAAGCTCCCGCTCGAAGGCCCCGATACTTCCTCCCTTCTACCAGCAAGCGAAATTCACTCAAGATTAAAGCTACGGCCCCGGATTTGCTGGGGGATTTTGGAGCTAGGGATCCTTTTCCTGCAGAATTGGAGAGCAATTTCTGTGATAAAGTTGTGGGGAATGTTAGCACAGAGCACAAGATTTTGATTCCAATTGCTTCGGCTTTGTCTCTGGCACAGCAGGAGTGCGCTCCCGTTTCTCAGCTTCAGCAGCCCATGTCGGAGGACGATGCCAAAAAGCTCTTGTTCAAGGTTTTTTCACTTTCTCCTTTAATCTTGAACCAGCGTCTACTTTGTCTCCTGATAATGGAGGATTGTATTCTCATTGGAATTAGCTATAACTCAACGTCACACTTGATAACGATATCTGCATATAGTTTTTACTATCTTGGTTAAATCGTTGAGGATGGTGGTCTTCTGTTGAAGTAGTAGTGAGATAATCTTTAACTTAGCAAGAAAACTGAATGTTTGTGGATGCACGAGGAATTTGATTTTTGAATGACGTGAAAATTTGCATATTCTTGCATTTGATTTCTCACACGTATTCTTCTTATGTTTGTAATTCTTAAAAGTTGCTGTTTGCAGATAAATAAAGAATTCTAGTAAGAAGAACACCAAATTAGGATAGATAATCAAAAGTGTGTTATAATTCGTCATATACGATTTTACCTTCGTGCAGGTTGTTGGGTGGAAAATTGTACATGAAGAAGGGGGTTTAAAGCTACAAGGTCTATGGAAAGTAAGGGATACGAAATGCGGGGAAGAACTCATCAACAGGATCACCAAAGCTGTTGAATCAACTGGGCACCTTCCATCTCTTCACTTGGATGCTCCCAACCAAGTTAGAGCTGAATTGTGGACATCTTCAATTGGTAAGCAACTAGATCAATCTGTTCCATGTATCCTGTTTTCTGGGGTTTCTGCATTAGCTTTCACATTTTGAGTAACTGGTTTTGATTCTTGTTGGGGTTAGTATTTTTACTTCATTTTCGTGAAAAGATTTTCAAGCTGCTGATCTTAAGTCACAACGTGGACAGTTTATCAATTTCAATGTTGCAATTGATGCAGGAGGATTGAGCATAAATGATTTCATTGTTGCGGCTAAAATAGATGAGGTTAAAGTATCAGATCTTCAGCCTAGACTGAGAGCATGGGCGTAAATCTGGTAATATGTCCTCTAATTCAGCTATCGTTCATCTGGTTTCTCTATATCGGCCTTAGCTCGATTTGTTCTGTTGGGACCCTTTCAGAAATTCAGTTCCTTTGAAGTCTTGATGCACAAATTTTGGAGCATTTGTCATATAGAAAATATAGGATCAAGTGTACCATTCCCCTCTGTTCTTCTCATTTTACGGTACTTTCTAATTGTTGATCATGACATACTACTAATGTCTGTACCATTTGAGTTTGATCTATTTAGTGAGTGTTAAAATGCTGTACGTGAACGAGGACATGTCTGATTTTTATACATCTTAAGTATTGATATTGCCTTCTTTTTCTTTGAGCTCATGAATATACAGGCAAACCGAGACATAAACGAAGAATGCGTTTGTAGTAACATGGTAATTATCTGCCTTTTGGATTGAACTTCTTTAGATACTAGTAATAAATATGTGTACTGCTCAGGTACGTCTATTGGTGATTCCTCTCCCTAAACGTGAGATTTTCCGGGCCCTTAAAAATTCTCTGGGAAAGGGCTCCGTAACATCTATCTCAAAAGAAGGAAGGACATTCGATTCGGCCTTCTCCCCATTCCCTCCCCACACCTCCACTTATCAGTCTGATTCCTTTGACCGGGGGGATGAAGATAGAGTCGAGTGAAGGGTGGGAAACTGATAGCAACTAACTCTCAGAAAAGTCATTGCACCTAAAGGGTAAATCAAAGTAGTCCCTGGGCTCCCATAGGGGCCAGTTACACTCTACCTGATGGACCAATACAATAGGGAGAGAGGGAATACACCAATGGTGATAGACTTGCCATCGAACCATAGAAGAAAAGCGAATGGAAGGCGAAAATTGTGAATGCTTGCGTGAAAGCACTTCCAACAACTAAACCAAAGGAAAATGCACTAACCTAGACGTGTTGCACGAGTCATATGATTTGATTAAAATATATGATTTGATTAAAATAATAGACTAATTTTAAAATTTAATGATTAGATGTGAAATATATTAATTAATTCACAATATAAGGAAATGTAATTCTCCAAATATTGATCAATTTGAAAAATTCTTTTAATATATAGAATAATTAAAAAAAATTGAAAATACTAAATATAGTAACTATATTATAACTTAATTGTTATCTAAATCGATGTGTCTATTAGTTTTTATCTTTTTTTTTTTTTATCTTGATTGATGGTAATATTTTCTTTTTGCTTGCTTGTAATGATTATTGAATAACTCGTTACGAAAATTGTACTTTTGCATGAAATATTTTTCTTAAATCTTACTTCAAGTTTGGCTATGTAAGTTGTTTAACAATTAAATCATACTATTATTTAATGTTAAACAATCAATTAATATTTTTCTATCGTTGCTCTTATTATTTGAGTCCCAAATTTCAAAAAGACCCCAAGGTTCAAAATAGAAAACTTTTATAGTGCTCTTTTTTTCTCAAAAAGTATCTAATATATATTAGCTTGTTAGGTAGAGATTAAATAAAAAAAATCGTAGTGTGACAACAAAATTTAGAATAAATTACCAATTAAAAACCCAAATAAATTGACTAATAATTAGGTTTCAAATCAAAATCCATACTAAATTTTGGCTTTTATATATTTTCGAGATAATAAATTTTTACTAAACTTGGCAGAAGCATCGTAACAGATTGATTCAAGATGAAATATAAAATAATTTTTTTATTTTGGATTGATTAATTAATCCATATTAGAGCCCATAATTTTTAAATTCAAGCTACATAAATCTTGCTCATGCGTATAAAAAGGAACCTACACACAAGATATAGATAAAACACACAGAGTTCTTGAATTAAACAATGTCCAGTATTCCATATCAACTCTCCATAAATATGATCAGTTTCTAGAGATTTTGAGCAAGGGCTATAGATCTTCCTAGTCGAGAGGAAGACAGACTTCAACACTGGCGGTCTTGAGCGAGCGACAAACAGGGCAGACCTTGGTGCCAGAGTCGCACCGTGTGCAGACACAGATATGGTGGCACGGCCACATCATCACTGTGGCGAGCTGCCTCTCGCAGGCCTTGCACTCGAGCCTCACCGGCCCCACCCGGTCTGGATCCTCAAACGACGACTCTGCATCCTCCTGCACTGTCTCTGCATAACGTCGAGCTGCATTAGCCTCCTGCAGACCCGCTTGCAGGGACATCGTCGTCCGCTCCAAACACCTCACCCTGATTAGCAGCCTCTCCGCCTCTCCCTTGTAGTGCTCCACCATCCTTTCCAACTCCGCATTCTGTGACAACTTCGCATGCAGTTGCAATTCTCTTGCTTTCAGTTTCTTGGCTGCCGTCTCCTCCGCCACCCGGTGGAGGGCTCGGTGATTCTTCCCCAACACTCCAGCCAACGCCTGCCTGAGATTCTCATTCTGCATGAAACAAAACCACCATCCTCTTCAGCACTAGTTAACAACCAAACCAAGAGAGACTCATTAGACTGCCACAAAAAACCAGTACGTGGAAGAGGACGATCTGATCAACTTGTTCGGTCTGGTTCTGGATTTCCATGGACAGAGAGCCAGAATCATCCTCATCAGCCGCATTCAAGAGGGACGTAAACGAGAAGGGCTTGAAGGGTGCGGCATTGTTTAGTGTTTGTTGCACTTGGGACTGGGCGCGGCCATTGAGCGCAACACCTGGAGACGCAAACTGGGTGCCGTGAAGATTGAAGAGGTTGATCTGGTTGGTTGCTGGTCCGGGCGTCTGTTCTCCGGACTCTGCCGCAACTTCCTTCATCTTCCTCTTGCGCGAATCCTTCGGCACTGCACCAGCAAAGCTAGAGACACCTCCATTGTTGGCAAACATTGCAGAGGAAGTGGAAGAGCAGTGGAAAAACAGGGGTGTCTGTCTGCAAGAAGACAACATTAACATAGGAGGAATCAGTAATAAAATTAATCATCAATCATCAAACAAGAGAAGGAAAATGAGACCTGTTGAAGAAAAGAAGAGGGGATGGCGTTGGAGGGCCATTGATGGAAGAGTAATAAAGGAAAGAGACTGAAACGGTGGCAGCGTTTGAAGAAAATCCATCCAACTCTTCATACCAACAGACGCCTTACTTCCCTTTCATGTTCATCACATCTCTTTGCAAATTTATAAGCACCCACTTCACTTCAAAATCTAAAAGTCCCTTCGGCACATCCGATAAAATTGGAACGATACACAGAAGATTAGCATAGTACCTGCGCAAAGATGACACGCATAAATGGAGAAACGGTCCAAATTTTTTCATTCCCCCCTCCCCAAAAGAAAAAAAGAAAAACTAAGAGCACAAATTACTTAAACAGAAAACTTGTAATTTATTTGGTGTTGATATAATGGAATTAAGCAATTAAATTGACCTGCAATTGGGACGGATTAAACTTACTAGATATTGTAATCTAAAATTTTGTTAAGACTTTTTTTTTTTTAAGTGAAAGTGATTAACTATTAATATTTGATGTAAATCGATTGCAATCATTCCTGTCGAATGTCAATCTTACAAAGATAATTACAACAATTCTATATTGACCAATAATATCAAATAAATTATATATAAATAACACATACTCTTACGGTAGAAATACCAAACCTACTATACAGTAGATAATATCCCATGCATTGGTGGCTTCGAAAAGTTATGGGACCTCAACCTTAACCACTAGGCTAAGAGATTATTGATTAAAATTTTATCAGACTTACAATTAGTAAAATTTTAATAAAGTTGTACTTTGGAGTTTTAATAGAGTTTGCCAATGATGCCCAGGATGCATTATAGGGTCCGTTTGGAATGATGGATTTGAATTTGGTTAAAGTTTTGAAGTGAATAGATTTTAAATTTACATGTTTGAAATATCCTGTTTGGATTTACAAGGAATTTTTGTGTAATATTTCAAATTCAATGGACTAACGTTTTTAGAGCATTTCAAAAGGATTTTAAAAATGATAAGTGTGGCATGCTGCATGTGTAGGAATATATTTTTGGAGGAAAATAATTATATATATATACATCATTTAGTGTTAGCTAAAAAGAAAATATTAAGCTTATAGTAATGTTTATATTTTTTTCATTGAAACATTAGTATATATAATTATATTTTGAAATAACTTGATAATAAGTTTTTTAATGGGAAGCTATTTAATTTTTTTATTTGTAATTTACTTTCTAATTTTAATTGGTATTAAATAGAAAAAATATTCCAAAAATTGAAAATTTTCATTTTGTATTCACTAATGATTATATTTTATTATTTTGCATCAAACCAATTAATATGAAAATAAAAATAAAAATAAAAATATTCAAAAAATTCAATATTAAAATAAAATTAATTTGTCAAATCTCCTTAATTTAGATTGTTTTTACAAGAAATTCAAGTTTAATAAAATTCATCAATTCTTTTTGTAGATTTTATTATGCCTATTTGCTATTTTTTGGTTTTTTGTTATATTATCTCTGTATATGTTATATTTTTTCTTTACTGTTATATCTTCAATGTCATTTATTTTTAATTTATTGACATTGAATAGTTTCAAACTAATTATTTAATAACTATTGTTAATAAAAATATAATATAATTGTACCATAATGTCAGTATTTATATTGAAACATCCTAGAAGACTGATGATTATATTTCATATCAACTTTTAAAACTGTTGTGCTATTAATATAAAGAAAACAATAGATATAATCATGTTAAAGTAATAATACGCATTTTGGATTATTTAATACTTAAAAAATCAAATAGTAAGATATTCATTGAATAGTTAAATTATCATAAGCAGTTCCAATTTAATAAAATTAGTCCTTTTATTTTCAAATATAAACTTTTTATTCTTAGTACTCATACTTGTTTAACTTTTCAGTTAATTTTATAAATTTATTCCTGAAAAAATATATTTTTCTCCGGTTTATATATTTATCATCTTTTATTTCTAATTTGAACATAATTCACTCATTTTCAATTTATTATTTTATTGTACTAAGTTGATTCTCAAAACTTATTAATTTACTTAATATGAAACTGTAATTATACAATTAGAATTTAGTCTGTAATTATTGTGTTTGTATATAGTTATTTTAGAATTTCACTTTTTATTGTTATCGCTTTAATGTGTGTTCACCGGCCATTTGATTTTCCTTATTTTTGTAATACAAATTATACATCATATATATATTTTTTCTAAATGATTTTAATTATTAGTTATATTTAAGAAAAACATAATTCAAATTGAATTAACCTTTAGTATCAAAATAATTATGTTAGATTAGAGGTTCAATAGTTATGTTAATTATATTGTAATAGCAACTATTATATTTAGATTTTACAGTAAACGCTATTCTTCTACCTTTGGTTCCATTTTTATCATTATTTTACTTTTATGATATTGTGAAGAGATAAAACAAAAATAATTTATATTTTTATCTTAGAAAAAGTGCTTTATTAACTTATGCTCTACCCTTTAGTTCCATTTAAAATAAAATAAAAAAACTAATTCATTTTGAATTCGATCTTGATAATGATTTATTACATAATATAAAATACTTTCGAAAATTCATATATTGTGGTGCTAATTTTTTTAATAAGCAAAATTAAAAATCTAAAGAAATAACTATGCACAAAATAAAAAATTCAAATAAATTCTATGAATGTCCAATCTATAAATACATCGTAGAGTTCTATTAAATTATGTATTATAATGATTGAAAATTTTTATTTGTGAAAAATATAATTATACAATTGAAGACACAACTAACATGGTAATGTGCTACTTTTTCATAAAAAAAAAAAATCACTTTTAAATATTACATTTTAATATTTATTTGCTAATTTATCAATGTATTGCGTATTCTTTTGTAATATATTATGCAACACTATATTTTTTTTTGTTACTTTTTATCAATATCTTTTATTTTCGATTTCGCTAATTGATTCATGATGTTATACTGATTCTTTGTTGATTATAGTAAAATCTTGATTTAAATTGACTAATCCCTTGTAAAGTATCAAAGAGTTCTATTTGTCTTGTGAGGGCCTATAATTATGTCAGTTGTAGTTACTACTCTATAAGGTAAGATCTCAATATCTTGGGGGAGGGGAGGACATGGTGCTTTTTACCTATTAATATTAAAATAAAAATCAAACAGTCATAAAGTCACTCTTTTTAAATTTTTAATATATTAAGATCAATTATATTCAATTAATTTTTATACTTATTTGTTATATGTATATATATAGAAATAGATAGATTTTAAGTTTAAAATAGTAATTTATATGTTATTTTAATGAGCCATAGTAAATAAACATTTTCTTAAAATAATTAATATTTATTTTAGCAAAGTAATTGTGTTGTAATATTATTTGTATATTTACTCGTTTAGATGGATGTATTATTCATTCTTTAAGTAGTTTAGAGCAATTCGGAACTTAGACTACTAGATAGTTTTTATTTTTTTAATAGAATTTTATTCTCTTATAATTAATTTTTATTTATTATTAAAAGGTGTACTTAAATAAAGGTTTAAATTTAGATTAGTACATGTAAGCTTATTCAAACGTTATTTATTTTAAATTTTATTGTGCCATAGTAAAAGAATTTTTTCTTAAAATATTTAAGATTTCTTCTAGCAATGTACTTGTGTCAAAATAATATTTGCATATATTTTTTTTAGTTGGGTATATTATTCATTCTCTAAGTAGTTTAGAGCGATTAGGACTACTAAATAGTTTTTTTTCATTGAATTTTATTCTTTTATAATTATTTTTGATTTATGATTAAAAAGAGTATCTAAGTAAGAATGTGGTTGTCCTTTCACAATGGGGAACAAACACTTATGAATTCATACTTTTATATATAGTATAGATTAGTTTATTGAATGGTTTTGAAATTCATCATTATTAGACTTAAAATCTAATGAATTTAACAAAGAGTTTAAAATCCATTGATTTATTTTATAAGTCAAACAAGTGAGATGGATTTCAATAATAGGTTTTAAATCCACAATATTCAAATCTATCAATCCGAATGCAATATAAGTGAGAGAGTGTTTGCGAGAGCTTCTGCTTTTAAAAAAGTGATTTTCGTTGAAAAAGTTGGAAGTTGTAGCAGAATCAAAAGTAGGTAGTGTTTAGAAAAATGAAAAGCGGATAAAAGCTAAACTGAGTACTGTTGGGGGGAAAAATGACTTCTAAAACAAGTTTAATTGATTAATGACCGTTTTATCCTCATGTATTAAAAAGATGTTCTTTTTCCTTAATATTTACACTTATCTCTTGATTATAATAATTATGTTCCAAAACAATTAATAATTTTTATTTCAATTAGGACATTTCATATTTAAATTTTTACAAAATGATTATCATTAATTTTATTAAAATATCCAATAATAATAGAAAAATTGATTTTTAATTCAATAATGTTCCCTTTATGTAATATAACTATTCATTCATGCACGATAAATAAACCTGCATGATTGACCAAAAAAAATATTTTTTAATTAATCATAACAATTTAATTTATATTTTTCTGTGATTTAGGAATAATATCATATAATATAAAAAATAAAATATAAAATTGTTATAATATGAAATATGTGAAATTATAAATTTTGTTAGTGATAAATTATTCAAATTATTTGAAAATTCTAACATTAACTTTGGATGAGCAATTTAAAATAAATTAAAAAGGTTAAAATTGAATTGTAATTATTATAATGAGGATAAAGTAGTATAAAAGGAAATTGAATTTATTTACAAAAAAATCGAAGCAATTAGAAGTACCCCGAAGGTGCTTTCAACTTGTGACTTAAAAGTACTTTTCGTAGTAGTTCCATAAGTAGAAATTGGCATCCCAAACATGTCAAAAGTATTTTTCTGCATCTAGAAGTTAAAAAACATCTTTTCGAAACTCGTGCAAACACTTCCTGAATTTGACTCAACTCGTGCAAACACTTCCTGAATTTGACTCAGGGATTTCATGGCAAGAGACAAGCTACCAATATTACAAGATTTGCCATTAGAAAGGATTTTTTAATTCCAAATCAGGTTTCATTGAATTGAACTAATCACACATCAGGTGTAATACACTTGTCATGTAATTGATCATTCTTCTTGAACTGTACCCCAATCATATTACAACTCATTATACTTGCAGTATAGTTAGTTCAGATCCTATTCGTACTAAAATTTTCCTAATGGAAAATTGATCTAACGGTTAAGGTCGAAGTCTTATTACTGAACAAATATAAAATCTAATCTGAGTCAGAGATCGAGGTCACTCCAAGTATTCAGATCGAGTCTTCAGGAATCCAAGAAGAATAAAGATCGTTAGGCTCGTCGGGTAGTCCCCAACGAAAACCCTCTGAAGTCTAAATCAATTCGTTGTGAGCGGAAGGAAAGGTATTAAAGGTTTGTGTAATAAATAACATACCAATAAATAAGGCGGCTGAGTGTATTTACAAGGCTAGTTTTCAGTACTTGTACAGATCCACATGGCGTAATCTTGATATTTCCTATATTAAGTGATCTACAAACTTTATTCCAAGTTTTCATGTCGGGACGATTCGGGATAATATGATCTGAATAAAAATACATAAATCTTTATCCTATAAAAATATTTTGACAATACAACGAGTGTATTTTAATCCTTTTGTTTTGTTAGTAATATATCCCCATCAAAATCTATGGAGAAAAACAACATTAGCTCATTGTGACGACATGAACTCATGATGTCCACACTCCACATTCTAACAAATTTTATAGGTTTTTTTAGAGGAACAAATTTTGTAGCTAAATTATCCAAAATCAATGGAGACAAACAACATTAGCTCATTGCAACAACATGAACTCATGATGTCAACAAGTATCATCCAACTTCTAGTTAAATTATATACTATTTTTACTCTACCTTCAGACCACAAATTTTCCCTTGCCATTTCTCGTACTGCACAACCTAATGTAGTACAACTTGTACCCTTTTTGTCGTACCAAATGTCCTGCTTACCTTACATATATAACTTTATTTAAAGGGTGCATTGCGTCAACATCCCGTGAGGTTAGGTTAAAATATACAAATATTTCTTAATTTTTGCAAAAATTATAATTACACGTTTTGAGAAAATCAGTGTAATATTTTTGTAAAATTACAGTTACACTCCTGACGGGTGTTAGTGTAATGTTTTATAAGGAGTAGTTGTGTAAGTTTTGTCTTTGAATAGAGGATGTAATTGTAATTACAACTATAACCTCAAAGAATGTATTTATAGTTTTACAAAAAAAACAGAGGATGTTTGTGTATTTTAACCTAACATCATAGAGTCGCAATGTAATTTACCCTTATTGTAAAGTGAAAAATCTTGTTCCCATCAAACTTACACGTATTTCATTAATTATTATTAAACAATCACCTCATTAAAAAAATTTAAATTATTAGAGAAAAATATTTAATAATAATATCTTAACACGCTATATCACGTGTAAACTCTACACTAGAAATTTTGGGTGGTAACAAAATTCTCATCCAAAACATTTTGTTGGGTTTGGTTCGTATCATGTTAAACGATTGCATCATCTAAAAATTTAAATTGTTCAAGAGAATTATTTAATATTAATATCTTAACAGTTATAATACAGTTATCATTCATTCAAAAAATAATACATAACTAATATTTTTCATAAAGTATATATTTACTCTATTACAAACATTATAAATTTATTATATAATTAATTCAATTGAGTGTAATCCAATTTGAAAAAAAAAAGGAAAAAGAAAAAGGGAAGTTCTTGAATTTTTGTTTTGTACTTGTGATAGTATAAACGGTGTACTGAGTGCTCGTGCCCATAACACGCCCAAAGGTCAGTCTACGAGCGCTCACGTGGTTGGCTCGCTCCTTTCTTCCAGAGTAGAGAGATTATGGCTGCGTCTGCTGCAGCAGCGATTGCCAGTCCTTCGAGATGCGGGTTGTTCTCCTCTCAAGGTTTGTCATCTTTGTAAACCGGTAGTTGTCTGTTCAGCCCTTTGATGCTGGTTCTTGGTTCGTTGTAGCGTGTGCATTATGTATGTGTTTGGTGGTTGATGACTGATTGCAGGATTTTCTGGGTCGACCCGCAGCCTGCAATGGAGGAAAAGTGAGGTGTGTAGTTGTGTATTTTGCTTTGTCGGTTGATGGGATAGTGTTGAAGTTCAATTTTTCTGACTAGGATGGACAATTTCTCGTTTCTTGTGTGTTGAGGGTTTGGGTCTTGTTAGGCAGATGAAATTCAGTTTTGTGTTGTGAAGGTGTTTGACGAAATGACGTAGTGGGCTGTGAAGTTGTGTGTTGTGCTTCGTTTTGAGAGCTTAATTCTAAGTAACTTGTTGATTTCCTTGCGTTATTAGGATAATGGATTTGCATTTGGTTGATACGAGGCTGTTTGAATGTCTGTCTTGCAGAAGCGGAATGTGAGGAAAGCTGTTAGGGGTGTAATAACCGCGAAAATTGAACTTAGCCCTCCACCATACTCTCTTGTAAGAGATAAATATTTCTTGGGTGTTGTTATCTTCTTACTCTTCTTTACTATTAGGGTGCATTTGGATTTGGGGAAAGTAATTGGAGAAAGGATTTCAAACGAATCCGTTTGAAAAGAATTTGAAATCCGAAATCCATAACGTTCAACAAAATATAGTGCGAAATTAGAATTGAAGGGTTTGAAATCTTTTAAATGTAGAAGGGATAATTACATTTACGCTCCCTCACCTATTATCAATTTACACAAACCACCCCTGCCTTTTGAAAAATTACAGAAACCACCCTTGTCAGCCATTAAAATCCAAAAATACCCCTATTGACCTGGTCAAACTTTAATATAAATTTTGAAGGACAAAAATGCCCTTAGGAGTGTTTCTGTAATTACTAAAAGGTAGAGGGGTGTTAATATAATGTTTATGACGATGACTAATATGACCCATATTTTTTTTTATTATTTATATCAAACTTAAATTTAAATTTAAATTATTTTATTAACTTTTTTTAATTGAATCTATATAAAATTACAGTTTTTAATAATTGAAATATTAAATTATTCAATTAATATATATTTATAAAATTAGTTACTAGATTATAAGTTTGAATTAAAAAATTATCATACTTGAATAAATTATTTGAAATTATTAAAATTGAAAAAATATTTATCCTCTATTTTTATTTATAACTAAAGTTTATTAAAATTAATATATTGTAATTCAAAATAATTTATGAATTTTATATAAACCATATCAGAATTAGTAAAATAAATAATTTATTTATTAAAAAGATATTTTAAATTATTAATTTTTTTAAAATTATCCCTCACCCCCGCCACCCGGCCTGTGCCCGACCCCTCTTCCGTTTTTACCCGCCTTCGTTGTCGCCCTCCTCCACCTTCATCCGCTATCTAAATATGTATGTACAAAAATATAGATATATATCATATATGTATAAATATATATTTTTTATATATGTATAAATATATATATACATATATGTATAATTTATTAATTATAGTAAAATTTAAATACAAATAAGCATAGTGGATAAATAATCTTTTAATTTTAAGAATTTAAAATAATTTATAAAAGTGTGATAATTATAATTTAAATATATAGCCTAGTAACTAACTTTCTGTAATATATTAATTGAATAATTTAATATTTTAATTATTAAAAGGTGTAATTTATGTAAAGATTCAATAAAAAAAAGTTATAAAATGATTTAAACTTAAATTTAAGTTTGATATAATTTATTAATTTTAGTTATAAATAAAAATAGAGGATAAATATTTTTTTAATTTTAAGAATCTAAAATAATTTAAACAAGTGTGATAATTATAATTTAAATGTATAGCCTAGTAGCTAACTTTATAAATATATATTAATTGAATAATTTAATATTTCAATTATTAAAAATTATAATTTTTTATAGAGATTCAACTAAAAAAGTTAATAAAATAATTTTAATTTAAACCTAAATTTGATATAAATAATAAAAAAATATATGGGGTCATATTACTCATCCTCATAAACATTACATTAACACCCCTTCTATCTTTTGGTAATTACAAAAACACCCCAAAGGGCATTTTTGTCCTTCAAAATTTTATATTAAAGTTTGACCAAGTCAATAGGGGTATTTTGGGGTTTTAAATGCTTCCAGGGGTGGTTTCTGTAATTTTTCAAAAGGTAGGGGTGGTTTGTGTAAATGAACAATAGGTGAGGGGGTGTAAATGTAATTATCCCAATTTAGAATTATTCAAACAAATTTAAAGGATTTGTTATTAAGGATTTGAAATCCATAATATTAAATCCTCGATCCAAATGCAGCCTTGTGTATTTTATGTTTCTTTGTTGGTACCTCTTTAGGAACATCGAGCTCCATAGTGTATAACTGCGGAATCTCGGATTAACAATGTTGTCATCTGATATGGTGATTGGATGTCATTACCATGGCATGTTTGTAATGGACCTTCATTGAGCATGTAGGATGCGTTGGAACCTCATATGAGTCGGGAGACATTCGAATACCACTGGGGGAAGCATCACAGAGCCTATGTTGATAACCTCAACAAGCAAATAGTCGGTACAGAATTGGATACAAAGACGTTGGAGGAAATAATACGTGCTACATATAACAATGGTGATCTCCTCCCACCCTTCAATAATGCTGCACAGGTATATATATGTCTTTCTCCTTCTCATTGCTTGTGTTTGCATTTTGAGGACGTACACGACTCTTCAATTTTTCAGTTCCTTAAGAATTGATGCCAATTTTTCAGTCGAGCATGTTCTCATATCCAATTTTCATCATCTGTCATTTGATAACTCAAAGGAGTCCACAGTGATGGTCTAATTCATGATTAAAATAAATTTCTAAGATATAGTCCCTTTACGTTGCTAGGTGTGGAATCATGATTTCTTTTGGGAGTCTATGAAACCTGGTGGTGGAGGTAAGCCATCCGGAGAACTTCTAGAACTAATCAACAGAGACTTTGGTTCTTTTGAAGCCTTTGTTAGTGAATTCAAGGCAGCTGGAGCAACACAGTTTGGTTCTGGTTGGGCTTGGCTCGTGTGTAAGCACTTCCAGAAATCCCTTTTGCATCAAGAACCTGTATGACATTATTTTCAACATTTACTGAAAAGGGATAGACTGGTTGAAAGCTCTCTTTACCTGTGCAGATAAAGCAAATAGACTCGATGTTGGAAATGCGGTGAATCCCCGTCCATCGGATGAGGACAAAAAGCTTATTGTGGTGAAGAGCCCCAATGCTATAAATCCTCTTGTCTGGGATTACTCCGTGAGTACCTATATATGTCTTCTTTATGCTCTATATGGGTTCGCGTCAATGTCTTTGTTTTACATAATTCATACTGTTTCGGTTGATAAACCATGTACATGTTGATTTCATCTCAAATGTTATTGTGTTACCAACTCTTTTCCTTGAGTATTTCCTATACATGGCCTTTTCTCAAACTTCGTTTTCTTTCTGTTATGGTTCTGTTATTGCAGCCACTGCTTACTGTAGATGTCTGGGAGGTAAGAGATTGAAACTTTTAACCCTCCCCCCCCCCCCCCCCAAGGCCTTGGAAATGATTTCTAACCTTCTTGGTGTTGTTTCCTACTTTTGTTTCTTTTTGGCAGCATGCTTACTACCTCGATTTCCAGGTTAGTCTTCTCCATTATTTGTGATTCTTGGCTTACTTGCTTTCTCTGTAGTATAAGCAATATAACGATATCATTATCATGCCATTTGTTCCAGAACCGGCGCCCAGATTATATATCTACCTTTATGGAGAAGCTTGTTTCTTGGGATGCTGTAAGTTCTAGGCTTGAAGCTGCAAGCGCTCGGGCTCTTGAGAGGGAAAGAGAGGAAGAGAAGAAGAGAACAGAATATGAAGGGGGCGACGAAACAAACTCAGAAGCAGTGGAAATGTATTTGGAAAGTGATGCAGACGAATCCGAGGCTGATTGATTTCATTTTAACAGCGAAAGAATTTTGCATCAGAGTTTTGTCTTGAAATTTTTGATATAATAATAGAGGCTTAGGAGGAGAAGACAGATTGTATCAAGTATGAAATTGTTAACATTCCCCTGCCCTTTCATCTAGCATAAAATTAGATTTGTGTTACTTAAACGCCGGCCACCTAATTTATTCCAGAGCGATGCTCGCTGCAGGTGAAACGAGCAAGCGTAGACGTTGAATGTTTCTTTCATGATGGAAACAAAAGCTCAAAAGTTGAAGTTGTATCTCGGATACTAAAATTATGAAAGCCTCGAAGTAGAAACTCTTGAAATGTTTCTGGATGTCCTGAAGTGTACAACATAAAACCTTAAAATGTGAAAAGTGCCTGCCTAGCCCCTGTTGTATGAGAGGCATTTACTAATTCTGAACTTAAGGTGGCTACAAAAATAAAACAGTGAAGACTATGGTCACTTGAGCAGCACAGATAAATGACAATCACCAACAAAGATTTGCAGACAATATAAGTTATGTAAAACCCATGCATCACTAGGATAATAAGAATCAAAATAACATTAACAAGAAGTGAAAGAAGGGATGAATAAGAGGAGAATTTTTTCACATCTGGAGTGTCAACAAGGTATGTCCAAAGTGCTATGGATCGAACGTCCTCTTAGCAACAAATTCAGCTTTCCTTGAGGTTCGAGAGCATTTCTTCAGCCTTCGAAGGAGCTCAAAGGTTGACGAATGCCCTTCTCTAACAATTCATAGTAAGGGTGAAATGATTCTGATACCCTATAAGCTTTACCAAGGCTGGTTGAAACTGTAGTGCATAGTGATGTATCATGGGCACGGTTTGGTTCCCAGACCTTGTATTAGAGACGCAAAAACCTTGACATCAGAGCTGAAAAACAGCATCAAGTTATCAACTGATGTGAGAAAGCAGAAACAGAAATTTGTACATGTACACAGTGCTTCAGTGTTGCTCTTACAGGTTAAGGGGCTACCATGGGCACAAGTCTTCAAGGTTTCTCTTGTCCGCCTTTCATGTCTGCTTCTTTTTGTACCCATTTGCAGAAGCTGTTTTTCAGCTTGTAATGAAACAAGTGCCTCAGAGTTGTCTGGTTCATACACAAATGGAGTCTGGAAAACTGCATAAGATCTATGGACTCTTTACCAGAAAATTAAAAAAATTAGCTTGTATTTATCATTGAGAAGTCTGGATCTATGATTCACTGATCCTCCTATTCCAGACATGGAAGGGTACCTCCAAAAGTATAGTTGGTTTTGACATTCAAAGCCGTACCCGTGGCTGCTTAACATCTCTTTATGATGCCTGTTCCATTGAACCCCACATAACTATCACTACAAGAAAAAAGGTTTTTCGCTACCATGCAGTAATCGTAACTAAAGGCCGAAATTCATAACAAAAACATTTTTGCTACGAATTTTGTCCATAGTCTATACAGGCGTAGCAAATACTTCGCTACGGTCAATATTCGTAGCAAATACCCTTTTGCTACGAAAAAAATGCTTTTGTTACGATTTCATTTTCGTAGCAAATATAGTAGCAAAAATAACGACCTTTTGTTACGGTTATCGACTCATAGTCATTACTTTGCATTTGCTACGAGTAAATTAGCTTTTGTTACAATGGCAAATTCGTAACAAAAAGGTCAACCAAAATCATCATCTTTTGCTACGGAGCTCTAGTTGTAACAATAAGATGTTGCATTAACTTTTACTACGACCATTTTGTTGTTGCAAAAAACTAAAATTTGATAATATTTTTTTATAAAAGGTACCCTCATGTTGTTTACAATATTTATTATTTTAATTTTTTGATAATCTTATTTATATTAATAATTGAAAGTATTATTAAATTATCAATATATCTAAAAATTAAATTACATTAGAATAAATTTTATAATTAACTAAAGCAGTATCATAAAATAACTTGCAGATGATATAGAACTAATATTTGTACCAATATTGAATAACATAATTAGAAAACTACCCATAGCACATATTACATATCTAATAAGTTGACAAAAGGTACAATCTCCTAATTCAAACATGTACAAATTACACAGTCACTAACCAAAAAAGTTAAAGTTGCATATATATATATATATATATATATATATATGTAGTAGAACCCATTGCCTGCCAATACATGCATTTGACAAAAAAGTTACACATTAGCTTGTTCAAATCTCCATGACCTGAAATATTTTAACCATAAAATCGAAATAAATAAAAATACAAAGAATAGTATATAAAGTTGAAGGGGGAAACGAAAGACACACATACGGGACTTCTTACATTGACAAACTCCCAATAGACACATTGGTTAACAGCATCTCCGATGGTGATAACATCTTTACTAGGTCGTTGCAACTTCTCATCAAGAATGTAGGCTTTCCCAACATATGCCCTCACAAATCCAAGTGGAATCCCCTCTTGGCCAATTGTACTAACCACAACACCTTCAACAACAAATTTTTTGAGTATCTGATGACAAAATAAATGAACCTTTCCTACGGGAGCGAGACTCCAACCAAACATCAAGGATGCTTGGGTCGTACCTTTCATCATCATCTAACAAACCATGGTAAAAAGATGAAGGGTATAAATTTTTATAAATTTAAGCTTAAAACACTCGTAAAATATTAAGGAGCCAACTAGAAGGAAACCATACCTCTTGTTCCATTACTGCAAATGAAGTCCTCCCAGTTCTATGAAGACATTGCTTCTTGGAAACATTTACCGCATTCTTCCTAGCAATTTTCTATCAAATAATTTAAAAATAGAATGGAAATATTCACTCGCTTCGGGAGGTAAAGTGGTATTATGCTAAACCAGAATGTTTTAACAATTAGCGTATAGATAGGTAGTTCAAGTATAACAACACATAAAAGTATGAAAACTGTACATGAACGAGAATAAGAGTCCAACCTCCATGATAACCCTTTTCTTGGAGTTCTGTTTTTTTTTTCTTCGTCTCCATGATCTCTAACATTGTTTTCCCATGCCTGCTCTTCTTTTCCTTACCCATACCTGTCAATCGAAATTGACATGAAAACTTAAATTTTGACCATAATCGATTAACATTTATTATGGTTTTACCTATTGGCAAAACATTTGTCATGCTTTTATCTTATAGCTAATGTTTGGACCTCGTTTTTAGAAATAACGGATAATTAATAGTCATTGTTCAACCATGATTAATTAATATATGTCATTGTTGTATAACGATGGTAATTAACCATAACGGAAAGCTATATTTCTTCTTGTGATAGTTATTGGTATTTATAACGAGTAATGTGTTACAAGTTACTAATATCACTGGATGAAATTAATATTTAATCATGACTGATTGTTATGGTTAGAAATAAATAACTGTAGTAAAATATTAATCATTGGCCACGGTCATGCAATTGTGGTTTTTGCAAGTGTAGTTAAACATGGGTTAAAAGCAGACACCCCCCCCCCCCCAACGTTTGGGTTGTTTTGCACATTGCCCCCCAACCGTTTTTTTTTTTACATTCAACCGCCCAACCTTTGAGTTTTGTAGCACTTTTCCCCCCAACCATTTGTTTTTACATTTCTGGCGAATCTAATTGGAATATTCCATTATGTGGGATGCACACGCCTTTGGACGAGTTATGGATTGAGTAAATTTGTAATTTCATCCATCAACTTAAAAATAATAATAAAAAAAAATCCAAATTTTGAGCTTTTGACTTTCCCCTCCTTCATCACCCACCTTCACCCAAATTGTCAAATTTTGGGTCTTCACATTTTCAACCACCGTCCACCTCTTCGTCGCCATCGTCCACCTACAGCAGCTGCACCACCACCTTCGCAGCCGCCGCCCTTCTGCACAACTGCCGCCGACATCCTTTGCCTCTCCTACAATCTTTCCCCTTCTTCAAATTTTTGGTATTTCCACTTCTCCAAATTGAGTTCCACTATTATAACCACCAACTAATTTTCCTTCAAGGAAGACACATTTTTGGGTTGTTTTTTGTTTTTTTATTTGGGTGTTGGGGGGTGGGGGTGAAGGAGGTGGGCAGAGGCTATCTTGGGGGGCCGAAGGAGGTGAGCGAAGGTGGTTGAGCAATGGCTGAAGGTGGCTGCAATGGTGGATGAAGGTGGTGCGATGGTGGATGAAGTCAACAATGGCAGATAGATGATATTGATTTTTAAGTTTCTTTTTTTTTTCTTTTCTATATTTCTGATTTTTGGATTTTTTTTTCCTTGAATTTAGGGTGTAAAATTACAATTGACCCCGCTTTTAGTCCACTAAAAACGCGTGTCTTCACGCCCTCGGAATATTCCTATTTTATCCCCCGAAAAGTGAAAAAAAGAGCAAAGTGCTATGAAAACCAAAGGTTGGGCGGTAAAGTGTAAAAAAAAAATGGTTGGGGGGCAAAGTGCAAAACGACCCAAACGTTGGGGGGTGTCTGCTTTTAACCCTAAAAATATTTATCATCGCTAATAGTCATCGATAAAACATTTGTTACAACTCATAACCATGACAAAAATAGTTCTCACGATGGACAATGTAAGTTTTTGTATCGATTTTTGTTGAAACAAAATTAATACTAATTATTTATGATGATTTTAGTTCAAAGCCAATAAAATTGTAGCTAATAATAAATTTTCTTTTAGTGTATCTAGAACTCAGTTTGTAAAAGTTCTATCAATATAGCGAATCAAACCATAAATCTTATTGGAAAGTCCCATGTCCTTATCAATTAAGACGTTGCATCGTTGATACTGTTACTCTTCCACTTTTGCATATACAATGAAAAAAAAAATACGAATAAATAGTGATAACACGAGTCAATGATGCTTAGTTTAGTTGGGGAAGTTGAGGCCCCATGATCCTAGAGGTCATGGGTTCAAACCCCTGCGTGGGTTGATGTTATTTTTACTGTATAATAGGTATGATTTGCTACTGTAATAGCTAGGTATTAGTTTATGTGATATTATTAATTTGATTGTTTGTAATTGTCTCTGTTCGATATTAATAGCCGACAAGACTGAATGTAATCACTTTACTTTCGATTAATAAAATTTATCGCTTCTAATTAAAGAAAAAAAACATGATATGATACTAATTAATTAGTTCTTTGTTATTGCAAATTCTAATAATTAAAGTTTTGTTTCATTTCATTTTTAGAGGCTCATTTTCAATTTTATATTATTTTAAATTGTGAAATCATATTTGGTTCGCCTTTTTAATTTTTGTGGAATTGAACCATAAATTTCAAAATATATATATCCAATTTATCACATCTTTTCATATAAAAAGTTATTAAAGAATATCACATTTTTCGTAAAAAAAACTACCAGAAAACATCATAATTCACACATTTTTATTTTATTATTTTTATAAAGACTACTACAAAATATTCTAATCGATCCAAACACATATCAACATTATATATTTGTAAGAAAAAATATCACAAAACATATAACTCAGATATAATTTAATTTTTTCACATAAAATCTAATACAAGACTAAAAAAATCAGTTGAAAATATTAGAAATTAAAAATTGAAAATGAAAACAAAATGACTCTATCTCTTGATAGTTTCAGTCTCCATGAAAGACTTCAAGTCAAGCTAATGTACTCACAGAAATAGGGACAAAAATGTCGACAAAAACAAATTTAGAGTAATTAATTAGGAATAAGCATGTGTATTACAAGTAAAGGAGAATACTATTTATAAGGGTAAATATCACTTTTGGTCCATCAAGTATGTCACTTATCCACTTTTTATCCCTCATGTTTCCCCTTCAGATTTAATCCCTCAAGTTTAAATTAAAAAATTTCCGTTCGATTGATTCAACATTCGAAATATCTCTGTAAACATCATAACATTTACTTTTGGAACATAATGGCCACAAAGTCTTTCTCTGATGGAAAAATGTATTGCTTGCTACTGTCTCTCATCCATGGTTGGAACATAATAATAGAGTATTAACTTTTACCTCGACTGCTTGGTAAGTCCCTTGTTACAAAATTGGAGTACAAGTATCAAATCCTTCAAGAGTTCAATACTGCTGATGCTGCTATCATGCTTGGTGTATTATACTCCAGAAGTTCGGGTCCTAACCGGGCTGGGTTGACACTTGCTCTCTTCAGAGGATCAAGTAAATTGAGAAACTTTTCAGCTGCAGATACTTGTTTCCAACGGAGGCTCTCATCACGCATCAAGTCTCTACAGTATAACAATTCTAGAGCATCACTTCTGTTTCAAGTATTATTAGCATGATTGACTCCAAAAACTTGTAATTTTCACTTTAGTTAACATCATGTACAACCAGAGAACACAAAAGGATATAAGCTTGCTCGATAGTAAAAATCAAGGTATAAAGTATACTATTCATCTATTTGAATTTTACATTGATGAAAAGAATAGAGATGAGGGTGTTTGTTTTTCTTTTACTTGAAAGATAAAACCCATTGTGTAGCAGCAACAAGAACAAAAATGTGTGACCGTAATAGAGGAAATGAAAGGGACTTACATGAGCAGTGGTGCCAATTGTGACGGCGTGCACGCTCCAAAAAGAGCTTCAGGAATTATAGGTGAATCCAGAACGATATTAGGAAGTGAGATGTAAGGTATTTTAGCTTTGTATCGAATGAACCACTCAGTGAGGAGATGGGCTCGATATGCAACAACACAAGGTAACCGTGCCAGCTGCAGTTCCACTGCCACAGTCCCAGATGTACACAATGCTAATCTACTTGCCTGCATCACATTGCAAAAAGTAAGACAAAGTTTAGAGATTGAGATTACCTAAAACTCTCAGTTCAAACTGAAAAATAGAAAACACCTACAAAGTATCATCCATGCTCAAAACATCATATAGAACCAGATAGGACACCTTGTTAATTGGACGTTGAAAATCAAATTCATTTAGCATGCGACAACTTTGACTAGAAGATTCCGCACAAAGCAAATAATAAGAAGACCTACTCAAACTTAATTAAGCTAGCCAAATTGGATGTTCTGCATTGCTTATTGGTTCATAAGTATGTTACAGAGAAACAAAGCCACCCGGACACATTAACTTACAACCATGTATAATAGACAAGTACAGTACAAACTAGAATGGCATAAGGAATCAACTCCAGGCAGAGGGTTGCACTGGAAACCAAACCCAAAGCCCTACTAGAGCTTCTTTCTATCTGTTAAACATGGAGAATAAACCAAGCATCTGCAAGAATAAATGCAATTAAAAGTTCAAAGCTCCCTCATTCCTCTAATTCTTGTAAAAATCGTATTTTATCCTGCTATGTTCTGTTTCTTCATATCTCAGGTTTTTTAACATGATCTAAGTTTATTGATCCATAACAAAATAGGATGATACTCAAGGCCTTACACTGAACGAATTATATCTCATGCATGGTGACCCTCCTGGAACCAATACAACAGATACAGGCCATTCATGAACAGCCTTGCTGATATACTCTTCCACATGCGCATTAGGTGCCACATGGATAACTGCTGTCAACTCCGAGAAGGCATGTTTTAGTAGCTCCATAGTGCGTGAAAATATTGAAAGCATGCGCGTGACCTCTTGCAACCGGCTTCCAGGAAGAACAGAAATGATTGTCGATTCTTAATATGAAAAAATCAATACACAGTTAATACAGGATTAATTGCTGGCTAAACTATTCTAGAGTTCCATATTGCAACTAGTTTCAAAATCAATACCTTTTTTTGCCAACAAAAAAGGATGAAGATTTATACAAAAATCATAAATGTTTAGACTTGTTACGAATTGATAGACTAGTATATAGATTTTATCAATGAAACTATTGTCTCTTTTATCACTCTATCATGTATATCTTTTATTATTTCAATGTTGACTACTGTGTTCCCAGTTCGAAGGGGACTTGACAACAATGAAAGTTAAGAATGAGATAAGCTGCAGCAAATAAGGATAATATTCCAAATACCTACAACAAGGAGGTTCAAAACAATAAATGAAACAACGCTTATTCCAGAGGCGGAATTATTTCATCCTACCTGAAGATATCCCATAATTCTTCCTAAACTTCTCTCCATCACCTTGAACTTTCCACTCGTTCACTACGCATTTGTTAATCTGCAAAACAATTTTTCAAGAATAACAAAATGAACCAAGATAAGTTGCAAACATTTACCAAACAGCAGAGTGAACTGCAGTTCTTTCAATTCATTTGATTATATGTATGATTTATAGGGCAGTGGTGAATTTTTCACTAGAAGTAACCTAAAAATGGCTAATAGTATACACAACAGTTTACCTTAAGCTCCAGTGCATCTTCTAATGTTGGATGGCCCACAAATGTTGCAGCTAATCCATTTGATCTACAGACTTCTGCCTCAAATGGGAGAATACAGAAGATATGATCCACAAACTCTGAAAGCCCTTCAAGTCGTGCCTCCCCTCCTCTCCATGCCCAGAAAGAAGGTGCTACATAGTGAAAATGTTGGGGACTAGCCAGTCTTTGCTGACCATATCTAGCTGCAAAAATTTTCCCATATTCCTACACCATTTTTTTACCCTTGCATAAGGATAATGGAAAAGTTTATTAAGAACTCAGAGCAGTTAAAGGAAAATAACCTCGCAATTTCTTCAGAAAACGGAAGGAAAACCCTTTTGAGTCCACTGTAATTCTGCAACATAAGGGTGGCCTGCTGCAAGACTCGCATGGGTTCCAAATATTTCCCTTCCATAACACAGCTGCATCTACTCTTCCACAGCAACCAGCAAATCATGAAAACCAGGCTACACTCCTCCACAATCACCTTTCGGTAAAAAACACATTTTCAGAATAGGGTTTTTTACAAAAATCTGCAGACAACCTGCTAAAAAACACATTTCAGAATGGGGTTTTTTACAAAAATCTGCAGACAACCTGCTAAAAAACACATTTCAGAATGGGGTTTTTTAAAAAAATCTGCAGCATTATCCATTTCTTCACAATAAAAAATCATGGTAGCATTGACTGAAAAAGTAAGTACTTGTCAGAAACAAAAAAAATGAAACAAGAGAGGAAGACAAACCAAATTTTTGTTGGCCTCAAACTAATCCATCCAGTGCATCCGCCTGAACAAAACAAGGAAAAGCAAAAACTCTCAAGAATCATACATTACACAGTCCATCTAATAGTTGAGCTCAAACATGCATTTGCCCAAATAAAATTCAAAATAAAATGCTAGAATCGAGTGAATAGTGTGTGATTTTCAGCTCAAGAAAGCCATAAAAGTTAGAGAATACCTAGGTTTTCTTCAATTTTGAGCTCAATCGAACATCGAAGACGCGCGGTTTCTCAAACAACCGAGCGCTCTTCTTCAAATAACTGGGATGGCCTTCTCGAACAACTGAGGTGGGACCATAATATGAGGAGATTGAAGACTAATTTCTGCTAACAATGGAGGAGGGATGCTCTCTGCGAGGAAGAAACATGGAGGTGGAGGAGGGTTTTTCAGGTGAGTTTTTGAAAGTGATATTTCTGAAATGGAGGAGGCTCTTCTGACGAATTAAATGTGTTTATGAAATGGAGGATTTCTTTTCTTTTCGTTTTTGTCTGAAACAAATTCAGATTTTTTTTATATTTTTTTTTTGCTTAATGTAAATGGAGGGAAATAATTCATTTTGGCTCCAATTTTTTTTTCCTACAACCAACAATTATCAGTAGCAAAAAGGCAAAACGCTGTTGTTTACTCACTATATTTTGTTATATCAGACGATTTTTTTAGTAACAAAAAAAATTCGTAGCTAATAATTAAAACGGTGCCGTTTTGCTTTAACTTTTTGCTACAAAATAAATTTCGTTGTAAAAAGCTTCTTTTACTACGAGATTTCAGGCGTAGCCAAAAATTTGGTAGCAAAAAGTAGATTTTCCTGTAGTGTATTCACAGAACAATCAAATTATACATCATGTAAACTTCAAATATGAGCAAAAAAATGAACAATGAGTGTCAACTTCTTAACTCGTTTACTGCATTATTATATCCATCTATCTTCACACAACAATATTTTCAGCTTAAAACTCTTGCAGAATGTATAACTTGCCTGTGATTCAGTCTCAACGCTATTAAAGCAGGTTCCCTTTTGTGTGTTCCATATCTTGAGAGAGCCGTCAGTCGAGCACCTCCGGAGGCCAGCATGTTGTAGTTGTAAGGGCACCATCCAAGTCCCTTAAATGCAGCTCGATGATCATTAAGTCGGTACAAATGATGCATTGTGCTCATTTTGCACACATCCCATAAGTACACCATAAGAAGGAACAAAAAATCAAAATAACACTAACAAGAAGTGAATTAGCAAAAGAATTTTTTTAACATCTGGAGTGTGGACAAGGTATATCCAAAGTGCTATGGATCGAACATCCTCTTAGCAACAAATTCAGCTTCCTTCAACTTTCCTTCAGCTTCAAGAGCATTTCGTAAGCCTTCGAGGCAGCTCAATGGTTGATGAATGCCCTTCTCTAACAATTCATAATAAAGGTGAAATGCTTCTGATATCATATGAGCTTTACAAAGGCTGGTTAAAGCTGTAGTGCATAGTGATGTATCAACATTCTGATCATTTTCTAGACTAAATAACAGCAACTGACATGCCTCTGATAATTTCCTATCCTGGAAGAGGAAGAAAATCAAGTCTTCCATGTTGAGAATATATCCATTTTCGTAAAGACTTCTAACAAGCTGAAATGCCCTATTCTGCATACTACCCCTGAACAGCAGCCGGACAGCATCAGTTGAGAGATTGATATTTGGTCTAATCTCTTTATCCAACATTAACATCATCAAGTTTGCAGATTCATGAGCAGAGCCATTTTCAATAAGTTCCATAAGAACACGATGAAATGTGGATGTCCCTGGCAGGTGGGAACTTCTCATCATCTTTTCCAAAGTGTCGTGGGCAAGGTCTGGTTCCCCATTCTGTAACAGACCTTCTATTAGAGACTCATAAACCTTGACATCAGGCACAAAATTCCTCCTTAGCATCAAGACTAAGAGCTTATGCCCAGCCACAAAAGTCCCTTCTTTACAGTGCCCCAATATCAAAGTCTCGAAAGAATGCGGATCCTGGATCCCTCTTTTCATCAGCTGCCTGAACACTCTCTCAGCTTTCTTAGTTTTTCCATTTGTGCATAAATACTCAAAGATAGGATTGTATGCTGCAACAAGAGGTGTGCTGTTATCATTACACAACAAAATTTCCTGTTCAAATAACTCATCTAGCAACTCTTCTGCCTTGTCAAATTTCTCCTTTTTGCACAAGGTGCGAATCAGCGAGCTGTATGTAGCTGAATCCTGTTTGACATTCATCTCCTTCATCTTCTCAAAAACTTTTAATGCCTCATCCAAGTTCTCCTGATTGCAGTGAGCATTCATCACCGTATTAAACGTACAGGTATCTGGAACAAATCCCCTACCCTCTACCTGACATTCCCCTAATATCTCTTTTATCATGTCAAACTTTTGAGATGCACAAAGCCCTTGTATGATTGTATTACACGTAATTTCATTTGGCTTAATCCCTCTACTAACCATCTCTTTAAAGACATCCATTGCCTCATCAATCTCTTGCTTCCCACAAAACCCTCTAATCAAAATGGTATAACTAACAACATTGGGCCTCAAATTCTCACACTTCTTGCACATACCATTTACCACATTACGTGCAACATTCACCTTTCCTGCTCTACACAGCCCATCAACAATTGTATTGTATGTTATCAAATCCGGTTCGCATTCAAATTTCTCCATTTCCTTAAACATTCTAAATGCTTCATCAACCTTTGAGTTCTTGCAAAACCCTCTTATCAAAATGTTAAAAGTATACAAATCCGGCTTCACTCCATACGTCCTCAGCATTTCATCATACAACTCAAAAACCATACCCACCCTACCCCTTTTAAGCAAAATCAAGAACAAACTATTAAATGTAAATATGGAAGGTGAAATAACCATCGACTTCATAACCTTAAACACCTTCATGGATTCTTGAAAAAGGCCCGCATCACCATAGTTCCGAATTAAGCTGTTGAAAAACTTGTCAGTCAGCGCAACCGTATAGTTGGATTTTCTGGGTATGGAGAAGAGGAAATTTCGAGCCGTGTTGAGGTTTCGGGCTCGGCCCAGAATTTCAAGCATCATGAAGTATGAGCGGTGGCTGTGTTTAAAACCCGAATCCTGGGCCCAGTTGAAGAAGCGAAGAGCTTCAGAAGGTGCTTTGATGAGGCGGAGGGTTTGCAAGAATGTTGTTTCAGATAAGGGACTGAGTCTGGAGAGGCAGGATTCAAGTCGGGCTGACCAGGGCTTGGTGTTGATGAGTCTGGCCATGGTTCGGGCTCTCCTGGTGGGCTTTGCACTTCGAACTGGGGCGTCCTCTCCAGTTGTAGTGGAACTTGCGGCGGCGGTTGTGGGCTGTTCGGAGAATACATGTTTGAGATTTGAAGGGAAGAGTGAAGTGGAGTATGAGAGCTTCAATATATAGCGACTTGGATCCCGAAATTCGTCAAGAATTTGGTGCTGTGGCAATGGTTTTTGAGACAACCCATTGAGACCTAAACATAAATGATTAATCAGACCACGAACATCAGTTTCGTATCACTAATATATGTATTTTTCTTGCCAAACTTCAAATGATCATAGCATTCAAAATGCTTTCATAGTTTGCAGGACAGGCAAGGGATTATACTAATATATGTATTTTTCTTGCCAAACTTCCAGATAGCAACACTAAACCTAATTTCGCACATCAATTTAGCAGAGGTAGTATTCATACACGGCCCAAGCATCGTAACCCAAGGGCTTCGGCTTTCTAGTGGAGGGCAACATTTCCCAAGTAGCTAATTCCTGTTAATATGGAGTTTAAAGAAACATAAATACAATAGAACCCCACATTCTTCCATTTCAATAATCAAACTCATAATAAAGATGGCATATTTAATTATTAACAGTTGCACCCAAATGAAAATTGCTAAAACTCCGGAGTCCAAAGCGAGAAAAAATTACCTTGCTCGAAATCATGCCAAACACCCCACCTCCACTGATACTTCAGATACGATGTCGTCCCACAATTTTTTTCAGCAAATAGTTCTTCATTGCCAAAATATTAAAAAAAATAACCTATACAAACAAGTAGAGACAACCCGTCGAAACCTAAACACAAATAATACCCCGAACATCAGTTTCGTATCACTAAAAATTCACTGCACAATTAAATGGTAAAACCCCATACTTCCATGGCGGAGTCTATTTAATAAATCCATGCTCATCCTTTTCAAGTCATCCTAGTTTAGTGCATACCATCAACAGTCTTACTCTTCACGATTTTCCCAACTTCTAAGGCAAGAAAACAACTTATAGGGGAACCATAAATTCACTAATATGAATTATTTAGGTATCTATCGATCAAAAAAAGAAAAATATTTATTTGTTTATATATTTTCGTCTCGCAAAAAATTCATACCTACCAAACACTTCTGTATCTTATTTATTTTTATAAAAAATATATCGATATTATAAAACAACCAACATACTATTATATCATTCAGTACGCAATACATTAATATTTCTAAATCAACCAATAACTTCAAAGCAAACACAGAAGCAACATGCACATGCTACTGTTAAAAGTAGCCTAAATACCTATTATCCGTAGGATTTGAACTCATGACCCCTTGATTGTGAGACCTCAATCTTACCACTTAAGCAAGGGATCATTGATGTATCCTATAATGTACGCTTTCCAGTATAATTCTCTGATGTTCAAATTAGTCCCAGATTCCGAGATAATTTCGAAGAGTTGAGTTTCGATTGTAATTAGGATTGCTGATCTCCAAAATGGACGTGGTTGTTTTTCCAATTCTGCCTGTAACTTAGCAATTGTGGCTGATTCTTCAGGGGCAAATGTGTAATTATAATTTTGTTTCTCTTCTATGTCGTACTCCTTCAACTACATTTAAGATATATTTTCTTATTTATTACTCGTAGGTGAAGCACACTCAATGTGGGTGCAAATGCAATTTTTTATTATATTTGTTAATAAAATTAAAAAGGGATAAAATAAATAATTGACCAAAACTAATAAGATGAATTGATTTAAAATGTGCATCAGTAGATACTACTAATAAAGTTAATTAATAAGAAAAATGGTTTTGGGGGAATAAATAAAATAGCTAGGGGTGTTTTAGGTAATTTATATTTTGCCAACCGTGGTAGTTATTCTAGGAGTCACCCTTAATAAGTAGTAGGGTTAATTACACATTCCCCTTCTTACTATGAAATTGCAAATTGCCCCTTCTAGCTAATAGGCGTCAGTCAAATTTAAAGGTATGTGCTTAAATGACCAATTTGCCCTTATTTATAAAACTAAAAAAATAATTCAATAAACTTAATAGAAATGGACCAAAATATTTTCAAGTATTTTTATTTCCCAAAATATAAGCTTTATTTTCTATAAAATAATATAAATTCAATAAAATTTGCAAGTTTTGATTGTAGGAATAAAAGTTAATTCACAACTCACAACCTATACATACACAGTATGTGTTAAAAAATGTTATAAAATCATATACTAAAAGTTACAAGTACACATCCTTTTTAACTTTAAAAATAACAAATTACCCATAAGGGGTAGTTAAGTCATAAAAAATTAGAGTTATTCAGGTTGAGGGTATTATAGGAAGTTTAAACCAATTTTTTTTTTTATAATATCAAAAAAAACTATTAAGTTGACTAACGGAAGGGGGAATTTGTAAGCTGGATATATTTGAAAGGAAATTTATGTAATTTGCATAATAAGAGGGAGGGAATTTGTATATTCCCATAGTAGTAGCGAAGGTCAGTGTAATTAACCATAATTAGTATAAATCGATTATGTTTTTCAATCGCAATCACTTACCCGACAATTTTTATTTTAACTTAAATTAAAATCATAAATAAATTCATCTACTATAAAAGACTCCAAAGGAATTTTATGTCTAACTTTTAGACAACGACAACAATCGATAATTAATTAATTATTTATAAAATATTAGTCATTTGGAATTCAAACCCGTGATTTTGCGGGTTAAGTTAGGCCATGTTGTTGGCACAACAACTAATAATTAATAAAAATTAGAAAAGTAGAAAGTTTCTGTTAAAAATAATGAGTGGAATTAATAATTAAGAATATTTTTGACTTATATGTGAAACTATCATATTGGGCCCTACCAACAGTGTGAGCCCACGAATCCATTAGTTTTAATGTGGGCCAGACTTCTGGGCCCTCCTACATTAGTTAGTTTCTTGATTTCTTTATTATTATTATTACTAGTACAAAACCCGTGCCAAGGCACGGGGAACATTTTCAGTTTAAATCGTGACTATAATAATTAATATTCAAAAATATATTTTCTATAAAGTTGAACAAAAATTATCTACCTCTGTATATTAGTTCTAATAAGAATTATATAAAATATAAATTTTCTTGAATTGAATGAGTTATCATTAATTATTTAGAAAAATATCCACATTCCATACAATCATAGGTTCTTATATTTTTCTAATCACTTTGATCATAAATTCCTTATGTTATAGTATTGTTGGTGGAGTACAGCGCGGTTCACTTTATACATTTGATCTTCTATGAGTATCAATAACTTGATATGAGCTACTTAGTTGATGTCTCCTTGGTTGCAGATAAAGACATATTTTAATTTTTCTCACCAACAATTTATTTTGTGCTTTATTTTATTCATCAATAATCCTTACTTTAAGTATGTGATCTTCGCACCTACATCCAAATCTAGTTTATTCATAATGACATATACGCCTTTAATTTTCTATTCCATTCTTGCTTCAATGAGTGCAAAGAATAAGAATTGACACACCCCTGCGACAATTTATGCTTTCTCAACCAAGAACCAATGTTAATTAGTTATCAAAATGATGAAGTTCAAACTATATTTAAGCATGTAAGTACTTATTTTCTTGTGAGAAGAGATTGATTTGATTTTTAATTAATTATCTGATTATAATTTATCTAGTCATTTATTTGATTTTATATATAAAGCATATAAATAGATTTTCTAAAATATAGTTTGAATTTGTTTTTGTCATTGCAATTTGAAAACATCAGTGAAATCAAGTTTAGCCTAGAATTATTAAAAAAAATGGACAAAGATTAAGATTAGCCTACAATAATTAAGATACAAACAAAGCTAAATTTTGTTAAAACTGCTAGTACATTTGAAATTCATCACAAATAGTGAAAAAGCTGAATAAATAAATAGATCTTCTAATAACTTGTTGAATATTTTCCCAGCCTTTCGCCCTCATTTGCCTAGATGGAGAGTCGAGTATCCTTCGCCCTCAATTTGTCGATAATTTATTAAATCCTCAATCTTGGAACCTTTTGATGCATGTGTAAATATTCAATAAATAAACAAAAAAAAAAACATATATTATCAAAAGAAGCATGAGTATCTAAAAATAATGATTAAAAATGAACTTTAAGGCTTCCTTGTATAAATTGTTCTTTACATTGATAAATGTAAATGTATAAATATTTCAACTATCTATTATTGAGAAACTTCTTAATGTCTAGCTTTTTCATCAATAATTTCACTTGATATCTTTTACAGAAAGCAAAAATCATTCTACCAATTGTACTATCATTGCTAATCATATTCTCCATGCTAGGTTAGAGATTTCACAACTTTGTGGTTTATTTTTGTGTTGTTTTTGCAGACCCACAATTTATGATGATACGAAGTTCTTATCTTTTAAATTATTTTAAATTCAAATGCCAAATAGTTAAGATTTGATATATAATAGTGACTTATCTTCTATACCTGTTAATTAACTTGAATGGTCTATCTTTTATCCTAACTTTTCTAAAATCCAAAATATCACATTTGCCCATGTGTGTAAACATGAAATATTTGTAGCCAGTATCTTTGACTTATTCAGTCTTCCAATGCACACTCACCTAGTACATATATATGCATATATATATATATATATATAATTAATTGGTGTGTTTATCACATTTTTATAGTTTTTGTATTAAATATATTTAACTTAGATTAAATTGATTTATAGATGTAAAATTGAAAATACATAGAAATATATTTTGTAATCTCGACATTGATAGTTTGAGAAATAAATTTGATTTATTTATTTCTTTAATTAATAGAAATATATTTATAGTCTCGATATTGAATTTAAGAAATAAGTTTGATTCATTTTTTTCTTGATTTTATTCAATACCTATCAAAATAGATATTGAATATACATGCTTTTATATACTTATAAAGAAGATAAAAAATAATATTGATTAGATTCTTTTGTATAAATATTAATATTTTGTATTCTTTATTTTAAAAAAAATTGTTAGATAATATTGGTTAGATTCTTTTTTGATAAATCCAATATTTTTAATTCTTTATCTAAAAATAGTTATTAGATAATTAATTTAGACCTCTTTTCAATGAATACTAATATTTTTTAATAATTATCCAAAAATATGTTATATTCCATTTGGCAAAATAGAGCTCATTGAGGTTGTCCACATCTATGCATACGTGGCGTTTGGGTGGATAGTTTCAATGATTCTGTTTTATTATATATAGATTTATTTTTTTCTTGATTTTATTCAATATCTATCAAAATAGATATTGAATATACATGTTTTTGATATACTTAAAAAGAAGATAAAAAAATAATATTGAATAGATTCTTTTGTATAAATATTAATATTTTTTTTTCTTTACTTTTATAAAAAAATTGTTAGATAATATTGATTAGATTCTTTTCGATAAATCCAATATTTTTAGTTCTTTATCTAAAAAAAGTTATTAGATAATTAATTTAGATCTCTTTTGAATGAATACTAATATTTTTTAATAATTATCTTAAAATATGTTATATTCCATTTGGCAAAATAAAGCTTATTGAGGTTGTCCACGTCTATGCATACGTGGCACTTGGGTGGATAGTTTCAATGATTCTGTTTTATTATATATAGATTAGTATTTTTGTTACCCTTTTTGAAATGATTGATCTCTAAATCAATCTATCTTTAGAATCTCATATGATTATTTCCTAATCTTAGTATCAAATGTTCATATCAAACTATGATATGGGCTCAACAAGCTATGATTTCCAAATTGGGCATTCAAAATTATTTAAAATTAAATTCAATATGATCATATGAATATACATTTATTAGTATAAATTTAATTCGAATATGATCTTTACTTAACTTGAAAAATACCCTTTTTGAAATATATATAAATATTAGAAAAAAAGATGGAAAATATTTGGAAGGTAATTTTCCATCTTTTTCCATCAGTAAAGTTTGGTGATTTTTTTCTTCTTTGTATCCAGGAATTAATGAAATTGGAAGCATCATCTTCATCTGTGAACGATTTGTCAGATTTAGGTCTACATAATGGTGGCAGTTTGAAGGAAGAAGACTGGCAGATTTTTGGGTCTTATATGGCTCCTTTGGAATCTAGCATTTGCCTTTCCTTTTATTATAATTTCTTTTGTATGCATGCAACAACAAAATCGAAGGCATTGTCTTCATCTGTTAATGAATTTTCAAATTCGAGATAAGCCAACACTGCTGCAACAAAAGAAATGGAGTCTACATTGGGTACTCTAGATAATGGTGGCAGTTTGAAGGAGCTACTAAAACATGCCTTCTCGGAGTTGACATCAGTTATCCATGTGGCACCTAATACACATGTGGAAGAGTATACCAGCAAAGTTGTTGGTGTTTTCTATTTTTCAGTTTGAACTGATAGTTTGATTGGTAGGACACTATCAGTTGCTAGTCTTATCCATCTTTTCTACTTAATTTGTAATTGCATTCCAAATTGTTGTCTTGCTTAATCTATTACCAGTAACACTATAACATTGTTCGTTAGGTTAACCCAAAGTTGTTATAAGACAATTGGCAGTCAAGTATGTTATTCTGTTGGTTCTTTTTATAGCATCATGATATCCAAGGTTTACGTTTTTCAAGGTAATAATGAAATTACATCCACAATGACACAGTTGACAATTATGCAGTATCCAATCTAGATATGAAAAATTCAGTACTGTACATTAAACCAAGAAATAGTGAGGAAATAGAATGTATAAATATGTCTCCCGCATCGCCAGCTTGAGCTCGAGCTCTCGGCTTAAACCAAGAATAGTACTGTACTGTACGAGCTCGAGAGCTCGCTCTAATTCAAATCTGCAGGGCATCATAATAGGCTATGATTTCTCATTCATATGTGGTCCAAACTTGTAGCCTGTTCATTACCAACTAATCTTGCACTCAAAAGGGGACCTACTGCAAAGTTGTTTCTGATTCGTAATTTGTAAAACATAAGCAGAATGAACTGGATGATTTCTAATCATGCACAACTACATCAGGATTAATGTTGGTTTGTTTTTCACTCCATTAGCAAAAACCGGATGTGGGTTTCTTTTGTCACTCCATTAACACCTCAAGAAAAATAGCAAAATGAACTTGAACAAACAATCCAGCCTCCTTAGTATTGAGCAAATAAAAACGCATCAATACACAACAACAACGTAAATATTGACACAAAATCCAGCCAAAGACCAAGAAAAACCAAACAAAATCAAGTAATGTTCAATTAGGCATTTCATCAAACACATTGAAAGCAAACTTGCTCATCAAATTTCTTCTATAAACTTTAAAAAAGAATTGCAAAGAAGAAAACTCACCTGGTGTGCAGAAGAGTGAACTCGAAGCCTAGGTGTGCCGAAGGGATTCGAAGACGTGAAACTTGATGAGCCGCACGCGCACGGTGGAGTTCCCAGAACCTTTCTGCCGTTCTTTCTTGAGAGAGAGAGAGAGAGTTAAAAGAGAGAAAGAAAGTTATCAATTCTAAATTAATCTCCATCTCCTACCTTTTCTTTTCTATTTAAAATTTTAATGATTTACTTAATTTATTTATTTATCTAAATAAATACTTTAAATAAATATAGGGATAACTAATAATAAATGCATTTTGTTGTCGTGGATATTGAATATAACATTAAAATTCATATGAATTGTACTGAATTGTTGATTAAACTTATTTTTAGATAATATAAACCGAAATATCATATTTTAATATCATCTAAAACTAAATATGAGATATTGACGAATAAATTTAATATATGGTGAATTTTGAAATAAATGCATTTTATTGTAGCAGATATTGGAATTATAACGATAAAATTCATATGAATTGTATTAAATATATTTTTACAAAAAATTTGTCGAAACGTACTAAATTGTTGATTAAGCTTATTTCTAGATAATATAAACCAAAATACCATATTTTAATGTTATCTAAAACTGAAATATGAAATATTGACTAATAATTCTAATATACGGTGAATTTTGAAACAAATGCATTTTGTTGTAGTAGATATTGAAATTATAACGATAAAATTCATATGAATTGTATTAAATATTTGTTTATAAAAAAATTATCAAAATGTATTAAATCGTTGATTAAGCTTGTTTCTAGATAATATAAACTAAAATACCATATTTTTATATCATAAACTAAAATATGAGATATTAACTAATAATTAAAAATATATGATGAATTTCGAAACAAATTTTGTTGTAGTGAATATTGTAATATAACAATAAAATTCGTATGAATTGTATTAAATATTTATTTAAATAAATATCAAAATCGTACTAAGTTGTTGATTAAACTTGTTTTTAGATAATACAAACTAAAATACTATATTTTCATATCTTCTAACCTACAATATGTGATTTTGACTAATAATTATAATATATGACGAATTTTAAAATAAATGTATTTTGTTTGTAGTAGATTTGAAATTACAACGATAAATTCATATGCATTATATTAAATATTTATTTACAAAATAATTATTAAATCATACTAAATTGTTGATTAAACCTGTTTTTAGATAATATAAAGGGCAAATTACATCTACCTCCCCTGAGCTTTGGCATAATTACAAATACCCCATCGTTGTTTGGAAAATTACAAATACCCCCTGAGGTTTGTAACCGTCTAACAAATAACCCATTTCCATCTATTTTTATGGGTGAACTGACCAAAATGTCCTTATTCATTTTATTTTATTTTTAAAAAATTTTGAATTTTTTTGGACTACAATGCGCAGGGAGAGGTTCGTAAAGTTTTTTACACAGAAGAGTTAATAATGCAATTTGCCTCAACTGATTTTTCTGCAATTTAATTAAAAAATTCAAGAGCAAAATGGCCAATTTTCAGGCCTTTGGTTGAAAATTACAAACTCAGGGGTATTTGTAATTTTTCAATCAACGAGGGGTATTTGTAATTATGTCAAATCTCAGGGATGATAAATGTAATTTATCCTAATATAAATTAAAATAATATATTTTAATAATATGAGTTTTGACTAATCTATATATATAGCAAAATGATGGTTGACGGTAATTGTGCTAATTTTGACCAAATACTAATTTTTGGTGATTTTGAATTTTTTAATTGTTAAGAAAAAATATCATTGGTTAGAAATCTCATATAATTTGAATTAAAAATTAAATTTTCCTTTATCTTCAAAATTAGTGTTTATCTATATTAGATTCTACCTTAAAATTAGGATACTAATTCAATTTGTATTTATTTTAAACAAATTCAAATTTTAGGATTATTTTTTATCATAAAAAATTATATATCTTATCACTAATAATTTATTTTCATTTTAACCATATATTTTTTAGTCACTAAACTTATACCAATCTCTTAGTATATCTCATTGTATAAATTCATAATTTAATTAATTAGGTAAATCAATAATTTTTACAATTTATATCTTTCATTGACATTTCTTTAATAATTTTCTATTGGTTCATTATTACTGATAAAGTAAGTTATTAATTTTATTCACATTGATATTTTTTTCCTTTTTCTTAATATTTTTCTGATTGGATTTGATTTTTAGTATTTAATTGTTATTCATGTTTGAAAAACCATAAGTCACTGCACAATTTAAGAACTTATGTTACAAAATACATTTTGGCATCTTCTCCCATATGCACATTTTTTCCTCACTGAAATGATTTTTTGCCATCTTCTCCCATATGCACATTTTTTCCTCACTAAAATGATTTTTTGCCATCTTCTCCCATATTCACATTTTTTCCTCACTGAAATGATTTTGTGAATGTTGCTTTATCAAAATTTTAACATTAAATATATTGCAAGCTTTGCAATATAAAAGGGCGACCATACTTGATCAAATATATTAATTTTTTAATTTCAAATTTTGTTTATAATTATTTTTAGAAAATAAAAAGGCCTGTCAATTTCTAACATGATAGTATATTTTTCATTAATTTAAAGGGCAATCTAATACAACAACTAGCTTCTTTCCCTGATGCATTACTGATATGGTAGTGGTTTTTAGTGAAGGATTAATCGGGAAAATTGCCTCGACACAATTGCACCCCAAGTCTTTAGAGAGAGAAATATTATATGAGTGGTCAAATCAATGAATAGTAACTTAGGATTAAAAAATAATATATCTTGTATTTATAGTGATTTGGTTATTTTATGGTATGATAGGGTACATATTTTTTACCATGTGGTAGGCCCCGAAAATTACTCTTATGCCCTTGTGAGTAAATTGTAATTACTATTATATACATCATACAGCCCCCCCACTCTCGGACAGAATACGTTGGATGAAATTGTAATCTGGGCGAGAGTAGTTGCTGCAGCAGAAGTGTGGTGCATTGAAGACTTGGTGGTGGGTGGGTGGGAGTTCATTAATTAGTCTCCCCCCCTCTTACCACATTCATTCTTTCCCCTCTCTTCAAGAGCAAAAACCTCAAGTAGCACTCATGGCTTCCAAAGATAACTTCTTTCTCCTTTACTAAATTCTTACATGCGATCCTCTTCCATATTTTGTGTTTTGTAGGAGTATATTTCATTGCCATGTCTAGTGACGAGGGTTTGGGAAAGGGTAGTGAGGCGACACACTATGAGTGGGTGGTGGTGGGGTCGTCGGACGCGTGGTTTGAGGGTCCGAGGAGCGGGTCCGAGACGGGAGAGGGGGCGTGGCCCTCCCCCAGCTCGAGGCGTTGCGGCCTCGGGTTGGGGGGGGCCGCTTCTCCCCCGGCTCGAGGCGGCGTTACCTCGAGCTAGGGGGAGGCCGCCCCCTCCCGGCTCGAGGCAGCGCCTCGAGCTGGGGAAGCGTATTGCCTCGAGCTGGGGGACGCCCTCCCCCCAGCCCGAGGTGGTGCCTCGGGCTGGGGGGGGGTCCCCTCCAGCTCGAGGCCATGCCTCGGGCTGGGAGGGGGTGCCATCCTCCCCTCCGGTGCCTTTTCTGTCGAGGAGTGATTTTGGTTCCTCAGAAACTATTTGGGGTGATTTCCACGGTGCGATGACGAGGGACTTTCCCCCGTGTCCTGTCGGCTCTTTAGATGACTTAGAGAATTTGATTGATTTTGATTCACCTAACTCAGGTGGTTGGACATTGGTCACGGTGGATGGGAGGCCGATGATTATGAGCGCGATGATAACGACCAGAATGAGGGTGAGAGCGATGAAGTTAGTAGTGAGAGGGGGGAACGTGAGAGTGAGGGGGAGGATGAGGAGTCCGAGGTTCTCGAGGTACCTGGGCGTCCGAGTGTCATTATGGCCCTGGGAGCTGAAGGCGCGACACGCCCGTGGGCGCGGGGTGGTCGAAGACCCGAGTGGTGGACGTGGGGACATGCGATAGCGTCCTCACACGTGAACGTTTAGCCTTTATATGGAGGGAGTATAGGGTGCCTTCCGCACATAAGTTTGTTCTTCCTTCTCCCGGGCAGAGGATTAGGCACCCCCCCGATGGGTATTTCACCGTGTATTCGTCGTACTTTGATTGCGGATTCTCGATTCCTCCCCATCCCCTCTTGGTAGCGTTGATCAAGAGTTATGGGGTTTGTGTTAGCCAGCTCGCGCCCAACTCTTTCATGTATTTTGAGGCGTGGCGGCGGCGTTTCATCGAGATAGGACTTCCCCTGTCGGTAGATAGCTTTCATGCTCTGTTTAGCCTCCATCGCGTGCCCGAGCCATCTTCCTCTACGGATGATGGTCGGTATTTTTTACTTGAGTTTCCGCATGGGGTGTACATTTTTGGACGGGCTCGTTTCTTCTAAAGGCCCTTGGAAAGAAAAGTTTTTTTACGTCCGGGACGACAGTTGGGGTTTTGCTACGGAGTGGTGTAGTTCGCCGATTTTGCATGGGCATTGTGCGGAGTTTGGTGAACTCCGTGAGAGGTTTATGGCGGCGGGGTTGTTTAGTCGCGTTATACACTTATCGCATTATTTCCCCTCCGGTATTGACGTCTCTTTGTATTTTCTTTTATCATAGTTTGTTTTTCCTTTCTATGTGTTGATTCTCTCCTTGTTTTGTCTTCTTCGGCAGGTAAAAAGATGGACGCCGACACCGTTGCGTTGTGGAGGGCTGCTGCTAAGGAAAAGAAACGTGGCGAGCAAGGCTCAGCTCGCCCACCATCCGGTGCATCCGCGGGTTCGGGTGGAGGCGGGCTCCCCTCTTCCTCTTTCGGCGCCTCCGACCTCGGGCCGCGGGAGTTCACTCCGGGGTTTCTCCCCCGCCAAAGAGAGCGAGGGATGTTCCTTCGGCGTTGTCTCCCGCGGGTGTTCCACGGGGTGGCATTTTCACCGCCGGCGTGAACCAGGCGAAGGGCATACAATCATATTGGGACACTGCCGATCTTTCCTTGGCTTGGAACCGCATGAGGGATGTAGTGAGCAACGATGATCTAACTCGATTTTGCACCCTAAGCGACGAGCAGGTGGATGAGTTGTTGGCCGGGGATGCCGCTCGTGTGAGTAGCTTATCCTTTTACTTCACTATGTCTTCTGCTCTACGTGTAATTGTCGCGCATTGTTTTTTAAGTTGTTCGCTATTTTGTTTGTGTAGTCCCTCACCCTGAACACCTTAGCCCGAAATCAGCGGTCGGCGAGGAGGGGAGAAACTAACCGATTGGGTGCGCTGGTGAAGCGGCGCGAGGAGGAGTGCTCGACATTAAAGGAGGAGAGAAATAAGGCTCTCGAAGATTTCACCGGGATGGAGCGCCGCTACGAGCGGGAGGTGAGTACCCGGCGGAAGTTTCTGGCGTCCTCATCTGGAGTTGCCTTTGTCGGCAAGACCAAGGAGGAGGCTATTTCCGAGTTTCAGGCGTCTGATAGCTTCGAGGGCATCGTAACGGAGAGGGCCATCCCCGTCTATGAGTCTGCCATATATAAGTGCCGCCATTTTCTTCGCGGTGTTCTTCGCGACAAAGGCCAAATTACTGAGGAGGACATAGTCGGCATCGACCCCGACTTAAGTGAATAAGAAGAGGAGGATGCCGGTCCGACTTGCGGCGGAGCCCCCCAGGACGGGGAGTGAGATGTGGGGGGTTGTTTTTCCCGCGTTGGATGTTTGCTATGTTTATTGTCGACTGTTAACCTTCTATCTGTATTTAAAGACTGATATATTAGGGCTTGATTTCCTGTAATCGATGTATTAGGAATTTCCTATGACTTTCTTCCAGCTTCTATAGTCGGATGTTTCGATATGTTATCGGCAGTATGTAGTGTAGGACAAGCGGATCCGCCCGGGAGCGCGAGCGGAAGCGAGAAAGCGTGGAAAGTGCGTAAATTTAAATCAAATTCAAAATACGCGAATTCCAAGGGGTGTACCCTTGGGTGCTCAACCGGGCGTTCGATGTAGGATGTGTAAATATTAAAACATATATTTAAGCACATAGGGCATAGATATATAAATGAAATCAATCAAAGCGTAATAAACCGTTACCTTTGATTGTTTATCGTATGCTCCCGGCTACTTGCGTTGTTCCTTCTCCGGAATGCTAACGAAATCCAAACGTATGGATTCTCCAAAGGTGATCCACACAACACCGGAAGAAACACACGTTCTTCTTGCTAGAAAAGAACGGGTTTAGGAAGGAATCGGTTTAAGAGAAGAACACTATGAATTAGTGTTCTCTTAAACTTACTTTGTTCTTCTTCTTGATTCAAAACCAAGTGAAGAACACAAGTGTGGGAGAGGGAGAGAGCACGAAATTTGAGAGAGAGGAGAGGATTTTTGTCTTCTCTTTTTCCTAGAAAAAGATGAATAATGAATCACTTATGCTTGGTGTTGTATATTCTAATATATATACATAATTAATGTGATTATTGGAATGTATCTAGGTTCATCCAAGGATGTCTAGATTCATTCCAATCAATCACCATCAATTCTTCAATCAAGCCTACCAAAATTTATGGTATGATCAAATCATACCAAAAGGGAAGAGCTTGATTGGAGTTGATTTGCCTCTTTCCAAAAGAGACAAGTCAACATACCACCTAGCATGAAACATGGCTGATTTTGCTTCCTCCAAGGGAGCGTGTCGGCCATGTTTAATTAAGGAAAGAAGTCCAACTTCTTCCCATTCCAAATTAGAAATTATTTCTCCTCTCGGGTATAATTTAACGGACCGGGTTTTATCGTAATCCAATTACGACGAACCCAATATTAAATCCAATTTAATGTCCACTTAAATTATTCCCGTTGATCTTTTAATACAATTAAAAAGATCCAACGTCTCAACATCTCAACTTTCCATATTTAATCGAAAATCCAATTTACCGATTAAATGAAAGCCCGATACAATATCGGCCTGTCCATCCAATGGACTTTCCCTTAAGTAATCCAATTACTTATTTTATCCTTCGAGATTGACTCCAAGTCGATCTCTCAACCTCCTCGGTGATTTGTGTGTGACCCTTTAGGTTCACCCTCAGCTAGACTTGGGCCCGTGTCCCACAAGGGCCCGTTACCATGGGTGGCCGTCTAGCAACGGTCCATGGCACTAGAGACTTGGTGAATTGGCGTGAACATTTAGGCGCCGATTCCGTATGGGTACGATCCTTCCGTCTACCGTCTCCCTGCCTTAGTCTAGGGTATGGAATTGGGCGTCGGTTCCCATCTTTGACTAGGCATCTATGCTTAATACTCGAGACCACGTATGCTTCATTGCATCGACACAGGAAACCATTCCCTGTTCGACCAACCACTGTGGCCACAGCTTCAAACAGCATGAACGTGTCTCCGAGTGCATAGGAGATACCTCTGTCACATACTGACAGGGGACGGATCCTCTTCTTGGAATCCACCGTCCTCGCTACACATTCTGACTGCACTGGACAAGGCTTTATGATAATCATCTTACAGAATGATTACCTCTCGCCAGATCCAAGATACAGCCGTCCTGTGCACGCGACTGCCATGATCCCTCAAGTCTGAGGATTACTCACGTACTATCGGAACCGGGGAAAACCAATCATACCGACCAAGCCTCCAAGGCTTCCATATGATGATCCCCGCGAGTCAGTCTAGTCGGCTCGACCCCAGTCGACCAACCCATCAAGATCGTGTAGGCGTCCCACGCCTGTCGCCGATGAAACACGACACTCATCCAATGAACACGACTCATGATGCAAGTCTCAATAGGACTCTCGATGCCCTATCTCGAAGTCCTCGACTTGGAACGTTTCAGACCCAACTCTTAATCAGTTGGTTTCATGACCACCATCCAATGCGTAGCCCAACTGCACGAGTTGTTATCCATGGTCTGTGGGCTTTGTTGCGATATAAGTTAAACACCATTTTAACAAATGTAAGATGAGCGCAACAAAGAAGGTACTATTGGTGACGAATACTCATCTTATTCATCACATAATAATATTACATTCACATCAAGTTGTCGGATAGGTTACAAATTGCCAAACCTATTGGCTTTCTGGTTACCTATTCCAACAATCTCCCACTTGACCTAAAGCCAATCACCCATTGACCTCGAACCTCTTATTCAGATGGTGAGTATGGGCAACTTGCGACATGGGCTTAGCAAGTGGATCTGCTATGTTTTCTGCGGAGCTGACTCGGTCCAACCGACCGTCACTCCTGCTATTCATCTCTCTAAGCAGATGGTAGCGTCTAAGAATATGCTTGGATCGTGATGAGATCTCGGTTCCTTTGCTAGCGCTATCGCCCCGTTGTTATCATAAAAGATAATTACAGGCTTAGCAATGCTAGGTACTACATCCAACCCTTGGATGTAGCTCATCAACCAAACCACTTCTTGGCAGCTTCCAAAGCCGCTATGTATTCAAAACTCTATGGTGGAGTCCGCCGTGGTAGCCTGCTTGGAACCCTTCCAAGTAACCACGCCACCATTTAGTCTAAATACAAAACCAAACAGAGACTTGACATGATCGTCACCCGACTGGAAGCTAGCGTCGCTATAGCCTTCCAGTATCAACTCTCCACCGCCGTAGATCAAGAACATGTCCTTAGTCCTTTTTAGGTACTTCAGGATAGTCTTGACTGCACTCCAGTGTGCCTCCCGGCACACGACTGATATCGACTTGTTACGCTCAAAGCGAAAGCCACATCAGGTCTAACGCATTGAACAACATACTATATGCTGCCTACGGCTGAAAAGGGGGGGGGGGGGTGAAAACTCGGCCACCTTTACTAGCTCTATTACGTAGCCAAAAGGGGAATTTCACTTCCCTGCCGTCCGTCAAGAATAGTACTTCTTCAAGTTTGCGACATTCCAAGTGCGTGGGACGCTTTTTTCCATCAAGATGTTGCAACTTGTATGCACTTGCGTTCACGATTTCTACTATTTTGTAGGGGCCTTCCCACTTGGGGTCCAACTTTCCCACGGGACCCTAAGCTTCAGTTTTCCTCAACACCAAATCCCCCACCTGAAAACTTCGTGGTTTTACTTTCGCGTTGTATGCTTTTGCCATCCTGGCTTTGTACATCGCGACGCGCACCGCGGCTCTTTCCCTCATTTCGTCAACTAAGTCTAGGTTTGCTCTCAAACCTTGTTCGTTGGAATTGGGATCATAATGTTTAACTCGCCAACTGAGTTCTCCTACTTCCGCCGGTGCTACGGCTTCTGTTCCGTAAGACAGAGAAAAAGGCGACTCTCCAGTAGCAGTTCTCGGCGTCGTTCGGTACGCCCATAAAGCACTAGGAAGTTCCTCCGCCCATGCTCCTTTGGCGGTTCCCAACCTGGTTTTCAAGTGTTGTTGGATAGTCCGATTGGTAACTTCGGTTTGACCATTTGTTTGCGGCGAACTCACGGAGGTGAAGAACTGTTTGATCGCCAACCCCTTACACCAGTCCTTGAGCTTACTCCCCGAAAATTGAGTTCCATTTTCGGATATAAGGGCACGGGGGATGCCAAAACGACATACGATGTTCTTCCAAAGAAACTTGATTACATCATTCTCAGATATCTTGGCCAAGGGTTCGGCTTCTACCCACTTCGTGAAGTAATCAACGGCCACAATAAGGAACTTCCTCTGCCCAGTTGCTTGCGGAAACGGTCCGACCAAGTCCAATCCCCATTGATCAAATGGGCAGGGGCTTTCGATGGGCTGCATTAGTGTGGCCGGCTGATGGTTGATGTTCGCGTGCTCTTGGCAAGTGCGGCATCGTTTCACCAGCCCGTGGGAGTCTAGAAACATAGTGGGCCAAAAGAAGCCCTGTCTCAAAACTTTACGCTAGCGCCTTTCCTCCGAGGTGATTTCCGCAAATTCCTCCGTGTGTTTCTCTCAGGACATAGGTCCCTTCTTCTGGGGTCAAGCATTTCAGGAAGGGTTGCGAGAAACCACGCTTGTATAGTTCACCGTCAATCATCACGAAGCGAGATGCTTTTACTCTCAAAGCTCGAGCTTCTTTCTAATTCTCGGGTGTTGTCCCGTCGGTTATAAACTTAATGATCTCATCCTTCCAACTCGCTGGTGTCGGATTCGTGCACAAGACGTCCACCTCCCCCTCCGTGGCGGCCCGATCTGAAGAGAGAAAAGTAATCCTTCTACTTCGAATTGCCGCCATCGAACTTGCTAGTTTGGCTAGTTGATCGGCCAAGATGTTATCCTTTCTTGCCACTTGTATGATGGATGACTCCTCAAATCTCTCTAGCAATCTTTTGGCCTTCAGGCGGTATTTGGCAATTTTTTCACCCCGCGCCTCGTATGACCCCTCAACTTGGTTCACCACTAGTTGTGAATCACTGTAGATAACAATCTTTCTTGCTCCAGCGGCCAAGGCTAACTCTCCCCCTGCTAACAACGCTTCATTTTCTGCCTCATTGTTCGATGTGGGGAATTCCAACTTAATAGCATATTCTAGCTTATCTCCTTGCAGACTTTCCAGAACTATTCCTGCACCACTTCCTTCGGATGTAGATGATCCGTCGACATATAAGCTCCAGGTGGGTGTGGAATTGCTTGCCTCGTCATGCTCTAACTCAACGATAAAGTCAGCCAATATCTGTGCCTTTTATGGTTGGCCTTGGCCGAAATTCCAGTCCGAATTCACTTAGCTCTACTACCCACTTGACCATTCTTCCGGAGAGATCCGGGCTAGATAGGACTTGTTTCAAGGGGTGATTTGTCAAGACAATCACCTGGTGCGACTGGAAGTACGGCCTTAGCTTTCTTGCTGCCACAACTAGGGAGAGGGCTAGCTTTTCGATTTGTGAGTATCTGCACTCCGCCCCCTGCAACACCTTACTCACATAATACACTGGGTGGTGCTCTTTTCCTTCTTGCCGCACCAAGACTGAACTGACGGCGCTATCTGAGACCCCTAGGTAGAGATTTAGCACTTCTCCTGTCTTGGGCTTCGTTAACAGTGTGGCGACACTAAGTATCTTTTCAGTTCGTCGAACGCCCCTTGGCTGGCGCTTGACTATTCGAACTTCGCGGCTCCACGGAGGACCTTAAAGAAGGGAAGGCCTTTGTCTGCAGATCGCGAGATGAATCGATTAAGGGCAGTCAATCTGCCCGCTAGCCTCTGCACTTCTTTGATCGATTTGGGTGGGGGCATATTCATGATGGCACTAATCTTTTCCGGGTTAGCCTCTATCCCTCTTTCCGAGATCATGTACCCTAAAAATTTTCCCCCGCGCACCCCAAAAGCGTACTTTGCTGGATTTAATTTCATACCATATGATTTCAATATTGAAAACATTCCTGCAAGTCATTGACGTGGTCTTCCTCCTTTACGTTCTTTACCAACATGTCGTCTATATACACCTCCATGTTCCGGCCAATCTGATTTCGAAACATATGATTCACAAGTCGCTGGTACGTTGCCCGCGCATTTTTTAGTTCGAATGGCATAACATTGTAACAAAAGACCCCTTGGTCCGTTACGAAACTCACCTTCTCCTGGTCTTCTGGTGCCAACGGAATCTGGTTGTACCCCTGATAAGCATCCAAGAAGCTCAACATTTTGCATCCGGAGGTAGAATCGACCAGCAGGTCAATCCGTGGGAGGGGGAAAGGATCCTTCGGGCACGCCTTGTTCAAGTCCGTGAATTCGATGCACAGACGCCACTTCCCATTTGGTTTTGGGACTAACACTACGTTAGCTAGCCACTCCAGGTATTGCACGGGGCGTATGTATTTGGCCTTCAACAACTTGTCTGCTTCTTCTTTTATAGCTTGATTTATTTCTGCTCCAAACATCCTCTTCTTTTGCTTCACGGGTTTTACGTCGGGGTTCACGCTGAGGTGGTGCATAATAACATCGGGTGATATCCCCTGGAGATCCCCCATACTCCATGCGAACACTTCTTGGTTCTTTCTAAGAAAACGACTCAGGCGTTCCTCTGCGAGGGGGCTCATTGTGGTGCCTATTTTCGTATTTCTCTCATCGCCTTCCCATGTGAGATTAATCACCCTCAACTCCTCGATGGCTTCAACTCTTCTTTCTCCGAACTTCCAGTCCATGGGATCCTCCGGGGTGTCCCATGCTTCGGAAACTGTATTTGTCATGATCCTTTTTCCTTTTTCATTTGATCCTCGGCCGTCCAGCTTATCCCTTGACCTCTTCAGGGTGTTCGTGTAACATTCTCTCGCCATTCGTTCATCCCCTACGGCCTCTCCCACTCCCTCCGGGGTTGGAAACTTAAGTTTCATGTGGAATGTGGATGCTATGGCCCGAAAGAGGTTCAGACTCGGTCTTCCCAGAATGACATTGTAAGCGGACGGCGCCTTAACCACGAGAAATTTCACCATCTTAGTTGATCTTTTGGGGTAGGAGCCCAGTGAAAGTGGTAACGTCACCTCCCCCAATGGTTCGATCATCTCGCCGCTGAACCCGGTGAGTGGGGTGTTAATTTTCCGCAATTGGACATTGTCGATCCCCAGTTGGACATATGCATCATAGAATATAATGTCCGCTGAACTTCCGCTGTCCACCAACATTTTCTTGACCCAGAAGTTGGATAGCGTTGTTGAAATGACCAAGGCATCATTGTTCCGCTCTCTCCTGGGATCCACATCTTACGAGGTAAATGAGATTTCCTCTTATTTTTCTATGCCAACGGTGTGGACTTGAATTGGGGTGTGCCAATGGGCTCCTCTTGCTTTCCGGACTAGCGCTTTCCTGGCATTTCCGGAGTCCCCGCCTGACGGGCCTCCCGAAATCACTGCTATGACTCCTGCTGTGGGGAGGTTGTCCTCGTTCGGCTCTTGGGCGGGAGTTGAGCTAGAGGGGGTGCGACTCGGCCCCTGGTTGAATGCTTGTCCTCTTGGATGATTCACATATTCCCTCAAGTATCCTCATTGAATCAATTTTTCAATCTCGTTTTTGATGTGGTGGCAGTCCTCCGTTGTGTGCACCCTGTCCCGATGAAAACGATAATATTTGTCCGATTTAAGTCTCTTGGGGTTGTCTTTCATTTTCCTTGGCCATTGGTTGATCAACCCTTGTTGTTCGGCCACTACCAAGATTTCTCCTCTAGAGGCGTTAAGGGGAGTGTAGTGCGTGAATCCAGTTGGCGGCTGGTGCTTACGCTCCTCTTTCTTTCTCGGCTCAATTTCTTCTTCTCTCCCCTTCCTCTTGAAACCGGGGGAAGGATCTGCGGCCTTGGACTCCTTTATTCTGATAAATTTTTGTGATCGCATAAGTAAATCTTCCATAGTGGCCGGGGGTTTTCCGGCTATTGACTCTTTGAATCTTCCTGGGAGTAGGTTTTGTTGGACAATGCTGGCCAACAACTCATGGTTAATGTGGGGCACCTCGTGTACTGCTTCCACAAATCTTTGAATATAGTCTCTCAGCGACTCTCTTTCCTTCTGCCGAATGGTGAAGAGGTACGCGGCCGTTTTTGGGACCTTCTTGTTCATAGAAAAATGATGTAGGAAGCGCTGTGTCAACTGCTCGAGGCTGGAAATTGTTCCAGCGGGCAGTTGGTTGAACCAAGTTAGAGCGCGTTTTGAGAGTGTGGTGCGGAAGACTTTGCAGTACGCCGCATCACTCAAATCATACCAATCGATCTTAGCGTAGAATTTGTCTAGATGTTCTTGTGGGTCTCCCGTGCCGTCATATTCTAAGAGGTTCGAGACCTTCACTCCCGCCGGGAGGGCCTCGGCTAGGATTGCCGAGCTGAAAGGATTACGCCTTGGGGGGGCCACTGCCAAGGGGAGGTAGGGATCCTCCATCACTCTTGAAGGTAAAGGTGCCGTGGGCTGCCTTGATTGTGGGGGGCGTTGGTCCGAGTCCTGGGCAACCTCTGGTCTAGACACTCTGCCGTTCACCTCTTCCCGCCTCTGCTCATTCCCCTCGGGAGCCGATGATTCTTCTCGACTTGTGCCACTGCTTGTGCGGCTGCACGAGTGGTAGCGTCTTGGATCAGCGCTAATAATGCTTCTTGTGTCAGCTGGATCGTTGCTCCTTGGGGTGGGGCGCCTCCTAGAGGAGGGGCTTCGTTCTGAGGCTGTTGCTCATAGGGTGGTTCCTGGCCAAGAGGTGGTCCAGCCACTCCGTTCGGGGGATCTTGTCCCTGGGGTGGTGATTGTCCATGAGGTGGTGATTGTTCGTGGGGTGGGTGCAGTTCTGCCCCGTTATCATGAGTCTCTGGGGCAATGTCCATCCCTTGAACGTCGCGTGCTCGTGACCTGGTTTGCATTCTCAATGTCGGGGCAATGTTTCCCACAGACGGCGCCAATGATGTGGTAGTGGTTTTTAGTGAAGGATTAATCGGGAAAATTGCCTCGACACAATTGCACCCCAAGTCTTTAGAGAGAGAAATATTATCTGAGTGGTCAAATCCATGAATAGTAACTTGTAGGATTAAAAAATAATATATCTTGTATTTATAGTGATTTGGTTATTTTATGGTGTGATAGGGTACATATTTTTTACCATGTGGTAGGCCTAAAAAATTACTCTTATGCCCTTGTGAGTAAATTGTAATTACTATTATATACATCAATTACCAATTTTTTTTTCTTTTGCTTTTTGATGTCCAATTTCACATTGCTTATGTATTTTTCTTTTTTTGTGTTTTAGTTAATCTTCTTTTCTTCATCTCTTAAATATGTATTCTTGTATTTACTTCTTATAAGTTTTGTAATTTTATAATTTATTTATTCGATCTTATATATTAACGATTTTGCTATTTAAATATTTATCTTTAGCTACAATAATGCGGTCATATATTTTTATTTCTAATTTCATAATTTGTCTCAATGAAAAATCATGATTTCTCTACTTGATCACTAAATGAATATATAGTTTTATCTAATAATAGTTCATCAACATCTTTCTGTTTCAATTTCAATTAGAATAAGTAAACCAAAAAGTTTGCATTTATTGCACTCTTTATTTAGGTGTGGAGGTATAGTCATGAATATTTTACTTAAATTAGTTTATATATTTTTATTTGTATTAAAGTTTTCCAATTTTTCAAATCCTGTTCAGTAATTTTAATGTTTATTTATTTAAAACTCTTATTGAATGATATGTATAGACTATATCCTTTTTTTGTGATATCCTCCACCGAATTTCTTCATCCATTTTTTTGTATTCAGTGATGTTTTTGTATAGTTTCATATTAATTTTTCATTCATAATTAGGTATCAATCATCTTCTTTTCATAGAGTATGTATATAAATATTTATATTGTCACTGTCTAATTATTTTCTAATTTAGAAATTCATGGTAAGAAATTCTACCTAACACATGAGTTATTCATTAAAAGATAATTCAGTCATTTTACAACATTTATCATAATTAATTCGCACAAACCCAACTACTACAAATTCTTTATTAGGTACATTATTACCATTATATCTTACATTTGTAGCCTTTTAAACTTTTTATTGTATATATGTCTTCTTAGCATAAAATTTAGACATATAAATATCTTTACTTTTTATTAGTTTTGAATGTTGTTAAATTTATTTTTTATGAAGGAAATTAGAAAATGAATTGATAATAATCTTTTCTTTTTAAGAATTTGGATTACAAAAGAGAAAATTTATTGTGAATATTATTTTTTCTAAGAGAAATTTTTTTATTTCATAGGACAAATATGGGGAAAATGATTTTTTGATTCCGTAAGACTAGGACATTATTTGTTTTGGTACCACAATTTAAGTAGGTGGCTGTTTTAGTCCCACCGTTTTTTGACTTTTTTCGTCCCAACACATGGCATTTTGAGACCAAAAAAATTGAAAAATGTGTTTTATGGGACTAAAACAACCACCTACATTTGGGACCAAAAAAACTGAAAAACGTGCTTTATGGGACTAAAACAACCACCTACCTAAGTTGCACATGATTTGTTGGGACCAAAAAAGCTGAAAAACGTATTTTATGGGACTAAAACAACCACCTACCTAAGTTGTGGTACCAAAATAAATAATGCCCTAATCTTACGGGACCAAAAAAAGCATTTTACCCGACAAATATGATAGTAACTTATAAAATATTTTTTTAAATATCAATATTTTATATTTTACTTAAAATATACATAGTATTTGAAACTTATAAAATAAGTTTTTCTTCAATATCTAAAATATGATAATTATGCTATGCTTATTTTCAAAAGGTAAATTGCATTTTGTGATTCAGACTATGTCCGTTTTTATTCTTTGTTATCTTTTTCTTTTTTGTGTCAACTTAGTATCTCAACTTTGCGAAATTTGCACTTTGTCATATATAATCATTTTTCGGTCGAATTTTCTACCGAAAAAACATTACATGCAGTGCACATGCTGAAAAAACAACACTATATTGTCCTTAAATATCACATGTGCACTGCATGTGATATTTTTACGATAGAAAAATCGACCAAAAAATGGTCATATATTTCAAAGTGCAAATTTTGCAAAGTTGAGATGGTAAGTTGACATGAAAAAAGTTTAAATGACAAAGTATAAAAACGAGCATAATTCGAATGTCAAAGTGTAATTTACCGTTTTCAAAATGTTCAGTAAATAAACTTAGTAAAAATTCAATACTGAGTTTTGTATAGATAAGTTTGAACTATTATACATAGTAAGGGGTCATTAGAATATGACATACTTTTATGTTTAATGGCATGCCAAAAATTAAGATTTGTGAAAGTATATATAGAAAATAAAATTTATGAGTAAATTATTTAATTTTTATTATCTGGTCTTTCAAAAGAAAATGAAACCGACAAAAAGATAAATAAAATCATAGGCAATTAACAAGTTCAATATCAAGTGAAAAATAATGAGTTGAAGTTGGACTTCATCGTGATAAAAGGAATTATTCATTAATTAGTAACTCGATGATATGACAGTATCTATGATAAATGGGCATGAACCCAACTACTAGAAACTTTTAATTGTATTTGTTATGTTTGTGCCTTCCAAATTTCTTATTATATAGTTTTACTGTTAGCATATAATTTAAAGATATATATATATATATATATATATCTTTGCTTTTTTATTAGTTTAAGATATTGTGACTTTTTTTCCAGTGTTACTAATGTTTTTTATTATTTTTTCGAGAAATTTTATAAAGATCATTTAATTCAAATCATATTCATTTAGGGGGAATTTATATCATAGTGTAATATGACAATAATTTAAAATAATATATTTAATACTAATATTTTTATTTTACTAAAAGTATATTAGTTGAATAAGAAATTATATATATGTGGTATTTGAATCTTATAAAATATTTGTTTATCAATGTGTAACATATTATAATATCTATTGCTATTATCAAAATATTCCGTAAATAAACTTATAAAGAATTTAATAATAATTTATTTAAATAATTTTGTTCTTATATAGTAAGATAGTTATTAAAATATGACACACAATTATAAAATTTAGAATTTATGAAAATATTATAAAATTTAAAATCTTTCGTGCATAGCACGGGGTTCATGCTAGTAATTTTAATATATGATGAAGAAATACAACGATTTAATTTATTTTAAAGTATAACCCCATGGACATTTCCGATTTCGCATTACACGGTGTATTATCTAATTATATAATAATAAATAAAATAATAAAAGCATAAAAAAATAAGGACTTTAATTAAAAATAATAAAATAATTAATACTGAAAATAATATAATATTAAAGAAATTAAAACTTATTTCCAACAAATTACAATTTTCCCTAAACCCTTTTCTCGAACTCAGGCTGCCCTGCCCGTCTTAAACCTTTGAGCTTCGCATACCCTTTTTTTCAATAGATTGATCCATTCGCACTTCTAGTTACTATGTTTCTGCTTCTGATTATTGTTGCAGCACCCACTGAAAGATTTTCGGGCCAAATCCACAATTTGTTTTGCTTACTTTAATGATTTTCTTCAATTGTTATCATCAGAGAAGAATGTTTCGAAGAACGCTATGGAATATGGAGATTCACATTTATTCGAGCTTCTTCCGCGTAGTGAAAAGGTCATTAATAGTTTCAGGCAGAGAAAGTGTAAGAGATTTGGCTTCAAAAGATGGGGAACTCAGAGTCTTTGTCGTTGCTGGGGAGGTTTCAGGTGACATAATCGCGTCGCGTTTCATGAACTCTTTGAAAAGGCTTTCTCCTATTCCTGTCTGTTTTGCGGGTGTGGGAGGGTAAGAATGATTTTTCTAGTATTTTTCTTAGCTATTTCAAGTTATTGGTTACGCTGAATTCTTTCCGTACTCTACGAATTTATTCTGCTAATTTGTCAGCTTTCGGGTGAACAATTTTATGTTTTGAACTGTTTTCAGCTTCCTACATTACGAGTGGCTAATGCCCAGTTTTGTTCCTTTGCTAAACATTTTGTGTTATTGTTTCTGAGGATGAGTGGGTACTTTAGTTCCATCCCTTGTGTCTTCATTAAGTATCTCTAATTCAATCATAAAAAAAATTAAAAAAAATGAAAAAGAAAAAGAATAATTGGGATCATTGTTCCATACCGGAAGAAAAACAAGAGAGGAAATGTTTATGTTAAATTAGTGTTTGAAGTTCCTGGGTTTGAATCAGAGGAAATGCCTTCCGAGTCCCAGTGATGTTTATGCCGCACTCTTATAGTGCCACGAGCCTCATGCACTGATACTGATCTGGTTGAGCTCTACTTTACAAAATATGAGCTCCTAAGAAACAAGTGAATGCTTGATGAGTTTCCTATTTAATTTGGTTTGACGAGATTATGTATCTATCAAATCGGAGCGGTAATCCAGTTTTTAACTTGTAGCAGTATTTCTAATAAATCATTTTTATAATATCATATGGCTATGTGAAATTTTTTGTTGAACCTGGTTATTCGTTACGCTGTTAGACATTCTCAAAAAACTAGCTTTTGCAGCCAAAGCCTCTGATTTAGGACTAATAGAACCCTTAATCTTATGCCTAAACTACATATACACGAGCTACTGTACCACTTTATTTTCTCATTTTTCATTCACCATGAAGTGCATAATGACGACTCATCACATGAGGGACCATTTGTTGGATTAAGAAAAATCATAAATACATTATTGATTTAATGAACAAGAACAAAAACTTAGTTCTATGCCAGTTCAAGGACACTTTGGCCCTCATCAACTTATATTTCTTACTGGATGATTTAAGTTCTTATGAAAAAGCTATGAGGTTGTTTCTGCTTCAAAGTGGTAGTATTCATTTTAGAAATCTGCCAACAATGAGTGAGATTGTTGTATACGGTGGTGAGCATTAAATTCTTCTGCAGTGGTTGAGCTTAGCTTTAGCTTTAGAGAGGTCTGTATGTTCATGCTTCTCAAGTCAATGCATATGGTAATGCATTTCCCACAAGTACTAGAATTGGAGAAAGAAAATTTTGTGTATACTTATGTTTCTGTCTTTCTTTAGGTTGATGATGTCACGGCAAGGATTGAATTCTTTGTTTCCTATGGAAGATATTGCAGTCATGGGGATCTGGGAGTTGTTGCCGCATCTTAGTATGTTCAAGGTAAGCAATCAGCAAAATGAATTTTATTTAACCTTCAAAAATCAATGTTGACAAGGCTTTTACTTCTATTTCATTTTGGTTATGTTTCAATGTTCACTTGGTACTAACTATTAGTTCATTGTAATTTGGTCTGAACTGCAAACCTTCAGCTTAGATTGAAAGAGACAGTTGAGTCAGCTCTTACTTTTCGGCCACATGTTGTGCTAACAGTGGACTCAAAAGGGTTTTCCTTCCGTTTTCTGAAGAAATTGCGAGGTTATTTTCCTTTAACTGCTCTGAGTTCTTAATAAACTTTTCCATTATCCTTATGCAAGGGTAAAAAAATGGTGTAGGAATATGGGAAAATTTTTGCAGCTAGATATGGTCAGCAAAGACTGGCTAGTCCCCAACATTTTCACTATGTAGCACCTTCTTTCTGGGCATGGAGAGGAGGGGAGGCACGACTTGAAGGGCTTTCAGAGTTTGTGGATCATATCTTCTGTATTCTCCCATTTGAGGCAGAAGTCTGTAGATCAAATGGATTAGCTGCAACATTTGTGGGCCATCCAACATTAGAAGATGCACTGGAGCTTAAGGTAAACTGTTGTGTATACTATTAGCCATTTTTAGGTTACTTCTAGTGAAAAATTCACCACTGCCTATAAATCATACATATAATCAAATGAATTGAAAGAGCTGCAGTTCACTCTGCTGTTTGGTAAATATTTGCAACTTATCTTTGTTCATTTTGTTATTCTTGACAAATTGTTTTGCAGATTAACAAATGTGTAGTGAACGAGTGGAAAGTTCAAGGTGATGGAGAGAAGTTTAGGAAGAATTATGGGATATCTTCAGGTAGGATGAAATAATTCCGCCTCTGGAATAAGCGTTGTTTCATTTATTGTTTTGAACCTCCTTGTTGTAGGTATTTGGAATATTATCCTTATTTGCTGCAGCTTATCTCATTCTTAACTTTCATTGTTGTCAAGTCCCCTTCGAACTGGGAACACAGTGGTCAACATTGAAATAATACAAGATATACGTGTAGAGTGATTAAAGAGACAATAGTTTCATTGATAAAATCTATATACTAGTCTATCAATTCGTAACAAGTCTAAACATTTATGATTTTTGTATAAATCTTCATCCTTTTTTGTTGGCAAAAAAAGGTATTGATTTTGAAACTAGTTGCAATATGGAACTCTAGAATAGTTTAGTCAGCAATTAATCCTGTATTAACTGTGTATTGATTTTTTCATATTAAGAATCGACAATCATTTCTGTTCTTCCTGGAAGCCGGTTGCAAGAGGTCACGCGCATGCTTTCAATATTTTCACGCACTATGGAGCTACTAAAACATGCCTTCTCGGAGTTGACAGCAGTTATCCATGTGGCACCTAATACGCATGTGGAAGAGTATATCAGCAAGGCTGTTCATGAATGGCCTGTATCTGTTGTATTGGTTCCAGGAGGGTCACCATGCATGAGATACAATTCGTTCAGTGTAAGGCCTTGAGTATCATCCTATTTTGTTATGGATCAATAAACTTAGATCATGTTAAAAAACCTGTGATGTGAAGAAACAGAACATAACAGGATAAAATGCGATTTTTACAAGAATTAGAGGAATGAGGGAGCTTTGAACTTTTAATTGCATTTATTCTTGCAGATGCTTGGTTTATTCTCCATGTTTAACAGATAGAAAGAAGCTCTAGTAGGGGCTTTGGGTTTGGTTTCCAGTGCAACCCTCTGCCTGGAGTTGATTCCTTATGCCATTCTAGTTTGTACTGTACTTGTCTATTATACATGGTTGTAAGTTAATGTGTCCGGGTGGCTTTGTTTCTCTGTAACATACTTATGAACCAATAAGCAATGCAGAACATCCAATTTGGCTAGCTTAATTAAGTTTGAGTAGGTCTTCTTATTATTTGCTTTGTGCGGAATCTTCTAGTCAAAGTTGTCGCATGCTAAATGAATTAGATTTTCAACGTCCAATTAACAAGGTGTCCTATCTGGTTCTATATGATGTTTTGAGCATGGATGATACTTTGTAGGTGTTTTCTATTTTTCAGTTTGAACTGAGAGTTTTAGGTAATCTCAATCTCTAAACTTTGTCTTACTTTTTGCAATGTGATGCAGGCAAGTAGATTAGCATTGTGTACATCTGGGACTGTGGCAGTGGAACTGCAGCTGGCACGGTTACCTTGTGTTGTTGCATATCGAGCCCATCTCCTCACTGAGTGGTTCATTCGATACAAAGCTAAAATACCTTACATCTCACTTCCTAATATCGTTCTGGATTCACCTATAATTCCTGAAGCTCTTTTTGGAGCGTGCACGCCCTCACAATTGGCACCACTGCTCATGTAAGTCCCTTTCATTTCCTCTATTACGGTCACACATTTTTGTTCTTGTTGCTGCTACACAATGGGTTTTATCTTTCAAGTAAAAGAAAAACAAACATCCTCATCTCTATTCTTTTCATCACTGTATAATTCAAATAGATGAATAGTATACTTTATACCTTGATTTTTACTATCGAGCAAGCTTATATCCTTTTGTGTTCTCTGGTTGTACATGATGTGAACTAAAGTGAAAATTACATGTTTTTGGAGTCAATCATGCTAATAATACTTGAAACAGAAGTGATGCTCTAGAATTGTTATACTGTAGAGACTTGATGCGTGATGAGAGCCTCCGTCGGAAACAAGTATCTGCAGCTGAAAAGTTTCTCAATTTACTTGATCCTCTGAAGAGAGCAAGTGTCAACCCAGCCCGGTTAGGACCCGAACTTCTGGAGTATAATACACCAAGCATGATAGCAGCATCAGCAGTATTGAACTCTTGAAGGATTTGATACTTGTACTCCAATTTTGTAACAAGGGACTTACCAAGCAGTCGAGGTAAAAGTTAATACTCTATTATTATGTTCCAACCATGGATGAGAGACAGTAGCAAGCAATACATTTTTCCATCAGAGAGACTTTGTGGCCATTATGTTCCAAAAGTAAATGTTATGATGTTTACAGAGATATTTCGAATGGTGAATCACTCGAACGGAAATTTTTTAATTTAAACTTGAGGGATTAAATCTGAAGGGGAAACATGAGGGATAAAAAGTGGATAAGTGACATACTTGATGGACCAAAAGTGATATTTACCCTTATAAATAGTATTCTCCTTTACTTGTAATACACATGATTATTCCTAATTAATTACTCTAAAATTGTTTTTGTCGACATTTTTGTCCCTATTTCTGTGAGTACATTAGCTTGACTTGAAGTCTTTCATGGAGACTGAAACTATCAAGAGATAGAGTCATTTTGTTTTCATTTTCAATTTTTAATTTCTAATATTTTCAACTGATTTTTTTAGTCTTGTATTAGATTTTATGTGGAAAATTAAATTATATCTGAGTTATATGTTTTGTGATATTTTTTCTTACAAATATATAATGTTGATATGTGTTTGGATCGATTAGAATATTTTGTAGTAGTCTTTATAAAAATAATAAAATAAAAATGTGTGAATTATGATGTTTTCTGGTAGTTTTTTGTACGAAAAATGTGATATTCTTTAATAACTTTTTATATGAAAAGATGTGATAAATTGGATATATATATTTTGAAATTTATGCTTCAATTCCACAAAAATTAAAAAGGCGAACCAAATATGATTTCACAATTTAAAATAATATAAAATTGAAAATGAGCTTCTTAAAATGAAATGAAACAAAACTTTAATTATTAGAATTTGCAATAACAAAGAACTAATTAATTACTATCATATTATTTTTTTTTTAATTAGAAGCGATAAATTTTATTAATCGAAAGTAAAGTTATTACATTCAGTTCTGTCGGCTATCAATATCGAACAGAGACAATTACAAACAATCAAATCAATAATATCACATAAACTAACACCTAGCTATTACAGTAGCAAATCATACCTACTATACAGTAGAAATAATATCAACCCACGCAGGGGTTTGAACCCATGACCTCTAGGATCATGGGGCCTCAACTTCCCCAACTAAACTAAGCATCATTGACTCGTGTTATCACTATTTATTCGTATTTTTTTTTTTCATTGTATATGCAAAAGTGGAAGAGTAATAGTATCAACGATGCAACGTTTTAATTGATAAGGACATGGGATTTTCCATAAGATTTATGGTTTGAATCGCTATATTGATAGAATTTTTACAAACTGAGTTTTAGATACACTAAAAGAAAATTTATTATTGGCTACAATTTTATTGGCTTTGAATTAAAATCATCATAAATAATTAGTATTAATTTTGTTTCAATAAAAATTGATACAAAAAACTCAGATTGTCCATCATTAGAACTATTTTTGTCATGGTTATGAGTTGTAACAAATGTTTTATCCATGACTATTAGTCATGATAAATATTTTTAACTACACTTGCAAAAACCACAATTGCATGACCGTGACCAATGATTAATATTTTACTACAGTTATTTATTTCTAACCATAACAACCAGTCATGATTAAATATTAATTTCATCCAGTGATATTAGTAATTTGTAACACATTACTCGGTATAAATACCAATAACTATCACAAGAAGAAATGTTAATTACCATCGTTATACAACAATGACATATATTAATTAGTTATGGTTGAACAATGACTATTAATTAGCCGTTATTTCTAAAAACGAGGTCAAAACATTAGCTATAAGATAAAAGCATGACAGATGTTTTGCCAATAGGTAAGACCATAATAAATGTTAATCGATTATGGTCAAAATTTAAGTTTTCATGTCAATTTCGATTGACCGTAATAGATAATATTGATTTGTCATAATTTTCGAACAATATGACATAGCATAAGCTGAGAACAAGAAACACAAACAGATGCAATCAATATTTTGAAAATCAGACCGGAGATCGAACCGAACAAATTACTGGGTCACTGGTTGGACCAGATTAAAAAAACCGGTAGACCCCAACTATACTATATATATATATGTACCATACCATATTATACACATTATATATTCATTGGTTAAGGCAAAAAAAGAAAAAAACAAATATATTTAAATAAAAATTTAATTAAATTTCATTCAATTAAACAATAGTAATAATAATTCAAAAGAGTTTAACAAGAAATAAAAAAAAAATATATACAACAATTTATAAAAATTATTTCTAGAACTAATACATCTACCAACAATATATAAAATATAATAATTTATATTCCACCTACCCACTTTCCTTCTTTCGTCCGACATTGCAACAGTCACACCAGCTCCGTTCGACGCCGCATCTCTCCCTTCTTCTTCTCTCTCTGCTTATTTTTTTTTTCTTTTTAAATGCAAGTCAAGTTGATCAATTTCTATCGATTTTGACCGATTTTTATTGATTTCACCGGGTTTTGATTGATTCATGCTGGGTTTAATCATTCCGACTTTTATACCCTTACTCGAATTGACCTCAAATTCAGTTTACGGTCAAATCCACCGGTTTGGGTTTAAAACTATTGACTGCAATACGTACTTGAAAATTAAAGCATAAAAGGCTTAATACACATGATTAATGCATATATATCTGCCACATATTTTATTGATCATAATAACACTAATTGATACTTCTTGACACTATAAAAAACATTACTAGTGCCTACGATTCTATTGGTTATGAACTAAAACCGTGGTAAATAACTATTATTAGCCACGGTTAAACAAAAAATCGACGAAAATACTTAACTTAATCCTTATGAAAATGATTTTTGCCATGGCTATGAGCCATAATAAATACATTAGCCACGCTCGTAAAAACTACGGCCAACAACCGTTCCGTGACCGTAGTTATTGACTTTTTACTGAGCTTATTTAATTTTAATCATAGCAATTAACTATGATTAAATGTAATATTTCTTCTAGTGTATTGATCAGGTTTGGACTCTTAATTATGTCTAGCAATGAGGTGGGTGAGGGACTTTGCACTTAACCGGAAGTTGCATGGCCAGGTTGACGTCGATCCCAAGTGCCGGCAATAGCTTGGAGTTCTTGTAGCTGCAAAGGCAGCGCCAGTCGGCATGTAATAGGCCGGAGCAGCACCGGGCGGATGGCGGTGGCGGGTGGGGCGGGGTCACCGATGGCTTGCAGGCCATCTGATCCCCTCCCGACAGACAACAAACACGAGCATAGCACACATGAATGCCGATGTTGGTGGTGAAAATGGACAACAATATTGCCAGGATTGCTGCCTTCTGAAATATACCTGTCTGCATTTTTCTTAATTCCCTGTCCTTTTTTTTTTTTAACTCTATGTTTTCGGTGGTGGTGGGAGGATTATATATGAATTGGTCGTCGACCTGTTAAACTAGTGAGATGATTCCAAAATCTGGTTGATTTTAACGTGTTTTGAAATTTCTTTGAATTGTTGCCTACGACAAGATTCTTGCCTACATTTTCATGGGGACCGTAAAAAAATTGTGTTAAGTGACTGTTATTAAACTTGATTAAATAAAATTATATAAAAATTTAATTAATCCATAATGACAAATGTTGAGATAAATTGGCCCAAGAGACCCAACAGGTTTAGGCCCAACACCTGGACGGCCCAACAGACATCAAGTCAAGCCCACGCCCACTAACCCCGACCCGGCCCATGACCCTCACATATAAGTACCATCTCAAAAACCCTAATCTCACTTTTCTTGTTGGCTGCGCCTCTCTTCACTTGTCTGCAACTCTGATATCTCTCCTCTCTCAAACTGGTACTACTTTCCTTCTTCTTCATTACGGCCGCCATTCATGGCTTGCTTTCCATCTTCACCGAGTGTTACCATCTTCGTCCCTATTTCTCACCACTATAAAAATGGCGGTCCTCCGCCGTAACAAAAAGTAGAATTACCTTCAACACTCTCTGTGTAAGTTGCAAGGTATTTCAAAGAATTCTGAAATTATCCTTTGTGAGAGAGCATTTCGAACTAAATCTCTGTGTGAGCATACCGTGGTTGGCCGTGTGTTGGTCGTGGGTATTCTTAAGTCTGTGTGGTGCAACCGGTGGCTGAGTGCCGACCTATTGTGGTCGTGGTCTTCTCACGCCGGATCTGTGGCTATCTGAGCCGTGTTCAGTGATATCCATTTTTCATAAACTTTGTGTTTATTTTACCGATTGTTAGTTCTTAGATCTGGTCATTATAAGTATCTTATTAATACTGTTCTGTTTTGTCGTCATTATTCTAGATCTATTCCCCCGGTCTGTAATTTATAAGGGTAATAATACCCATCCCCCGCTGTAATTCATTAGATATATATATATTGTGCTTCCGCTTAAGTAGTAAATCCACTTCTAACAGTCGTATCAGAGCCGGCGTTAACCGGTTCTGGGTGAGATCGTTGGTTCGGTAAACTTCCTTTAACTCTTTCTCTATATTACTGTTGTGGATCTGTTGGTATACTGCTTAATGCTTATATTGCTATTGTGCATCTGTTGGTAAAAATATTGTTATAACACTGCTCTGTGCACCGGTTACATTCCTCTGATCCCTCACTTGGCCGGGTCCCGTGAGACCGTCGGGTATCTGGTTGAGGTTCAGAGTTGATTAATTCTGAGACTGTCACTTCTCCGATTATTAACTATATATATCTGCTACTGGTTAAATTTATGTGGTTTTCGAAAAACTGATTATCTGAAACACCTTTTTGTAAATCTGTGTGATATCCATGGCTGGTTATAATCTACTTCCCTTTGATGGTAAATATGACTTTTCTATATGGCAACAAAAAATGAAAGGGATTCTTATACAACAAAAGGTGTTTAAGGCTATAGATGGTAGATACTCAGATAATGTCACTAAGGATAAGAAACTAGAAGACGATGAATTTGCCTATTCCTCTTTAATACTGAACCTATCTGATTCCGTAATTAGAAAAGTAGGTAAACAAGAAACGGCTAAAGAATTATGGGATAGGTTAGAAGAGCTATACACCGAGACCTCACTTCCTAGTAAACTCTTTCTTCTAGAAAAATTCTTTAGATATAAGTTAGACATATCCAAGAACATAGATGAGAACATAGATGACTTCACCAAACTAGTCCAGGATATAAAACTCACCGGAGATAAAAACATAGATGATTACACTCCAATAGTTTTGTTGAATGCCATCCCTGACACCTATAGTGATGTGAAAGCAGCAATAAAATACGGTAGAGATAACGTTAACCTAGACACTGTCATAAATGGACTAAAAAGCAAGGAAATGGACATTAGGACTAATAAGGCCAACCAACCGAGTAATGAGGTTAATGCAGTAAGAGGTAGAACTAGTAACCGTAACTCAGATCACAAACATAGAAAAAACAGTCGAGGAAGAAGTAGAAGTAGGAGTAAATCCCGGACCCGTGATAATAACCAAGATAGTCTTAAAAGGGAAAGAAAATGCTATAATTGTGGAATAAAAGGGCACTACATTAAGGATTGTAGGAAACCCAAGAAGGAAAACAGGGATAACCATAACAATTACCACAACAAGGAAAATGCTAATTCTGTTAGTTCTGATAATTCTGGTGATGTATTTATGGTATGTGATATAAACAATGTGAATGACATGGGCATGCACAAATGGTTAATTGATTCTGGCTGTACATTCCATATGAGTCCTTTCAAAAACATTTTTTCAAATTTTCAATCTGGAAATTTTGGCTATGTTTCTATGGCAAATGAAAAACAATGTGCTATTCAAGGTCTTGGTGATGTATGCCTAACTTTCGAAAACAGCTATAAGCTTACTTTGTAAAACGTGCGCTTTATTCCTGATTTAAGTCATAATTTGATATCATGTGCTGTTTTAGAAGAAGAGGGTTTTGAGGGTAGATGGGGTAAAGGGGTCATGAAAATCATGAAGGGGTCATTAACTGCTTTCAAAGCTGAAAGATTGAGAAACCTCTACATCTGTCATGTCTCATATGATATACTTGCTGCATCCGTTACTGCACTTGATAAAACATCTTTGTGGCATAAGAGACTTGGGCATATAAGTCTTAAAGGACTAGAACTTCTTAGTAAAGGAGGTATCTTGCATGATAAGGTTGAAAAACTAAAGTTCTGTGATGATTGTGTTATGGGTAAACAACATAAAGTGCATTTCCCTGTTTCACCTTACCCTGCCCCCTCATCTTCTACATGCATTTTGGACTATGTACATGCTGATGTTTGGGGTCCGTCTAATATGCCCACTCATGGTGGGAACAAGTATTTTTTTATCTATAATTGATAATTTCTCCAGAAAAGTATTTGTTTTCTTGTTGAAAAACAAATCTGATGTTTTTGATGCTTTCAAAAATTGGAAAACTCTTGTTGAAAATCAAACTGGCATGAGATTGAAAGCCCTGCAGACCGATAATGGTCTTGAATTCTGCAATCAAAATTTTTCTGATCTGTATTATCAATCTGGTATTAAGCGTCACAAAACAAACCCCTACACCCCCCAGCAAAATGGTGTTGCTGAACGCATGAATAGAACAATTTTTGACAAAGTCAGATGCATGCTTGTTAGTTCAGGACTGTCTAAATCTTTTTGGGGTGAAGCTGTATTGACTGCTGTGCATGTGATCAATAGATCACCATCTGTTCCTCTACTTGGAAAAATACCTGAATCTGTTTGGCTTAAGAAGAGTATTGATATTTCTTATCTTCGTGTGTTTGGATGTTCTGCTTTTGTGCATCAGCATACTGATAAATTGGAACCTAGATCTCTGAAATGTGTTTTCATTGGGTACCCTGAAGGGGTTAAGGGATATAGGTTGTGGGTTAGGAGTCAACCCGGTTTTAAAGTACTAATAAGTAGAAACGTAGTGTTTAATGAGGAAGAGATGCCATGCCTGTCTGAACAGCAGAAAGAAAATGAATCAATACCCTTAGAACCTCACTTCAATCAGGTAGAGGTGAACTCGGAAGAAAACAAACAGGTAGAGGAAGACTCTGTAGAAATTCCACCTGATAATAATAATCCTGAACCAGTTTTAGAAGATTATCATCTAGCTAGGGATAGACACAGGCGAGAACCTAGGATCCCTAGCCGACTAAGGGATTATCACATTGCTTTTCACACTGAATCTAGTGAACCCAACACCTTCGAAGAAGCTATAAAATCTGATAAATCCAAAAATTGGGTTAGTGCCATGAATGAGGAAATGGAGTCTCTTAAGAAAAACAAAACTTGGGTTCTAGTTCCCAAACCTACTAAAGGTTTTGTAATAGGATGCAAATGGGTATACAAGATAAAACAAGAAGAACATTCCACACGCTTTAAAGCTAGGTTAGTTGCTAAAGGCTTTAATCAGAAAGAAGGGATTGACTATACAGAAGTTTTTTCCCCTATAGTTAAATACACTACTGTGCGCATACTACTTGCTTTGTCTGCTCATTTTGACTGGGAACTCAAACAAATGGATGTTAAAACTGCTTTCCTACATGGTGATTTAGATGAAAACATTTATATGCATCAACCTGTTGGATTTATTGATAAAGCAAAACCTGATCATGTATGCTTATTAAAGAAATCCCTTTATGGTTTAAAAGCAATCACCGAGACAGTGGAACAAGAAATTTGATATGTTCATGCATTCTCTTAAGTTCACTAGGAGCAACTATGATCATTGCCTTTATTTCAACTATGACAATAAAATTCCTGTTTTCTTGGTCCTATATGTGGATGATATGTTAATTGCTAGTCCATGTCTACAGCATATTAAAAACCTTCAGAACAATCTGTGTAAGACTTTTGATATGAAGAATCTAGCTGATGCTAAGAAAATACTGGGCATGACTATTGAAAGAAAAAGGAAGGATTCTACTATCTTCTTGAATCAGAGTTCTTATATTACATCCATACTTGCCAAATTCTCTATGTCTGATAAAACCATGCTCTGTTCCTTTGTCCTCACATTTTCAACTTAGTAAGGAACAAAGTCCAAAAACAGAAAAAGAAAAGGAAAGAATGGAAAAGGTTCCATATTCCAACGCTATTGGTTCTATCATGTTTCTTATGGTATGTACTAGGCCTGATATAGCCTATGCAATTAGTTGTCTCAGCAGGTACATGTCTAATGCTGGACCTCCACATTGGGAGGCCCTCAAGTGGCTCCTAAGGTATTTAAAAGGTAGCACTAATCGTGGTATTTTATTTTCTAAAAGCAAATCTGATGTTGATCTTGTTGGATATGTGGACTCTAATTATGCAAACGATAGGGATAGTCGTAAATCCACTACTTCATATGTATTTACATTATGTGGGTCTTGCATAAGTTGGAAATCCCAACTACAACATGTTGTTGCATTATCCACTACCGAAGCCGAGTACATAGCGGCTACTGAGGCATTTAAAGAGGCCCTATGGTTAGAAGGGCTAGTAAAAGAAATCGGTTTTTTAAGGCAAAAAATCTCTATCTTTTCCGACAGCCAGTCGGCCCTACAACTTTGCAAAAATCCTGTTTTTCATGATAGGACAAAGCATATAGATGTTCGTTATCATTTCATTAGGGACATTGTAGGAAAGGATCTTATTAATCTTGATAAAATTGATTCTGAATCCAATCCTGCAGATATGGGGACTAAGTGTCTTCCAGTTGATAAGTTCAATAAATGTTTAGATATTGTGAAACTTTTATAACTCTGTTACTAATCTTGTTTCTAGTAATGTTTCTCTTTGCAGGAACAAGGAAGGAGTAAAAGGCAGTGATGAAATGTCACAGTCCGGTACTAGGCCAGGATACCCTATTGGGGCTTGGTCCAAGGTAGAGAATGTTGAGATAAATTGGCCCAAGAGACCCAACAGGTTTAGGCCCAACACCTGGACGGCCCAACAGACATCAAGTCAAGCCCACGCCCACTAACCCCGACCCGGCCCATGACCCTCACATATAAGTACCATCTCAAAAACCCTAATCTCACTTTTCTTGTTGGCTGCGCCTCTCTTCACTTGTCTGCAACTCTGATATCTCTCCTCTCTCAAACTGGTACTACTTTCCTTCTTCTTCATTACGGCCGCCATTCATGGCTTGCTTTCCATCTTCACCGAGTGTTACCATCTTCGTCCCTATTTCTCACCACTATAAAAAATGGCGGTCCTCCGCCGTAACAAAAAGTAGAATTACCTTCAACACTCTCTGTGTAAGTTGCAAGGTATTTCAAAGAATTCTGAAATTATCCTTTGTGAGAGAGCATTTCGAACTAAATCTCTGTGTGAGCATACCGTGGTTGGCCGTGTGTTGGTCGTGGGTATTCTTAAGTCTGTGTGGTGCAACCGGTGGCTGAGTGCCGACCTATTGTGGTCGTGGTCTTCTCACGCCGGATCTGTGGCTATCTGAGCCGTGTTCAGTGATATCCATTTTTCATAAACTTTGTGTTTATTTTACCGATTGTTAGTTCCTAGATCTGCTCATTATAAGTATCTTATTAATACTGTTCTGTTTTGTAGTCATTATTCTAGATCTATTCCCCCGGTCTGTAATTTATAAGGGTAATAATACCCATCCCCCGCTGTAATTCATTAGATATATATATATTGTGCTTCCGCTTAAGTAGTAAATCCACTTCTAACAACAAATATTTTAATTACACATGTAAATACCACAATCAACAAATATTAAGTTATCGTAGTCGATGACTATTTATTTTTAATCATAACAAATAATTATGATTAAATATTGTATTGTTCGCGTGAGTAATTTTTGGTTTATCGGATGTAGATGGTAGGTGAGTTGACTTGAGGTCTTTCTTTGTCGATATCAAACCTAGCTAGCTAGATCGGTGACATATTGTCTTCATGAGTTGTCATTTGTGTCAAAGATGTTGAAGAAAGTTCAATATATATTAGTTGCATATTTTTCTATTAGTTCATCAACTCTTTCGATTTAATTAATTGTGAATTTTTTTGAAGTAAAAATATAAGTATATATAATTACCATATATACATATATAAATATATGTTAATTATATATTTTTTATAAGCCCTTTCGATTTTATTGATTGTAAATATTTTTAAGTAAATATAAAAATATATAGGGTTAATTATATTTAGACCCCCTCTGAAAATACATAATTACACTTTCCCCCAAAGAAGTTTTGAAATTACATTTACACCCCCTCTAAAAATTCTTTGTTTACACCTGACCTCCATTCGTTAAAGTTTGGGCGGAAAATGTTCATTTCAACAAAAATAATTACATAAATTTTTAATTTTACCTCTCATTTAACATTCTCGTGCAATAATTTTGTACTTATAAGGAAAAAATATAATAATATTGGTCTCACTCCATACATATACGTTACACTTATCCTCTTATAAGTACAAAAATATACATGAGAATGTTAAATGATGGGAAAAATTGAAAATTTGTGTAATTATTTTTGTTGACGTGAACATTTTTCGTCCAAACTCTAATGGATGGGGGTCAGGTGTAAACAGAGAATTTTCGGAGGGGGTGTAAGTGTAATTTCAAACTTTTTTGGGGGAAAGTGTAATTATACATTCTCAGAGAAGGTGTAAGTGTAATTAACCCAAATATATATTGCCTGTATAAATTTATATTTTAACTTGATTTGACAAACAAATGAAATTAAAATAAAATGAGTTCCAAGTACTTTAGGATTATGAAAATAAAAAGAGCTCGATGAACAAGTAAAACTAGAATTAGATAAAGTTTTGAGAAAAGGTGATTTTGATATTTTAGAAATCCCTTTAATTTATTTTTTCAAAAAATAATTTTTGTAAGGGTAAAATGGACTGTTCAAACTTAAATATTAAAGGTTATGGGGGTTTTTGAAAATTTTAATACTTTAAGGAGGTAATTGATATGGAGTGGATAGGTTAGAGATGATAACTGTATTTAACCTAAAAAATATAAACTAATCCCACCTGCCCCCTTTCCATCTTCACTCTCCCACTTACCCCATTTCCTTTTTCTCCCTCCCACTTTCCTATTTTTCTCTCCCCACCATCCACTTCCCCTTTCCTTTTCTTGCCATTTCCTTCTTCTCCCCCCACCAACCTTGCCGGCGGCTCATTTCTTCTTCCCTTTCTTCTTCTTCTTCATTTTTTTTTTAAATGGAAGCCAAGTCGACCTATTTTGACCGGTTCGCGGTGAGTTTGACCACCTCGGTTCTTACACCCATACTCGGACCGGCCTCAAGTCCGGTTCCCGGTTGAACCGGCCGGTCCGGTCCGTGTTTAAATACATTGGGAGAAACATAAAGGTTTGATCTCTACTATGTATTATATTAAACTTTGGGTAAATTACAGTGATACCTCTTGAGGTTAGACTAAAATATACAAATATTCCTGTTTTTTGTAAATTTATAGCTACACCTCTGAGGTTATAATTATATCACAACTACACTCCTTATTCAAAGGCAAACCTTACACTAATACCTCATGAAAAATATTACACTAACACTCCTCAGGGGGTGTAGTTATAATTATACAAAAGACAGAGGGTGTTTGTGTAATTGGACTTAACCTCAGAGAGTGTCAATGTAATTTACCCTTAAACTTCTGAATCTTAGAATTATGCTACACTGTGTATTTGGGGAAAATTATAGTTTTTGTCCATTAAGTATAGGAAAAAATGCAAGCAACTCCTCTGCGATATTACAAATGAGCAAATCATTCCTCTATGAAATTTTATATTTTATCTTGCTATTTTTCATATTGCATATTTTAATTCTATAAGAATTTAGAATATATATAAAAATATATATAATATATAGCCGTGTTAGTGCCCTGTTGTGTCATAATTTTTTGAAATTTTTTATATTGATGACATATGGTCTAGATGAACTGTTATTTATCTCAAAGATGTTGGAGAAACTAAAAAAATTGGGAAATTTTTAGATTATATCAAAAACTAAATTCAAATATACACATTATTTCTATAATACTTTATTTATCTTTTTTTTTTCTATCTCCACAAATTAGATCAAAACACGTAAAAAAAATGAATCCAAACACAATGTTGACCTTACTATGTACTAGATTAAACTTTTAAAATTTTGAATTATGCTACAACGAGTATTTGGGGAAAATTATAGTTTTTTTCCATTAAGTATAAGAAAAAAATGCAAGCAACCCCTTTTGATATTGCAAATGAGCAAATCATCACTTTATAAAAAATAAAATAGCAATTTATCTTCTTATATTTTTTAAGATGAACCAATTTACCTCTCCGTATTTTTTCAAAAATAGAGCAACTTACCTCCCTGTCTGGAGAGGTAAATTGCTCAATTTTAAAGAACACATGAAGGTAAATTGTTATATTTTTTTTTCATAAAGTGTAATTTGCTCATTTACAATATCAAAAGAGGTAAATTACATTAAACCCATTTGGTCATTTTGCAATATTTTATATCTTTTGTTTTATAACCTAGATTCAGTGCACTTTTATTTTTATTGCTCTATGAGATTCTTTAAAATAGTTCATAACTTCAAAAGATTTTCAATTTCGGTCCTATAAACTTCTTTAGAAAATTGACCAAAAAAAAAAAAAAAGAAATCCATGCAAGTCGCGTAGTCGCTCCCTCCATTCTTAAAAGCTAATGGCTACATGGTTTGCACGCACTACAAAAAAAAAAGAATTATTCCTTACATTATAAATGAACACAACATAAAAGTCATGATAATGAATGCTATTTATTACAGTCAAATAAAATTAATACAAAAAAATTAAATATTAACCACGGTTAATTAGCATTTATGATTTTAACTACAGTCAAGACATTTACAATGGTTTTAATTGTGGGTAATGTTTCGGTCTCCTTGTAGAAACAATGACCAATAACCGTTGCATAATTTTAGTTAATTAGTATTTGCCACACTTTTTAACTTTTAATCATAGTAATTAATACAAAAAATAATATTTCTTCTACCTAGTGACGTGGTTTTTCTGTCAATTTTTAATGAAAATTAGCAGGGATCTATACATGAGACTTTTGATAAGTTATGAGGCTATTTTTGAAATTTCGTAAGCCATAACAATTAAAAATTGGGTTAAATACAGTTACCACCTCTAAAGTATTCACCCCACATCAATTATCCTTTTAAAGTATTAAAACCTTCAAAAAACCCCTGGCCTTCTAACTCCTTTCATTTTTAAGTTCGAAAAGTCAATTTTACCCTTACTAAAAATTGCTTTTTGAAAAAAAAAATTAAAGGAATTTTTAAAATACCAAAACCACTCTTTTTTAAAACCTTGTCTAATTCTAATTTTACTTGTTATCGAGCTTTTTTTATTTTCGTAATCCTAAAGTACTTGGAGCTCATTTTATTTCAGTTTCCCTTGTTTGTCAAACCAAATTAATACATAAATTTATACATGCCTATATATATATATTTATATATTTACTTAAACAAATATACAATTAATAAAATCGAAAGAGTTGATCATGAGCTAATAAGAAAATATATAATTAATATATATTTATATATATGGTAATTATATAAATGTGGAAATTATATGAATGTATAAATTTATTTTTAACTTGGTTTGACAAATAAGTGAAACTAAAATAAAATGATCTCCAAATTCTTTAGAATTATAAAAATAAAAAGAGCTCGATGAACAAGTGAAAATAAAATTAGATAAAAACTTAAAAAAAAAGTGGTTTTGGTATTTTAGAAACCAGTTTAATTTTTTTTTCATAAATCAATTTTTAGTAAGGGTAAAATGGACTTTTTGAACTTTAAAATTAAAGGTGTTAGAAGGTCATGGGTTTTTTTTGAAGGTTTTAAATACTTTAGGGGGAAAATTGATGTAGGGTGGATACTTCAGGGGTGGTAACTGTATTTTAATCCTAAAAAATAGGATAAATTACAGTGACACCCCTTGAGGTTAGACCAAAATACACAAACACCCCCTATTTTTGTTAAAATTACAGCTACATCCCCCAAAGTTATAATTGTATTACAACTACACCCCATATTCAAAGGCAAAGCTTACACTAATACCCCCTGAAAAACATTACACTAACACCCCTCAGGGAGTGTAGCTATAATTAAGCAAAAAATAAGGGGTATTTGTATAATTAAACTTAACTTTAAGAGGTGTCAATATAATTTTACCCTAAAAAATACTGCATTTAAGTAACGAAATGAAAAATACAATTTACCCCAATTATTAATATGTCCCTATGCTTATTAATAGATTAGCTTGACTTGAACTCTTGCATGGTGGGTTTGAGAGATAACGACTCAACTTTCACGCATCGTTGATCACAAAACAAGTCTTGTACCACATATACAACATAGAGTGGGGTAAATTGTAATTTACCTTCATGTAATACAGAAAAGAGGCAAACAATCTCCTTGTGAAAGAAAAAACATCAATTTGCTTTTTTCATTTTCTAAAAAATATGTAAAATACCCCCTCTGGTAGGTGATCATGTGCATCACTTGCTGTGGATGTGAATTTGTTTAATTTTTAATTGTAGATATAACAAATAAATTAATGGTTTCCTTTTTGATTTAAACCAACTGTCTATATATGATATATAAATGAATGGATCACATCTATTTAAGTTAAATTAATGGAAATATATATACACATATATAATATGTACAAACAGTATTAATAAATAAATAATTAAAAAGCAAAAAATAAAAATAAAAATGGGGGAGCTATCAAAGGGAGGGGGAGGGGGGCACAGAGGTGGGGAGAGGGATAGGTGGTGGTGGTGGCGGCGGAGAAATAGGGGGGGGGGGGTGGAGGGTGGAGCGGAGGCGGAGGTACACTAGAAAAAAATTATTATTGGCTACATTTTTCATGATTATGGTTAAAAATTGTGACAAATAACTATTATTAACTACGTTAAATAAAAATTGATGAAAAAACTAGCTTTTCAACCATGAAAAAAATTATTTGTCACGGCTAAGAACCATAGTAAATATATTCGCCATGGCTTTTAGCCATGACAAATGTTTTAGCTACCCTCGTAAAAATCACGGTCGACAACTGTTGCCTGGCCGTGATCAATGACTATTTGCTACGGCTATTTAGCATTAACAATGATAATTAGTCATGGTTAATTGTTATGTTTCTTGTAGTGGTACGAAAGGGGGGGGGGGGGGGGGAGGAAGATGATAAATTTTCTTTTTTCTTTTATTGTTTTGTATTTTTTATATTTTATAAATTTTATATGTGAATGGTATATGTGAAAATAAATTTGAAACATTGATTTGAAAAGATAAAGTGTTGGCCATATATTTAAATAACATTTAATATGAACAGTAGATTATTGAAGATAAAATATGAACCATTGGTTTATATTAAATCAGATCCAATGGTTGTGAAATATGTCTTATTCAGGTTGAAATCGAGATAATTACGAGGATAGTCTGATGCGGAGGTGCTTGGGAACCTGTGCATGATGAACATATGGTTAGACTCGTCGGGTAGTTCAACAAAGATTCTTGAATTTTTAAGTCACTTGAAGTGAGATAGAAGAGAAAGTGAAGAATGTTTTGCTCGAAATAATAATGACATATTGTAGCCCAAAACAGTTGTGGTATTCCCAAGGTCAAATGTCCTAACTTGTATAGGTCAACGCAACATGATCTCAAGCTTCTGAGTACAAAATGATCGACAATCATGGTTTAAGTACATATTTGTGTGTCGCTTTGTGCATATAGTTGACGAGAAAACAGAAACTCGAGAGGTTGGTCGTCAGGAAAATCGGGAAAATATGTATGTGTTGCATACTTGTACTATAATTTATTGCAATGTAAGTTGTTTGGATGTATTGATTCACTACAATACAAGACGACCATGCTAAAATTCCAGAGTCCAAAGCGAGAAAAATTACCTTGCTCGAAATCATGCCAAACACCCCACCCCACCGATGTCGTCCGCACAATTTTTTTCAACAAATAGTTCTCCATTGCCAAAATATTAAAAGAAATAACTTATATAAACAAGTCGAGAAAACCCATCGAAACCTAAACATAAATAATACCCCGAACATCAGTTTTGTATCACTACAAATTCACTGCACAATTAAATCGTAAAACCCCATATTTCCAGCAACAAGATTGAGAATTTCACTCTGGAGAAAAACCACTAAATATGTGTAAGATTTACCTCTTTGGCGGCTAAGACTTACAGAATGATAAGGAAGAACTAGATTGACGGTAAGCTTTGATGGAATGGTAGATGGGGTTGGTGGAGGGGAGAGATGAACGCGGAGGGGGTTTCCGGTGGGTCTATATTCGGGATCAATTTCTTCCAAGCATCATTGAACTTGGAGTCGCCGGCCGTCTCCGCCAGGAGATCGCTGACGAATTGGCGGCGCTAGCTCATCGAGGCCACAGAAGCTCGGTTAAGAAGGAATTTCGAGACCTGTAGCAACATTTTGAGGCAGAGCAGTGTGCGTTTCTCTGTGCCCGTGTGTATATGTATGTGGGCATAATGCCATGCTTTACGAATTTTTAAAAGGAATAATTATATTTACACCCCTAATCTATTATTTGTTTGCATAAATTATTCTTATTTATTTTATATAATTACAGAGATCACCCCTATCAGTAAAAAAAGGGATAATTTGAGTAATGATATTAACATTTTTGGGGGTGTATGTATAATGTTGACGTTTCTAATGGGTGTACGTGTAATTATCCAAAAGATGAGGATAGTTTGTGTAAATCAACCATAAGTTAGGGAGTGTAAATGTAATTATCCCTTTTTAAAATTAATAACAGGTTTGGTTAGATTTTGCAAAATGAGAACCATTTGTTTGCAAAATAGGTTCTATTCATTACTTGCTATTAAAACATAAAGAGCATATGTCAACTATAACAACAAATGTCACTTAAAATAATTTCTTCGTTGGCTGTTAACAAAAAGGTAGGAAAAAGAAGTGTGCAGTTCACATGCTTTTTTTTTTTTTTTTTTTTTAAGGAAAATTGCTCTGCATTTAATAAAAAGCTCATTTATTTCTTATTTCTTCTTCATACTCATTTTATCAAAGTTAATATATATTAAGAGAAACTGACAATTTTTAACTTATTGAAATTGAGATTAAGACAACGACAAAAATTAAATAACATAAAAAATTATGATAACAATTAAAATAAATGTTCATCAATTGTTTGGCCATGCCACAATGACAAAAACTGGTATAACTTTTCTATATGCAATGCATTGTTTTAGTTTATGCAAGCCTAAACTCAACAATTACAACAATTTCCCTTAAAAACATTAAAGTACCAAAATACAGAGACAAGCAAAAAATAATTGTGACTTGTAGAAACAATTTGATTACTGTAATCTTCAATTCAAAGTCTTTAAAGGATCAAAGGTTGTTTCTTCTTCTTCTTCCCCTTTGAATTATGCTTCTTTTTACGGCTTGCCCAAGCAACAACAATTGCAGCACTTAAGTTGGACATAGTGCAAATTTCTTGCCACCCTTCAATAGTAGTGGAATTAAAGAGTGGATTGTACCAACTTAAGATAACTAAGTATTTGGCAATAACATAGATCCAGGATTTTATTGTACTTCCAAAAATAGGTGATGGATGAGGCATTGTCACCTATAGAGTTAGAACTATTATAATTGGTTACATCCCCTTCAAAAGTGCATGTTATATGCACTTTTGGTCCCACTTCATTCGCAAGTTACACTTTTGGTTCCAATTAGATATATTTTTAAATACTTTTGGTCCTACCATCAACTCTACGTTAAGAGTTAACGGAAAATACACACGTGTTGCGCATGTGAAACTCTTTTCCTCCCCAAATCAGCCATTTCCCCCAATTTTCTCCCAAGTCTGAACCCGTCTCCCACATTTCCCTCTACCAAAATCCTAATTACAAAATTTCTAATCCATACTACCTCAAAATTGACCGAGAAAACCTTCGAATTTTTGAAAACCAACCCGTTAGCATGGATCGTTGAGTGAATTCGACCCCTAATCTAGTGTTTTGAGTGAGATTTCTTTCGGGCTCGAAGAAGGAGGAATTGTGAGCAAGTAGAGAAGCAAGGTCCGTGGCTAGGAGAAGCAAACACGCTATGGATTTCACGCCAAACTACGGTAAGTGATGATTTTTTCCTAGTATTTGATTTTGTGTTTATGTTGAGGTGATTTTTTTACTGATTTGGCCAATTTGGTAATATAGTGTAATATTGTTTTTTGTGAGTTTCATTTTTTGTAAACTATTGTGAATGATAATATTATAATGTTGTTGATTTTTTGTACTAGTAATATGATGTTGTGGGATGGTTGAGAATTTCTGATTTCTAATATTGTTTGTTGGTTTTTCTGTTGTTTTTTAAATAAATTAACTTAATAAAAATTTAAATTACATAGACTCCATAAGAAAAGAGAAGTGTTATACTATTAAATTGTACTACAATGGGGTTATGCAACATAGTCCACATAGGGATTATGTAGGTGGGAATGTGGAGTATTTTGACTTTGAAAATGTAGAGATTGCAAATTTCTGGGGATATGCTACAGATTTGGGGTTTAATGATAGGTGTAGATTCAGATTTGACAAAAATATGGGAAAAAAAATATGAAGGAAGGGAGGTATTTGGAGATAGATGAACATGTAGCAGCAATTGTTAAGCACATTCCCAAAAATTTTTGAAGTTGAAATATACATTGGACATTTGGAAGATATAGGGATGATGCATAGTCAAGTACAGTCCACAGTAGTTGAAGAAGATGTAGGCATGACTGATTTAGATCAAACAACCAATATGAAGGGGGATGACCAAGTTTATGTGGACATGGGGTATCATTGGGGATTACAAACTAAAGAGGATAGTGGGTAAGATGAAAAAATAGATGGGAAAGAGGGTAGATGATGATGTTGATGATGATGATTTTCATGACAGTGGTTATGATTTTTGTTTTCTGAAGGGGTACACTGGTGGTGAGTTGTTATCTGCAGTAGGACTTGATCCTAATAACAACCTATTTCCTATTTGTTATGCTCTGGTTGACGGTAAAACAAAAGAAACTTGGATGTGGTTTCTAAACTTGTGGCAAGAGGATTTGGAGATTGACAATCAAACAAGTGGACTCTTATGTCTGATAAACAGAAAGGATTAATCCCAGCATTTGAGAGCATTCTGCCAGATGACAATAGATTCTGTGTAAGACACTTACACAGTAACATGAAAAAGGATGGGTCTGGGGGTGTTGCAGTTAAGAATGCTTTGTGGGCAGCTGCTAGGGCCACTAGATATGATGATTTTGAAAGAAGGATGGATGAACTGAAACAAATTGATGAAAATGCACATGATTGGTTGAAGAAAAAGTCTCCACATCAATGGACCAGATTGCATTTTAGTTCATTTCCTAAATGTGATATACTTTTGAACAACATGTGGAAATGTTTTAATAGTTTCATACTTGATGCAAGGGAAAAACCTGTTATTCCTATGCTTGCAACTATAAAAAATCTGTTGCTGACAAGAATGCCAATGAATAGGGAGAAAGCAGAGAAATGGGATAGTGCAATTTGTCCAAAAAATAAGAACAGTTTTGGTAAAAAACATGAATGAGGTTGGAGAGTGCATTCTAATAAAATCTGATGAGTGGCATTTTCAAATAATGGGGATGTATGAACAATAGACTGTGGATATGTAGGAAAAAACTTGCAGTTGCAGGAGATGGGACCTAACTGGCATACCCTGCAAACATGCAGTGTGCTCTATTTGGTGTAGGCATGAAGACCCCAAGCGATATGTGCATAACTATTACTTGTCACAAACATACAAAATGTGTTATGCAAAATCAATAATGCCAATTAAAGGTCTAGAACTTTGGCTTAGTGCCACCACTGCCACCAAAATTTGAAGGAAAAGTAGGCAGGCCATAGAGGTTGAGAAGAAGGGAACTAGATGAGCCACCAAGTGCAAATCCAACAAAGCTGAAACAAGTCAGGAAACAGATCAAATGTAAGAATTGTGGAGGTTTAAATCACAATGCAAGAGGTTGTAAAAGAGATTGAAGGATTACGCCAATGTAGTTGATAATAAATGGTCTTTGAGCTTCTCCACTAGGGTTACCATCATCACTCCATGCTTGTATACAGATGACTCTTCCATCATCTTGAGTCCAAAAAATGCCTTCATTGCATCATATCTTACATGCCGATCCAGGACCGCATAGACATCATGCAAGAGAAGCATAATTAAGCCAACATCATCATTCTTATCGTATTGCTTCTAGATCTCGTTTGTCATCGAGGCCAGTGCGATGCTGCTGATTTTCTGGTGGTCGTCCTTCAACTTCTCGAACACCAACCGTTCTTCATTTGTCAACCCCTTCGGCAAGGGTTGATGAACATCTTCATCCAGAATACGAGTTAGGTTTTGGAAAGCTAAGACTATATTAAGATTTCGTAGGCAATTCATGTAGTTGGTTCGATTTAACTTATTAGCCTCTGGGGTTGGCAGTAGTGAATTCTTAGATATCTACAATATGTAAAGCATAAAACATTAAACAGATTGAAGTAATATTAAATTCTAGTTAAGGACTTGGAGTTCAATCATTAGCTCTCTCACTATTTCTATGAAAACACGTCACTCTAAAAACACCATTTTCGGGAAATCCCTTCCTGGTGGGCTTGGTGTCCACAAGCAAAATTCTCCATACCCACTTTTACGATTCGTATGGAAAATAACCTTGTGGGAGGCAACCTATGCCATTCTCGTCCCATGAAAATCCTAAGATATTCTTGCCTCGCCTCTTCACGTGATCCCAAGGACTGCAAGAGAATCACGTTACTCGACGTTAGACCCAATCCATCACCCGAATCATAGCACTCACTGTTGCCTTCCATGACTCGTGCGACAGGAGAACAAGAGTGTATTCACTTCGTTCACAATAACGATGCAGCTTAATTTTAGTCCAAAATGTGCAACGACTCGTGAGACCGCATAATGGATGAAATCAGCTTCCTCAGTTTACTGTGAATGGAAGGCAAGGACGAACTTTAGCTTGCTCAGATCTATTTTAGGGGTCTAATATTTGACTTGGTCCAACCAAGTGAGAGTTATTGTGTTTAGACCGAGACCTCATCACATTATAAATATTTTCACATGCTCAGGTATGGACAAACATTTAAAGCAAACATTCATCAAACATATCATATGCAGAACAAAAGCCTAGCACGCCCCTATTGGAAGATCACAAGCCCAAAACCTATGTGACCTACTGAGCCCGCAGTGGATCTATGGTCAATCTAAGGGCGGGCCTATGGTATTACAAGACTTTATAACCCATTACACACAATGGGCCTTGTAAATCCTCTTCATCTTCTTGGGCTCTCAATCGTGGGCCTCACTGGGCCTCTTCTCCATGGATCCTCCGTGGACCAACCGATGGCCTCCTCCATGGGCCTCCGTCGCCTTGGACTTTCTTCCTTACATTTATTTTGCAAAAAATAAAACCTCACTCCTAATCTACATTCATTACATCATAAAAAATAAGAAACCCCAATCAGCAGTTGGGGGAGTACATTAGGAGGGAAAAGAAAACTTTATTATTTCAATGGGAAACGAGAGAGGTAAGAAGATGCAAAGAGGCACGCAGGCCCCAACCCAAAAAATAAATTAAACCATACATGTGGTGTAAGGGCTTCATGATCGTCCATCATTAATCCAATTAACGCACATAACATAAATACACATTCCATGTAAAACATGCTATTCAAACATTGATATCCCATATCATAAAATAAATGCAGAAGTTATATATGAGATTTACATATAAAACCGTTGGATACTGGTGCAACCTATGAAAAATGATTTTTGTTGGAAAAATCCCTTTTTCATAATTGACATGGCAGAAAAATTCCCAAAAATATTAAGAAAATATCAGATTTCTGGAAAAATGCACAAAAACCGACGAAACACGAAAAAACTTCCCAGCACTGCCGGCTAGGCGCGCGCAGGCGCCACTACATGTGCGCACAACGCGCGCCCTCAGCGCGCATGCGTAGCCTGTGCAGGACGCGTGTCTGTGTGCGCACGGGCGAGGTGCCCACTGCACGCAGCCTGTCTGCCGGCCAACAGACAGCTACTGCCGACTGCCTGCATTTTTTCCCGTTTTGACGAATTTTCTTGCAAATTCTTTATCTGAAACACAAAAATCATTAATCAAAGAATATAAACACATATTCAAAAATCCCAAAATCCAATTTTTTTTTTATGCAGAATCAACACATATCAAGATCTACATATCAACATGCTTCAAGAACGTAAATCATGCCGTAAAACCAACGAAAAACACATTAAGCATGCTGAAACACATGGGTAGCATATAGAATTCTAGGCCTATACACCAAACTTGGCTCTAATACCACTAAAAGTGTGGATCTGCCCGAGAGACGCGGCGGAAGTGTGGAAACTTTGAAATTAAAAGCTACATAACGGAATTAAAGGCAAAGTTAAATTCGGATCAAGGGGTGTTCCCTTGATTCCTCCTAGGAGTTCGGTGTATTACATGTAAAAACATAAACAAGAAGAATACACGAATGCTATAGAATTTAAAGGAACAAGAAAAAGTAAAGAGAAATATTACCCACGTAGTTTTCTTTGTTCGGCTACACACGTTGTTCCAAATCTCCACTGGAAAAAGGCATACGTTGGGCACCTCAAAGATTTTCACAAAATTCACCAGATTGCACAACCCTCTCGTGCTAGCAAGAAAGTAGCGGGAAGGGAGATAACGACCTAACGTTATGTATTAACGTGATCAATATCTCGTTGTTCTTTCACTTGATTGAATTAAGAAGAACATACAATGATTTCTTGGAGAGAGACAGAGAGAGGGGAGAGTGGAGACACGGGAGAGAGGAAAAAGAGGGGCCGATGTAGAGATTAGTGTGTGTAATTATGTGTAAAAGTGTATTTAAATGACTTAAGATATTTAACTTACACAACCTCTTCCAAAGAGTCACAGTGTATACAAACCCTAGGATAGTTGACCTAGTACAAATATATCCTATGATGAATCTTGGCCCTTTTATCTTAATTCTCCAAGATCAAATCTTGTCCACTCATTCCTTGGGATTTATGGACCGGGTTTATTTAAATCCAATTTAATAAGCCCAAAAGTCTAATGGACTCTACATTAAATCCAATTTAATACTTAAGCCCAATAGAAAATTCATCCTTTAAATCCAATTAAAAGGAAAGCCCAATCTCATTAATTCATAAATTCAATTTATGGATCATGTCTAATAAATTAATCCAATTAATTTAAAGGCTTAAAACCCAAAACTAATTAATCCAATTAATTAATCTTTCGGAAAATCCAACCCATAGATTTTTATATAAATGTTTCAATCATTGATTCTCTCCAAGAAATTAATTTGATCCAATTAAATTAATCTCTACCTTCCAAAATTAATTCTAAATTAATTCTGTTATGTCTTGGTGAATCGAGTGTGACTCTTTAGGTTCATCCTCAGCTAGACTTGGGCGTGTGTTTCCTCAACACAATTACTTTCGATTATCCTATAGCCAGAATCGGCCGTTACCATGGGTGGTCGTCTAGCAACGGTCCATGGCACTAGAGACTAGGTGAATCTGCAGCGTGAACATTTCGGGTCCAAATGTTCATATAGGTACGGTCCTACTGTCGACTGTCTCCCGGCCTTAGTCTAGGGCCTGAAATTGGGCGTCGGTTCCCATCCTTGACTAGGAATCTATGCTTCAAACTCGAGATAGGTTTATAGGAAATCCTTTCCCACTCAATCAAATGCTATGACCATAGACTTTGAGAGTCTGAACCATCTCAGAGCGCATAGGAGATCTCGTTGTCACAATCTTGACAGGGGACATATTCTATCTTGGAATCTACCGTTCTCAGTACATACACCGACTGCACTGGACAAGGCTTATGATTACCATACCTCATGATACAGTTATCGTTCGCCAGATCCTAGATACATCCTTCGTATGTAAGCGACTGCAGTGATTCCTCAAGTCCAAGGACTAATCCCATACTATTGAAATCGGGAGAACCAATCATACCGACCAAGCCCGTGAGTCACCCTCTATGAGCTGACTGCCTGTAGCCAACCCACTAAGATTGCATGAACGACCTACGTCTCCCACCGATGAAATTCAGCTGTAATTTTTAGTGCAAGTCTCTCTCGGACCCTCGATACCCAATCTTGAGGTCCTTATCTTGGAGTATATCAGAACTATCCACAGAAGTTGGTTTCATGACTTGCCAACCTATGTGCAGTCCAACTTCTTGGATTCACATGTCCGATCTGTGGGCATTTCTTGTGACATCGAGACCCCGTTCAATGCTAACAGTAAACACAACAAACTCATTGTTGCCATCGATGAATCCTTACTATATTCAATATAATATATTACTTATAAACAAAGATTGGCAAATGGTTCCCAAAACAACCAACTTCATTGACTTTCTAGTCACCTATTCCAACAGTTAGAATGGTTGTGTTCTCAATCAATGCTGACAAGGCTCCCGGGTCGGATTGGTATTCTATTGGATTCTTTAAGAAGGCTTGGCAAGTAGTTGGTCCGGAGGTCAGTGTGGCTATTAGGCAATTCTTTCAGATGGGCAATATGTCAAAGCAAGTAAATGCTATATTCTTGGCGCCAATTCTTAATGTGCGGTTATGTCAAACAGTTGCTGACTTTAGACTGATAGCGTGTTTGTAACGTTTATATAAGTTAACATCTAAGGTGTTGGTAAACAGGACAAAACTGGTCATTGATAAACTTATGGATTACATATGCTTTTGTGCTTGGGAGACGGATAAGTGACAATGTATTGCTTGCTCAGGTGCTATTGTATGGATACAATCAACGACGAGTAGCTCGCTGTATGTTATGAAGATTGACATTTGAAAGACTTACAATACAGTGGAGTGTCTTTTCTTATTCGTGACACTTGATGTATTGGGGTTCACGGAGGGGTAAATTATGTGAATTTCTCAGTGTGTTTAAACAGTGGCCTATTTGGTCCTTCTGAATGGATAGTCGTATAGTTTTTCTTAACGGGAAAGGGACCCAATATCTCCTTACCTTTGTGTGATTGTTATGGAGATGTTGCATGCTACTATTAAAAGGGGAATCACTAAAATGGCTGAATTTCCTGATATCATTGGCACTGCAAGGAGGTCGAATTGTTCGTGTTGAGCTTTGCAGATGGCCTCCTTTTTTGGTAAGGTAATTGTACCCTTGGTCTCTACTTTAAAATGTGCTTTTGATGAATTTTCTCTATATTCTAGACTGAAGGCTAATAGTGCTAGGACCAATATTATTATATTGAGATCTGCAACAACTCTTATACCAGCGCTACAAGAGGTGATCGGGTTTCTTGTAGACTCGCTTCCTATTCGGTATTTAGGGGTACCATTAATTGCTTCCAATTTGACAATGGTTGACTGTCAGCCACTGCTAGACAAGTTGGAGCAAAATTAGTGATTAGTGGTCCAAACAATTCTCATATGCTGATGGAGTATAGTTGACAAAGTTTTTGTTGCTATCTCATCAAACATATTAGGCTTCGATTTTTGTGTTGCTTGTAGGGGTTGATAAATAGATTGAGCAAAGAATTCGATCCTTTGGAGTGGAGGAGAAGATAGATACTCTACAACATATGTGTTCTCCAGTGGAGGCAGGAGGTTTGGGAATCTAATCGGTTTCTACCTCTAATAAAGTATTGGTTTTGCAAACAAGAATTCAATATGGATGAGGTGGATGTTGCAATATAGTTACATAGGATCTCCATATGGACGGTTATCAACAAATGTTGGAGCATGGAGTTGGAGGAAAAATGCTCAAGCTACGAGGTGCTCTTATTGATGGGATTGAGTACCAAGTTGGCTCGAGAAAAAAATTCTGGCTCTGGTGGACTCCTGGCACCTTTAGGGATTTCTGTTACATTCGTTTCCAAAAGGACCTAGGGTGACTGGTTTGCTTGAACACACCAAACTTGAGGTTGTGATAGGGGCTGAAAGGGAGGTAGAGGTTGTGAAAATCACGACACAACTTTCTCGGTTAGGTGGAGGCTAGAAGGGACTCATACTTTATGAGAGAGCAGCGTTGCATTTTTTGCAGCCGTTACCACCTCGAGTGGCTTGGTCAACCTCATGCACGATCCCTTAAAGAATTCTAAGAATGTATTCATGCTTTGGCTCGCTATCTTAGAGAGGTTGTCTACATTGGACAGACTTGGATACAACAATATGGTATGGAATATGTCTTATGTGATGGACAAAATCCAGAATCACATGCACATGTTTTTTTTTGAATGCTCTTATTTATCTGCACGTGTAAGGTACATAAGGAGCACCATAAGGTGGCAATATCCTAGATTGCAATAGCAGGAAGGGATTGAATGGGCAACAAGGAGATGAAGAGGGAAACATTTGATGAATGTTGCAAATGGGGTGGTGTTGGCCTCTTTAGTTTATCATTTATGGCAGGAGCGTAACGTATGAAGATTTCAACAAGTCACTAGAGAACAACAGACCTTAGTTAGAATTATTGTTGAGCAAGTTAGACATAAATCACTTGTATATTATGATCCTTATTCTTCAACAATTGTTTCTATCTTCTAGAATATGGGGGATTGCTTCCTAGGTTTTGATGACTGGGTTGTATTGTATTGTATTCTTGTAAGCCTTGTCTCATTTCGTTAATGAAAGTTAAAGTAATTGTAACTCAAATTTCTTGAAAAATAGTATTTTATAACTCAAATAAAATATTTATAGCAGTCACACTACCTTTAACCTATGAAGTATATACAGATATAGTTGGAAAAAATTAATATAATATATAACTTTTTCATAAGATTTTACTAATCTTGTTAAAAAAAAAAAAAAATATTCTATAGGTGGCTTTAGGGCTGCAAACGAGTCGAGCTGGGCTAAAAATTGAGCTCGAGCTCGACGAGCCCTGGGTCTTACAAGCTCGAGCTCACAAGCTCAATTTTTTTTTTCAAAACAACGAAAAAAATATATGGACTATTTTACAAAATTCATATGAATTGTATTAAATATGTATTTAAAAAAATTATTGAAATGTACTTAATTGTTGATTAAGCTTGTTTCTAGACAATATAAACCAAAATACCATATTTTAATATCATCTACAACTGAATTATGAGATATTGACTAATAATTCTAATATATGGTGATTTTTTGAAACAAATGCATTTATTGTAGTAGATATTGAAACTATAATGATACAATTCATATGAATTGTATTAAATATTTATTTATAAAAAGATTATTGAAACGTATTAAATCGTTCATTAAATTTATTTCTAGATAATACAAACTAAAATACCATATTGTAATATCATCTAAAACTAAAATATGAGATATTGACTAATAATTCTAATATATGATGAATTTCAAAACAAATGCATTTTGTTGTAGTGAATATTGAAATATAACAATAAAATTCGTATGAATTGTATTAAATATTTATTTTAAAAAAATATCAAATCATACTAAGTTGTTGTTTAAGCTTGTTTCTAGATAATATAAACTAAAACACCATATTTTAATATCATCTAAAACTAAAATATGATATATTGACTAATAATTCTAATATATGGTGAATTTTGAAACAAATGCATTGGTTGAAGTAGATATTGAATTTATAATGATAAAATTCCTATGAATTGTATTAAATATTTATTTATAAAAATATTATCGAAATGTATTAAATCGTTGATTAAGCTTGTTTCTAGATAATACAAACTAAAAATACCATATTTTAATATCATCTAAAACTAAAATATGAAATATTGACTAATAATTATAATATATGAATTTTGAAACAAATGCATTTCGTTATAGTGAAAATTGGAAATATGACAAAAAAAAACTCATATGAATTGTATTAAATATTTATTTTAAAAAAATATCAAATTGTACTAAGTTGTTGATTAAGCTATTTTTAGATAATATAAATTAAAATACCATATTTTAATATCATCTAAAACTAAAATATGAGATATTGGCTAATAATTCTAATATATGATGAATTTTGAAATATACACATTTTTTGTACGTAGTAGATATTGAAATTATAATGATAAAATTCATATGCATTATATTTAATATTTATTTACAAAATAATTATCAAATCAAACTAAATTGTTGATTAAGCTTGTTTTTAGATAATATAAATTAAAATACTATATTTTAATATCGTCTAAAACTGAAATATGAGTTATTGACTAATAATTCTAATATATGATAAATTTAAAAATAACTACATTTTATGAAGTGGATTTTAAATTATAACAATAAAATTCATATGCATTATACTAAATATTCATTTGCAGAAAAAATATCAAAACTTACTAAAATATTGCTTAAGCTTGTTTTTCGACAATAGAAATAAGAATATCATATTTTATTATTATATAAAATTAAAATAAAAGATGTATTGACTAATAATTTTAATATATAGTGAATTTTTAACATAAACTTGATATAATATTGAAATGTATTTAAATATATAAAAATATGTATAATAAAAAAAAATTTTAAAAAAAAATATGAACTCGCAAGCCGGCTCGCAAGTACACGAACACAAATAATTAAGCTTGAGCTCGGACTCGAACTTGCTCGCGAGCCGGGTCAAGCTCACCTTGCACCCCTAAGTGGCTTACTTCTTTATGCTAAATGTATGATCAATAATTGGTCCTAATAAAAGTGATGGGCTCCCTAGTACCCAAATCTAATGGGCCTTAATTCTTCATAAAAGGCCCAACTTCATATCAATCCAGCTTCTCATATTGCAATCTCATTCTCACTCTCGTTCGTTCGCTCATCCTCCTTTTCCCCCAAAACTCCACACGCACTTACGCACAGAGACTGCTCTGCCTCCTCAAAATGTTGCGACAGGGTTCGAGATTCCTCCTCACCCGAGCTTCCGCGTCCTCGACGAGCTGGCGCCGCCTTTTCTCCACCGATCTCCCGGCGGAGACGGCCGGAGACTCCAAGTTCAATGATGCTTGGAAGAAATTGATCCCGAATATGGACCCACCGAAAACCCCCTCCGCATACATGTCTCCCCGTCCACCAACCCCATCCACCATTCCATCGAAGCTTACCGTCAATCTAGTTCTTCCTTATGATTCTGTTTTAGCGGCCAAAGAGGTAAATCTTACACATTCCTGGTTTTTCTCCAGTGAGATTCTCGATCTTGTGGCTGGAAATATGGGGTTTTACCATTTAATTGTGCAGTGAATTTGTAGTGATACGAAACTGGTGTTCGGGTCGGATTTATGTTTAGGTTTCGATGGGTTGCCTCTACTTGTTTGTATAGAATATTTCTTTTAATATTTCTGGCAATGGAGAGTAATTTGTTGAAAAAAATTGTTGGGAAATGAGATCGTATCTGAAGTATCGGCGGGGGTGGGGTATTTGGCATTATTTCGAACAAGCTAATTTTCTCGCTATAGACTTTGTAGTTTTGGCAATTATCATTTGGGTGCAACTGTTAATAATTAAATATGCCACCTTTATTATGAGTTTTAATTATTGAAATGGAGAATGTGGGGGTTCCATTGTATTTACGTTTTTTCAAACTCCATATTAACAGGAATTAGTTACTTCCTAAATGTTGCCTCCACTAGATCCAAGCCCTTGGGTTACCATGCTTGGTCCGTGTATGAATTCTACCTCTGCTAAATTGATGTGGGAAATATGTTTAGTTGCTATCTGGAAGTTTGGCAAGAAAAAATACATTATTAGTATTAATCCTCTGCATGTCCTGCAAATGAAAGCAGTTTGAATGCTGTGATCATTGAGGATATGCAAGAATCTGCATTCTTGAGTAGGATTTTTTAATCGTAAATTCATATGTAGTGGATGCTAGAACCAGGTATCTTGATTTTTGTCTTTGTTCTATTTGTTATTTGTTTAGATGCCCAGTCATCTTACAAATTTCCTCCTATTATTTCTGGACTTAATTCATGACTAGGACCTCACCTCCAGCCACATGCACTTTTAAGGACTCTAAATCCTCTTTCTTTTTTCTTTTCCATGATAGTCTAGATTTGTATCTTTAAGAAGCAAAATCTTGTTTCTCCATTTCAGACTTGAGTAAATCTTACGAATTAGATATTTTTATTGAGCTTTATAGTTGAAGTTATTTCATGGATACTGCTTTTTTGCGCTCCTGTATTCATTTCCTTTCTATATGTCTTTGACTTTTACTTCGTTGTATAAGTGCAACTCTTTCTGCCCATTATTTCCTGTTGGAAGTTCTACTTCTTGAAATAAACTTACACTCTGGGCTAGGGCTGCAAGTTGGTTGGAGATGTTGTTCTAGGAAAAGTATGGTTATGCAGTAGCTATCACCAGTTGAGTTAGTGCTGAACTGAGAGACCTGATTGTATGTCCTTGTGAGCTTTTTTTATTTATATCTAAATCATATTGGGTACATAGATGTAGTTCAGTGGCATTTAACTTGATTGAAATCAAATGCTCAACTTTTTTCATTTACTTAATGTGTTTATTCATTTGGCTTGTTTGTGATATTATGAGTACTCCCATGGGTTCTTGAAAGATGCAGAGGGTTGAGATTTAATTGAGTAACTGCTATAGTTTCTTTGCTGCTTGAATTATCATTGATTTAGCAAAGAAGAGACTGTGGGAAACTCCATATTGTTATGAATTTTAAAGTTCTACTGAATTTTACTAACGCATGATCTTCTGTGTATCTCGTGTCTTTTCAGGTCGATATGGTCATTGTTCCAGCAACTACAGGACAGATGGGTGTTTTGCCTGGTCATGTAGCAACAATTGCGGAGCTAAAGCCTGGGGTTTTATCAGTTCATGAAGGCAATGATGTAACCAAATATTTTCTGAGCGGTGGGTTTGCCTTTGTCCATGCAAACTCCGTGGCAGATATAATTGCTGTTGAGGCCACGCCACTTGACCAGATTGACCCAAATTTGGTCCAGAAAGGTCTTGCTGACTTCCAACAAAAGCTAAACTCAGCATCAACTGATGTGGAGAAAGCAGAAGCACAAATTGGTGTAGATGTACACAGTGCTCTCAATGCTGCTATTACCGGTTAAGGGGCTACCATGGACACAAGTCTACAAGGTACCTAAGGTTTCTCTTTTTTTCGTTCGTTCATGTCTGCTTGAGTTGAATCTTTTTATACCCATTTGCAGAAGCTGTTTTTCAGCTCGTTACGAAACAAGTGTCTCAGAGTCCTGATATGAAAGGATTTCTCGAATAAATATTATGACCAACTTGGCTGTGATGTTTTTATTCAACTTGTGATTAGGTGCAAAATCTGGTTGTATTGAATTATTTGATGATAATTACCTTGACTCTTGTACGAAATCAACCTTGAAACTTTCGTCTGGCTTACTCAAATGCCACTTTTATTCAATGATAGCAGATGGAAGTTGAAGTAATGAATATTTATTTAACAAAGTTAAATTCTGTTAAATTTAACTACAGATCTCATTTCCTTCTCAAGGACCAAAACAAATTTCTGCATTATTAAACCAAAATTGCGGAGGCTATTTACAGATCTCACAGTAGCAACAGTTGACTAGTTCATACACAAATGGGACTGGAAAACTGCATAAGATCTATGGATTCTTTACCAGAAAATTTAAAATTTAAATTGTTCTTTCCATTGGGTTTCATCTTATTGGTGATGTCTTAAGAGACAAAAGACTTTCCAAGTATGAGATCCTTGAATTGCCATTGGATGCAGGACCAAATACCTCCCAGAAACGAAGCGTCTCGTCTTCTCCAGCTGAGACCACAGTTAAACCGTCTGGACTCTGAACAACAAATGAATGATATGCATCTTTAAAACATCCTGATACAGCATTTAGACATGTTTCTTATTACAGACCTTAAGTTTGGTAAACATTAAATCAGACCTGGGATAGATGGAGAACTCTGGATCTATGATTCACTGATCCTCCTATTCTAGACATGGAGGGGTACCTCCACAAAGATAGTTGATTTTGACCTTCAAAACCATACCCGTGGCCGCTTAATATCTCTTTATGATGCCTGTTCCATTGCAGCCCACATATCTATTCACAGAACAATCAAATTATACATCATGTTTAATGCTTAACAATCAAATTCTGGCAGAATCATAACTTGCCTGTGCTTTAGTCTCAATGCTACTGATGCAGGTTCCCTTTTGTGTGTTCCATATCTTGAGAGAGCCATCAGTCGAGCCGCCTCCAGAGGCCAGCACATTGTAGTTGTAAGGGCACCATGCAAGGGCCTTAACTGCAGCTCGATGATCACTAAGTCGGTACAACTGATGCATTGAGCTCATTTTGCACGCGTCCCATAAGTATACCAGATTGTCATTTGCACCACTCGCTATTATGCTGCCTGTGCTCGACCATTTCAAACCACAAACTTCGCCCTTGTGCACCTTAATATAGCACACCATACTATTCCTCGCCCTCACTACGAAAAAACAACCAAAGAAACACAGGGTACACCTATTCATTCACTACTTAAGACATGATAAACGATAGCCAAAGACGAGCCAACCTGATTACCATCGTGATTAATAATGGCTCTATCACAGCTTCCGGATGTTAATATGTTACCGTTCCATGCAATAGACCCGACCCGTTTCTGATGACCGTTAAGGCGTCTCACCTGACACATAAAACTAAAATAAGTTACTTGATACACACACACACACACATTCAACTCCCAGTTTTATGTAAAACCACCAGATTGAGAATTCCTACAGGCTTGAGGGATTCAGCATCAAACAGCTGTATTCTGGAGCACCTGTATCCCGCTGCTAGCGTTTTCCCATCATCAGACCAGGATACACTAGCAGGATAGTCGTTCTCCGTCACCTCCGACAACAGCTCAATCTTATGATTATCTGCATTCCACAAGTACAATCTTGCGCCTAATGCAACTGCTAGAATGTTTGTTTTCCCCCAATCCATGATGTTGAGATAGTAATCGTTCCTTATATTAGGCGCATCCAGAATACAAGATTCACTCTGCATAAAGATTATTCAACAAGTGATCATCAATACAAGGAAAAGCAAAGCAAGATTCGCAAATCACATTACCTTAGGGAATCGTCTTGCGGGCTTACAACTAGGGATCTCCTCATGGCTACGTCGCATCTCATCAGTCAGACGGCTTAACTTCCGACCTGATTTGGGGCTGCCCCTGAAAACCAACATCTGAAATGGCCTCCCTTCTGCATCCAGAGTCAGATTTTCCAAATTCCGCTGATATCCAATCTGTAATGTGATAGATCAAGAAAACCATCCCAATAATCACTCAAAAAGATCATTGCCTTCATATCTCTTGAACATTTTCTACTACACTGACAACAAACTCCAACAGAGAGAAAGAATTCAACAAGAACGGAAACATCCTCATTCTATCAACAATTGAAACATTCAGACCCATTTTCATGCCAAGAACAAAATAAATTAAAATTACACACCACTTTCATTTCAAGGCAACAAATTCTTCAAGAATATCAAATACCCACAAAAACTTCAACCCTCAATGTCTACATGATAAAAGAATCAAACAAGAAAATGGAAAGAAACCCACAGTCAACTTAGTCTTGCAGGGTCCTCTCTTGATCCTGTTTGTCAATACACCCTGGGCTTGATCAAGATCCATCAGGCTTCTATTCGGTATGAATCTATCCCCCTTAGAAACAGACGAACACAAACAAATCATCATAATCAACCAACATCCCAGTACTTATCCAGGAAAACATCTGAAAATTCAACTTCTGAAAAAAATACCGGAAAATCATATTCCACTGGGCTGTCGTGGAGGCGAGTTGGAGAGTACCAATCGGATTGAAGTCTCCAATCGCACCCATCACCCATTGATAAACCAAAACCCTAGAAACGGAAAAAAACAGAGAAAATCGTGTTGCTAGTTCAACTGGTCATGTGAGTTTGAATGAACACAAACGATGGATCGACTCTGTTCGACGTCTTCATGAAATCAGGCGTGTTTAATCTCTACTGCTGTTGGCGCCAATAATTTGGATTTGTATTTTGTAGAATGGGAAAGTGGCCGTTGGATTCTGTCTAACCGTTCCCCTTTAGAAAAAAATGAGGTAGTTAATTTAAAAAATTAAATTTAAATTTTATTAGAATCCAAGCATATTTCTTTAACTTTTACTTCTTCTGACAATGTTAATATTATATTAGTAATGTGTTTATTTTGGGACTGATAATGGGGGCCGGCATAATGGGCTAAGCCCCACTGTTTTTACCGTTGAACTTCCATACCTCTTTTGATGGGTTGAGTTATAGCCTGTTAGAGGCCAGGTTGACAAGGATGTAAAATGTCCATAATATCCCTCATTTTTTACTTCCATTATTTTATATGCCCTCTAATTACCCTTTCAACTCATTCATGATAGTTGTTCTAGACAAACACGTTGTCTTGCTCCAAATTGTGAAGCTTTGGTGAAGATTGAAGTCGAGGTGAAGCTCCAGCGTCTTCAAAATTTGTGCGGGCTTGGAGAATACAAATTTAATTTCAAAATATATAAAAAATTTTTATGGGGCTTGAACAAGCCATTTCAGAAGTTGGATACAAATTAGGAAAATACAAATTTCTCTTAACAAATTACTTTTAAATTGAAACATGACAAAACACAACGGAGACAAAAAAAAAAAAAATCTAAAAAAAAAGAACAGGCTCAAGTCGATTGATGCTACGACAATGGCATAAGCTTTGTCTTCCTACAACTACATACACCAATACATTACAAGACAAACATTTTCAAGAAATAACAGGACCAGTCCATCGATTAATTATTTGGGGGAGGACAATCTTGTTGAATGTGAAAAAGTTAACTTTCGGACAACCTGGGTACCCAACCTCTAGGGCTCAACAATGTGATTTGGGGATGTTCGAATTGGTATTAATACCTAGAGAGGGGCTTGGACGTCATTTCTCCATTCAAACAATATGTATCATATCAAATAAACAACTTACTAATATTTACCCTAAAGAACTAATACCCCTAAATAAACGGCCTATAATTTATCCCGGGCCTTTTTCTTAATCATATATTTAATTAAGGTTAGTCCTATCACTTATTTAGTTGGACATTCGAAGCAAACACAACCTAAATGAAGAGGGCTAAGTTTTTGGGATAAAGCCAACGAAGTGTTGCTTGAGTGGTGAGATTGAGACCTAACAATCAAAAGGTTATGGGTTCAAATTCTATGAATGTGATTATACAGACTCCTTCTATATGGAGTTTCTTGTTTTTTGTTTTCTTTGAATACATCCGTTGATTTTGAAATATTAATGTAATTAATCTATTTTTTAATTTGAATGTAGTAAACAATATAGTAATGAACCGAATCCTATAAAGGAAAAATCTAATGGACTCAAGAAATAGTAAGAAACAGTGGATAATTCTCTCTTTTTTCTCACACAATTCACATACACATGTTGGTCTTCCGAGCCCTGGTGGTCCTGTAGATAAGGGTGGCTCTGGCCTGGCAACGAATGGGGTCGGGAGGAGGGTGATGGGGCCGGAAGCCGAGATTCTAGATAGATTCAACTTTGCACAGTTCCTCAGTCTTGCGGAGAGGGTGATGGAACATGGGGATGTTGAATCCTTCGCACTATTGGAAGCTTTGCATGTCAAGTAGGAGGCACGCTTTGGGTCCGTGACGCCGGTACAACCACAACCGGTGCAAGAAACTTCAGACCCTAGATCTCTTAGGGTTTTTGCTTAATCTGCAACAGCTTGTTCTTGACCCCTAGGGTACCAATGGAGACGGTCAAGACTCAAGACACGGGATGGTCGACCATACCTTGCAGGGCTATCCTCATGCATGGCCCCTATTCATGAATCTCCAATCCCTTACCCCCCCAGCCTGACGCAATGCACGGTGGGTGCGCCTCTCGCCTTGCTTCGCTGCCGCCTGCACGGAAGGATCCCCAGGATCCAGTTGTTCTAATCGGCACATCCCCCTCCGCCCTTCGGGAGGAGGGGATAGATGTCCCCATGATAGGTTCGCCGAGGCATTACGTAATTCCTCGAGGAAAACTCTTCGCTACTCACTGCCAGAATTCCAAAAAGGCGAGGTATTGTTCATCCATCCAGAGAGGTAGTTGACCGGGGATGGAAATAGTGGGCTTCCATTGCAGTTGGATATTTCCTTGGTTGTAAGCCATATTTTCCTTAGATTAATAATTTTGTGAAGTCTACTTGGTTGCATGTCACGAAGGTCATTGGCACCGCCAATGGATTTTATTTCTTCAAATTTAAAACTGTACTGGCAATGGAGGAGGTGATAGAAGGTGGGCCTTGGTTATTCCAAGGCCAACCTATCGTCCTACAACATTGGGAGTCGGGTATGGCTCTCGACAAGCACCAGCATACTGTTGCACCCATTTGGATCCGAATCCAAGATTTGCCTGTGGAGTTCTGAACGGAGGAGGGCCTCGGGATAATAGTAAGTGGGGTCGCTGATCGCTATATACAGATGCAATCACCAGGTCATGCACTATAATGGATTTTGCACGAGTTTGTGTGGTGCTCGAGTATGCTTCCACCCTCCCCAAGCATCTGATCATTCTAATGCCTTCAGCAGATGGGGATATAGAATACGAGTGGGTGCCACAAAAGTGTACTAAGTGCCGTACTTAAGGACACGCGACTAAGGATTGCCCATCATCCAAGAGCACTAAGGGACCATTTGGCTGTATTTGTTCAAAAAGGCAGGTTAACCTCTTTGGTGGTTGACCCAGATGCCACGGTGTCAGCTGAAAAGGATGCTTACATGGGCAATAGAGCCACACACGCTTATATGCACTTAGTCCTTGGGGAAATGTCAAATCTGCTGCCAAGGACCCCTCATCCTCCAAAGCTGCACCGACAGACGCTAATAGTAAAAGGAAATAGCTGGTCCTATGTAATCCGTTCCAGGTGCTGGGGAATTTTTCCGATCAACACTCTTCCGAATCAATGAATGAGGGGTTTTCCTCTGTTCTGGCACCAGATCCTACTTGGGGGCCTAAAGAATGCAACCCCCCAAATTAGTGAATTATGATCTCCGCCGCGACTTGGAATGTAGGGGGCTGAATCATCGCGACCAGCAACTGGCGGTAGCCTCCCTTGTGCACGAATTCGGTGTGTATTTTTGTGGGGTGATTGAAACACGAGTAGCTCATAATAATGCTGATCGTGCTAAGGTAAGCGCGATTCTTAGCTGGCATTGGTGTGCTGACTATGACGGCCCCAACAAATGGATATGGATTGGTTGGGATGATGCGGTAATGGGGGTTGAAGTGTTGGGGTTCATAGATAAATGATTCACTGTCGGATTTGGACTAAGGGTATGACCACCACCTGTTTGATCTCTGTTGTCTATGGAGATAATGAGATGAGTGCTAGGCATGAGTTGTGGAGTGTTGTCACCCATCAAGCTAGCATTATTCAGGACGAGCCGTGGTTGATACTAGGTGATTTTAATGCGATTATCGACGGTAGTGAGGCTTGTGGGGCCTGGGGTGGAGCATGCCCCATCTATGAATGAGTTTCTACAATGTAATACTACAGCGGGCTTCTTGCATTTGCCGGTTAAGGGACTACTGTTCACTTGGCATAATCAGAGTGAGGGGAAGTGAAGCTTATGGAGTCGGTTGGACCGTGCACTAGTGAATGAGGAATGGACGAGCAGGTGGCTGGACAGTTTCTACCTAACCAGTATTGCTCGCAAATCCGACCATTCCCCTTTCATTATCCAGAGGGAGCAACAAAAGAGATTTGCTTATATGTTTCCATTTGATAACTTCATGACTAAATCTCCCATGTTTCTTAAACCTGTTGCAGGGGAGTGGAGGCATCGCCATGGCTGTAAATGTACTCCGTAGTGAAACGTCTCAAGTTGTTAAAGCCTATTGTGAAAGGCAAAACGGACCTGTCAGATAATGTTCACTTGGCCAGCATCTTCCTTGCTCAAGTGTAGGGCCTGCTGCAGGAGTTCAGAACGGACAACCTACTCTTCAGCTGGAGAAATGCTATTGGATAGTATACAAAAAAGTTATTAATCAAGAGAAAAGTATGTTGTGGGAACGGGTAAAGCTAATGTGGCTCAAGGAAGGGGACCAAATTTCGAAAATGTTCTTCAATGATGTAAGATCTCGGAGGATGGTCGAGTGGGTATACCAAATTCACACATGCAAGGGGTGCTTCTAGCAGAACCCGAGGCAGTAAACAACAAGGCTTGCGGGACATCAATCCTACCTTTGACCTTTAGCCTGCCACGTGATTTCCCCTGATGAAGCAGCCGAGCTAGTTAAACCCGTACACAACGATGAGATTAGGGTTGTAGTGTTCAGTATTGCTGAAGAAAAAGCGCTTGGCCTGGATGGCTTCTCAGCCGGATTCTATAGGGCAACATGGTCGGTCGTGGGATAGACGTCACAGCTGCTGTTCAAGAATTTTTTGAGAATGGCTGAATGTTAAGATAGGTCAATGCTACTTCTAGCCCTCATCCCTAAAGTCAGATGCCTACCCAAGTAGCGGACTATCGGCCAATCACCTGTTGTAATGTCCTTTATAAAATAATTATGCAAGGTGATCGTCCAGAGATTGAACGGGGCCCTCGGCAAGCTAATTGATCCCACGCAGAATGCCTTTGTTCTTAGCCATAGGATTAGTGACAACGTTGTACTTGCCCAACAACTCCTTGCCCACTAAAATTGGAGGAGCCTGGCCCCTCGGTGTAGTTTGAAGGTTGACTAGCTAAAGGCTTATAACACTATAGAATGGGACTTTCTTGAGGCCGCTTTGCATTTGTTCCAGTTTTCTATATAGTTTATAAAGTGGATCCAAGAATGTGTATCTACGACTAGCTTTTCAGTTTGTATCAACGGGAGCCCGCATGGTTTCTTTCTCGGGTGCAAGAATTGGTGGTTCAGTTCACAGTCCACAACAATTCACAACACCAGGTTTGCACGTCCAAGTTGAAGTAGCACTCTCCAAATACGCTTCTATAAGTCACAAATAGCCAGCCGAGCATCTGATTCATGTCCAACACACATCCACGTAGGCAGTTGGAGTTTTTTGTGCCAACTTTAGAAGTCTGTTATAAAAGCATCACACGCTTTGCATTTTTCCCGCTTCTTTTTCTCTATAAATAGTGTAGTCTTGCTGTAGCCTGATATAGAAAATTTGTAACAAAACTTTAAGATATTCTAGAGTAAATATTCTCTCCACAAATGGCGTGCTTATCTTCAGTAGTTCTTCAATTTATCATGGTATTAGAGTCTTCCTTGTGAAGGTCTCTATACCTATTGCTATCTCTGTATCTGCGAATACTGTTTAAGATCTTCCAATGGTGGGAGATTAGCGAACTGCGCTTATGGCAACATCTCCGACACCTAGAGCTGGAGCACTCGAGGTACCGGCTGTTGCGGCTCCACAACCTGAGCCTGTGTTTGGAGGAAACGGAGGCAATGCAGACAATAGAGAGCGCACTAGATTGGAATGCAGCTTCTCCAATCCAAAATCCAGGTATGATGCTGGTTAGTACTCCATTAACACCTCAAAATTACCTTGTTTAGATTCGATCGGCTAGAATTGTGCTTCGTGCGAAGATGAAATTAGGATATGTAACTGGAACAACCATTAAACCACCATCGGATTCACCTGAATATGAACTGTGGGAAAGAATTAACTCTATGGTAATCTCCTGGCAGCTTAATTCTATATCTAAGGAAATTAGACATGCTTTTCTGTATGCTGGATCTGCACAAGAGTTGTGGAAGGAACTGGAGCAGTGGATTGGGGGCTGTAATGGTCCTTTGATCTACCAGCTACAACGAGAGATTGCGCCAATAACTCAAGGCAACATGTCTATTGTGGATTACTTCACGAAGCTGAAATGTCTATGGGATGAACTAACGTGTTTGAGGCCACTCCTTAGTACACATGTGGTTGTCACTGTGGATCAAACAAGGCCATTCATGACCAAAACTCGAAAAATCAGATCATGCAGCTTATCATGGGACTCGATGAGTACTTCGATAACATACGTAGCCAGATCCTAGTGTTGGATCCTTCACCACCGGTGCACAAAGTCTATTTAATGATAGTTCGAGTTGAAAAACAGAGGCTCGTGAACATGGGAGAGTCTGGTGGAAGTGAAGGACAAGGTGCAACAATGCAGGTACGGGCACACAAAGATAAGAAGGGTAAGGTTTTAACAACAAGAAGAAGGCCTTCACAGATAAGAAGCACCTGTATTGCAATAATTGTGATAAACCTAGTCATTCGCTTCATACTTACTTCAAGATCCATGGCACGCCTGACTGGTATAAGGCGCTGACCGAGCAGAAACGGAAGGAATCGAGAGCAGGATCCTCTGGAACATACAAAGCATGTCAAGCTGGAACAGACACTGATGCCGCTAGTGAAATCTCACACCAATGTTCCCTCTCTGATGCTGTTATGGAGCTGATCCAATTGATAAAAAATCAGGCACCAAATGATCCGCTGAGTGTCGATGTTGCACACATAGAGGACTTTGCAGGTACTATTGCTTTAAACGTTTCTCATTCCAATATTGCTGCAGCTGATTGGATTGTTGATTCCAGGGCCACCAATCACATGAGTGGAAACCTTGAACTGTTTAACAAATTCTCCATTCCAGAAAAGGCTATTAAAATCAGCCTGCCTGATGGTAGTAAGAAGGATGTGAAGTTAGTAGGTGAAGTAAATCTGTTTGCAAATGTTACACTTAAGCAAGTCCTTTTCATTCATTCTTTTAAGTACAATCTCATATCTGTGCAAAGGTTGTGTGAATCTTCTAACCTCAAATGCATATTTCACTCATCTTAGTGTTATTTGCAGGACCATACGAGTGATCGAATACAAGCTGTGGGAAGCTTACAAGGGAGACTTACATGCTAAATAATCTCCTTTTCTGTGGCTAGTTTAGATTCTCATGCTTTATCATGCTATGTAATACCTAAGGGTGGAAATGTATGGCATAAACGTCTAGGTCATAGTTCCATTCAAGTCTTTAATCATACGAAGCTTTTGAATAAAACCATTTCCGTTGAAGACACAGTCTGTGATGTCTGCCCGAAGGCGAGGCAACAACGTCTGTTTTTCCCTCTAAGCACTATCCAAACTAAGAAACCCTTTGAAATGATCCACATAGACATTTGGGGACCTTATAGGGAATCTTCACTGACTGGTTGCCATTTCATGCTCACTATTGTTGATCATTTTACGCGGTGCACTTGGACCTTTCTTATGCGGCATAAATCAGAATGCTTAACTCATATCAAGCATTTCCGTAAGATGGTGGATACACAATTTAACTCTAAAATATTAATATTAAGATCCGACAACGGTAGTCAATTCCTTAGTAAAGACTGTCAAGACTTGTTTGCTAATTAGGAATTGTGCATCAAAGATCTTGCACATACACCCCACAACAAAAATGGGGTTGTGGAAAGGAAGCACAAACGCTTGCTTCAAATATCTCGGGCTCTCATGTTTGAAAGCAAACTCCCTAAGAAGTTTCCAGGTGAAGTTTGTAAATAGGCTTCCATTCATAGTGTTAAAATGGAAAACCCCGTATGAACTTTTGCATGGAAGGCCTCCCCATTATGGCCAGTTAAAAGTATTTGGGTGTTTATGGTTTGCGAAAAATAACTCACCACACAAGGATAAGTTTGATGGTAGGGCTGCAAAGAGTATATTCATTGGCTACAGTCAAGGACAAAAGGCATATAAGATTTATGATTTGACCACTCATCGTGCATTTGTGTCTAGGGACGTTGTATTTTACGAATTTGTTTTCCTTTTCCATGCACAAATATATGATATTCCTATGCCTTTGATCCCATTGTCTGATGATGTGCTAATTGATCGTGTGCCTACCGATCATGGCCAAGAAATTGCTGTTGAGCCACTCTTGAGGATGACCACGTTACAGCTTCTGCAGAGCCTAATCAGCGTGACCAGGAAGCTGAGCACCCACAAGAGCAGCAATTCGGATCACAAGGACCTATTCGACGATCCACCAGAACTACATACACAACCTGTTTGGATGACAGATTTTATATGCAACAATGTAGCATTGTCGCCTCTTGTGTTTTCCCGCTGATTATGTCTCATGTTTAACTAACCTTTCCACCATGCAGGAACCACGCACCTACGCTGAAGTTTGCATGAAACCTGAATGGCAAGAAGCAATGCGACAAGAATTGGAGGCTTTGTACAAGAATGAGACATGGGAGGTCAAACCTCTCCCAAAGGGCAAGAAGGCAATCGGCTTAAAATGGATCTATAAAGTCAAATTGAAGTCCGACGGCTATCTGGATCGATGCAAAGCTAGGTTAGTAGCCAAGGGATTCAATCAAGTGGTCGGGGTTGATTATACGGAGTGTTTCTCCCCTGTAGCCAAGGCTGTCACAGTGCAGGTTTTTGTAGCCGTCACTGATGCAAGAAGCTGACCTATACATCAACTTGATGTCAACAATGCGTTTTTGCACGGGCATCTTGACGAGGAAGTCTACATGAATCCTCCTGATGGCTACAACATTGCTACCAGTTTGGGTTGCCATCTCAAGCGTTCCTTGTATGGTTTAAAGCAGTCCTTTCAGCAATGGAACACCGAGTTCACCACCAAGATAATTGCTTATGGATTCCCCCAATCTTCACACGATCCATGCCTTTTTTGTAAAATCTGCTGACAGTCAATACCTTGCACTTATAGTATATGTTGATGACATTTTACTAACTAGTACTTGTGAGAAATTGATGCAGGAGGTGAAGGACTATATGGATACTCTATCCACAATCAAGGATCTAGGATATGCAAAGTTTTTCCTTGGTCTTGAGATTGCCCGTTCCTCCTCGGGGATATTTGTTTCTCAACGAAAGTATGCTCTTGATATTGTCCTACATGCAGGGCTGTCTAATGCCAAGTATGTTTTTGCACCACTTCCTCTAGGCATATGACTGACTCAGGAAGCTCAAGGTCAACTCCCTGATCTTGAACTATACAGGACTGGTTGGGCGACTCTTGTATTTGGGATTCACGCACCCTGACATCTCGCACGCCTTTCAACAACTTAGCCAATTTATGCAACAGCCAACTCACCAACACTGGGATGCCACCCTCCACGTGCTCTTGTATATTAAAGGGACCCTCACAAAAGGGTTGTTCTTTGCCACCTCCAGTGATCTTGGCATGACTGCATACTCTAATGCTGACTGGGGTTCCTGCCCTGACTCTCGCCGCTCTTTAATTGGCTTTTGTATCTTTCTGGGTTCCTCCTTAGTTTCTTGGAAAATGAAGAAACAAAATACGATTTCTCGATCATTAGTCGAAGCTGAATGTCGAGCCATGACGTCGACAGTTCATGGCTCGACAGTTTGTGAATTAATATGGATTTCCTATCTCTTGTAGGAATTCCAGGTTGTTGTTCCTGCTCCTATACCATTTTTCGTAGACAATCAGGCAGCCATTCAGATCACGAAGAATCCTATTTTCCACAAATGCAGAAAACATCTGGACATCGATTGCCATGTCGTTCGAGACCAATTTAGATCTGGTTTCATTCTTCCTTCCCATGTTTCCGGAAAGCTCCAATTAACTGATATTTCTATGAAGAATCTTGCAGGTGCATCTTTTGCTTCCTTCGGTCACAAGTTGGGGCTGGTCAATGCTGTGGCGGCTCCAACTTGAGGGGGGGCTACAACAATTGGTGGTTCAGTCCACAGTCCACATCAATTCACAACACCAGGCTTGCACGTCCAAGTTGAAGTCGCTCTCCAAATACGCTTCTATAAGTCACAAATAGCCAGCCGAGCATCTGATTCATCACACATAGCATGAGAACCTAAACTAGACACAGAAAAGGAAGATTTATTTAGCATATAGAGTCTCCCTTGTAAGCTTCCCATAAGTTGTATTCAATCACTCGTCTGGTCCTGCAAATAACATTGAGATGAGTGAAATAAGCATTTGAGGTTAGAAGATTCACACAACCTTTGCACGGATATGAGAGTGTACTTAAAAGAAGGAATGAAAAGACTTGCTTAAGTATAACATTTGCAGACATATTTACTTCACCTACTAACTTCACATCCTTCTTACTACCATCAGGCAGGTTGGTTTTAATAGCCTTTTCTGGAATGGAGAATTTGTTAAACAGTTTAAAGTTGCTACTCATGTGATTGGTGGCCCGGGAATCAACAATCTAATCAGCTACATCAATATTGGAATGAGAAACATTTAAAGCAACAATACCTGCAAAGTCGTCTATGTGTGCAAAGTTAACGCTCAACGGATCATTTGGCGCCTGAGTTTCATCAATTGGATCAGCTCCATAACAGAATCAGAGAGGGAACTTTAGTGTGAGATTTCACTGGTGGCATCAGTGTTTGTTCCAACTTGACATGCCTTGTTTGTTCTAGAGGATCCTGCTCTTGATTCCTTCCATTTCTACTCAGTCAGCGCCTTATACCAGTCAGGCATGCCGTGGATCTTGAAGCAGGTATTACACGAATGGCCAGGTTTATCACAATTATCGCAATACAGGTGCTTCTTATCCGTGAAAGCCTTCTTCTTTTTGTTAAACCTTTGGTTGTAGATTCTCTTACCTTTCTTATCTTCCCGTGCCCGTACCTGCATTGATGCACCTTGCCCTTCACTTTCATCATACTCTCCCATGTTCACGAGTCTCTATTTTTCAACTCGAACTATCATTGAATAGACTTTGTGCACAACGGTAAAGGATCCAACACTAGGATCTGGCTGCGTATGTTATCGAAGTACTCATCGGGTCCCATGAGAAACTGCATTTTTCCTGTTTCTTTTCCTCTAAATAGTGTAGCCTTGCTATAGTCTGACATAGAAAATTTGTAACAAAACTTTTAGATATTCTAGAGCAAATACTTCTCTCCAAAAATGGCATGCATACGCAAGGCTTACAACAAGGGGACCTAATGTCCCCTTATCTGTTTGTTTTGGCCATGGAAGTTTTGCAACTCTTGATCAAGCAGGGGGTCTAGCAGGAGCCCTCCTTTCTGTATCATTAGCGATGTAAGGAACTCTCTATGTTTTGTTGATGATTTGCTTATGTTTTGTAGGGCGGATGGGGATTCAGTCCGACTGTTTAAAGAGGTTCTTGACCTCTTCGCTTCGCTCACTGGCTAGCAGCCAACCTAGATAAGAGTCAGGTTCTCATCTCGAAGGTTGAAGCAGCAACCAAGTCAGAGTTGTTGTCAGTCCTCGAATTTCAAAAGGGCACACTTTCGATTCGGTATCTAGGGGTACCACTTACTTCCTAACGTCTCAAACTTGCTGAATGTTAGCCCTTGGTACAGAAGCTTGAAGCCCGTATTGCTGCCTGGGTTCATGTTAGTCTCTTGTTCGTCGCTAGGGTTAAGTAATTAGATCTGTTGTGAGAGCTCTGTTATGTCTATTGGGGCTCTATTAAGGTCATGGAAGCAAAGATCAGAGAGTTCCTCTGGCAAGGCCATATAGGGGCGAGTTATGCTAAGGTTGCTTGGGATGATGTTGAGTTCCACGGGAGGAAGGAGGCCTGGGGATTTCTGGTATTGCTTCCGCTGACTACGAGGGAGGGTCCTTTGTACCTTGTTTATCTTTTTCCTTAATGCAATTTGCATTTTTCCGGAAAATCTAGGACAAGAAATGATATATATATATATATATATTTAGTTACAAGTAAATTGCATTAATCTATATCTATCTATATTATCTATAAAAGTATCAATCCCTCTAAAAGTTTCTTTCTTTTTTTATTTGCCTAAATTAACCTTACCATATTATTTTGCGTAGGAGTGATTATGTAAAACCATGTGCTTGTTAATTTATATTAATTACTTTTCACATTACAATATTCATTCTTATTAATTATTGTTCTCATAATTATATTCAGATTCATGCACTAAATTAAAAAATGGAGTCATTTCTCTGCTGATCTTTTAGTAACAATATTTATTCTTATTCATTATGATTTTTTTTAGTAAAAAAAAAGAGGTAGTCCAAAGAAAATGCTATAACAGTACAAGTGTCTTGGATTAGTATCAATAATTAACAAATTAACTTAGATAAATATATTATTATGATGCTTATAATATCAAAATAATGTTAGTATCAACTCATGGAAAATATTTTTAATTAGTAATAACTCTAGATATTTAAATACAAATAGCAGGCAAGGGATGAGTTATAATTATGGGTTAGGAGGGACTACAAATACATAGGTGCTTCTGTCATTATTAATTAATTTCCAAATTGATGTTACTTTTATAATAATGACAAAGAACATTAGTGATAATTGGTATAAGAAATAAAAATTTAAAACAAAAATAATAAAATAACTAATTATTAGTTTTTCAACTTATCCAATTTTAGAAAATAAAGAATAAAATCTTATTTTAAAAGTGAAACAAATATGAATTATTGATTAATTTAAATTGTGATTTGATAAATGTAATGATGAAAAGCAAATATTACAGAGAAAATTACTATAACATCTAAAAGTTCAATAGAAGATAATTGAAAATCAAAATAAGTAAAATTATCAATCTTTTTACATAAATATGGTGATATTCTCATCACCAATATGAGTGCGAAAAATAACTTTTGTAAATATAATTAATTATAAAATTTTAAAGTCCTAGCTATAAATAGACAAAGGTAAGAAGTAAAATACCTTTTTACGTTAAATTGAAGTTAAAAGTATAATACAAAAAAATTATCAAGTGAATTTTTTTATCCAAAGATTAATTAGTTTAATGCTCCTGTTATAACTTATAGGTTTTTTCAGTTGTAGAGGTGTGATATTTTGTCCAATGATAACTATATGATGTTTATGCAAATTCACCAATATATATATTTGCGATGTGGCCTTGATCCCAACCCCTGTCGCTTGGCTGCATCAAGCGTTTGAGTTTGCGAGGTGTTCAGAGGGGTGTACTGAGCCAAATCCCCCGGGAGCACATGTTTGCGTTCACGCTTACTTCCTCATGTCCTAAGGGGAACCCCTTTCTCCTCCTCAGTGGCCCTCCGTTTTAATGGATTTGTTGGTTGCGAAACTGCTAACTCCTCAACTCTTATATACTTCTCGGCTCTTAGCAATAACTCCTCTTGGGAGGAGGGGGGCTTTCCAGCAATCGACTCCTTGAATCGACCTCCTCTTAAATTCTGCTGCATGATGCTTGCCAAAAGTTCTAGGTTTACGTGGGGGATTTCCAAAACAGCCTCCGAGAAGCGCCGTACGTACTCCCTCAGGCTCTCGTTCTCTTGCTGGATTATTGTAAACAAGTACGATGCGGTTCTGGGACATCGCCTATTAATCGCGAAGTGGTGAAAGAAGCATTGAGAAAGCTGCTCGAATGACTCAAGTGGTTCCCGGGGGTAGCTGGTTAAACCATGTCATCGCCTTTCTCAAGAAAGTGGTCCAAAACAACTTGCAATAAGCTGCATCGCTAATGTCTAACAAATTGGCTCTAGCCAGGAAACAGTACAAGTGGTCTTGAGGATCCCCCACTCCGTTGAACTCGCTGAGGCTTGGGATCTTGATCCCCGGATGAATGGCTTCTGCTAAAATGTGAGGGGCGAATGGACTCTGACACGGAGGTGCTACTACCAAGGGTCGCGCTGGGCACCCAGGGGGTCCCAAGGGATTCGAGAACCTGGGTGGAGGAGGCGTATGGCGGCCCATCGCTCGATACACTGCTTCCTGCACTGGAGGTACCTGTGGAGGGGGGAACAATTGTCTTCTCGTCTTCCCCGGGGAGGAGGTGGGAAGTAGTCCTCTTCGCCTACGTATCTTCGAGAAGGACAAGGGTAATAGTTGTCCTCCAGCTGCGTGCCCTGCTGTTGACTTCCTCCTTGTAGTTCAAACTTTTCGTGGGCGTCCCCGAGCCTCTGTTCTCGACCCTCAGGGGCCAAGGGAGCGTCTTGGCCTCTGCAAGGATTGCGAGGGGGTCGTGGGGGTAACGCGTGTCCTGCTATGAACTGGGCCACCGCCTTCTCTGCTACTTCGATAGACGCATCTGCCACCAATTGGTGAAGTGCCTCTGGAGTTATTTGAATGACTGGGAGCGGAGGCGGAGCCTCGGCTTCTTCCCACCTCTCGTTCTGAAGGTCGTGAGCGGGCAGATTCTTCGGAACGTGATCTTGCATGTGACTCTCTCCTCCTCTTTCGGGTTCTTCTCGTCCCGCATTCCCGTTCCTGACTCTTGACCGGGTGCTCATCCTCAATGCTCTGATCAGGTTCCCGCAGACAGCGCCAAGCTGATGGGGTGAAAATCGGAAAGCGTTTGATCAAAACACAATCACGCAAACCGACGTCGCGAGTCAAGAAACTTGAGAACTCTTCTCAAGAATTGATTTCTCAAATTAGAATTGAAGTAAGTTTACGTAGGATTTTGATGGCTATTTATAGCAAATGAGGAGGGGCAAAAATACTATTCTACCCTTCAACCGCCTCCAATCTAACGGCTTGTAATCTAATCTTCGGAGGCACTCTGGTAATTTAGCTCCACCCCACTACCCACTAACAATAACCACCTCTAATGGCATTTTGGTAAATACTCACGCATTTGAGGGTATTTTGGTAATTTTGATAAAAATGCATTCTATCTCCATCATATACTATATCTTCAAACAGTAAAAATATTTATAGTTAATAAAAATATTTAAAAATAAAAGGATTAGAATGAGTAAATTACTTTGGAATAATTTTTTTTTTCTAAATTTAGTTTTGGAATCATGATATTTAGGAAAAAATTAGAAAAAAAAAAAAGAGAAGTGATTCTATTAGATTATTGCTTTCGATTTTCTGTTTTGTTTTAAGTATTGTTAATTAATAAGATAAAGAAAAAATTACAATTTTAGTTTCGTAGGTATGAGAGTGATAGTTTTAGTCCTGTATGAATTTATTTTGGCAATTTTCTCCTATAATTTTAAAAATTTAGCACATTGAGGAGAAAATGTTTGCTATAATGGTTAGAAAAAGTGTACATGATTAAGTTGGTCACATGTATTTTTTTTTTTTTTTTTTATCATTTTAGCAAATTTTGATATTTTTGTAATTTTTTTAAAATTATAGAATAAAATTGCCAATGAATACATACAAGACTAAAATGAACTAAAACTGCAATTCTGGAATAAGATAAAAGGTCCAAAAAAATATTGAAAAAAGCACCACATAAATTTTAGAAGAATTAGAACGAGAAATAATGTTATTTTAATCTTTTTGGTGAGCATCTTCTTCATTTCTTAGTTGACAATTGACAAGAATAAGATATAAAATTTTCAATGAGATATTTTAATGATATTTTTTGGAACTGGAGATGGAACGATGAGTAATAGATCTCTATGAGATTTTAAACATATTGGATTTATTGTTGGTCCCCTATGTTAAGATAACAAATGTTAAAATCAAAATAACGTGAAAACAAATTCATTCATCAAATAAGTAGAAAATAATTATTTTAATTACAACTATAAATATAAAGAATAGAATCAATAAGATCTTCTATTTTAGAATATTATAGTTAATTGCCATAAAAATTCTCACTTCCGAAACACTAACTAAAAACAATATGAGATAAAAGTTAACAATAAATTGATAGTAGGTTCTCAATTAGGATTGATTTTGTACTAGTAGATAAAGTTAATATGTTATCAATAATCAGGTTTAATTATTAAAATATTTAAATTAATGTACCTTTGATATTAGTTATGCAATGTACAATATGTCAATGATAGAAAAATCATGAATGGAAATATCTAGCCTAAGTCTTACACAGAGACAAAAATATATTGAAAAAGATTCAGAATTGTATATTATACATATGATATTGTTCTTGAAGAACATGAAGATAGGGCAAAATGTTTTTTTGGTCCCATAAGGCTAGGGTATTATTTGTTTTGCTACCACAACTTAGGTGGTGGTTGTTTTAGTAACATAAAACACGTTTTTCAATTTTTTTGGTCCCAACACATGATATTTTGGAACCAAAATAACTGAAAAACGTGTTTTATGGGACTAAAAGCCACCTACCTGAGTTGCACATAATTTTTTGGGATCAAAAAAACTAAAAAAACGTGTTTTATGTGACTAAAATAATCACCTACCTAAGTTGTGGTACCAAAACAAATAATGCCCTAATCTTACTGGACCAAAAAAGCATTTTCCCCCAAGAAGATATGTAGTTATTACAAACTTGATAATCATCTCAAAAATATTACATATATTCTCATAATTTCAACCGGTTTTAATTGATATATTTTATTAAAACTTCCTACATTAAAAGGCCATCTTATATTTCTTTGGCAGATTTGTACTTATTTCTTAAGAATAAATTGTTCTGATATAGGATAATGGTAGCAAAGATATTTTAATTATATAATTGGTTGTAAGTAATGATGGATATATTATTGACATATTTAATATTTTTTTTTACAACTTTTACATAAAATTAAATCTATATCAAAATTTTGTTTTATCTTCTAATTAATAGTATTTACTTTTTTAGTGATTAGTGTTTCAGGCGTATTAAAATTTCTTCTGCTAAAAATGTTCTATCGTAAGTACGATCGAGAAACTAGATTCTAGAACAAAATTTACTTTTTATTCTCTATTTGTGCATTTGTATTGTTTTTACAATACACACGTATAACATATAAGTGTAGATACATATATTTGAATGTTTATGTTTACAATTAATATTTTAGTTTATTTTTGAAGATTTCTTGTGAAATGATTGATTAAGCAATTAAATAATAGAACTGCCATTATGTTTCTGCATTACTTTTTTCCTTATTATTTCCTAAGAACAAGAAAAAATTAAATTAATCATCTTGAGAATGTTATTATATGAACTTCTTTACATAACTTCAATAATTTCACCATACTTGGTAGAAATATAGTTGAATTTTTACCATCTATACATCCGAAACATCAATTTTTATTCATATTAACACTACTCTATGAAAATCATGAAAAATGAAACTTATTAATCATAAGTTACTTATAAGTATAAGTTATATTTTAGGATTCATAGTGTATTAGTTCTAATTGCCATGTTATTTGAATTTAAATTTGTTAAAATTTCTGGTTTTAGATAATTAGAAGCATTTCACATGTCTAACTTATAAAATTTTAATTTTCTTCAATCAACTGTATGTGATCTTCAAAAAGTCTACCTGCATTTTCAGAACATGCTACTAAAATCATTATTTTTCTTATCATATTCCAAATTTAATAACTTTCATTGAATAAAAAGCGGGATAAATGCAATTTTGGTCCCTAAACAATGCCAGTAAAGCAGCTTTGGTCCTCAAACTTTTTGAGGTTACAATATTAGTACTCAAATATTTATTTTTTAAGCACTTTCGGTCCTTCCATTAGTTTGGCCGTTATACTTGACGGAAATTTGTTTTTTTTTTTTTTTGTAAAAAAATATTATTTTACTCCTATTTTGTGCTATTTTTCAATTTTTAGTCTAATACACTTATTTTTTTCATTTCCCTTCAAACTTAAAGATATAAAAAACCAAAAAATATTGAATTTAAGCAATAAATTTGCTATATAATCTTCACAAAATTGATCAATAATCTATTTTGTGTATAATACAATACCTAAAATATGTGCAAAGCAAAAAACAACATAAATATTGAAGATGTTTATTTAATGTAAGGATGTTTATTTTTCAATATTTAATTAATGCAAGGATGTTTATTTTTCAATATTTATGTTGTTTTTTTGCTTTGCACATATTTTAGGTATATATTGTATTATACACAAAATAGATTATTGATAAATTTTGTGAAGATTATATAGCAAATTTGTTGCTTAAATTCAATATTTTTTCATTTTTTTATCTCTTTAAGTTTGAAGAAAAATAAAAAAAAATAAGTGTATTAGACTAAAAGTTGAAAAATAGCACAAAATAGGAGTAAAATAATTTTTTTTACAAAAAAAAAAAATTCCATCAAGTATAACGGCCAAACTAACAGAAGGACCGAAAGTGCTTAAAAAATAAATGTTTGAGGACTAATATTGCAACCTCAAAAAGTTTGAGGACCAAAACTGCTTTAGTGGCATTGTTTATGGACCAAAATTGCTTTTATCCCAATAAAAAGCTTTTACAATTATTTCAAAAAGTTCAAATCGTTAAGCTTAATAGGATCTTTTTATTTATAAAATACTTATTTTTTACTTGATGAAATTTAAAATAATATAATAATTTTATTTAAGTAATAAACATTACGTGCAACGCACGTGGTTCCTATTAGTAAGATAAAAATATTGTATATAGGTACAATCAAGTGCATGCTATCTTCTAAAGTCTATACAAGATAGAGGCATGTAAAGACTCGTCGAACTCTTCGCTGAGAATCCTGTTTCTAATCTGAATAAAAATGAGGCTCGCTACGAAATGATATTGAAGAACTTGATGAATTTACTAGGCCTTAATAATTTTTTCGCCCTGTAATTATAGCACTTTGAAATTTTTATCTTTTATTTTTTTAGGGTTGCAAAACAGTCCTGTAATTTTGACATTTCGCGATTTTGGTCCTTTCGATGCCGGATTTTGCAAAAGTTGTCAGAACAAATCATGTGGCCCTCGTGATTTTGGCATTTTTATCCTATATCTTTCTAGAAATTGCAAAAGAGTCCTGTAACTTTTTGACATTTTGTAATTTTGGTCCTTCCGGTGATGGATTTTGCAAAAGTTGTCGTAATAAATCATGTGCCACCTCATTTTGTTTTTTAATTTGTCATTCATGTTGGCAAAAGTGAACCAATCCGAACAAAAGCCCCAATTTAAATGAACCACGTGAGGCGCACACGATATCTTCCAACGACTTTTGCAAAATTCGGCATCGGAAGGACCAAAATCACGAAACGTCAAAAAGTTACAGACTCTTTTGCAATCCTAAAAAGATAAAGGATAAAAAATACCAAAATGTCAAAATTACAGGACCAAAAATTTATTTAAGTCAATTTACTAGTATTAATTACCAGAAGGATTAGATTTAGGCACGAGATAACCTCTCAACTTCACAGGAGTAATATGCACTGTTCACACAAAATTTTGTGTTTGGAAAAATAATTACGAGACAAGAAAAATATGGACAAATGAGTTTATTAATTTAAAAAGAAAAGTGGATACAATCTCTATAGTGAATGTAATCTCCTGATTCTTCTCTCCGAATTTCAATCCAAGGGCTGACGCTTGTTCTTGGACGTTGATGTGTAATATCCTCCGAATTTGTGGAGCAAACTACGTGGCACTTTGAAATTTAGTATCAAGGCCTTGAAAGATTTGATGCCGAGGAAGACTTGGAACCTTCGCGGTCGTGGATCTTCGTCGTGGCAGAGAGTTTTTGGACTTGGGTTCCTTTGGATTTCTTGTGTCGTGTGGAGTGACTTCTTGTTTTGTGTTGTCTCCAATGCTCTATGGAATTTCTCTCTTTTTTTAACTTGAGTGGTGGAGGTCCCTTTTTTATAGGCGTGAGTAGGGCTTAAACAGCTTGGGCTCACTTCCATTGGGCTGATCACCACGGGCTTTGACATGGACTAGTCTTTTGATGGATTGCATTTCGAACATGTAGCTGGCCCAATTTAGTCAATCCAAAAATAATAATTTTATAGTTTTGGATCAACCCATAAAATTACATAAGACCCAAATTTAATATGGACTTATGAATTTAATTCCTTAACGATAAGCCCAAATTTATTATGGACTTTTATTTTGGAACCTAATTATTAGCCAATTTATTTTGGACTTTTAATTAGTAATTTATTCCAAAATTTCGACGTCAACATGCACTCTATCGTGAACAAGTAATACTTTTTGCTGAGGACACCCTAATTTTTATAAAATATTCACCCGAAGCCCCTACTTCCATTTTTTTGGCTAATATTCTGCCGGAGATTCTACAATTTTGATTATATACGCCTTGTCCTCTGAACTTAAAAAAATCATACATTTAACCACTTCAAATTTAAATCTTGCACTTTTATTATTGAATCTTTACTTAAAGATGATAGAATATTCATCAAAATATTATCATGTGCTACTTCGTTACTTAGGGCATGTTTACTACACATGATTGGACTTGATTGATAGCCCAATCACCCCTAAATTCATGTTTACTTGCAAAAATATGGGTCCTTGATTTAATTTGGGGGCCCGTTATAGTGTAGGATAAATGCATGATTTAAATACCACATTTTGAGGTGGTATTCAAATCATCCAAAAATTGATTCAAATTATTATATTATCCTACAACTATTTTGGTCATTTAATTCATATCCTTCTAAAATCACAAATTAATACAATTGCTAATAAACAAGAAATTAAATAATCCTACAACATATCATAGTAAGTAAATAAAATATTATATTATCCTACAACCATTTATCCCAAATAATATCATTCATTAATCTATCACATCCAAAGTAGTAAACATGCCCTTAGTATATGGACATTGCAATTAACTCGAGTTAACTTATAGTCATAAACTATATTCTTTTCCTAATTATATAAATGTCGGATGATGAAAAAAGTATCTTTAAAGTGTTACTCTTTGACAGTTGTTATAATATAGGGGAAATAGCAATTTTGGTCCCGTAAGTTAGGCCTGTTTCACTTTTGATACCATTCATTACGGGAGTAACACTTTTAGTCCCGTAAGTTGCAAAAATTAACACTTTTGGTCCACATACATATTTCCGTCTATAATTTAACAGAGTTGACCATTTTTCGTTAAATTTTTGTGTTGGAGGAAAATTAGGCACGATTTCTTGCTTAGTGACATTATTGGAGGGTAATATAACTAATTTTGGGGGGGGGGAAAATCAAAATTTGAAGCTTTGAGTGCAAAGAAAGTGATTTTTCCTCTCCTCACCCAAAAAAATTCAATCTCATCTCCAATTACCAGTTTTTAAGTCTAATTCATTGTTGCAATTGATTACAAAATAGAAACATATATGAGCAAAAAAAATTAAATGGACGAATATAAAAAAAGATGGCAACAGATAAAAGACAATTTAAAGACCAAATACTGGTACATTCTATATTCCAGAAGTAGATTCACAGTTTTGATCAAAAGACAAAATGTGTTTAAAAGATAAATTATTAATTAATTTATTGATTAATTAATACCTCTTTAAATAAAATAAAATTACGTGGTCCAGACATTATTAATTTATAGAGATTTTACTGTAGATCCAAAGTGGTGAGGTTGAGGTTTCACAACCTAAGTGTTTAAAAGACAAATTATTAATTAATTAATTAATTGATTAATTAATACCTCTTTAAATAAATAAAATTACGTGGTCCAGACATTATTAATTTATAGAAATTTTACTGTAGATCCAAAGTGGTGAGGTTGAGGTTTCACAACGTAAGTGTTTAGTTTACTTTTATAATAGTATGTGTATTTTGTTTCTTTGTTTGCTTTGAAGTTGTTAGTTGCTTTAGAAATATTATTTATTGTGTACCAAATGTTGTGATAGTATATTGATTGTTTTGGAAACATTAACGTATGTTTAAAAGTAAAAAGAATAAAAATCTAAATATGGATCCCTATTTATTAAAGGAAAAAACGATTTAATGTACTCTTTTTTTTAAAAACAAAATCGATGGTCTGGTGAAAATGCAGTTGAAATGCTAAAGTACGATGATTTTAATTTTTCTTTTAATTGTTTAATTTTAAAAGTTGTACTATTTTTTTAATTGATGTTCTTGTGGTCCTTTTATATACAGTGAAGGCCCATTTAATTTTTTTCTCATAAATTCTTCTATTTTGCACTAAATTACAACAATGAATCAGACTTAAAAACTGATAATTGGAGATGAGAATGAATGTTTTTGGGTGAAAAGAGGGAAAATTCATTTCTTTGCACTCAAAGCTTCAAACTTTGATTTCTTTCCCCCCAAAAATTAGTTATATTACCCTCCAATATTGTCATAAGCAACAAATAGCACCTAATTTCCCTCCAACACAAAAATTTAACGGAAACTGGCCAACTCCGTTAAATTATGGATAAAAATATGGATGTGGACCAAAAGTGTTAATTTTTGCAACTTACGGAACTAAAAGTGCTACTCCCATAATAAATGGTACCAAAAGTGAAATAGGCCTAATTTACGGGACCAAAAATGTTATTTCCCCTTATCATATACAAGTAATTGTGCATTTTTTTAGGGTTTAAATTCGTTTTGTCGCTTTATACTATGGAGGTGGTATAAGAAAAAAAACCCTTGTTTTATTGAAATCTTCAAATAAACCCGCCCTTATTTTGGACTTAAATGGACAAAAATATCCTTATAGTCAATAAAAAATAAATGTATTTTATCCCCTATTTATAATCTATATATATATATATTATATTATATTGGTCTCTCTCAAGTCAAAATATCAACAAATATGATACCAGATTATTATGAACACATAAATAATTAAATGATATGTTATTTAGAATATTAATATGATATCATACTAATAGTTACAATAATTATTCTTATTTGATGTATATTATAGTAATAATAATTTAATAATAATTTACTTACAAGGGTATAATGGTAATTTTCATACGTATACCACATGGTAAATATATGCACCCTATCTTACCATAAAATAACCAAATCACTATAAATACAAGATATATTATTTTTTAATACTAAGTTACTATTCACTGATTTGACAACTCATAGAATATTTCTCTCTCTAAAGACTTGGGGTGCAATTGTGCCGAGGCAATTTTTCCGATTAATCCTTCACTAAAAACCACTACCACATCATTGGCGCCATCTGTGGGAAACTATTGCCCCGACATTGATAATGCAAACCAGGTCGTGTGCTCGCGATGTTCAACGGGTGGACAGTGCCCAAGAAACGCACGAAAACGGAGTAGAGCAAAACCCACCCCGTGAACAGTCACCACAACATGGGACGAACCTTTTACCCCATGAACAACCCCAGCCAAACGGGAGGGCCTTGCCACCCCATGAACAAGTGCCTCATGAGGAAGCACTTTATCCCCGTGAACAATCTCTACCCCCTGGCAAAGAACCACCTGGTGAACAAACACCACCCCCTTGGTGGAATCACCCTGTCCAAAGAGTTCCACCCGAAGGTCCGACGATCCAGTTGACGCAAGAGGCCTTACTAGCGTTGATCCATGACGCATCCAACCGAGCAGCCGCTCAAGCGATAGCTCAATTTGCAACTAATCACCCCATGAACCCGCCCCCTCATTCTCCTTGTCGAAGTCGAGAAGAGTCCTCGGCTCCCGAGGAGAATGAGCAGAGGCGGAAGGGGGTGAATAGCAGGGTATCTAAACCGGAGGTTGTCCAGGAACAAGATCGACTCCCCCCACAGCCAAGGCAACCCACAACACCTATACTCTCGAGGGGAGTAGAGGACCCTTATCTCCCCGTAGTCGTGGCTCCTCCAAGACGTAGCCCTTTCTGCACGGCAATCCTAGCCGAGGCGCTTCTGACGGGAGTTAAAGTGTCAAACCTCCCGGAGTACGATGGAATGGGAGACCCGCAAGAACACTTAGACAAATTTTATGCTAAAATTGACTGGTACGACTTGAGTGATGCCGCGTACTGCAAGGCTTTTCGCACTACGCTTACAAAGTGTGCTCTAACTTGGTTCAATCAACTACCAGTTGGAGCTATCTCCAGCCTCGAGCAACTAACCCAACATTTTTTACATTACTTCTCTATGAACAAGAAAGTCCCAAAAACGGCCGCGTACCTTTTCACCATCCGCCAGAAGGAGATGGAGTCCTTAAGGGATTACGTTCAAAGATTCGTGGAGGCCGTGCATGAGGTGCCCCATGTTAACCACGAATTGTTGGCTAGCGTTATGCAACAAAACTTGCTTCCGGGAAGGTTCAAAGAGTCTATAGCCGGAAAACCCCACAGTACTTTGGAAGACTTACTCCTGCGATCACAAAAGTACGTCAGAATCGAGGAATCGCAAGCTACGGATCCTACCCTCAATGTAAAGAGAAAAGGTAGAGAGGAAGAAAATGAGCCGCGGAAGGAGGAATGCAAGCATGTGCCCCCCGCCAGATTTACGCACTACACCCCTTTGAACGCCACTAGAGGAGAAATATTAGTCGTGGCGGAGCAACAAGGGCTGATTGACCAATGGCCGAGAAAAATGAAGGACAATCCTAAGAGGCTAAAGTCCGACAGATTTTGCCGCTTCCACCATGACATTGGTCATACGACTGAGGAATGTCATCACCTCCAAAATGAGATAGAGAAATTGATCCAATGGGGACACTTGAAAGAGTATGTCAACCAACATTCACGAGGACGCCAGTTTGACCAGGAGGATGCGGCCGTGCACCCCATGACGAGCGCTAGGCCGCACACCCCATGATGAGCTCGAGCCACACATCGAGCTTGTAGCGAGGGGAGGCAAGGTCGTGCACCCCATGCAAAAGTCATCTCATGATCTCATAAGGATCGGCGAGAAAAGACTCCCTCGCTACGAAGTAGTAACCTTAAGTTCGCATAGCAGGTAAAATTATTTTTTGGCTATTCACTCGTAATAGGAGAAAGCTCGAGCAGGAGGTCAACAAATCCTTCGCCCCTTTTGATTTCCCCTAAGACGTTGTAATGCGAACATTGAGTAATGAAGTTAATTTTCTTGTCGTAGTCTAAAAAAATAAAAACTCATGGGAACTTTGCATCCCCTTGAAGTTGGTAAAAAACCAATTCCGGGACATGAGCAAGTATTCTTTGAGGCAATGTCTTCTTAGATGAAATTCGAGATCGTCGTAAGAAACATCGCCCCGGAAACTTTGCCTCCCCTTGAAGTTGGTAAAAGACCAGCTTCGGGACATGAGCAAGTATCCTTTGAGGCAATGTCTTCTTAGATGAAATTTGAGATCGTCGTAAGAAACATCGCCTCGGAAACTTTGCCTCCCCTTGAAGTTGGTAAAAGACTAGCTCCGGGACATGAGCAAGTATCCTTTGAGGCAATGTCTTCTTAGATGAAATTTGAGATCGTCGTAAGAAACATCGCCCCGGAAACTTTGCCTCCCCTTGAAGTTGGTAAAAGACCAGCTCCGGGACATGAGCAAGTATCCTTTGAGGCAATGTCTTCTTAGATGAAATTTGAGATCGTCGTAAGAAACATTGCCCCGGAAACTCCGGGACATGAGCAAGTATCCCTTGAGGCAACATCCCCACGGATTAAACTTGATATCCTCGTCAAGAATACGACCACTGAAACTTTGCCCTCCTAGAAGTTGGCAAAAGATCAACTCTGGACATGAGCAAATATATCCCTTGAAATAACTTCGGTAAAGTAATGAAAACACAATAATGAGTACTACATTCATGAGAGCTAAATAGTGTCGAATTACAGGCCAAAACATCCGACCATAAGAGTCGGAAGAAGTCATCCCAAGTACTAAGTCTTACCAAATTACACACCAAAATATCCGACCATACAAGTCGGAGAAAGCTATTCGAAATACTAATAAATAATTAATAGCTACGCTCCCGTCTTCCCCAAGGTCTTGGGGGGCTCTGTTACGAGAATGATCCACCTCCTCCTCATCCTCCAAGAGGAGTGTCATCTCGAGAAAGAGGCCTCCCCCTCCTGAAATGGGTCATCCCAAAGAGAAGCGCCCTCAAGGGAAGGGGAGGTCGAACCCCTCCTCATTTTCCTAAGAGTGTCATCCCAAGGAGATCCTTAAGGGAAAATCGGAGGCCAAACACGCCCCCCTCTTGGGGGCGGAGGTTGAGCACCCGCTCCTCCTGCAGAAGTGTTGTTAAAAGGAGGAGACCTCATCCTCCAAGAGGAGTGTCATCTCGAGAAAGAGGCCTCCCCCTCCTGAAATGGTTCGTCCCAAAGAGAAGCGCCCTCAAGGGAAGGGGAGGTCGAACCTCTCCTCATTTTCCTAGAAGTGTCATCTCGAGGAGAGCATTAAGGGAAACCGGAGGCCAAACACGCCCTCCTCTGGGAGGCGGAGGTTAAGCACCCGCTCCTCTTGCAGAAGTGTTGTTAAGAGGAGGAGACCTTATCCTCCTAGAGGAGTGCCACCGCGGTAATTAGCGCCCTACGGAAAGAGCATAGGTCAAACACCTTCTCGTTAGGTGGAGAAGAGGTGAAACTTTAAAAAAAAAAAAAAAAAAAAAAAAAAAAAAAAAAGAGAAAGAGTAACTTATAGTGTGATGCACCCATCACATTTTCCATGATGCATGAAAATCCTCTAGTGTGATGGGAAGTCACATCATTCGAAGACGACGTCGAAATTTCACAAAACACATGAAAGATTGTAACCTCTACTAGTAGAGAGTAAGAGCAAAAATGAATAAAAAACATGGGATGGTGGAGTGGTTGAGATCTCTTACTTCAAACATTTTTGACCTGAGTTCAAATCCCAGCGGACGCAATATCCCCCCCATGACCGTGCCTCGACCTGGTCCCGTGACCCCGGCCCGGGCCGCCCCACGCAAGCTCGAGGGGCGCACCACCGAGCTCGAGGCACTGCCTCGAGCACCAGCCCCGGCTCGAGGCAGGTGCCTCGAACCGCCGGCTCGGCCCGAGAGCAGCTCGAGGCACTGCCTCGAGCCGCCGGCCCGCGGACCACCCATGCACTGCCTCGAGCACCAGCCCGCGGCTCGAGGCAGGTGCCTCGAGCTAGGGTGGTACGCCGGCTCTGCCCGGGGCTCGAGGCAGTGCCTCGAGCACCAGCTCGTGGACCGCCCAGCTCGAGCTGGGCCAGCTCACCAGCGACCGCCTCGAGCTGGGCAGCGCACCAGCTCGAGGTGACTCGAGCTGGGGTGGACCACGGCGGACCACACCGGCTCGAGGTGCCTCAAGCTGGGCTTTGTTTGGGCTAGGTGGCTTGACCACTTTGAACTAGGTCACTTTCAACAATAGTATTGAGTTTGCGCCACAAATCTTGGGTCGATTAGCCTTTTCAATATTAATTCAAATAACCGTGCTATTTGAGGGGCCTTAGATGCATCCCATGTTTTCTTATTCTCGGACGACTCACACGTCTTCTAGCAACTCGTTCGAGAACAATTAATGGATTCCCACCCGCCCTTACCCATGCATTCAACGCTTCAATTTTTTCTTGCAAAGAATTCTTACTCTCATCCGGATTACTGTTTCTTGCGAAGTATTCCGTCCGAGAGTGGGGGGCTGTATGATGTATATTATAGTAATAATAATTTAATAATAATTTACTTACAAGGGTATAATGGTAATTTTCATATGTATAACACATGGTAAATATATGCATCCTATCTTACCATAAAATAACCAAATCACTATAAATACAAGATATATTATTTTTTAATACTAAGTTACTATTCATTGATTTGACAACTCATAGAATATTTCTCTCTCTAAAGACTTGGGGTGCAATTGTGTCGAGGCAATTTTCCCGATTAATCCTTCACTAAAAACCCCTACCACATCATTATTAAAAAGAAATATGAAAGAATTTTCAAATGTCAAATTTTTAGATAAAGAAAATATTTAATAATGGCGACCGATGATAAAACTGAAGATCCAAGAACCAAATTAGTTGATATTATGTTGTAAACAGTATTTTTCACTTATAATTTACTTTTTGAATAGTTTCACCTAAAAAAGTATTTATTTAAACTTAAAAAAAAATACAAAGTCAATTCCTAGCTACGTACATTTAATTAGTTTTCACGTGGAATAAAATTTGGGTTCAAAATTGATGTTCTTTTCCTTTGATTTCTTTCTTTTCACATTTAGTTCTAATATGAATACTATCTTAAAATTTTATAAAAATAAAAAAATATATATTATTTAATTATTTTGTATGTTGATAGTTAGATTTTGATTTTTCATGGACCCACTATGCTATATAAATTATAATAGAAAAGAAAATAAATTTAATGTTTTATTACTGTACAAGGTTATTTTTGTCAATTCAAGCTGAATTTTCAAAATCAGTGGGGGTATTTGATGATAACCATTTTTTTTTATCTAGTGAATTTAGCTTGTGATCATTGGAATTTGATATGGATAATGAAGTATTTCATTTTATTCAATAATTTTAGAGTAAAATGAAATATTTCAATCAGATGGTTAAACTCATAAATATTTCGGTTTCTCTAGTGCGAGAACAACAAAGTCTACTAATTCAAAAGTTTATTGAACGAAGTAAAATATCACATAATTATTCATATATATTATTTGACCAGTTAGATTCCTCACACTAGGTCGAGAAAATGATCGTTATTTGAAAAACACGACATAACACAAAACCAAACATGAAAACTACGCTCTTGGTAGTCACTCACGACGAATAACCAAAAGATTCTCATACACACTATTTCCTGTACCAAGATTGAGTATATAAGAAGTGGATAGAGCAAACCCTCGAACCATCTGAACATGGTTTAAAGTTGCGGTATCGACTATAATATCAGCGATTATTATTCCACATCAATTGAAATGTATCGAAATATTATTGCCGATATCATTGGATACGGGCGATATTATCATTGTATCGGTGATAATATTGGATGACATCGAATGTATCGGGGATACAAAGAATTCTCGGATAATATAGGGTATCGGCTGATTTTATCGGATCGACAAGGACCAATCCGGTTATGTATCGGCCGAAACTTTGAATCATGATCCTGAATGACCCAGTACCACCAACTATGCTCAACTCTGTAACCTCATCAAACACGGAGAATCTACCCTGAACGCTGATCACCGAGTATCCTCTAATTGGAGGCCATGTGACAACAAACTTCAAGTTCACGCTCAAGGCAGCTTGATGCATTGTAAATCAGTAAATGAACGCATACCCTGAACTCAACCCGCAGGCATTGATCGGGCCTTAACGTCAACAAGGGGGAAATAACACTTTTTCATCCTGTAACATAGGGCCTTCTCACTTTTGATCCCATTGATTACGAGATTCTCACTTTTGGTCCCGTAACTTCTATAAAGTAGCACTTTTGGTCCCATGCCACCTTTCCGTTAAATTTTTTAACGGAAAACACCACGTGCTTAGCACGTGGCCATTTGACCATTTACACTTTTGGTCTCATATGTTATGGGATTCTCACTTTTGGTCCCATATGTGATGAAAATTTCACTTTTAGTCCCTTAACTTTCAAAAAGTAACAATTTTGGTCCCATGCACTTAATGGCCATGTGACGCTTTCCGTTAAATATCTAATGGATCATCTGATCGAAAGTGCTACTTTACAAAAGTACAGGACCAAAATTAAGAATCTCGTATCCAAGAGAGACCAAAAGTGGAAAGACCTTAAGTTATGGGGTGAAAAATGTTATTTCTCCCGTCAACAAGTTATCAACCACTTGGGTTAGGGCAAAATACGTTGGGGGATCAGTGATAGCAGATGAGGCGACCATCCAGATGCCCCGGGCATGGTTATGACACGACCCTCGGCATGGATCGCCAGACTCCCTAACCTAATGTTGCTCTCACCACTAGAATTGTGAAAATATCCCCATTGCTCTCATCTTTATCTACACTAATATAAAGGAAAGACCTTTTAAATTCATTAATGTCGGTTAATGACACCGCTTCACCATCTTTGCCCTTCAAGTAAGATAACTAACTTAGTCAAATTTTCAGATTTTACACTAACTGACAAATTAATTTTTTTTCTTTGTTTTAATTTTTTTATTGGTTTATATATTTTAAAAAAAAGTGCAAGATACTTTATTATATGCATGCAGGAATGGCATACCACAATGGCTAGTATAAAAAGAAAAGATATTTTTCACTCACAAATGTCGATTTATGACATCGCGGCACCAATTTTTTTTGTTATACGGATAATACCACTAAGTTAGTTTTCTTTTCATTTCTTTCTTCTTTTCTTTTTTTTTTTTGAAATGTAGCGTGTTAGCTTATATATATATATATACATATATATATTTAGAACAACTTTAAAATGTGCAATATTATTTTATATGTACGCAAGAAAGATATGCCACGACGGCTAGTATATATAAGGAGAGGAGGTTTGTGTATCGTGAGGTTTGGAGGTTGAGAGATGGTCTATTTATAGATGAATTTTGTTAGAGATGGGGAAGAGTGTGCAAATTTTACACTAAAGTTTCATAAGCATGCAAGTATTTATGGAATTCAATTTCTTGTCAATTCACAATTTTAACGTGAAAGTGGTCGAAGTCTTGTATCAATAAAGTACATTCAGCCAACTCGGGGCAAAATTGCAAACTTAGTCCTATAAAATAGGGGTGTTTTTAAAAATAGTCCCGCGCTTTATGAATTTTTAAAAAATAGTTCCATGTTTGATTAAATTTTGCAAAATAAGGACTTTTAGCTGCACAATTAGTCCCACTCATTACTTGCCGTTAAAACATAACGACAAATGTCAATTAAGTCTCTGTTAACTGTTAATAAAAGGTAAAAAAATAAGTTTGCAACTCACATGTTTTTTTTGAAGGGAAATTGCTTTTCATTCCCTAAAATCCTCATTTTGTCCTCATTTTTCTTCATATTCACTTTTTTAAAGTTAATAAATATTAAGAGAAATTATCAGTTTTTAACATATTGAGATTGAGATTAATAGAATGATAAAATTATACTGAGAAAATTTTATATTAAATTACACAAGATATAATGATAAAAATTAAAAATTCGTAAAGCGCGGGACTATTTTTAAAATTACCCTATCTTATGGGACCAAGTTTGCAATTTTGCCGCCAACTCGGAAAGGGTAAATTACAATGGGTTTTTAAGATTTGATACAAATACGAATATCTCTTATACTTGAGAAATTATCAATACCCGTAATATTTTAATGAAATTATGTAACTCTCATGTGAGAGTTTGGAATTGTCAATAATGAGATTGGGTTTTTATTATTATTTTTTTTAACTGGGGGCAGCGGCCATGCGTCGCTCAAATCTACTCAAATCGTCCTCTATTTCTTGTCTGGGCAATTATCATCTCCGAATTAAGGGGGGAGCGGCTCCAACTACAAGAAAATATGATATTAGTGATAAAATATCAAATGACAACTTTAAAGTTATCACTAAAAATATATATTAAGTGATAATATTTTTTTTTATCTTGTCACTATATAGTTATTAGGGACAAAAATTGTGTATAAAATTGTCACTAAATACAATTAGTGACACATCTATAGTGATAACACAATATAGTGGCAATAATTATTTGTTGTTACTAGATTGTCACTATGCATGAGTCACTAATTGTATTTGTGACAATTTCGTGTATATTTTTTTACTAATTATTACTAATAACAATTTTTACAAAATAATAATTATTATTAAAATTACAAAATTTATTATTGTGACAAAATAAACATTCTTGTCACTATATATATATATATATAATTAGCGATAATATTAAAATTGTCATTTAATTTTTTTGTCGCTAATCTTCTATTTTTTTGTAGTGTCTGCGGCAGGGGGGGGGGGGGGGTCACCATCAGCTCCCTCTGTCGGTGTGTGTGAGGGGGGGGGGGGGGGTGAGGTCTCTTGTTGGGGTTTATCAGGATTAATTTTATAAAATTTATATTATATAAAAATATTTTTTTATAATTTATAATATATAATATAAATCCAAAAATTAGTTAAATTTAGGTCTTTAATTTTTTACAATTTAACGATTGCGATAATTAATTAGATCATATGGCTTTCATATATACTAAAATAAGATCAAACAACAATAAAATAATGAATAATATATATAAAATAAGGGAATACTCGGTCACTTGACAAAAAAAAACATTAATGATGTTAGCTTTAATTAACAAAGAGGGGCACATGAGCTATACTTCAAAAATAAGAGGATTTTTTTTTTTTTTTGCCTATTTTTGAAATACAAGAGGTTTTTTAGCGAGTTTTTAAGATACATGGGATTTTATGCAATTTGGCCTATATAATCATCATATCAAGGAAAAAATTAATTCTCTTAAAAAAAAGAAAAATTAATTCTCTTAAAAAAGAGAAAAATTAAATCCTCACCCGGATTGGATTTTCTATTTGTAATTGTATTGCATCTTCTATTTCACTTAACGTGTACACACTACATATATAAATATTATATCATCGTACGAAAATATTTTGAACACATAGTATGTATATATTAAATTAAAACAAAAAAATACAATAAAATTTGAAATAAAAAACAAAGTACCTGCTCCATGAGGAGCTAGTGTTCGCTACAAAATTCCATTATTGACCATTATTCGGGGCATTTATTTGTACTTTATTAATTATTAGTGATTTTCACCCATTGTTAATATATATATATTTTATTGATAGTATGCAATTCATTAAATCATTCAATACATATTAATTTATATATAGTTGATTCGATTCAATACATCACAATTCAAACCAACAAACACATTTAAATAAAACAAAAACACAACAAACTACTATAAAAGTAAACATACACCACATAATAATTTAAAATATCTTTATAATAAATAAATTATTTATTTTGTTAATTTTAATATGATTTGTATAAAATACATAAATTATTTTAAATTATAATTTATTAATTTTAGTAAAATATAATTATAAATAAAAATAGAGGATAAATAATCTTCTAATTTTAAGAATTTCAAATAATTAGACAAGTAAGATATTTTTTTTTAAAATTTAAACTAGAATCTAGTAACTAAATTATTAATATATTAATTGAATTTAATATTTTAATTATTAAAAGGTGTAATTTTATAGAAAGATTCAATTAAAAAAGTTAGTAAAATAATTTACATTTAAACTTGAAATTGGTATAACTAATAAAAAAATATATGAGGTCATATTACTCATTCCCATAAATATTACTTTGACACAACATCTATTTTTTGATAATTACATAAACACCCTCTAAGGGAATTTCTATCCTTAAAAAATTATATTAAAGTTCAACTGGGTCAACAGAGGCATTTTTGTGTTTTCATTGATTTTTTCATCGAAAAAGGCTGTTAGGGGTGATTTCTGTAATTTTTCAAAAGACGTGGATGATTTGGATAAAAACACAATAGACGAAGGGTGTCAATATATATAATTATCCCTAAATTATTTTAATCTTGCACTTTATTGTTGAATCTTTAGTTGAAAAATAATAGAATATTCATCAAAATATTATCATGTGCTACTTCGTTACTTAGTATATGGGCATTGCCATTAACTCGAGTTAACTTATATTCATAAACTATTTCTATAATTTTTTTCCTAATTATATAAATGTTGGATGATGAAAAGTATCATTAAAGTGCTACTCTTTGATAATCGTTATAATATACAAGTAATTGTGCATTCTTTTTAATCTACTGAATTTAGCTTGTGGTCATTGGCATTTGATGTGTGATAGTGATAGGAAATTAGGGTAAGAGAAATTACGAAAATATCTTCAAGATTTTAAGAAAATTACATTAGTACTATTGAAGAAAGTTGGAGGGAAGTTGATGGCGGTTACTTGGGAGAAGTTACAAAGGAAGTGGGGGACGTGAAATGACGAAGCTGCCCTCGACAGTTTAATCTAGGCCGTAGGATTGAGGGTAGTTGAGGAATAACATTGTAATTTCACCCCCTGAGATTTACTATAAATAGGGGGTGACTCTCATTTTGTAATTCATTTTCACATCATTAATAGAAGTTCTACCTTTTTTTTTCTTGTCTTTGCATTCCCTTATTACAACTCGAGACAACGTGCTTAGACTATTCATTTCCCGAATTTCTCACCATTAATGTGGATAATGAAGTTTCCATTTTATTTAATAATTTCAGAGTAAAATGAAATAGGGAAAATAGCACTTTTGGTCCCATAAGTTAGGTCTGTTTCACTTTTGGTACCATTCATACGGGAGTAGCACTTTTGGTCCCGTAAGTTGAAAAAATTAACACTTTTGGTCCACGTCTATGATTTTGTGTATTATTTAACGGAGTTGACCATTTTCTGTTAGATTTTTATGTTGGAGGGAATTTTGGCGCCATTTTTTGCTTAGTGACATTTTTTGGAAGGTAATATAACTAATTTTTTTTTGGGGGGGGGGGGGAATCAAAGTTTGAAGCTTTGAGTGCAAAGAAAGAGATTTTTCATCTCCACACCAAAAAAAAAATTCAATCTCATCTCCAATTACCAGTTTTTAAGTCTTATTCATTACTGAAATTTAGTACAAAATAGAAGAATTTTAAAGCAAAAAAAATCTCCTCGCCCATTTAATTTTTTTTGCTTTAAAATTCTTCTATTTTGTACTAAATTGGTAAGAGGACTGCAAAAAAGTCTCCTCGCCCATTTAATTTTTTTTGCTTAAAAATTCTTGTATTTTGTACTAAATTTCAACAATGAATAAGACTTAAAAACTGGTAATTGGAGATAAGATTGAATTTTTTTTGGTGAAGAGAGGGAAAATCTCTTTCTTTGCACTCAAAGCTTCAAACTTTGATCCCCCCCCCCCCGCAAATTAGTTATATTACCTTCCAAAAATGTTACTAAGTAAGAAATGGCGCCAAAATTCACTTAAACACAAAAATCTAACGGAAAATGATCAAATCCATTAATAATATACGGAATTATAGACATGGACCAAAAGTGTTAATTTTTGCAACTTTACGGGATCAAAAGTGTTACTCCCATAATGAATGGTACCAAAAGTGAAACAGGCCTAACTTATGGGACCAATGCTATTTTCCCAATGAAATATTTCAATCAGATGGCTCAACTCATAATGTTTCAAATGTTATGAAACAGAATGTACATAATCTAAATATTGGAAAGTCTCTGATGAAATAATCGGAATATGTATCCCTTCAAAAATCAGCATTTCAATAGTTTGTTAGTGACTCAGCCTTGTAAAGGGATCGGTTGATATTTAATCAATTTATTTATGTTTATTGAACCGAGTAAAAGATGGCATAATTATTCATAGATATTATTGATCAATTATATTCCCGACACCAACACCAGGTCGAGGACATAATCATTTTTCGAAAAACACACCATAATATAAAACTATACTCTTGGTGGCTCACGACGAATAACCAAAAGATACTCGTACACACTATTCCCTGTGCCAAGATTAAGTATATAAGAATTGCACAAAGCAAACCCTCGAACCATCGTGAATGATCCAGTACCACCAACTATGCTCAGCTCTCTAACCTCATCAAACACGGAGAATCTACCCTGAACGCTTATCACCGAGTATCCTCGGACTGGCGGCCATGTGACAACGAAGTTCAAGTTCACGCTCACGGCAGCTTGATGTAAATCAGTAAACGAGCGTATCCCCTGAACTCGGCCTGCAGGCATTGAACAGTTATTGGGCTCGAACGTTAACAAGTTATCGACCACTTGGGTTAGCCCGAAATACGTTGGTGGATCAGTGATAGCTGATTTAGCCACCTCCCAGGCAGTCTTGTTTTCGCCACTTACTATGTCGTGGGCATAGTAATGGAGAATAAAGTAGTCATTAGCGTTCAGGTTTGAGAACCGTTCTTGTACTGATTCAAATGATTTGGGGAGTTTGAGTCTAGCAGACGGCCCCGGCATGGCTATGACACGGCCGTCAGCATGGATCTCCAGACTCCCTAACGTTGCTGTCAGCATTAAGACTGTGAGGAGACTCCCCATTGCTCTCATTTTCATATATGTAAGGAGAAGAGGTTTGTGTATTAATGAGGTTTGGGGGTCGAGGGATGGTCTATTTATAGATGAATTTTGGTAGAGATGGGGAAAAGTGTGCAATAGTAAAAAGGAAAAGTGTGCAAGTTTTACACCAAAGTTCCATAAGCATGCAAGGATTTATGGGATGCAATTTCTTGTCAATTCGCGTTTTCAACGTGAAAGTCGTCCAAGTCTTTCTATGTTCTATAAATAATAATTCAATAAAGTACATTCGGCCAACTCAGAATTATTAAAAGGGTAAATTGCAACGAGATTTACGAGATTTGATATAATTATAAATATTCTATTGTAGTTTTATGAAATTACTAATATCGTCCTGATTTTAACGGTCTTCTAACAATTAGCTTAATCCGTTAGTCTCCGTTAGGTCCCCGTCGATTTTTTGTGTGGTAGACTAACCAAAGTAGACTATAAATTATAATTTTATATTTTTAAAAAATTTCTAAACTTTTTTCTGGACCAAGTGGATATCTTTTACATTTTTTCAAACTTTTTCATCCACCTTGTTTTATCTTTTTATATTTTTATAAGTTTTTTTCCTTTAAATACAACAAGGGAAAAGTTGATAATTTAAGCTTCACCGAAAAATTACATAATTTGGGAAAAATGCAATTTTGGTCCACTTTTTTAGGGGTGGTGACACTTTTAGTCTAGGTCTATTTGAAAATAGCAATTCAGGACAGTAATTTTAAAAAAGTGGCAATTTCAGGCCAAAAAACCCTAATTTGGCCGGAATTGGTCACCTTTCCGGCGATCATTTTACACGTGGATTAAAAAAATAAAAAATTTCTTACATGGCAGGTGATTTGGCAACCATAGTGAGGTAGCATGGTGACATATTTTTATTTAAGCTAAAATCCATTTAAATAGATCACTTTTAATTTTCTTAAATATATATTATGTAAATATCAAAATAAAATTTAAAATCTATACCAAATTGATAAATTAAGTAAAATCACATTTAGAAGATTAATATACTAAAATTCAATTTTCAAATTTAAATATCTATATCAATATAATTTTTAATCAATATAATTTTTAATCAATTTTAATTATTTTGAATTAACTTAATGTTAAATAATTAAAAAAATAAGGAAATATTTAATTATAAAAAAATTTCTAAGGAAAAAAAAGAAATTTAAAAAAAGTTAAGAAATTTGATTTAATTTTTTTAAAGAAAAACAATAATTTTTAAAATTTAAACATTTTTATAGTAAATAATATAATTTATTAAATATATTCAAACTAAATTATAATTTAAATATTGTTAATAAGATATAATTGTTATAATTGATTAAAATTCATATTGATATAGATATTTAAATTTGAAAATTGAATTTTAGTATATTTATCTTTTAAACAAGATTTTAATTTAATTTATCAATTTGGTATAAAATTTTAATTTTTAAATTTTATTTTGATATTTATGTAAAATATATTTAAGAAAAAAACGATCCATTTAAATGGATTTTAACCTTAAATAAAACATGTCACAATGCTGCCTCACTATGGTTGCCAAATTACCTGCCATGTAAGAATTTTTTTATTTTTTTTAATCGATGTGTAAAATGATCGCCGGACAGGTGACCAATTCAGGCCAAATTAGGGTTTTTTGGCCTGAAATTGCCAATTTTTTAAAATTACTGTCCTGAATTGCCATTTTCAAATGGACCTGGACTAAAAGTGTCACCAGCTCTAAGAAAGTGGACCAAAATTGCATTTTTCCCACATAATTTCATCAAACATTAGGAGTATTGTGATTTTCCAAACAATAAGAGAGTATGCACAAATTATGCTATAAACCTCCCTATAAAAAAAAAAATCAATATTAGCTACATTTTAATGATCATGGCTAAAAATCATAGTAAATAACTAATATTAACTACGGTTAAATAAAAATCGATGCAAAAATTAGCTTTTCCATCATGAAAAACTTATTTGTCAATGCTTTTAGCCATGGTAAAAACATTCGCCATGGCTTTTAGCCATAGCAAATGTTTTAGCCACCCTCGCAAAAACCACGACCGACAACCGTTGCGTAGCCGTGATCAATAACTATTCGCTACGGTTATTTAGTATTAACCATGACAATTAACCATGGTTAAATATCATATTTTTTGTAGTGCCTCAAGAGCTCGTTATAATTTACTCTATTTTCTATTGATAGTATGCAACTCATTATCATTCAATACATTCAAATTCACAAATTAACCCGATTCAATACATCAATAATTTAAATAATAATCACATTCATACGAGACAAGAAAAACTATTATAAAAATAAACACACACCCACATTCAATACGTTAATATCTTTTTGGATCAAATGTCATAATTATCTACATTAGTTCAAAAAGCAACTCAATTTTAGGACCTATTTTAGCACCATTATTTTTGGTGGTTTATGAGATAAGAATATTAACTATGTGACTTCTCCCCGACGTTCACATTCTCTACACGTCTCTTTGTTTCTCCACATTTAAATTAGCAACTACATTTTTTGAGCCAAATCCATGTTCATGTATCACTTTATATAGGCTATTTATATTTACCATCCTCGAAATATACCTGTGCTGTAAACACCTTTCTAAAATTTAAGACATATAAAAAAGATTATCTTACTTGACGGCGTCCTATAATGTATGGAGACTCTAAAAAATCACTCAGTGTAGTATTGGACACGGACACAGTTCGAACACACCTCAAATACATTGTGGACACGGTATGCATGCCGAAAGTATAAAATAAAAATGGAAAAAAGAACACGGTTTCGAACACGTATATTGACATGTCTGACACATTTTGAGCACATTTAGGATATTTGGCTGTCTTTAAGAAAAAAGAATTTTGGATTGAATAGAAAAAACAAAAAAAAGAATCAATTCACTTCTCCCAAACTAAAACATTTGGGTTGAAATTACTAAAATTCGCGAAATTGGTATGATCGTTTAACGAAATTGAATCATTAGATATTTTTCATTGCGTACTTTTCAAAATAAACTAATTATGTATATTTTTTAAGTCATGTATTTTGATAAAGAATTTAGATATTGTAAGATATGCTTATTTTATATATTATTTTGATATTTTTATTTTGCATATTTTAATTTGACTAGGAATCATAACATATTTTTAGAGGTGAATATATAATTTATTAATTACAAAATATATTAAACTCATATTTTTATTTATTTTTATATTGTTGAATCATTAGTATATAATTATATTTTTAAAAATATTGATAATAAATTATTTTAATTGATGAGAAAATCATTTAATTTTTTATTTTTGACTCACTTCTAAATTTAATTGATAATATTAAATAAAATATTTATTCCTTAAAATCGAATTTTTACATTTCTTATTTAATAATTACTATATTTAATAATTTTGTATTAGAACAAATTAATGCAAAGGTAGAATATAATATATTAAAATTAAATATTAAAATAAAATTAACGAAGTCCCTTATTTTTGGATTTTTTATAAGAAATTCTAGTTTAATAAAATTGATCATATTTTATTAGTAGCGTTTTTTTTTTAAATATCTATTTGCTAGTTTTTTAATCTTATTTTGTGTTTGTTATATTATTTTTGTGAAATATTGTGTTTTTTATTTTACTACCATATCCTTAATTCTTTTTCTTTTCATTTATTGATGTATAATGATTTTAACTAATCATTTATTAACTATTTTTTATAAAAATTTAATCTAATAACACATATTCGTAGTATCAGTATTAATTTGTATTCCAATGTCCTATAATTATTCTAGTTGTATTTCACTATCATTTCTAAAATTTGTCAAAATATTGTTTATATTCTTCATTAATTAACTTCTAAATTTAAAATATTACTGCACAATGTGTTATTAGTTGCATTTTAACTTCATATTTTTAGCGTGATTTCTTCATCTATTAATTCATATATAGATTTAATTGATATTATCTATTTCTTATTAAATAGTATTTTATATTTTTATAAGCTTAATCTTTTATGTGCATACAAGATTATTTAATATTAAATAATAAGATAATAAGAGATTCACTGGTCAATTAAATTTTTATACAAATAGTGCTTTTATTTACCGATATGTTTTATTTTTAATACTTAATTTACTTTTGTTAATTATGAAAACCTATATTAACTGTATTTACTATTTTTTACAAATTCTAATGTGTACGAGTTCCTTTTCAACCTCATTAGTTTTTAGCGCAATATTCTTATATATAATATTATTTATTTTGGACGGGCGTTTACATAATGTGTTTGGTTACAAATTGCATATTTATACTCTTTAGTATGTTCTCATAATACTTTATTTATTTTGATCAAATTGTTAATGTTTTTTCTTTTACATAGCATATATTGTCATTGTAATTTAAATCTAAATTGCGCTTATCAATATTATTTTACCTCCATTACACATTATGGGAAAAAAAGAGTAAAAATACAATCTAAAAACAATTATCTAGTATTAATATCAATCTGAAGTCACTCATTTTAAATTTTCAACAGACTCCTATAATAAAATTGAGGATTTTATTTGAAATTTTCTAATATTTATTATCATTTCTTTTTTATGTTTTGAAATTTCGATTAGTACATATCTACATTATACTCATATGCTATTCATTTCAAATTTTACAGTGCCTAGGTAAACCAATGTTTATAAAACAAATATTTAAAATCATTCCTAGCAAATTAACGTAAAATTTATTTGCCTATTTATATTTTGGAATATATATATCATTCTCTAAGTAATTCAAATAAATTAGGAATACCAAATACTTTTATGCTTGGATAGATTAATTTTATTCTTATAGCTAATTCTTATTTTGGAATAATTATATTTACACTCCCTAACCTGTTGTTTACGTAGATCACCACAGTCTTTTGAATAATTATACATACACCAATAAAAACGTCAAAATTATTTACCTAAACCACCCCTACTTTTTAAAAAATTACACATACACCTCCCAAAATATCGATATTATTACACAACCACTCCTATTTTTTGGTTATTAGGGTTGATTTGTATAAAAAAAACCCATAAATTAGAGGGTCTAAATGTAATTATTCATCTAATTTATTATTGAAAAGAGTATCATAATAAGGATACGAATATCTTCTCACGATAGGAATATACACTCAAGAGATTCTTACTATTTTATGGTAAAAATGAAAAGTACATAAAAGTATAATCTAAAAACAAATTTCTACTACTAATATTAAAATAAAATGAATTAGTAAGAAGTCACCATTGTTAAATTTTTCGAAAGCATTTCTAATTTAATAAGAACTATAATTATTTTTATTCAAAATTTCATGATATTTATTCTTGTATATAATAAGGATACGAATATCTTCTCACAATAGGAATATACATTCAAGAGATTCTTACTATTTTATGGTAAAAATTAAAAGTACATGAAAGTATAATCTAAAAATAATTTTCTACTACTAATATTCAAATAAAATGAATTAGTAAGAAGTCATTACTGTTAAATTTTTCGAAAGCATTTCTAATTTCATAAGAATTATAATTATTTTTTTTCAAAATTTCATTATATTTATTCTTGTATGTATATATATATAGTTTTTGAAGTTTAGTATTTTATGTATTACTCAAATGCTATTTATTTTAAACTATATTTTGCGCAAGAAATTTAGAGGTATTAGGTCTCTAATGAAATGGTCTTGTTTTGGTAGAATTTTATTTTTTTTATAATTAATTTTTAATTATTTTTAAAAAGATAACTTAAATAAGGGCTATGAATTTCTTTTCACAATGGGGAACAAACACAAGAGAGATTCACACTTTTATATATAGTATTGATATTGATATAGATGAGAACTTGAGAATATATCATAAAAATATATTATATATAATCGTATCAATATCGTGTCGTATCCTAATTTTTTTAAATTTTCTGTACCGTCATGTTGATAATCATACATCATAGATAGCGTCAATAATTTCGGTAAACTATGTTTGATATGGCATTGACGTGGTTGTTACTAATTGACAACATATCAACAATAATTGACACATCAAATTTGTGCCCTTTCTATTAAAAGAAATCCAACTCAAACATGCCTTGTTTTAGTCAAATAAAGTAGAGAAATTGCATTTAAATAAAAAATATATTTGATTTGACACCACTAACAATAAAAAATAAAATTATTATTTTCATCAAATAAAAAATATATCAATTTGACACTGTTGACAATATAAAATACAATCTCACAATTAATCTAAAACATATTTTCATTTTATATGAAAATCTATACAAAAATTAAAACAGACATTTTCCACTAAAAACTAAAAAGTTGGAAAAAAAAACATAGCCCAAAATATTTGATAAAATTCTTGAAAGAGGCACTTATAAATTACTAAAAATAAGGCTAAAATGTATTTTTGGTCCCGTAACTTATTAGGTTACTTGGCGTTTTCGTCCTTTAACTTTCTACGATAGCATTTTGGTCCTGCATTTTTTTAATTTTTATGATTTTAGTCATTTTCTCGTCGGGGTTCACATTTCTCGCTGAAAAATGCATGTACCTCTCACGTGACATTTTAAAATTGGGACTTTTGTTTCTATTGGCCCATTTCTGCCAGCATTTTTGTCCAGTAACTTTTTAGGATAGCATTTTGGTCCTATATCTTTTTAATTTTTGCAATTTTGGTCCCTTTTTTCGCCGGAATTTACCCTTACTGCCGGTGATAGAAAGACTGAAATCGCAAAATTAAAAAAATATAGGACCAAAATACTACCCTAAAAAATTAAAAGTCGAAAACGCCAAATGACCTAAGTTAGGATTAAAAACAATATGATAAGCTCATTTGGAAAAGAATTAAAAATAATTACATTATTTATAATATTTTAAGAAACATGTTAAATTATGATCATATGAACTAAAAAATTTAATATTACTAACATTTTGTTGCAGCTTTATTATTTCATTTTATCAAACAGATCATCAATTTTTTTTAAAAATAAAATTTGACTTTTCATTAGTTTAAAAAGAAAGAAATAAAAAGGTTACGAATGTTAAAAAGTTTATATTTTTTATATGAGAAAAAATAGCTAGACGTACTCTTTAACTTTTGAAGTATTGAATGGTTAAAAACTATAAATAGTATGAAGTTCTTTTTTTTTTTTTTTTTTAAATTTACAGAATTCGTATTTTGTTAAATGGATTTCTATATTTATTTGACTAAAACAATGTGTATTTGGGCTGAATTTCTTTTCATACCAAGGGTAAAAATTTGATGTGTCAATTATTGTTGATGTGTCAATTAAGTAAAATTATGTTAGCACCACACCAACATAATCTAACAGAATTATTGACGCCGTTAGGTAAGATGGACATTTTTTGTACGCCTTAAACTTAGGGGTTACGACATAAAGCATTATTCGAGGGTGGTAAATGTATTTGATCCATTTATCTATCACCAATTTTGGAGCCAAATCCATGTTAAAATTATTTTATAATTTGTGTACGATTAAGTTTAAGTCCCACCAAAGTGTGAGTATTAGTTTATTTTAATAATGATTGTTGATTACTTGTACATATTTGATATTAATAATTGACATATACTAAACACTAATGATTGAAATTCGTGATACAATTGTAATCGATTTACTTAAAAAAAAAAAAAAAAAAAAAAAATCTGCGAACACCCTCATCTATAACTTTATATAATTAAAAAGCACCCTTTTGGTGTCTTTCAATTATCTGGTTTTTTAATTTATTTTAATTATTTTATTAATCTTCATTTCTCTTTATGTCTCTCTCTTCCCAACTTCTCATTTTCTCTATTCTCAACCGTCACATTTTTAAAAAAAAAAAAAAAAAACTCCACATTCCTTTTTCTTCTGTAACTTTTTGAAATAATTTTTCATAAGTTTCTTACATTTTTAGTAAATTTTTATTTAATTAATTTATATATTTTTTAAAATTATAGTATTATTTTAAAATCTATACTTTATTATGCGCGCACGTTAGAGTGTCTCACATAAACTAGGAAAATATAATGTGAATCTCTCACGTTCGATCCATTCAGGAGCCATCAATACAACCTTGCTACAGAAAATAATTACTTTTCCCTCTCAAATTTCAATATTATTTGGAAGCCATCCAATGAAATTCTAGCCCTGATTAACTGTTTGTGATCAAATCTGATTGGATAGGAATTCAAATTTCAGTTCTAAAAATTGGAATTTGCCCAAGGTCAAATTAATCACATGGTCACACTATAATAGAAGATGCTATTCGGGTGATATAATAGAAGATGCTATTCGGGTGACAAAATATCAATTGACAATTTTAGACTAGTTATTAAAAATATATATATTAAGTGATAGTAATTCTTGATCTTATCATAATATAGTTATTAGTAATGCGAATGTGCATAAATTTAGCACTACAAAAAATTTAGTAACGTACATGTTGTAATTGGCAGTTTAGTTGTTAATTTTTAAAAGTAATCTAGTCTAAAATATGAAGATAATTACAAGATTAATCTATAGATTAGATTGAGAGAAAAAAAGGAGAATTGATACCCCACAAGGAATATGATGGGCTTTGATGTGTATATAAGGTTTATGTGGGAGTGGATGTTTTTACACTCAATTTTGTCCCACATTGGAAGTTTATGAACTTCATAAATTCCTTATATTGCGTTCAAAATTCATGAGATGTTTGAAGTGTTATGGAGACTAGAGTGAACATGGAGTTGCCTCACACGCGCGCTGCCATTGTTCGTCGGTCCCGACTACGGACGTGGGCAGGTGTTAGGACGAATATCTCAGTCTCGGCAGCAGAAAAATTAAAATTTATTTTCTAAAGTCAAAACTTCAGATTTAAAATTTTTAAACTTTCGGCGTACGGTTCAAAACCTGAAACATGGGCTGATTAATGTCTGTAAAAACTAGTCTTGAAACCTGATATTTTTTTACTATTTGTGGACTGTTTTAGAAGCTTAATGGCTGAATCCAAAACCTGGATTAAATCATGTTTAATGGCTATTATGGCCAGCCTTAACTGCTGCTGCTAGCTTTGCCTATATAAGACTGAAAAGGGCTCACTTCAACAAACACCTCTAGCATCCGATTTCTATCTTTCTTTCTCGATTTTGCTCTCTGAAATTATATATTTTCAGCTCTAGTTTTAAGGCTACTGAGTGTTGTTTGAGGTATTCAACAGTATAGTGCAATACTATTACATTGAACCATCTTATCTTGGAAGAAGTTGTGTTGTACCTAGTGCACAATCGAACGTAGCGTATAATTTCTTCAAGGCAAGCAGATAAATTCTGTTATTCGATTAGTACATGATTCTGGACTGAGAGTCGTTACGATACAACTCTCAATGTAAGTTCTCAGTTTACATTACGGTAAAAACAACATATCTAAATTATTTACTGTTTATTCGTTCCAACGTGGTTGGTTATAAAATCTTATTGTATTTTAAATGTTTAATACGATTGTTATCTTTTCCAACAATCTTGAAGAAATTATAGATTTTGAAAAATCGGATTTTGGTTGGAACAAAAACGTTTTTTTTTAGTTGCTCTTTTTTGGATTAAAATTCGGATTTTTGGCTTTTAAAAGTCTGTGTGTTTACTTTCTGTTCCTAATTATTAATATGGCCGAACAAATTTCTGTCGCTATTCCTACCGCCCCAAAAGTCGACTTGTCCGGAATGCCTGACAAATTTTTGGGCCAGTTCTTCATACGTTAGCAACAAATGATGAAAATTTGGCTTAAGATGAAAGGACTTCTGTCCGTGATTCAGGTGACTAGACCTAAACAAACTGAAATCGATCCCAAAACTGTTGAGATTGCATAGTGGACCGAGCGGGATCAAATAAGTCAAGGAGCTATTTTGTTAGCCATGTCAAATACGCTTTTCGGTGTCTATTATTCCGACTCTTACATTGCAAAATCATTGTGGGGTGATTTGGACAGGAAATATAATACTAAAGAGCAAGGGCTCGAAAAGTATTCCGCTTTCAAGTTCATGAGGTACCAGATGGTCGAGGGAAAGTCTATAATTGAACAGATGCATGAGATTATCAATCTTGAGCATGCTCTATCTGATGTTGAGATGAAGCTTCCTGAGAAGTTTTTGGTCATGTCCATAGTGGACAAATTTCCCAAATCTTGGAAAAATTTTGGTATGACACTCAAGCATCAGAAAAGGGAGACTATCTCTGCATAATCTCATGGTCGCGATCAGTATTAAGGAAGAGCACGGGAATCCGACCCATAAGATGCATGTTGAGCATCAACCAAGGGCCAATTTATTAATCGGGAAAAAGAAAGTGAATAATGTGAACCCGAACTAAAAAAACCATCAATAAAGGCAAGACCTTCAAAAACAAGAAACCAAAAGCAAGCAAACCCTGCTGGAATTGTGGGCAGGTGGGACAATGGGTCAAGAATTGTCCTAAGAAAAAGCCAAGACTAGGCATGCAGCTGTCAACATGGTTGTGGGAGTTTTAGCGGTGTTAATACCTCAAGAGCAACTGAAGGGTTTCTGTACAACCCGAACTCCTGACTGTTTACGAACCTTTTGATTGGTGGATTGGCACTGGAACAAATGTGCACGTTTGTACTGATAAATCGCTTTTTGTGTCTTCTCAGGCCATATGGAAGGACAGTAAGTATTGGGAACTCCAGTACAGCTGAAGTACTTGGGATAGGAAGCATGGACTTGAAGTTTCCTTCAGGGCACATACTGTCTTTGAGAAGAGTTCACCATGTACCTACTGTGGAAAATTGCATTTTACGTCCCATAACTTACACCGTTTGCGATTTTGGTCCCATTTATTTTTTACGTAACAATTTTAGTCCCATAAGTCCACAGACGTTACAATTTTAGTCCCATTGACGAAATCCGTTAAAATTTTAACGGAAGGAGCACATGCATGGGACTAAAATTGCAATGTTTGTGGACTTATGGGACTAAAATTGCAATGTTTTATTAGATGTGATTTATGGACTTAACGGAGCACGTGCTCCTTTCGTTAAAATTTTAACGGATTTCGTTAATGGGACTAAAAATGCAACTTTTGTGGACTTATGGGACTAAAATTGCTACGTCAAAAATTAATGCGACCAAAATCACAAACGGTGTAAGTTATGAGACGTAAAATGCAATTTTTCCTACCTAATGTTAGGAGAAACATAATTAGTGGTTCTGTAATTTGGTGAGGGCAATGAGTTGTCCTTTAAATTCAATAAATTTGTAATTTTACATTTTTGTGTTTTTTGTTGGCAAAGGTTTTTTGTCTGATGGTCTGTTTAAAGTTCGAATTGAGTGCGATAAATTGTTGTTTCTGATTCTGTTGTTTTGAATGTCGAATCTTTTTCTTTGTTGCATAGTAGATTAGGTCATTTAAATTTAGGTTCAATCAAATGTATGATGAATCTTGATTTAATACCTAGTCATGAAGTTGAACGAGGTCACAAAGGCCAAATTTGTGTAGAAGCTAAACAAGTTAGGAAATCCTATCAATCAGTTGAAAGGGATTCAAAAGTACTTGATTTAGCTCATACTGATATTTGTGAGATCAAGGATTTTGACTAGGGACCATAAGCGATATTTTATTACCTTTATAGATGATTGAAATAAATATTGTTATGTTTTTTTCACTTGTAATAAGGATGAAGCCTTAGATAAATTTATTTTATTTAAGAGTAAAATGCAGACACTCCCCAACGTATGCGGTCATTTGCACTTTGCCCCCCACTCGTTTTTTTTTTTTTTTTTTTTTTTTTTGTTTTTATACTTCACCACCCAACCTTTGTTCTTTGTAGCACTTTGCTCATTTTTTTACTTTCCGGTGATAAAAAGAGCATATTCCATGCACATGCAATTCGGGCTCGGTAATTGTAATTTCACAGTCTAATTTTTAAGAAAATAAAAAATCCCAAAAAAATGGGTCTTCTTCTCCATCTTTCTTCCACCACCCAACCCGCCATCATCTTCTCACCTTCCATTCTCCATCTTTCAGCAAAAACAAAAGAAACCAAAAAAATTTCTCAGCCTTCCCTTCTCACCCTTTCATAGAAAACAAAAAAGAATGAATATAATTTCTCACCCTTTCATTTCTCCCCCTTTCAGTGAAAACAAAAAAAGAGTAAAAAAAACTTCTTACCCTTCTTCTTGTCCCCCTCTACGAGTTGTTTAGAAAGGAGGAAATTAATTAGAACTATCAGGAGAGGATAAATCAGATGGTGTGGAGTGGGTAATGGACGAAATTTGGTAGTGGTTGTGACAGAGAAGATGACCTAACGACTATGACGACGACAAATCCAGTGACATGCAAACCCATCAACGATGGGTTGATGGTAAAACAACGACGATGAGTAGCTTTGGCCTTTGAGTTGAAGGCTGAAATAGGGAGACGGGAAGTTGAAGACTGAAAAGGGGGAAGAATAATTGAAGCCATTTTTTTGGGCTTTTTTATTTTTTGTATTTTATAATGATTTTCTTTTTAATTGAACTATGAAATTACGATTTACCTGCACTAAATCCACGTGCATCGGAATATGCTATGTTTATTCGCCAGAAAGTGGAAAAAAGTGCAAAGTGCTACAAATCCCAAAGGTTGGGTGGTGAGATGTAAAAAGAAAAAAACAAGGTAGGGGGGGCAACGTGTAAATGACCCCATATATTGGGGTGGTGTCTGCATTTTACTCTTTATTTGAAAGCGAGCAGAAACCCAAACTGGTCACAAACTTAAACGATTAAGGTCCGATAAAGGAGGAGAATATGGGTCGAGTGCGTTTCTTGAATATTGCCAAAACTTTGGCATAATTCATGAAAAAAATTCTTCCATATTCACCTTCGTCTACTGGAATAGTTGAACGAAAGAATAGAACATTTAAAGATATGATTAACAGTCTGTTGTTAACTTCTAGGTTACCTAAGTATTTGTGGAGAGAGGCTTTGAATACAGCTTGCCATATGCTGAATAGAGTCCTTCTGAAACACAATACGAGTACTCCTTTCGAATTATGAAAAGGAAGAAAACCAAGCCTCAAATACTTTCGAGTGTGGGAGGTCCTAGCAAAAGTGCTGATCCCAGAATACAAGAGAAAGAATTGGGCCCTAAGATTGTTGATACTGTGTCATTGGGCTATGTGGAGACAAGTTATGCCTTGAGGTTTCTGATTATTAAATCAGAAATTCCAGGCATTGAGGTCAACACAATAGTCAAATTTCGTGATGCTACTTTCCTGGAAGATGTATTTCCTATGAAAATGGGAATACCTTAAAGTGTTTCTCCTGATGATTCACTTGCCTCCACTTTATTCTTTAACATGTGGAAAAGATGTCAAATGTGGGTCAGATGGATCTAGACGGGGTAAAAGAGCTAGGGTTGTCAAGGATTTTGGAAGTGACTTTGTCACTTACAACATTGAGGACAACCCGGTAACCTTCAATGATACTATGGCTTCTTCCGAATTCAAGTAATGGAATGAAGCTGTCAAGAGTGAGATGGACACCATTGTCTCTAAGGGGACATGGGTGCTAGTCGATCTCCCTCCGGGGTGTACTACTATTGGGTGTAAGTGGATCTTTATGAAGAAACTGAAACCTGATGGGACCATTTATAAGTTAAAGGCCAGATTGGTGGCTAAGAGTTTTAAAAAAAAATGAGGGAATAAACTATTTCGATACCTATTCTCTGGTAGTTCGGTTGACTACAATCCGGGTGCTGATAGCACTTGCTTCGGTGTATAATCTTTCGGTTTGCCAGATGGATGTGAAGCAACCTTTTGTATTGTGAACTCGAGGAAGAAATATACATAGATCAGTCTGAGGGATTTGTAGTTCATGGTAATGAGCACAAAGTTTGTAAACTTGTCAAGTCTCTCTATGGACTTAAACAAGCACCCAAACAATGGCATGAAAAGTTTGATAAAACTCTTCTTGTGTTTGGTATCACCATAAATGAGAATGATAAATGTATTTGCTGTAAGGTTAAAGGGGATAAGACACTACAAGAACATTCATTATTGACTATAAATTTATTAGCTATGAACTAAAACCATGGTTAAACAAAAACCGTTGTAAAAATCTATATTATCCACCATAAAAAAATCTTTTTGCCATGGTTATGAGCCATAGCTAATTTTTTTACCATGAGTTTTAGCCATGATAAATGTTTTAGCCATACTGACAAAAACCACGGCCAACAACCGTTGCGTGGTCGTGGTGAATGACTATTCACTACGGTTATTTATTTTTAACCATGGCTAACTACTAATATTTTTCTAGTGAGATTATCATTTTATGCCTGTATGTAAATGACATTCTTTTAATAGGATTATGTTTAGATATAATAACCGAAATCGAGTTATTTTTTAAAAATAAATTTGAAATGCAGGATATGGGTGAGGCTGATGTAATTCTTAGCATCAAGTTGATTCGGTCAACTGATGGGATAGTTATTTCTCAATCTCATTATGTTGAGAAGATAATTGAGAAATTTGGCTATCAGAATAGTATAATTGCAAAGACACCATATGATCCTTCTGTGGCTTTATTTAAAAATGAAAGTGGTATTCCGGTTGCACAACTAAGGTATTCACAAATTATTGGGAGTTTGCAGTATCTGGCAAATGGCACCACATCAGATATTTATTTTTCTGTCTCAAAGCTGGCTAGATACACTAGTTGTCCGGACATAACCCATTGCGCAACTTTGGATAGGGTACTAAGGTACCTTAAGGGCACATTGTCACTGGCCATTCATTATGACATATTCCTTGTTGTTCTTGAGGGATATAGTAATGCTTGCTGGATAGCTAAAAACTCCGGTACTAATGGTTTTTAGGATATGTAATTTACCTTAGGTGGGGCACAGTCTCCTAGAAATCTGCAAAATAGATTTTGATAACTCGGTTTACTTTTGAAGTCGTGGTATGTGTCGTTCGATATGATTGGTAGCGAGGCAGAATGATTATATGGGTTGTTATTACAACTTCCCATTGTAAGTTAGCCTCTTTTACCTATTGTTGTACATTGTTATAGTCAAACCACAATAGCAAAGGTACGGAGTCGTAAATACAATCAAAGGACACCTCCAAGTTAGACTTAAGTCTATAAGAGGATTAGTGTCGGACAGAGTTATAGGCATTGACTTTGTGGGAATAAAGGACAATGTGGCTGATCCTTTGACAAAAGGATTAGATCTGTCACAAGTACAAAAAAAATTCAGATTGGGGATGAGACTGAAAAGCCATCAGTGATATCTACGATAGCAACCCAACCTTCTAAGTGGAGATCCCACAAAGAAGGTTCGATGTGGTATTAACAAGTCGTAGGATATGTCAGAGCACCAATATATACTGATACTTTGTATCTGGAGTCTATCCCTTGTAATTCTGGATGGTGTTTATACTGCAAGTATAGTAAGAGTTTAACTCTGAACGGGGTCAAGTCTTTTTAGACGAGATGCTAGCAGTGTATCCCTAGAGATGCCCAACTAAGTGAATGCAGTTCTTTGACCGCAACTAAGGAATTGGGTTATTCCTGAAAGCATTCATGAACAGGATCAGGACACATAGCCTAACATGTCGACCCTAAAGATCAAAACAAAGTCGGTGGCTTGTTGTTACTAACAGATGTTGCCACAATCACGGGCTTAAATTCAAGGCTTAGTTCCATTTGACCCGATGACAACTGACGTTAGATAACTTAGGCAATGGTTCAAATCTGAAGGTACCATTGCTGAAAGCAAGACACAAAAGTTTGAGTTCAAATCTATGGATTTGTAGGGCATTGTTGTAATTGGCATTTTAGTTGATAATTTGTAACAACAATGTAGTCTAAAATATGGAGATAATTATAAGATAAATCCATAGATTAGAATGAGAGAAGAAAAGGAGAAGGGCTTTTGTCCCACATAGGAATATGATGGGAAAAAGACGGGTTTTGATGTGTATATAAGGTGTATGTGGGGGTTGAGTGTTTTTACACTCAATTTTGTCCCACATTGGAAGTTTATGAACTTCATAAATTCCTTATACTGAGTTCAAAATTCATGAGATGTTTGAAGTGTTATCGAAACTAGAGTGAACATGGGGTTGCCCTCATTATATATCTTTTTGCAACGAAAACATTTAGATTTAAATTCTAAAGTCAAAACTTCAGGTTTAAAATTTTTAAACTTTCGATTTCAGGTTTAAAACCTGAAACATGGGCTAATTAATGTCTTTAAAAATCATTCTTAAAACCTGAACGTTTTTTACTGTTTGTGGACTATTTAGAGGCTTAATGGTTGAATTGGAAACCTGAATTAACTCCTGGTTAATGGCTGTTATGGCCAGCCTTAATTGCTGAGTGTTGTTCGAGGTATTCAAGAGTATAGCGCAATACTATTGAATTGAACCGTCTTATCTTGGAGGAAGTTGCGTAGTACCTGATGCATAATCTGACGGGACGTATAATTTTTTTAAGGTAAGTAGATAATTCTGTGATTCAGTTAGTACATTCCGGACCGAGAGTCGTACAATACAACTCTCATTATAAGTTCTCATTTTACATTACCTTAAAAACAACATATCTAAATTGTTTACTGTTTATTTGCTCCAACATGATTGTTTATAAAATCTAATTGTATTTCAAAATGTTTACTACGATTGTTATACTTTTTCAACAGTTCATATACATATTGAAAACTTCATAACAACACAAATATTATGACAATAATTCGTGTTCACCTACAAGTGTTAAACGTAGCTGTAACAGCATGCAAAACATATACATATTTTGTAAAAAGAAAGACATACACATACTTACTTGTATGCTTCACTGCAAGATGAGTAGAGTAAGTGTTCGTCAACACAGTTAGGACTGAAAAATGAATCAAACTATTCAATACTCGACTTAAATCGATTGATAAAAAATTCATTTGAACTCAATTTGTTAAACTTAACAAATCAAACTTGAACAATAAAATTTATTTTGTTAAACTTTCAAGCATGGCTCAAACTCGGTTCAATTGGTACAAAAATAATAAAATATACTTAAACATACTTGAGCTTCGAATCGTGCTTGATTCAATTTAAACTCGTTGAATTTGATTAAATTAATAATTAAACCAAATCCAAATAATTAAACTTAATAATAATTCAGACAAACATCAACATGTATCTTGCTCCACTGGAATCATTTAGGGTCCTAAACATAATTCCTTTTGCCAAACAAAACAACCCGGTACCACGAATTACAGGCATGACCCAACCTCCTTCGTATATGGGTTGCCTGCCCATAATGATGATCATGCACCCTCTGTACTCCCCGCCTGAGAAGATGACCTCATGTTCGTGTTTGGTGCCATTTGACGAAGGTCCCAGAAAGCGTTCATCAATCATCCGTAGAACCAGCCCAGGCTTTGAAATTTTGGTTCCAGGCCGGCGGCTAACAGGTTGTCGATGATGACGATCTGCCGGAACTTGGAGGGTGAGTGAGCAGTGTTGCCTTGGAGGGTGAGTGAGCAGTGTTGCCTTGGAGGGTGAGTGAGCAGTGTTACCAGCTGAGGCGACTTGATAAACAGTCTGGTCGTCGTGCCTATGAAGTTGGCTTGGATGTTAGACTAAGTTTGGTGAGAGTCATCTTTTCTTGGTTGAGGGTTTTGAACCACTGGTCATTGGGGCGAAGGCGGCAGTGCTAGCCGAGCTGTGGCGTATTGAGTTAAGAGGAATATAGTGGCAGGTTTTTCCATGACTTCAATGAAAAATTCTAACTCAAATCGAATCTGTCAGGCTACATTAATTATACGACAAATACAATACATCTATCTTGTGATTGATGTACAGTTAAAGAAAAGTGACCGATCATATAACAAGTTTATCACACTTGCTCTGTGATTGATTTGGTTAGACCAAACCTAATATGGGTAAGAATTTTCCGACTTCCATTGCTTTGGTTATTATTTATCATAAGTTATCTGGCCCTTGAAACGGAAGATTGGTTTGGTTAAATCAAAGGAAAATTAGTGGCATCCACTAACAGAAGAACAGCCCAAGAAGCCTGATGATCTCCAGAAACCAAAATCCTAGTAACAAGAACAGAGTTGCTTCCAGTGGTTGAGGTTGAAGAATATAAGCAAAAAGACAGCTCTGGAAATATATAAAATTCAATTCAATTCTACAGCCGAGCATCACTCATGTTACTGATATACCGTAAATATCTGATAATGAGATGCGTCAAGATTGACAAAAAAGCCAAACGAGCAAGCAAGCGAAGAAAATAGAAAAAACAGCAAGAAAAAGGATACTCGTATGGATGTTCACGCCCATGAAGGCCTAGTCTCTCTCGCAACATCATCCTTGATCCGCTTCTGAATCGGTTTGATGACAAAGAGGTACTGCCGTGACAGGGAAAACACATCAAATGCGCTGTTAACATTCTTGTACCTAAAACCATAAGAAGTCTATGGAAGAAGTAGAAATGCAGAAAGCTTACTTGGAGTGCTAGGATTAAAGGGATGAATAACTTTCCCCGGTCATTAGCATTTGGTCCTTCAATCAACTTTTGGTCAATGACAATTCCACCTTTTCCATTTAAGGCAAGGCCGGTGATGGTTTGGACCAAGTTAGGGATCCAAGGAGTACCAGTTGGAAGGATCTGTAATCCAAAAAAACGGTCACATGAACTTGAACTTGAACGTAAGTGGAAAACTTGGCAAAGAGAGAGGACAAGAACTTTATTGTAAAGAAAACTACCTTCTCGTCGCCTTCATTCTTGTTACACCTCCCGCTGTTCTCAACCAAAGCAACGGGAATAGCAAAATTCTATGAACAGAAAAAGCACCATATAAAGAGTAAGCGCGGCGGGAGCCCAACAAGGATCACCATTTATGCCGATGTAAATGTGGAAACAAATGTAGCACAATGGTGGGAGTAAAGAGAGTCAAAATCACAAGAAGTAGATGAAGTATAAATAGATACCTAGCTGTGAGCTATGCTTTCAGTATTTCACAAAATGATAGGAATTAGGAAACAAGCTCCATTTGGAAAATTGGTAATGGTAACCCTAGGTTTGGTTTTCTCCAAGATATCAAAATTTATCTTGTGTAAAGAGAAAGGTCAGAGCACACTAATGGTGTAGTTTACAACGCATTAACATAGGCATTGACATGAGAAAGACGTCTGTTGGTTCTGCATCTCTGGTAGTACTTAATCACAAGGAGTAATAGTACGCCAAACCAAAGAACAAATTTTCAACTTGTACCTTCTCGCGTTTTGTACTTTTTGTTTATCATAAACTACAAAGCTTCATTTTGAGTTTTAGAAGATAAGGGTCCTATTCTAAGCTGATTATCTACCAAGTGTAATGTTTTCCTTAGCATTTTTCTGTTCTAGCCTTGTACATCAAGCTTTTAATTTGATTATCAATGATAATGAAAAAAAAATCTAATTTATTTGGTTACTTTTCTTTCTAAATATCACTATGTAATGTTAGTTGATTTAAGATTGTTAATATTAATTTTAATGTTTCAAGAATATTAGATATGATAATTCACAGGGCATAAGCCCACTCGTAGGTTACTCAGCTCTAAGACATGTAGAACAACTGGCCGAACGGGCCATGCTTTCTAAAATACTGATGAAATTAATGGAGGATATACTTCTACTCACTCTGAATACAAACATGCCTGGAGCAGGGCAATAACAATGCATTGTATTCTGATAGCATCAAGAACTAAAGTTAGATCTTGTTTAACAGAATTGTAGTAGCTTTCAAGCTTCTGAGATAGTTCACCAATTATATGACACCAGAAGGAGATACATCTTTCCTTGAATCATAAAGGGTAAACAATTAATCAACTTCATGGAATTTAGATGAGGAACAAGTTATCTCCATTCCACAACCATTAATATATGCTTGTCATATAGACAAAACCATTGCCACCAAATAGCCTACATCAGCAAATATGCATTTGATGCACATGGAAGCCTAAACAGGTTATACTGAACGAACCTATTTCAATTGCATTAGGCCAAAGCCCAAAAGCATCACTCAATCCAGTTTCTGAATTAGATCTGTATTACAATCAATACGGCTATCTGTATTTGAAAACAAATTAAATGATTCAGAATAGAATTATACCTGAGCATCCCTTTTGCTAATCCGAGCTCCTTGTCGGATGCATTTCAGAAGAGACTCCGATCTCTTTGAAAAGAACTCCACATAACTCAATGTATCTGGAGGTGAGAGCTGAGCATGTGTAAGGACCGCAATTGCCTTATGCCATATTTCTTTGCCAAAACTATCAGTAATGGCTTGCACAACCTGTTTGTCCAAATCATCTACTCTATATGAATCCAAGCGGTCCACATAAAGCAAAACATCTATTGTCTTAGTTAGAAGCAACCTGCCCAGAAAGCTACCAAGAAAATAAAGAAATTTTAGCAAACAAGACATGTTTTGCTCAAAGGGTTAAGGGAGACAAAAAACAGATTGGGAACTAACGAATTTTAATTGGACATATTGAAACCAAATAACTGCAGACTGCCTCAAACCTTTTTATGGTATCCAGAACCTGCCCACTGACATATCCTCCTTCGACGAGGCCTGGAGTGTCAATAATGTTCAATGTAAAACCTGATCGTGACCGTGAAACCATCACAGGCCTTGGGGTTTCTGACTGAAATAAGATCAACATTTGAAGATCAACTCATACGGAAAACCATAAGTATGTAAAAAGCACGGTTTCATCTAAAATCACAGGCAGAGGATATCAACCTGAAAAGCACTGACAGTGACCACTCGTTCCCCTATAACAGAATTAACAGTGGAAGATTTTCCAACACCACCTTTCCCCATGACAAGGATTGTTAACGTATCGACGTTCTACAAAAATAACAAACAGTGTTAGAGGCCCAAACTCAATTTACATGAAATATCTATTGGCAAGCCACCCAAAATTGCTGAGGACAAATTAACCATTGAATAATCAACTTAAAATAAATGATAAAAACAAAGAGGCAATAGATTATCAAGCTTTAGATTCTTCAAAAAAATTTGACATGAGAACTTCGCATTCAAACTCTAAAAAAAGGATATTATTCTGGTGACCAAAAGGGCATAAAAATATAATGCAACATCATAGAGATAAGCTCAGAACAAAACTTTTGAACCTGGCTCTTTAATTTTCCCAACAAGTCAACCAATTTCTCTTGAGTGGCTGCAGGAAATTGCTGAATTGCAGTCCATTCTTTCACTAATTGTCCCGCCATTTGTTGCTTCCCACAATGCAAAACAGAAACCCAAATCAAATCTTTCTGCAAAAATAGCCAAACCAACAATGGCAAAAAACAGATATTCAAAGGAAAAAAGATAACTTTGCCATAACAAGCTAGTTCTAAACCAAAACACCAAACACACTACTTTACCCTGAAACAAAGTACAAAAAAATTACAGTTTTTCTATCAAAAAGAACAACCTGGACGAGATTTGAAAAACTCACTTACACGAAAACCTTCAAAAGTGCATAGAACAGACCGAATAGTACGTTCAAGCCCGAAATCAAAAAAAAAGAAAAAGAAACAGATGGGCAGTAAAGACAGCAATTCTTGCAAGAAGAAAACAAGAAATACGAAGAAAGAAACGCGAAAACTCACTTGGGTTTTATCTCAAACACTTGTCGAATTGAGTTCAATGGCGAAAATTAGAAAATACAGGAAGAGGAAGAGGAAAAGGGAAAAAGAGCAGACTGATAAAAGCCTTATCTTCCACTACACCGCCAACTCGCGCTCTCTCAGCTCTCTCTCTCTAAATTCTCCTTGCTTGTTCTAGTCTAGTTGAGCTTAGCTCTGTTTGTTTGAATTGTGCATGCCAAATGTTTTGGGCTTAATTATTTATTTAATATTAAGAAATTAAAAATTAACAAAAATAAATACAATATAATATATAAAATTCCATGAGTTCGACTTTATAGAATTTTTATTTTTATTTTTTATAAAATTCAAAGTCGAACTCATGGAGTTCGACTTCAATAATGTGAAGTCGAACTCTTGGAGTTCGACTTCTACTTTTTTTTTTAATTTATTATTATTATTATTATTATTATTATTATTATTTAGTTTGCGTATATCTGTTTTTTTCTTTTTTTTTTTTATTTTATTATTATTATTATTATTATTATTATTTAGTCTGCATATATTTAAAATAAATATACAACACAAAATATTTATTAACACAAAAAATATAATTATATTAAAAAAATTATATTTAAATCAAAGAATAAAATTTAAAAAATTAATTATAATAATTACAATTCTTAAAATTATTATTGTTTTCTACGACCCCTCACCGACGCATCAGCTTGTCTTGAATGGCCCTCCCTTTGTTGGTATTGTTGTCTATCTCGCGTTTGTGCCCAATTCATCTCGTTAGGAATACGTGTTGTTTGGCTTCTATCACGACGAATGATGCCACGCAAAGTAGTGTCATGGACCAAGTCAAATTGTGGAACATCCCAATAATCTTCCGCCATCAAAGGATGAAAAGACTTAGAATATGTTCCCCTGTAAGCCATTATATCATAATAGTCTTTCACCATTGATGGGGCACTAATTCTATATGTAGCGCATACCTTTTGAGCATGCGAGCACGGGATGCCGAATTGACTCCATTTGCCACATGAACATTCTCGTGTGGCAATTTTGACGACGTGAGTGTTGAATCCATGTCCAGTCTAACGTTTTGTCACAACGAAGGCAGACTATTGGTGCTGGTTGTATCTCGTCACAACATGTTCAACACTTTTTTCGAACCAACGTTGGAACAATTTGTTTGCAAAGTCCGTCCATAGTTGGTTGTTGCTTAACATGACACCACTCTTGGCCATCCTCTCACGAAAATAGTGGACTGAATGAGCAAATGTTATCTCCACTATTGCAGTCACAGGCAATAGACGAGCCCCTTTCAGTACTCCATTGATGCACTCTGACATGTTGGTTGTGAGAATTCCGCACCGCCATCCGCCATCGTGAGAAGTTGTCCACTTTTCCTTCTTAATATTCTCTAAGTACACAAACGCTTCTAATTTGTGAACCTTTATCTCGTTCATTGTTCGATTGAACTTACTGATTTGATATTCAGAACCAGCTCTCCAACAAAGGTCCTTCAGTTCAACATTCTTGTGACGACTGTTGAAATTAGAACATACGTGCCGCAAGCAATATCTGTGCACTCCCTGTGGTGACACAAAATCTGAAATTTTTTTCACTGCTCTGATGAGACCCGCATTACGGTCAGAAATAAGACACATCCCGACCGTCCTCTTATAATATGTTTGCTCAACATTTGAAGAAACCAAGTCCAAGATGCTTCGGATTCTTCATCGACAATAGCAAACGCAAGAGGAAGTACCTGTTGATTCCCATCCATGGCAGCTGCAATCAACATTTTGTGCTTGTACTTCGTGTATAAATGTGTTCCATCGACACTGATGACATTGCGGCAGTATTGGAACCCATCGATACACGGTTTGAATACCCAGAAGACGTATTTTATCACGTATGCATTGCTTGACCGCTGAAAGTATTTATGTTCCCATTCAACAATCGTCCCTTGATTATACTTTTGGAGAGCTCCCATGAAGTTTGGTAGCTTTCGAACTGAACTCTCCCATGTGCCATGAACGGTTTCACGGGCCATCTTCAAACTGTACCATGCCTTTTGGTATGTTATGTCGAACCCTGTGTGGTCCTTCACAGTTTGTATGACATGCTTGATTCCATATGAGGGGTCGCATTTTACCTGCCCTAATAATAAAGAAGTAATGTACCTTCTGTCTAAATTGCAGTGTTCGAGGGACATATCGTTAATAACACATGTGTGGTCCCCCTTATATTTTGTTATTTTCCAACGGCCCTTTCTCGATTTTATTATTCCACGTAGCTCCCATCTACACCATACATCTGGAACGTGAAAAAAAAAAAAGATGAATGCACTTTCTAATAAAATTGTGATAGACGATTATACATTATTGATACGTACCTGGGGTGCTATGTTTACAGACGACCTTCCATTTTTTTGTGGTACTTGAGATACTCACGCTGTGCATGTCGTATCGAGTGATCTTTCACCGCTTCTATTAAATGATCTTTATTTTTTAAAATCATTCCCACATCAAGTCTCCCTTTATTAGCATCATAAAATTTCGCATACTTTGACGGAACATCAATGGAGTCAGCAGGTATCTCCGGGAATGTACGATCAAAAAAATGGTATGGAACGATAAAACATTTCCTCATTAGTGTTATTTGGCATAGACGGTTCATAGGTTGGTGACATACCTTGAGAGTGGGTTGCAAATGTTTCAGCCATGTCATTTATGTCAGCCTCGTTCTCAGGATCCTCGGGTGGTATTGGAAATGCAGCTTTATCTGGTTCAGACATATGATCTGAAAAATCGGAAACTATCAGCTTGAGGATCTTCTTCATGATCCTCTTCAGGGTCTTCTTCGAACACTGGCTCGTCGTGACTCCGTGAACACTGCACAGGAGGGTCACGAGTATAACCCGTGACCTTCAACAAATGTAAAAAAAAAATATATATATATATATAATAAGTGTTCTTACTTTTCTTCAACAAACTTTTCTATCGTCCCTTCAAACTTTTCTGCTTGCACTAAACGCTTTACGGAATTCTTCATACATTTTCACTTTACACAAAACGTAAGCTGTTCTAAAATATGGACAGAAGACAAGTGTATGGTCCACACGACGAAATCGTGTTGTCATCACAACGACAACACAGGTCTGATGATGTGCTTGACGGCGATTTAGATGAACCCTTGAAGGCACGACGTGCGGATGGTGCATTTTGGACACACTTTCAAGAGCATGCCCCACATCATAGGGTGGTGTTGGTAGTACTACACCAAATGGGGTTTTATGGTGTGTACCGATGCGACAGGATTGTGTACGATGCGCATCTCATCACAACACTAGTTGAGAGGTGGCGCCTCGAAACACATACGTTTCACTTCACCGTAGGGGAAGCGACACTGACCCTACAAGACGTCCAAATAATTTGGGGACTCCCAATAGACGGACTTGCCGTCACCGGCGTGGATCGGGAGAGATCTTGGAAAGAATGGCAAGAATATTGTGCTCTTTATTTGGGTTTCACGCCAGACGATAGGGAACTTAGGGGTTTGCGTGTGTCCATAAACGCAATTTTGCGTCACATTACATCGATCAGAATTGATGATAACACACCATTCCCCAACATTGTACAATATGCACGTTGTATGGCATTAATTCTTTTGAGTGGGGTGATGTTCCCTGATTCATCCGGGCATCTGGTATCATTACTATATGTCCAGAAATTAGAGGATATCGACGCCGTCCGAAACTATAGTTGGGGCAGTGCTGTGCTCGCATTCTTGTACCGTGAATTGTGTAATGCCAGCACCAAAGGCAAAGCCCAAATTGGTGGCCCGTTGCAGTTACTGCAGTAACATTAAATATTTATAGTTCTCATTAACTAACTTATTGCAATATTTTATTTTTGACACAAGCTTATTATTTTACAGATTTGGGCTTGGTCGCGTATCACACCAATAACACCCGGTCTTGGTGATGAACGTGTAACGATGGGGCTAATACAAACTTATAATAATCGGCTCATTCCTACTACCGTACGGTGCAACTTGGAACAAAAAACACAACTTCACCCGCACTGTACGGTGGACTGTCCGGGTATTTAGAGATATGCTAGATAGCATGACGGCTGATCAGGTAAACAAGACTCATCGTTATGCATATTTATTTATGAATATTAACTACCCACTAATTTAACATATTTGCTTTTATTTCAATTTCTTTGGCAGCCGTACGACATGAATTTTGAGAACATTCTAGCCTACTCAGATGAGTTCAACCCCCAGTTGTGGACATCAATATGTCCCCTAATATTTTGTGCCATTGTGGAAATGTATCATCCCGAACGGGTACTTCGTCAATTCAGAATGAGGCAAGACATTCCACAAGGTACAGACAGTCGGGAATTGAGCCTCCATAACATTTCCCGTAGAGCACGTGGGGGCACAGACTGGGAGACTCATCACGCGATATACGTTAGTAGATGGGGTAGACGAGATGAAACGATTGTGCGCCGACCACCCATTTCCAACAGAAGAGATACAGAAAATGGATATTGGAATTGGTACGGTAGAATAACTCGTCGATTCGTCTCATCATCTACTGATAGACGTGTGGAGAGTGGCTATCAACCTGAACATGCACCAACAATACAAAATGTGGTATGTTGTGCAATAAAACTTGATTCATGTTACACCCATTTTCCTCTTAGATTTAAATTCATTATTTTAAAATTGGTGCAGGAGCAATATGCAGAGGCCCTTCATGTAAGTGTTCAACCTCCACCAACCAATTTCGAAGAGGCTTTGCAAATGCATCAGCGGTTTAATATCGGAATGATTGAACTTCGTGAAATGCTTTCTCGTTTTCCGAGGAATAATCAACCGAACAACAAGCAGTGCCACATGATAATGCTCCGTCTACGTCCCACAGATAAAGGAGAAGCACTAGTATAATGTCTACAAGTTCACTTAGAGGTGATGATACTATTGGGGCAGATATAGCTGGTCTATCCACAGTGCATACACCTCTAAATGTATATGAAGATTGCTACGTGTCTCAACCGCCCCAACAAAGTGATTGGTTTGATTCAGCTCCATACATGCCAAGCCAACAACCTTATTATGGACATGTTGATCTTGACCTTGGCCTTGGCACGAGTCAAACATATGCACCAGAATATAACATCTCACCAATTCCATTTCCAGCATTTGGTGCATATCGTGATTATGGAGAGTCTAGTTCTGCAACATCATCAAGTCGGTTGCATATGAATGCAGATAATAATGATAATGTTGAAGATGAACCAATACAAAATATGGGTGAAGAAATAAGAAGACCTCGGCGCCAACGGCACCAACGCACTTGTGGGACGGGCGGTCATTTATAAAGAATTGATATTATTATAATTAATTTTTTAAATTTTATATTTTAATTTAAATATAATTTTTTGGATGTAAATTATTTTTTTTACATTTATTTATATACACAGCAGACTTAATAATAATAATAAATTAAAAAAAAAGTAGAAGTCGAACTCCATGAGTTCGACTTTGAATTTTATAAAAATAAAAATAAAAATTCGGTAAAGTCGAACTCCGTGAGTTCGAATTTTACCAATTATGTTATATATATTATATAATATTTATTTTTGTTAATTTTTAATTTCTTAATATTAAATAAATAATTAAGCCAAATGTTTTGACCCAAACTTAATTTTGCTAAAAAGATCAAATCTATACTCTGTATAAAAAAGTATGAATTATAAATGTTTATCTTCTATTGTAAAAAGACACTCGTATTTTAACTAATTAGTTTTTTAATAATAAATGAGAATTAATTATAAAAAAATAAAATAATATTAAAAAAAGACTATTTAATAATCATAATACTTCTAATTGAACTACTTAGACAACGATAAATATATTTAATTAAAAAATAAATAGGCAAATACTTTTTCTACGCAATTAATTTGTTAGAAAGGAATTTTTAAATACTTTAAGAAAAATTTAATTTACAAAGGCACAATAAAATTAAAATGAAATAGCCTCTAAAATAATATTGTAAACAAATAAATTTTGCACCTAATCAAATGACGACAAGTGGAACATATATATTATTTATCAATTATATTCTACTTTTCTATTTATATTTTAGAATTTACTAAATTAATTCTAAATATAAATAGTTAAATTAATTGATATTTTGATATATATTTCATCATCAAATCAACGGTCGGCACGTGTCAAATTGAGGTGTTCCGGCCAATCAAATCAAAATAAATATTTCTCATATTATCTCTTTAAAAAAAATACAAAAATCAAAGAGATAATATTGAAATTGACCAATCATGTCTTCCCAAATATTTAATGTATTTATCTCTTTAAATTAAAATAAAGAGATAATACAAAATAAGTGTTCAAGGTCACCACAACTCTACCTCTTTGATAGCTATATAAAGGGGTCATGGGAACTCATTCAAAACACACACATACAATTGAAGAGAGCACTCAAGAAGTCCCGAAATCCTCTCAAGCAAATCAAGGAAGATCCACGGCGTTCTAGGCAAGATTCAAGGTGCTCGTCACGGAGATCGTCCAAAGTCAAACGTTTGATTCGACAAGAAGTCTGAAGACCGGCGAATTAACGTTATCAAGACAAAAGTCCACCTTGGCGGAAGATCAAAGTCTCAAATCCACCAAGAACATCCTAAATCCAAGTCAAATATCGTCAAGTTTATAGTGTTCGATCCGGGAACAAGTCAACGACCCCCGAATTAACGTTATTCAAAGTCAAAGTCAACGTCAAATATTACGTTCTTGAGAGAAGAATAAGAGGTTTTCAAGTAGAGATTTCGCACCCACAAATATTCAATTCAATTGAAAGAATTCATTTGTACTATTTTCTTGTTTTGTTAAATTCAAGAACACGAAAATTTATTTACAAATTTTGGCACGCCTAGTGGGACCGCTCTACCTCTCATCTCTTCCCTTCAACAAAGCCTGAAGTATTTCAATGGACACTCAAGGAAAAGTTATGAAGACGGTGAATGCCAAACTCACCACATCGAAGTCTTCAAGTTCAAGTACCAAGAGTCTCGGTGTTACTACGAGGAGCATGTCGAAGAAACTCAAGTAATCTTCCCAGATGACTCCTCCAATTGAGTCTGCTTAGAAGGACATATTCGTGCCTAACCACGCAAGCGCAGATGACAAAGATAAATCTCCTCCATCCTCTCCTCGCTCCGAGTCTAGCTACTTCTTCACAACGAATGTGGCCCCAGCTATGGTGACGAATGCCACAACCTTAGAAGAGCAAATTGCAAGTTTGACAAGAGCTATCGAAGGACTTACCAAGCATGTCCAAGAGCAAGACGCCCAAATCGCTAGGTTGATCAATAAGCCAGACAATGTTGAGGCAAGCCATATTCGAGGAAAACAAGTTGAGGCTCATGAAGAAGTAGAAATATCCACTAAAGAGAACTACACCGAGAAAGATGAACCTGCGAAAAGGCTTCAAGTCTCATCCAATGAATTGATCCCTGTGGACCAATTGAAAGAATTCATCGAAGGGACCATCAAGAGCAAGATTGAAGGAATCTCAAGGTCATCCTTTACCTACTCCAAGCCTTACACTCCAAGAATTGACAGCTTGAAAATGTCGATGGGCTACCAACCACCGAAGTTCCAACAATTTGACGGCAAAGGCAATCCTAAGCAGCACGTCGCCCACTTTGTCGAAACATGCAACAATGCTGGAACATATGGGGATCACTTAGTCAAACAGTTTGTCCGATCACTGAAAGGAAACGCATTTGATTGGTATACTGATTTGGAGGTCGGTTCGATTGATGGATGGGAACAACTAGAGCAAGAGTTCCTCAATCGATTCTATAGCACTAGGCGTACTGTCAGCATGATTGAGCTTACGAATTCTCGCCAGTGGAAGGATGAGCTAGTTATCGATTATATCAATAGGTGGAGGAATCTAAGCCTCAACTGCAAAGATCGATTATCTGAAGCTTCCGCCATTGAGATGTGCATTCAAGGGATGCATTGGGGTCTTCGGTATATTCTTCAAGGAATTCTACCTAGATCATTTGAAGATTTAGCCACTCGAGCACATGATATGGAGTTGATTATGGCAGTGAGTGGAGTAGAAGACCCACCTATCCAAGAGCCCCGCAGAACCAAGGAAAGGCGAGAAGGCAAGAATGGGGGCAAGCTTTATTTGGAAGCTCCAAACAAGGAATCCATGGCAGTAAATGTGGCACCCTTCAAGCTCCGAAGCAAGGCAAATAACGGTAGCATCCTAAAGAATAATGCTCCTTACGAGAGACCGCAAAGAAAATTAACCTTGAAGGAAATTCAAGCAAAGCAATATCCTTTCCTTGATTCCGATGTACCCGGCATATTTGATGACTTGTTGGAAGCTAACCTCATCGAACTACCTGAAGCAAAAAGACCTGAAGAAGCCGAACGAACAGATGACCCAAAATATTGCAAGTACCATCGTTTAGTTGGGCATTCGATACAAGATTACTTTGTGTTCAAAGGCAATGTTATGCAGTTGGCTCGCCAAGGTAAAATCTCTCTTGAAGAAGATACTGCAACAACAAATGTGACCTCGGTCAAGTGTGGGTCTTTTGACAGTGAAGCCTCCTGCAATACCACACATGAGAATGATACTGTGACCAATGAGGACACGCGGTCTGAAAAGGAAGATTCCTCTGATAATGATGAATGCATGTCCACCATCACTTTCACCGATGAAGATTTGCTTCTTGGGTCAAAACCACATAACCGCCCCTTGTTCGTCGTTGGATATGCACGTGAACAAAAGGTGAATAGAATATTGATCGATGGAGGCTCTGCAGTCAATATCTTACCCTTACGAACCTTGAGAGAGTTGGGGATCCCGATGGATGAGCTCGCAAATAGTCGCCTCATGATTCAAGGCTTCAATCAAGGAGGACAAAGGGCTGTCGGCATTATAAGGATAGAATTGTTGATGGATGACATGGCATCAACTGCACTATTCCACGTTATAGACGCCAAGACTTCTTACAACATGCTTCTTGGCCGCCCTTGGTTGCACGAAAATTCTGTGGTCCCCTCAACATGGCATCAATGCTTCAAATACTGCCGCGATGGCGTAGTAAAAAGCGTAATCAGTGATACCAAGCCTTTCACCGAAGCTGAGTCGCACTTCGCCGATGCCAAGTACTACGTTGAAACTGCCAAAAGAGGAAAAGAGATTTCACCATCAGAGAAACCAAAGTCACATGACTGATTGAAACATGAGGAGAAATGAGCAGCCCACTGTCGAGGTCGGATTTTCAAAGAGTCTGACACTACCATTGACTCAAATCAAAGCAAGGCAACCATCGAAACCGCCACTCGAAGGATTTGTGTCCTCAACGCAGAAGGAAGAAGAGGGACGTGAAGCGTTGGCTATAGATGGAGAAGGGTATGATTCTAAGGCCTTCAAACTGCTAGTTAAAGCTGGGTATAATCCACAAGAAAGATTAGCCCTTGAAAGCTTCCTCCCGAAGCCACCAACAAGAAGCTCCATGGACTCAACGCCACCCAAGTGATGTTAAAGGAAAAAGGGCATGCAGTCCCAGATTCACATGTAGGTCTTGGCTTTATCCCTCCTAAGCCTATCCGCATCGCCATAAAAAGGGCCAGCAGCAACCATGTCAGCGAAAGTCCCTCTTCAACAGAAGATGACCAAGGGAAAGAAAATTCACGAAAGTCTGTCTTCAACAGACTTGGCCCACCTAAAAGAATGGTGCATAGAAAGACCGACAATCAATCTGTCTTTGATAGACTTGGTCCACAGAAGTGAATGATGCACAAAAAGAAATCCATGTCCAAGGTGGCGGCGCAATCCAAGGAAAACATGACATCCTCACGTAAACTTAGAAGTTTGATTCCTTCCAAAATGAGACGCCACACGACTCTAGACATATCATGTGGCAGAGTCTTGAAAGTTAAACAAGAACAATGGTCTTCACACAAGTTCAACTTGATAACAAGGATGACAAAGAAAGCGTAGCATCATCCAATTATGTTAACAGCAGTGTTGGAGAAGACATTACCAAAGTTCATCACATCACCTTAGCTGAAAATGATGAAGTTGAAGGAGAGGATACCGAAGATGGCTTGAAGATAGGCTCGATAAATGGAAAGTTCTTGAAGTAGTATTACGCCTAAAAGAAAACAAAAAGGGCAAGAAAAAAAAACAAAAACAAAAAAAAGAAAAAAAGAAGAAGAAAAAGAAGAAGCAAAAAGAAAGAGAAAAAAAACTCCTAGCCCGCATGAGTATAAACTGTGCACGACCCTCCCCTCTCCAAACAAATATTTTGTACCCCTGAACTACGAATTGACTTGATCCTCTTGATGAGGTATGTAGGCAGCTTAGATATTCTAAGTTCAGTCATAACACTTAAATGAGCTTTATTCTTCTTACGAAGTCATCGAGAGTGGAAGTACTCAAACATGCTCAAAGATTGCAAGATAGAAAGAGAAGGAAAAGCTTATATTATGTAATCCCAAGGAAACATTGGAGTTCATGACATGGAACAAAGAAAAAAAGAAATCAAATGCGATAAAATAAAAGGTCCAAAGCTAATCTCAAGCAAAGGGACGCAAATCCTTCAACCCTTCCTTGAGGGCTTCCAAGTGTGTCCTTGAAGCCTCCAAACCCGCAACTACTTCATCGTTAAGTTGGGTAGTATTCTCAAGCGCTGCAATTTCCTCCACAATTTCACGAACTTCAACTTGGGCATTATGAAAAAGCTTATTTTCTTCCTTCAGAGTAGCACATAAGTTCTTCCGACGCTCTTTCAAATCCGCAAGCTCCTTATCAACACGCTTCAACTCGTCCGTAGTAGATTGGACCTTGGAAGCTCCTCCACTTTCTTTAGCGCGGGCCTCTTGAAGATGATCGTTGGCTTCCTTCAACTTCCGATCGAAAAGATCTTTGGATAACCTTTCAGAAGACGACGACCTCGCCTCATCATAAGCAGCAGCCTTGGCGAACAATGTATTCATTGATTCTTCCACGTTTGAGATATCGAAATTCTGAAAACTCTTCATAGACTCAAGAACGAAGTAAACGTCGTCTTCGATTGATGAGATGAAATCAATTGGGGTGTTTGATATCTTCACGAGACGATCACCCCACAACTTCTGAAGGAACTCATTTTGATGATTAAGAAAGAACCTCTCGCCTTCAAATACCGACACAGCGGCTGGGCAGGAGGGTTGTTTCCTCTTAAGCCCCATTCCAAGAGGACGAGTCGTAGCCAATAAAGTCGTCCCTTGGCTGTCTTGGGAAGTTTCATCATCTTCAACGGCTAAGACCTCAGCTTCAAGCTACGATAATGCATCGGCTAGAGTTAGAAACAAAATAAAATCTTGTCACCAAAAAAAAAAAAGAAGAGGAATAAAAGAAAAAAAAAACCTCCTTGACAAAGTTCAGCGTCGATGGTCCATGACTTGAGCCTTCATCATCAACGTTGATGTTTATTGGTTTCGAATCCCTCTTCGGCCTCTTCCAATGACGATCAGGATTGCTACTCCCACTTACTTCTAAGGAACGAGGAGCGGATTGCTTCTTATCTACTTCAAGGGGTTCAACCATTTGAGAATTCCGCTTGGAATGGGAAGTAGCCGGCTCGCAAGGATGATCTTGGGCGACTCCTTCATCACACTTCTTGCCTTTTAGAGAAGCTTGAGTTGGGCCTAAGGCAAGCAACTTCGCCACGTTTTCTTCAAAGTAGCCATCGTGAGCTCTGATCCACCACCTTTTGTACGCCTCGGAGGAGAACTTCTTCATATTTGGGGGCATGAGAGGGAACAACACTTTTTCCATGGTCTTGGACAGAATGCACATGCGCCAATAACGGATTCCACCCTCTAAAGAAGCTTCGCGAACATCTTGCGAAAGAATTCCCGGCACTTCTTGGAAGAAACCAAATTGACGACTAAATCGATGAGGGCTATAGGGCTCAACAACAGAATGATCGCCTTGCCGCAGAGGAAGGTAGTTCGGACGGACGGCCATGAAATAGATTTCTTCAGATTCCGTGGCATGCCCGTCGTCTGTGAATAAAAAGTCCTTGTCCCTCACAATCATGTTGCAAGTCCAAGAGATAAAGTCGCCTTTGTGTAGCCGCTTTCTCCTTCACCTGAAAAGAGTGTCATCTTGGGCCCACGAACACTTTGCACAAGCTGATAATGAGTCTTGAAATAATAAGCTATCCAACTATAAACAAAGTGAATCGAAAATGGAGAGTGTGCGCGAGTTGGCCTTGGGGAGTTGGAGATCTTATTCAAACCTCTGTAGATACTAGCCAAGACAGGAACTGCAAGACCAATCCTTCGACCGGCTGCCATAGCACTCGCCACCTTGAAAACACTTGGGCGTATTGAAACAACATCTTGAGTGGGAAGGACAAAAGTACGAGGCCAACATGCCAAATACGCCGCCAAGAATGTCTCTTCCTTAGAACTCCCTTCGATACCAAGCCTCGAGAACAATGCCTCGTCCACCATGGACCACTTGCCATGTACCCCAACGGTCCCGGAGGGGTTATGAGTTGACTTAGGACGAACGACCTTCTTCTCTTTACGTGGAGGAGGCTTGCAGTATTTCGTCGCCCTTCTAAGCCAAAACTTGACCCATTTGTCAATAGGAACTTGAGAGGAATGGCCATCTTTATTACTCTTTTGAAGCAAATGGTAGGCGTGGAGTAGGAACTTGCAAGAACGAGGCACAAGTCTTCGTCCTATCTCGTTAACCCCGTTAAGCTCCTTGGTACTTGGAACAACTTCGTCATAAAAAAGTCCCGCCATAGGAAGTCCGAAAAGGGTGTGCACGTCCCACAACGAAATAGACAATTCTCCAAAGGACGTCAGAAGAGTGTTCGTAGATGGGCACCACGCTTCACAAAATGCCTTGACGATGTCAGAATTGTGGTCGTAGGTAAATAGTGAGGCATATACGGCATCATATATTTGGGCCGCGACTAGCTTGTCTTTGCACCGGCTAAGTACGTCTTCCGTCCATTCCTAAAACCTTTTGATGAAGCGGAACTCGCCGGCAAAGTGAACATTGTCGCCCCACTTGGCTTTCCCTTCAATAATGCGGCGGCCCAACGTCGATAGGAAGCTTGGTTCGTCAGAACAACGGTGATGAGTCACTTGTAGAGACCACAGCTTGGAAGTCTTGCTCCATGAAACTTCTCGAGACCATTGCTCTGTGTGGAGTGGAGTCGTCAACCTTGGCCATTGCTTCGCATACCGTCGAATGAGAGGTGTGTGACTCGTCAAAACTATCCCTTTCTCCACGGGTTGACTTTCATCGTCAAGAATTACTAAGTTCTGTTGACCGGAGGAAGACAGCTCGTCTTTGAAGTAAACCATGTTACAACCTACCAAAGCACAAACAAACGGTTCAATCGAGTCAAAGAAAAAAAAAGGGGGGAAAGTTAACTCAAACAAACCAAGGAAAAATGTTTGAGGAGATTACAAGCTCTTCAAGAAATTTGACAACTTTAAATCAATATGGCCATCCCAGTTTATTGGACAGATTAATTATGGCACTCAAACCAAGATGGATAACAAATTTCAACTTGGATTTAAATCAATATGGGACAAATTTGACATGTTCGACAATATTGGATTTAAATCAATATTTGACAAATTTAAATCAATGCTAGACAACAAATTTGTCAAATTTCTACTTGAAAATTGTCATGAAAGACAAATATAATATTGGACTTAAATCAATATGTCCTGAAAAGTGCCCGTATGACAATATTGGATTTAAAATCAACATTTGACAAATTTAAATCAATGTTGGACAACAAATATGTCAAATTTCTACTTGGATTTAAATCAAGAAAGGTGGATCTACTTGGATAACAAAATTGAAATTGAGATTTAGATTTAGATTGCTCTCAAATTGGAATTGGGCTCTATCAAGGGAAATCACGTGACTGCCGCATCAAACTCCTAGAATTGAAGTAGAGCAATACAACTAAGGTGCATGTTTGATTCGAATGGTGTAACCAAAATAATCGTGAGCTATTAGTCAAATACTCATACATACACCACAGAATCGAGAATCAGGATTGTGAAGGAGAAATTGTTATGCTAGAACTAAGCAATAATTTATACAAAACCACAAAAGCATATCAACAATCTCAATGAAAGCAAGCAAGAAACTGAATAAACAAAGGGTCGAGCACGAACAACCTTGTCATTCTTATACGCAATGAGCAAAAAAAAATTAAATCTCAAGCTGGAAATATTACCGTGACAAGCGAGTTGAAATTCAAGAAGGAATTGAAGTTGAAATCTCGTCGCCGGCCAAAAGCTTCTCGTCAAAACAAAGAAATTCTGCAAAGGGATTCACAGAGGCATTAGCACGAATACCTTGTGGGCATGATGAAAAACCAAAGGAAAAATATGTACAAGCAATGGAGAATACCAATTTTCTTTTTGCAGCTCAGCGTTTAAACTTCACATTGTGCAATCAATATCAAATTGAGCTCCTGATATAGGTGTTAAATTGAAGTATCTGAGTATAATTATGATCCAAATTCTAGTCCGATTAGGAATCCAATTTAAAGTACATATCATCATCTCAGTCAAAATAAAATTCTCCTCGCCTGTGAATTCAATTTGCAGAGGGAACCATAAACAAAAGAACATAGAAGTTGAAGTGCTCCAAAATTTCGCTGAAGTTCGGACGAAGACTGGAATTTACCGAAAATGCAAATTTCCAAACAAATCTGATGCGGTGGCCGATCATTGTTTCTAGCCTCATCCAAACTTTGATCTTTCAACAAATACTTGGAAATTTTGGGAAGTTTGGTCTCTCCTAATAGCTCGGCCAGTGAGCACCAAGTAATGATGGAAATGACAAAGGCTCACAATTTAATTTTGAGAGCTAATTATTCTCAAAGCTCACTAATGGTTCGATCCATATTTAATCGAAGCAAATTCACGAGAATCGTGGCGACACAATAAAGTTTGATTCATATTTTCGCGACCCCTTCACTTTGAAAAAAATTATATTTTCAAGCATATATTCGTGAACGAGTCTCGAGGGGGCATTTGTAAATAAATAAAATTTTGCGCCTAATCAAATGACGACAAGTGGAAAATATATATTATTTATCAATTATATTCTACTTTTCTATTTATATTTTAGAATTTACTAAATTAATTCTAAATATAAATAGTTAAATTAATTGATATTTTGATATATATTTCGTCATCAAATCAATAGTCGACACGTGTCAAATTGAGGTGTTCCGGCCAATCAAATCAAGACAAATATTTCTCATATTATCTCTTTAAAAAAAATACAAAAATCAAAGAGATAATATTGAAATTGACCAATCATGTCTTCCCAAATATTTAATGTATTTATCTCTTTAAATTAAAATAACGAGATAATACAAAATAAGTGTTCAAGTTCATCACAACTCTACCTCTTTGACAGTTATATAAAGGGGTCATGGGAACTCATTCAAAACACACACATACAATTGAAGAGAGCACTCAAGAAGTCCCGAAATCCTCTCAAGCAAATCAAGGAAGATCAACGGCGTTCTAGGCAAGATTCAAGGCGTTCGTCACGGAGATCGTCCAAAGTCAAGCGTTTGATTCGACAAGAAGTCTAAAGACCGGCGAATTAACGTTATCAAGACAGAAGTCCACCTTGGCGGAAGATCAAAGTCTCAAATCCACCAAGAACATCCCAAATCCAAGTCAAATATCGTCAAGTTTATAGCGTTCGATTCGGGAACAAGTCAACGACCCCCGAATTAACGTTATTCAAAGTCAAAGTCAACATCAAAGGAGATCAAACGTCGAGTTTCACCTCCGAAGTGGCCGAAGTCAAAGATTACGTTCTTGAAGAGAAGAATCAGAGGTTTTCAAGTAGAGATTTCGCACCCACAAATATTCAATTCAATCCAAAGAATTCATTTGTACTATTTTCTTGTTTTGTTAAATTCAGGAACAAGAAAATTTGTTTACAAATATATCTATACTATTATATAACAGAAACACCATTTTCACTCTTAAATTGCAGTTACTGACACCACAACACCATTTTTTCAGTTTACCAAAAATATTCCTGATGTATTTTCCAAACAACTGTTGTCACAACTAAACCACGCTCTCTTCATCTCAAATCCCAACTCTCTTATCATCGTTCACTTTCTCAAACTACCTTCACATTACCTCAACACCACAACTTCTGAACAATATTCTGTTGTTGACTTCCCTTCATCGGAACGTGCGGGTAGAGATAAACTACGTTACTGAAGGAGAAAAATAGAGAGGAGCTGGTGGTTGAGGTTGGCAAGACTCGGTGGTGGTTGAGCCGTATTATGACGGAGGAATAGATTGGCTTCCCCTCAAATTGCTCGGTATTCACTTATTTTATTGATTTTGTGTATTTTCTTTTTACTTTGAAAATACATTCAATTTAGATGGGACTTCTTTGATTTTGAAGAAGGCATGCCACCTATATGAAGAAAAGCCTTAATGGGGGAAGAACTTAAATGACAGGTTTGAAGTTGAAGTTAACGGTAACTATTTCTTTCATCTCTTTCATCCCTACAATAGATGCCTCATTTTACTAATAACTAAAGTTACTTTCGCCGCATTTCTCTTTTGTCTCTTTAATCTTAAACCTCTAGACTACAAGTTCAAACTTTGGCTTCTTAGCTTCTCTAATCAATGAATTTGTATCACTCACTTGAATTAATAAAAGAAATTGTAGAGGTAGAAGAAGTTAGATTTGATGGATTCACTTAATCCGGAGGGCTCTATTGATGTAATTGTAACTGAGGACTATGAGTCGTGATGCAACCTTTTCAAGTCTTTGATAGTGATGTAATGTGAAGGAGAAGCATATATGTTAAAAAGAACTGGGTATTAACCATTGTGGTTTTGGTTTTCTATTTTGATCCCCCGGTTAGTTTTCAGCATAGAGGTGAAAGATCGTAGTTTACAATCCGAACTGATTAATTCTAAGGCATGGAGTCCAAGTTTTGGATTAAGTTTCACATAGCTCTATATCCCGGAATTAATTTGTTTCCATCTCTATGAGATTCGCTGATTGAGATTACGATAACCATGCTCACTGATGCATATTTAGCTATTAATGAACTTTAAATAATAACACTTTTCTTTTTTATGTTCTAACTACTAGTTATAACTTTCTGTTGTGCCAATAATTTAATTTCATTCGGAGTTTTATTGATACTTCCTATTTATTTTAATTTTTCAATCATATTATTGCTTTTTATTTGAGATTATTTGTTACTTACTCCTCTGTCCCAAGGCTGTTTTGGAGGCTTTGAATGATCCATTAAGCAAAATCGTTGGGAGTCTACTCTTATGGCGTCTTGCTCCTCCTTTTTCTGCCACCGAACTTTTGCATGAATTTCTCATTGGTTTGTGTTTGATGGGATTGTGAAGTATGATGTTTCTTGCTTAGAAGTATATGCTACTACATATGAATTATAAGTACATTTTGGTTTTATCCTTTTGATGGAGAAGATTATTTACATAGAGTAGAGTTTTCTATCTTATCTGTATTGTTGAATCCTTTCAATATTTGCCATACAATTTAATACAATAAATTGTGGCCTTTGTTTACTCCTTTTCGTACACAGATCAATCATGGTGTAGTTTTTTAATACTACTCAATTATCAAACCTAAGTTATTGTGTCTGGATTTAAATTTGGTGAAGTATATAGATAGTGAACAATACTTGAAGTCAAGGACAAGACATTAGTAATGAATTTTAATTTGATTACGATACTTAAATTTTTTACTTATTTGCAGTACTATCAAAATACTAAAGGTTAAAACTTGACCATTTCTTCTTTCTTTCTTTTTGTATAGGAGGTACTATTATGTATTTATTTTTATTTTAAGACTACAATATCTGTATAATTTTGATTCTTCTATTTGGTATTTATTCCTCATGTCCAAGATGTTTTTTTCATTTGGAATTATGTGTTGTTGTTTTTAGTTGTGCGTGCGTGTGTGTGTGTGTGAAATCTAAAAGTAGATTTGTGTGGATATGACTTATAAACAAACTGGCATTAGATGTAAGTATTTTTGTGAGGATAACATTTACTAGCAGTTAATATTAAGTATTATAAGTATTATTAGTGTGGATGACATTGTTTGAATAAGTAATAAAAATGTTCCCAATAATAACTATTTCAATTTTATCTATCGACAGGTACATTGACAAGCAGTTGCAAAGTAAGTTCTTTTTATCTCTTTTAAATACTTTCCTTGAAAAAATATGTTCAAGTGTGTTGGACTCTCAATCATTTACCAATATTTTTATATTTTTTGGCTTTTAAATAATGTAGAATATGACTTGCAAATCAGAAATTTGAGTCAGAAGCTTAGTGGGACTAGCGATGTGAACAAATTGAAAACTTTTATTGGAAAATAGCTCAAAGTTGATGATTTTGTGTATAATGCTTTTGAGCATAACTCTAATTACTGTTCAGAAATTCTTGACTAACTTTTTAGAGATTTAAATATTTTAAAAACTTTGATAATTGAGGAGAACATATACTATAGGTCATTAAAGGATCTTATCAATGCTTTTTAGTCTTTGTCAGCTATCAAACTATAGAAGCAATTTTGGATTTAATATGGAGGCAAGCAGTTGATGTGTCGCTTCCCTGCTTTGCATCTCGACGGCTTTAGTTGTTGATCAAGCATCTACGAATAGAAGCAATAGCTGGAAAAAACAATTAGCTATAAGAGATCTATCTCTTTCATGCTGTGCCGTAATCTTCTCTGTGTATTATGAGGGTCTTCGTTTTGTATTGTTTCTCAGGAAGGAAAAAGAAAATAGTTAATCAAGCCTTTTTGTTGGGTTCTTTTTCTCCATTATTGATCTGGAGTAATGTGGGGGTTGAAGTACTGTAAGGATGGGTTAATTGATCTATTGAATATGCGATTTGGAAGGAGATTTTGATTTACTTTCTATTTTAACGTTTGTGGGTTTGTGTTAGTGAAAGTTTTACCATTCTCAAAAGTAATGGTCTTAAAATTACTTATATATATATATATATAAATAGTTTTCCATTTGCAGTCTTTGTACAAGTGATAAAATTTGGTGAATTTTCTTTACCAAGTACGATTGTTGTGTCCCTTTATTTCTTAATTAATTTAGAAAACATGGACAATCCTTGCATTACATCCAGTTAAATTATGTACGCGGGGATCGCGTGCCACCGATGCTAGTAAAATACTAATCTAAACTTCAGAAATAAAGTTAAAGAAAAAATTTAATATGAGTAACTTCGAACTAATTAAGTTTGATTTAAATTAATATTAGATAATTATTTTTAGATTGTACTTTCACGTACTTTTGTTATTTACCATAACTAGTCGTCATTGCACGCGGTTCTCGCGAGCATATAAAAAAGAACTATGATGTGAGATGAAAAAAAAAAGTGAAGGTATGAGAAAAAAAGGTTTGTAAGATAAAAAAAAATAGAATGATGTGAGAGAAATATGGAGTAGTGGGTTGAGAGGAAAACAATAAATTACTTTTCGGACCAATAATTTTTTTAAAGGAAGAAATGATATGAAGGGTAAATTTGGGCATTCAAAAGTTGGTATGCCAAAAGGTTTTCTTTTATAATAGTATAAATATATTGGAGATAAAATAATTTTCTATTGTGAAAACTGAAAAGACTTTAGTACTTAAGTACTCTTTTCAATAACAAATAAGAATTAATTTATATAAAGGATGCATATTATAGTTGGTCCCTTAAGTTTGTGTCTAAACTCACTTTAGTTCCTAAAGTTCATTTCTTAACGTTAGCATCCCTAACCTTAGTTTTTGTCTCAAATCAGTCTATTTGACCATTTTTCGACTAATATGTGGCCAAAAAAATGGTCATGTGACTAGCACATGACTTAGTTTGCAGGGGTTATTTTGTCATTATGTATTTTTTTTTTAAAAAAAAAGATAAATTAAACACGACCTAGCCGTGCTTTGTGATATGAGCATGTTCTCCAAAGAGCACATTCTGGATTCAAACCAAAAGTTACACACAAGACCGTGTTGTATAACATGATCGTGTTCTTCAATGTACAAACATACCATAACACTCCTTAGTTGTGTTCCACCTCCAAGGCCGTGTTTTCGTCCTAGAGTTATATTTTTATCAAAATTCTTCTTCAATCATGATTTTAAAAACTTTTTCAACTACTTAAGGGACGAATTCAAACATTTCTAAGGGAGAAAAAATAGTTTAGCTAAAATGGGTTCATTTTATTACATCACATATATTTTTTGCTTCGACAATTAGTAGTTCACATGCAATATCTACTTAGTACCTCATGTGTATTTCTAGTTGTGACACCCACAAATTTTTATACATAATTATGGGATTAACTGAAAGTTATTTAAGAAATTTAGTTAATTAATAAATAAATTATAGATTAAGTATTGATCATATTGAGACTTGAACGGAGTGAATTGGAGCTTTATATAATATTTAGGAGCAAATTATATTAATAAAGAAAATTATGAAGGATAAAGATGGGTGTCGCCGCATCCATCTGCTTCTTTATTATATATTACACAAACATTACATAAATACACACACTAACACTAAACACACACACATATATATTAAACACACAGTTGTGCCAAAATAGGTAAGTTATTATTTTATTTTAATTGATTTTAATTTATATAATTATATTATTTAATAAGTGTATTTATTAAATATTATTTATACTATTCGATTTTGTGTTTAACCGAAAAATTTTATGAATTTGAGTATTTATAAATTAGTGTTGGGTTAAATGTCTCAATTGAATTGGGGGTATTATAATTAATGACTTAAACTGCTTAATTTACTAGATTTATTAATTTCTATAATTGATTGGCTTAGTTAATCGGGTTGAAAAATTATATTCGAGAAATATCATAGAATTATATTTGAAAATGTTATAGTTACTAAAGACAAGTATGTGTTGAGATAATTAAATGTAAAATTTTTATTAAGAGTGGTAGTTATAATGAGATGGGGGGTTTAATGAAATATTAAAATATTATTGAGAATCATACGAATAATATTTAATATTCTATTTAGGAATTACGATACTTTTGATATGTCGAGTTATATGCATTATAACTTATTATAGGACACAGGGGATAAGGTGAATGATTGAACAACTCCCTACGTACAAGTTAGATCGTTGTAAGTCGAGGTAAGTAAATAATTAGTGTTGCCTATATATGTTTTGTTTTCTTTTAGTGTTGTGTAAGTAAATAATTAATACTCTCTATATATGTGTTCTTTCTTTGCCTAACAACCTTTATGTAAGTCTATGATTCGTGCTAGAATTAATCTATTTTGAATTCTATGAGTTATTGGTCATTTGAATTGAATGATTAATGTTGTGAAAGTGAAATGACGAAACGTATTGAAATGTTCTATTTGTTGAATGATGTGTTGTTGGTGCTTGCAAGTGATAATGTGCTCTGGTATGGGCTTTTACTTGACTAGTTGGCTTACAAGAACGGTGATATGTGGAATCGAGGGAGTGATGAAAATTGAATGTAATTATGATAAGAATACCCCTTGATGTTGTTGAATAGCCTATGTGGTGAAATGAAATGAAAAGAGCTATGATGCGAAATGAGATTGATGAGCCTATGTGGCATGTCAAGGGGATTCATGTATATGTATGTAATCAATAGTGATGTTGAGTTGTTGGAGAAAAATACTATATCACCTTTCTGGCAAGCTAACTAGAAAAAGACGAGTTTGATTGATTGTCTTGTTATGAGATGATTATGTGGAGAAATGAAATGAAACGTGCTTGATCAAATTGATTATATTTTATATACGTTACTGGTTTTTATCTCGTTGAAATTTTATTTTAGGTGCATGTATAGTTGGTACCAGTTATTTACTTATTGAGTTGCAGGCTCATCTATCTACTAACATTTTTCAGGTGTAGATTTTGTTGTGCCTACTCACGACAGCTTGGTCCACATTTTGCATTCCAGTCGGGTTGGGCCAATATGCAATTTTCTCCTCATCGTAAATAGAAATAGAAGTCTCGTTTTGGATTAAAAGCGAGAATAGCATGTGAACTAATTATAACAGTTTCATTTTTTACGTACCTGATATATATATATATATATATGATCTTGTGGATGAGATAATAGATATGCTTGTTGTGATGATGAGACTATGTGTATTTATACTCAGCAGGGACTTGATTATGTGCATAATTACATATATAAATAGGGTTTACATTAAGGGTGACATTTAAGGGATATATAGTCGTAGCGCTGTCAGAGGGTACTACATTTGGTGGTATCAGAGCAGGGATTAGATTCTCTGGGGGTAATTGATGATATGTGGTATTATAAATCAAATATATATTATGAGTCTAATTATACATGTACATTTTATATATGATGGAAGCGTCAGGTGAAAACGTTGTTGGCCCAACTGAGTCATTAGCGTCTGTACAGGGTCATGATCATGCATCTAAATATTAGGGGTTAGAAGCCCAGAATAGAAACGTAACCCAACCAGACGTAAATTCTTTTATGCAACAATTTCCTAGACTTTATGCAGAGGATGGCTCCACCACCCCAAGCCCAACCACAAGATGCAGTCATTAATAAAAATTATGAGATAGTTAGAAGCAAATGTGCGAAGGTATTTGCTAGTACAACTGATCCTACAGAAGCAGAAGAATGGTTGAGAAATACGGAAAGAGTTTTAGACCGAATTAAATGCACTTCTGAACAAAAGTTGAGGTACGCGGTGTCTTTATTGGAGAAAGATGCGTTGGATTGGTGGGGAACTGTTCCAGGGAGTAGGAATCGACCAATCACTTTAACATGGAATGATTTCTTGAGGGAATTTGCTGAGATATACACTCCACTGGTCTACAGAAATTGTAAGAAAGTTGAATTTCTTAAGTTAAAGCAAAATGATTTGTCTGTTGCCGAGTACGAGCTACAATTTGTGAGGCTATCCAACTATGCTCCAAAGAGATAAGTACTGATGAATTGAGGCGAGACAGATTTGAAAGAGGCTTGAGACTAGAGATCCGGGAGAAAATTTCAATCATTATTCCTAGTTACAATGCGCTTCTGGAAGTAGCGTTGAGAGCTGAAGAGACATCCATAGAGAGGAATTCTGCTGAGGCTAAACGGAGGAGATGGACAGGTAATCCGAACGTTACAACTGGACCAAGTGGTGCAGTTTCCTTTAAAAGTTCTGATTTTCAGAGAGGTGGGCACAAAGGCCGAGGAATGGGTCAAACTAATAGGTCCCCATCGGTATCTTCGAGTAGAGGCGGGTCTACCTTATTCGAATTTGGGGGAAGACAGGGTCCAACCAGATCGTTTAGTGGAAGGTCTATTCTCTCTTGCGCAAATTGCGATAGGAAACACACCGGTGAATGTTGGGGAGTCCAGCCAATCGTGTGTTATCGTTGCCACCAACCATGGCATATTGTCAGGGATTATCTTACGTGGAGAGTTGATGCCAGGGGATCTCAAATTTCAGGACCAAGTAGTGTGGGGGAAATTTTGCAACGGGCTAGTACGAGTAAGGGTCGAGGAAGAGGTGGTCGAGGCAGCGGGAATATTTCTACAACATCAACAGGACAAAGTAGTCAACCCAACCACAAGTAAGGGTTTATGCCATCACCAGAGAGCAAGCTCCTACTGCACCTGAGGTTATTACTGGTTCCTTTTCTATTTGCAATTCTAGTGCACATGTGTTAATTGATCCAGGATCTACTTGTTCATTTATATCACATGATTTTGCATCACGTGTCCATGCTAGTATTAAACCGTTGTGGCATGACTTATGTGTATCTATGCCTGCTGGTGGGGTTATATTAGTTAATACAATAGTGAGATCTTGTCCAGTAGTAGTGGATGGTGTTACACTCTATGCAGATTTGGTTGTGATAAACCTTAGGGAGTTTGATGTTATCCTGGGGATGGATTGGTTATCTAGTAATCATGCTTTGATGGACTGTCAAACAAAAGAGGTGGCTGTAGAAATCAATGGACAAACGAAGACGTTTATAGTGGAAGAAAGAAAAGTTATACCTAACTGTTTAATTTTTGTTATGACTGCATTTAATTTAATTTAAGAAGGGTGTGAATCATATCTAGCTAGTGCACATGATACTACGAAGGTCAGTCCGGGGGTGTCAGATGTTCCAGTAGTTAGGGAATTTCTTGATGTTTTTCTGGAAGAATTACCTGGGTTACCACCTCATCGAGAAGTGGATTTTGAAATAGAAACTATTCCTGGGGCAGCACCTATCTCAATTGCACCATATAGAATGGATCCACTTGAACTGAAAGAATTCAAAAAGCAATTAGAAGAATTACTCGATAAGGGGTTTATACGACCAAGTATTTCGCCTTGGGGAGCACCAGTATTATTCGTAAAGAAGAGGATGGGAGTATGAGATTATGTGTTGATTATAGACAGTTGAATCGGATCACAATTAAGAACAGGTATCCTCTGCCATGGATAGATGATTTACTTGACCAACTGAAGGGTGCAACAGTGTTTTCTAAAATTGATTCGAGATCAGGTTATTGGCAACTGCGGATTGAAGAAGGGTCTATTCCAAAGACAGCTTTTCGAACCAGGTATGGCGATTATGAATTTGTTGTTATGCCATTTAGGTTAACAAATGCCCCTGCCGCATTCATGTCGTTGATGAACAAAACCTTACAGCCATTCCTTGATCAATTTGTGATTGTATTTATTGATGATATTCTGATATACTCTAGTAGTCACAAGGAACATGAACAACATTTAAGGACGGTTTTACAAATCTTGAGAGAAAAGCAACTGTATGCTAAATTTAGCAAATGTGAATTTCAGATGGAGGAGATTGCTTTCTTAGGGCATGTTGTTTCGAAGCAAGGGGTACAAGTTGATCCAACAAAAGTTAAGGCTATTTTAGAGTGGGAGCCACCTAAAAATGCATCGAAAGTTCGCAGTTTTCTGGGATTGGCTGGGTATTATAGAAGATTTGTAAAAGACTTCTCTGTGATTGCAAAACCTTTGATGAATTTATTAAAGAAGGATGCACCATTCAACTGGAATAACATGTGAGATCAGGGTTTTGAAGAGTTAAAGAAAAGACTTACCTCAACACCTATTCTTGCATTACCATCTGGGAATGGAGGATATGTAGTATATACTGATGCTTCACGGCAAGGACTTGGATGTGTCTTGATGCAACATGGAAGGGTTATAGCTTATGCTTCGAGGCAGTTGAGGCCGCATGAATTAAACTATCCAACCCATGATCTGGAATTAGCAACTATTGTGCATGCATTAAAAATCTGGAGGCATTATCTGTATAGAGAGATGGTTCAAATATTTACAGATCATAAAAGTTTAAAATATATTCCACACAGAAGGAGTTGAATTTGAGGCAGAGGAGATGGATCGTGTGACGCCCACAAATTTTTATACATAATTATGGGGTTAATTGGTAATTATTTAAGAAATTAAGTTAATTAGTAAATAAATTATAGATTAAATTTTGATCATATTAAAACTTGAACGGAATAAAGTGGAGCTTTACAAAAAAATATTTGGGATCAAATTATATAAATTTATCTAAATTGTAAATTTTAACAAAAATAAATAAATAGTAATATATATCTATACCTTATTATTATTGAAGAGCACCTATTTGGTGTCTCAATTGTTTTGGTCTGCCATTTTTTTATTTTTTAAACTATTTTGACAATTTTTTTTCTTTTTCTCAACCTCTAATTCTCTCTTTCTTTTCCCACTCTTCTCTCAATAACTTCCCAACTTCTATTTTTTTCACTATTTTTTATTTATTTAACTAAGATATATATTTTGAAAAAGTAGTAATTATATTATTTAAATTCTAAATTAATTGCACACACATTTGAGTGTGCCACACACACTAGTATATATAAGTGGTGGGTTGGGGATGCATTTTTGTGGGGGGAGCACGTGTGCCATGAATTAAAATCTGCAAACTACGTTTTTTGAATTTTACATTATGTATACTTATATATTATATAAACAAAAAGAAGGAAGCTTATCCTTAACTAAAATTTTTAAAACTAAACAGAGGGGTTCGTTCGGCTTCGGCTGAAATAGGTAAGTAAATTTACATTCTAAAATTTTTGATTAATTCATATATTATATTATTTGATTAGTAAACTTATTAAATATGATCTATACTATTCGATTTAGTATTTAACCAGAAAATTTTATGAATTTGAGTATTTATAAATTAGTATTGAGTTAAATGTCTCAATTAAATTAGGGGTGTTATAATCAATGGCTTAAACTGCTTAATTTACTAGATCTAATAATTTCTATAATTGATTGGCTTAGTTTAATCGGGTTGAAAATTATATTTGAGAAATATTATAGAATTATATTTGAAAATGTTATATTTACAAAATATGAGTATGTTTTGAGATAATTAAATCCAAAATTATTATTAAGAATGGTAGTTATAATAGGATGAGGGGTTTAATGAAATATTGAGAGATTGGTGAAATATATATATATATATATAAATACTATTTAATATTTTATTTTGAAATTGACATTCTAGATATTAATTATACGCATTATACCTTATGATAGGACACGGGGATAAAGTAGATGATCGTACGATTTCATATCTGCTAACTAAATCTGTATAAGATCGAGGTAAGTAAATAATTAGTGTTGCCTGTATATGTTCATTTTTCCTATTAGTGTTGTGTACGTAAATAATTAGTATTATCTACATATGTTTCGTTTCTTGGTGATATTACCTTTACGTAAGCTTATGATTCGTACTAGCACTAATCTATTTTGAAATGTACGAGTGGTTGATGATTACTTTGAATGATTATGTCGTGAAAGTGAAATGATGAAACCTATTGAGATATGGCATGTGCTATTTGATATCGCTGTTATGTGCTTGTATGTGAAATATGCTGCTATGTGGTTTTATGTGGCTAGTTGGCTTACAAGAACGGTGATATGTGGAATCGAGGGAGTGATGGAAATTGAATGTAATTATGATATGAATACCCCTTGAGTTTGTTGAATAGGCTATGTGGCAAATGAAATGAAAAGAGCTATGATGCGATATGAAAGAGCTATGATACAATGTGAAAAGAGCTATAATGCGGAATGAAAAGAGCTATGATGCGGAATGAAAAGAGCTTGATGCAAAATGAGATTGATGAGCCTGTGTGGCATGTCAAGGGGATTCATGTATATATATGAATGAATAGTGAGGTTGAGTTGGCGGAGAAAAAACACTATATCACCATCTGGTAAGCCAACAAGGAAAAGACGAGTTTGATTGAGTGTCTTGTTATGAGATGATTACGTGGAAAATGAAATGAAATGTGTTTGATCAAATTGATTATATTTTATATATGTTGCTTGTTTTGACCTATTGAAACTATATCTGAGGTGCATGTATAGTTGGTGCTGATTATTTACTTATTGAGTTGCAGGCTCATCCCTCTGCTAATATTTTTCAGGTGTAGATTTTACTGTGACTATTTACGACAACTAGGTCCACGATTTGCATTCCAGTCAGGTCGGGCCAGTATGCAGTTTTCTCCTCATCATAAATAGAATTAGATGTCTCATTTTGGATTAAAAACAAGAATGGCATGTAAACTAACTATAACGGTTCCATTTTTGTCATATTTGATATATGTATATATGATCTTGTGGATGAGATGATAAATATTCTTGTGGTGATGATGAGACTATGTGTATATATACCCAGCAGGGACTAGATTATGTGCGTAATTATATATAAACAGAGTTTACATTAAGTGTGATATTTAGGGGAGATATAGTCGTAGTGCCATTAGAGGGTGCTACAGATCGAGCTATTGAAGGACTACAATTGTACTATTGATTATCACCCTGGTTAGGCAAATGTAGTTGCAGATGCTTTGAGTAGAAAGACGGTGGACCAACTAGCAGGTATGATTTGCTATAATGTGGAGTATTTGGCTGCTCTCAGAGCAATGAATGTGAGTTTTAGCGTTGGTGATAATATTTTATTTGCTACTTTACAAATGAAGCCCTCCCTTAGGACAAAATTAAGAATGCACAGAATAGTGATCCGTACTTATAGAAAATGAAAACTAAGGTACAAGAGGGAAGAACGATCAATTTGTAGTACATGAAGATGGTATGTTATTAAATGGGAAGCGTATGTTTGTGCTGAATGTAGAGGAACTGAGAACGGAGATTATGCATGAGGCGCATTATGCAGCGTATGCTATGCATCCTGGCAGTATCAAGATGTATCGAGATTTGAGACCCTACTACTAGTGGTCAACAACGAAGAAAGATGTTGTAGAGTTTGTGGCCAGATGCTTGACTTGTCAGCAAGTTAAAGCTGAACACCAAGCACCAGTCGGTAAGCTTCATCCTTTATCTATACCTGAATGGAAGTGGGAAAAGATTACCATGGATTTTGTCATTGGGTTACCACGTACGTTCAGGAAACATGATGCTATTTGGGTGATCGTGGATAGATTGACTAAATCTGCTCACTTTTTGCCAGTAAGACAAAACGATTCTTTGGATAAGTTGGTTGAGTTGTATGTTTCGGAAATTGTGAGGTTACATGCAATACCTACTTCTATAGTTTCCGACAAAATCCTCTGTTTACTTCTCATTTTTGGGGAAGCTTGCTAAGGGCATCAGGTACAAGCTTGCACTTCAGTACAATGTTTCATTCTCAAACAGATGGACAATCAGAAAGGACAATTCAGACGTTAGAGGATATGATGAGAGCCTGCGTAATTGAGTTCATAGGAAACTGGGATGATCATTTACCACTGATGGAATTTGCAATTAATAATAGTTTTCATTCTAGTATTGGTATGGCTCCGTATGAAGCCTTGTATGGAAGAAAATGCCTAAGTCCAATCTATTAGGATGTTGAGGGATTAAGGCAATTTGAGGGGCCCAAATTAGTCTAAGAAATGGTAGATAAGGTATAAATAGATAAAAAGTGTCTGAAGGTAGCACAAGATCGTCAGAAGAGCTATGTAGATAAACATCGCAGAGAGATGAAATATGAGGTGGGAGAAAAAGTTTTTTTGAAAGTATCACCATGGAGGGGAATCTTAAGATTCGGTAAGCAAGAAAAGTTAAGTCCGAGATATATTGGGCCATATGAAATTATCGAGCGAGTCGGACCACTAGGTTGTCGATTAGCATTACCAGCAGAGTTGTCTCAGATACATGATGTGTTCCATGTATCCATGTTACGTCGATATCGATCTGATTCTAGTCATATCTTGCGTGAACCGAAGATAGAAATATTAGAGGGATTAACGTACATAGAGGAACCAATAGAAATTTTGGATCGGAGTATAAAGAAGTTGAGGAATAAAGAAATACCAATGGTGAAGGTAAAGTGGAGTCATCACTCTCCCAGAGAAGCCACTTGGGAGGTTGAGGAGAGTATGAGAGAGAAGTATCCATATTTATTCCCTGAGCCGGTACGTTACTTAAATTTCGGGGACGAAATTTTTATTGTGGGGGGGGGGGGGGGGGGAATTGTGACTCCCGCAAATTTTTTATACATAATTATGGGATTAATTGATAATTATTTAAGAAATTTACTTAATTAATAAATAAATTGTAGATTAAGTATGATCATATTAAGACTTGAACGGAGTGAATTGGAGCTTTATATAATATTTGGGAGCAAATTATATTAATTAAGAAAATTAGGAAGGATAAAGATGGGTGCCGCCGCACCCATCTGTTTATTTATTATATATTACACAAACATTACATAAATACACACACACACACGTATATTAAACTCACAGTTTCGGCGAAATAGGTAAGTCATTATTTTATTTTAATTAGTTTTAATTTGTATAATTATATTATTTAATAAGTGTATTTATTAAATGTTATTTGTACTATTCCATTTAGTGTTTAACCGAAAAATTTTATGAATTTGAGTATTTATAAATTAGTGCTGGGTTAAATGTCTCAATTGAATAGGGGGTGTTATAATTAATGCCTTAAACTGCTTAATTTACTAATTAATGCCTTAAACTGCCATATGAAAACACGCACTCTTAAGGCACCCGAACCCCACAAAATAGACCATAATGATTGATCATTTGGACCCATATTGAATTCCGTACCTAATGTCGAAGCATGAAGAGGATCACGTATGACCAAGACTTGTTTATAGGCACTCTTGCTGTAAAACAACCCTTCTTATGAAATTTCCAGCTCCATCCTGCTCCTCCTCCACCTCCAAGAGCAACTGTACGAATACACCCCTCCTCCAAGAACTCCCGGGCAGCAAGTATACTACGCCAAGTCCGTGAAGGCCTATTCCAACCACCACATCCCAGAAAGTACCATGTGGAAAGTATTTTGCTTTTAGCACTTGGCTAAGAAGAGAATGAGGACGAGTAAGAATCTTCCAACCCTGTTTAGCCAACAAAGAAATATTAAACTTACATAAGCACCGAAATCCAAGACCCCTCTTAGCTGATGGACGACACAATTTAGCCCACGCCAGCCAATGAACTCTTTTCTCACCTCTATCAAACCAGCAAAAATCCGTTGCAATAGCTTCCAACTCATGCAACAGCGTATCAGGAAGTTGAAAACAAGACATTGCATAAGTAGGTAACGATTGCAGCACAACTTTAATCAACACCCCTTTCCCTGCTTGAGACAATAACCTCGGATTCCACCCACAAGTCTTATCCCACATCTATCTTCACATATTTAAACAAAGATCCCCCAAACCTACCCCCGACCGCCGGCAACCCCAAAGATTTATCATGATGTGCCACAAGCCTAACCTCCAATAACGAAGCTAAATGTCTCTTGAGTCCTCCCTCAACCCCCTACTAACCACCATACTAGATTTCTGAAAATTGACCACTTGCCCTGACGCCCTCGCGTATACCTCCAGACCCTCCCAATCTCCCTCATGTACTCTTCCCTAGCTCCACAAAAAACCAATCTATCATTTGCAAATAGCAAATGTGATACAGATGGTGCTTGAGGAGCTATGGACACCCCACCTAATCGCACTCCCTCTCAACTGCTTGCAAACAGACTAGACAAAGCCTCAGTGAAGAAAATAAAAAGATAGGGGGAAAGAGGGTCACTCTGATGGATGCCTTATTCTGGCTTGAAGTAGTCAAATTGATCACCATAACCAAGAGCATAACAAGATCAACGAATCTATGATGAAACCTAAACCTAATCAAAACACCCATAAGAAAAGGTCACTCAACCTTATCATAGGCTTTGCTTATGTCCCATTTTAAAGCTACACATGCATCTTTCGTCCGGGGTAATAACTTCAAATGATGATTCAATTCAAACGTTAACAGAACATTATCAGTAATTAATCAACCCAGGATGAAAACAGACAGAGTATGAGACACAATGACATCAAGGAAATTCCTAATACGATTAGCCACACATTTAAGCAATTTTGATAATAATATTATAAAGGCTAATCGGATGGAGCTGAGACACATTCTTCGGAGAACCATACATAGGAATAAGAACAACATGAGTGTAGTTAAACTAATGAAGCAATACATGATCATTCAAAATACAGAGAACAACACTACAAACATCATGCCCAATAATTGGCCAAAAATTTCTGAAAGAATAATGGAGGCAAACTATCGGGGCCAGGAGACTTAAAAAGGAAAGATACCAAAAACAACATTCTTTACCTCATCTGGAATGAACGAAGCAACTAGTGCTTGGTTGATCTCTGAGTTGACTCGTGCCTGTATAGATGATAGCACCTCATTCATGAAAGACTCAGATAGTTGGGACTAGGTAAAGATACTGCAGAAGTAACGTAACAGGATCCCCTGGACATCTGACTCACTATCTCTCCAACCCCTCCCTCATCCTTTCACTGAGTAATTGTATTTTCCCGCCATCGAGCAGAAGCATAAGCGTGAAAAAATTGCGTATTACCATCTCCATCCCTCAACCAGTGGGTTTTACTCCTCTGCTGCCATTTCAACATTTCTTGAGCATGTTTGTTTGCTATGTGCTTCCGAATCTCAGTCTTCTCCTTGTGATCATTCAGACCGATCCATCCATTCTCTAATACCGATCCTCCAACAACTCGATATCCTATGTTAATTTGGAAAAGTGATCTCTATTCCACTGAAGTAACCGAAGTCTGCAAGGTTGAACCTATTTGAACAATCGGGTTCTCGGATCATCCCCCATCTGTGACGTCCATGCCTTCTCTACCACCTTAACACATTCCTCAGACTGTAACCATTTGGCTTCAAAATGAAATTGCCTTTTATGCTTTCGCACCATATCGCCTCCTCCTGGGTCCCAATGAATAATCAAGAACATATGGTCGGGATACAGACTCGACTCCTCAGTGACCAACGTATTAGGAAATTGCGAACACCAAGCATAATTTCCACAAGCTCTATCTAATCGTGCCCACACCGTATCCGGCCATTGATGCCAATTACTCCAAGTATACTTTCATCCACTAAATCCCAAATCACATAAATCAGCTCCCGTTGGCACCTGTCGAAAATCATCCACTACCACCGAGGACGATCTAGCCCCGTCTACTCATGTTGAAATAGTATCTCATTGAAGTCTCCCACATAGACCCAAGGAGAGTCCGATAGAGAGCCCAACAATATCAGTCTGTCCCAAATAACTTACAGTTTAGCTGCATTCGGCTCACTGTAGAACCCCGTAAACCGCCAATTAGTACAATTAACACCCGATAGAACATCCACGTCAATATAGTTATTAGAAAAAGAACGCAGTTGGACCAAGATATCTTTCCTCCAAAATAGAATCAGACCACCTGACCGACCCACTGATAGAATGCAGAGCCCATACATATATAATCTGTCCTTAAGGCTTTTGAATCTATTTTACCACATTTTGTTTCACACAAAATCACTAGAGGAGGCCGACCTACTCGAATGCAAGCTTTGAGTTTATGAACTGTCGAGGCACCTCCTAAACCTCAACAGTTCCATACTAAAACATTCATGGCGATCGCCGAGGCTGTGGAACAGCCTCCTCGGATAACACAATTTCAATGTCTTCATCAACCAAGGATTTTTTTTAAAGGCCTTTCCCTAATCAATAAACCTTTTTTCCTCTTCCCAGTATATACCCTTAACCTCCCCCCCCCCCCCAACCACGAGTACCCCCGGCCCTTCTTCGCGCCGACCCCCTCATCATTCTCTCGCCGCTGTGAACACCACAGGAACTGCCACTCAAGTTTTTGAAACCCAATGCCCGCGACTCAGAATTCAACATACCATTACCATGAGAAGAAGGAGGTTGGACTGAAGGGAGATCACAATTCATACCTGGAACAATAATAGAAGGCGCTGCGGATTAGTAAACTGAAGGCCCTCCACCACCATCGCCGCCTCCGACTCCGCTGATGACTCCAACGTCACTAGCAATCCACCCTCAATCTATTTGGAATTATTTTCTGTCTCGATTGGGTCCGTCTGACCACAACACCTAGTACCATATTTACCTATGGGCTTACCTATTGAAAAGACGAATTATGGGCCTCCAACATATCAGATGTTTTTATAAGCCTGTATCTGGACACAAATTAGTTTGCTCTAGGCCCACCTACACCGCCCTGACCACCCTGACCACTACTCGGCACCCCCTCCCATAATAAAAAATGGTTGATCCCCGCCCAAAACCCCCTTCATGTTGCCCTCTCCTCAATTGTCCCAAAGTCCATCCCCGGCCTTCCTCTCCACCTCCCAAACCCCCAATCGAAAACCTTGGCCCTGAGCTGGACCAACTGTACGTGATTCCCTCAGCCACAGCCGTAGCGAATTTCCCCAGCAGAACTATCATCTGTAGCAAGTTCAACTCGTCGCCATCTTCAAACAACGTCGTAATGGATCACAGACATCTAATGAAACCTAAATACGCATTTTTGCTCCCCAAGAAAATGAGCCTGTGCATGATCCGAGTCCATAAACCACCCAATCCGATTCCCAATAGCCTCTGCAATAGTTTTCGTCATCATTCGTATCGGCAAACCATGGACAAATACATAAAACGGACACCATATTCAAGTTCACTTCCCTCGGATTCTTAGAAATGCATACATAATTCATAATGATGAGATTCCGATTTAAAGTCTAGGGACAACCATTCATCACTCTTTCGCGATCAATGTTATGATTAAAGACCAACAAAAACCGATCATCATCCAATAGTTGGACAGACATCTCACACAACGACTTAAACAAACTGTTTAGCATTAATCGAAGTACATCTAACCGAAAAGGGCAGGGAGTGAAGAACCTCCCGACTAGCAAATAACCATCGATCAATGTATTCCCAACCCACTCCGAATCTGACAAAACCAGTACCCCCTCCTCATCCTTTGTCAGAACCAACGCCTCACCTAACCTCTCCATACCCATAGCGATTAGAGAACTGCAAAAATGAAACGCTGGCAACCGCACAACTCATGAGTCGCCCCGTAGAAGCAGCCACACTAACATCGCCGCTCGTTGCACTTGAGAGAAAGTAACAAAAGATAGAGATACTAAGGGTCGAATAATACACAAAGGTAACAAGAGAGATAACAAGAGCAAAGGTAGAGATGAGACCAAAAAACCACCAACAGACCAACACCATCAACCTGTCGAAATCACACCCGACTTAAGAAACATGTGTAGCAGAGACTATTCCATGATAGTAAGAACCTGACTTGACCCAGTCCTACGGGGCATCTTCCGCAATGCGAGGAAAGGGCACTTTGTGGCTAGCAGTCCACAACAAACGACTACTTCTGCCAACTGACAGCAACACCAACTGAATTCCCACCGACGCCTCACACAGGCCGCCGACAAGAATAGCAACATATTTCTAACAACCGAAAATAGAATACAACAGAAATAGTAAATTGATCGCACGTCTTACAATAAATGCGTATTTGTATTAATAGCATAATATTGAAGATTACATCAAGCTAGCCACGGGGATCGCCGTGAGGGTGATACTAGCAATGCACACCAAGCTTCGAGTGGTCATTCCCCCTATAATAGGCTTAAAAAAAAATTCTATTGACAAATCTAGATACAAGGAAAGCTGAAAATTGCACCTCATAAGGCACATAGCGCTACATGAGCGAAAAAGAAATATTACATCGAAGACTCGTGCCTAAGACTCTAAGACTTGCGGAAGCCAGCGTCTGTCGGCAGAAGTTGTTGGTCGGCCAGATGGAACATGGCCAAAATTGGGTCAAGGGGGCCGAGAGTGCGGGCGGCCCTTGACTTTCTCCCCCACTTGAGATGGTGACGTCCTCGGCACCAGGGAAGCATGATAGGCTTCAATTAGAGGTAGGAATGCCTAAGGTCCGTCACCCGTTCCCAAGTATTGTCGTCGCTACTGCATCCCATCCATTTCACCAAGTACTCGTAACATCTCGCTTTGCAGTGCTTGTGACTCGGTGATTCAAAATAGCTTCGGCCACCCTCTTCTAGGTCTTCTTCAATTAAAGTTGTGGGCAGCTCGGCTGATTGCAGGTGTCATCCTGCTTGTCTACTACATACTTCTTCAACTGGCTCACATGGAGGACATTGTGGATCTTCCACCAGGAAAGCAATTATACCTTGTAGGCTACCGTTCCAATGCACTTGATGACTAGTAAAGGACCGATGTATTTCTGCATAAGGCGAGAGCCTCTTCCCCTTGCCGACTTTGATAATCTCGGATTCGGGACCTTCACCATTACAAGGTCTCCCGCGGTAAACTCGACAAAGCGGCGATTCTTATCTGTGTACTTCTCCATCCGCTTCTGTGCTTTTTTCAGGCAACTTTGGGCTATATCAACATTTCGTTTCCATTCCTCAGAGAAGCTTCGAGCGAGAGGGGATCTCACACCCTGTGAGGAGTCAATAGTGTGAGGGAGGAGCGGTTATTGCCCAGTGACAATTTCAAAGCGCTCTTGTTGGTTAAAGAACTCTTTTGGGCATTGAAACACAACTGAGCTACATCCAAAAGCTTCACCCAATCTTTTTGAGTACCACGCACAAAGTGTCGAAGATATTCCTCCAACATAGAATTAAAGTGCTCCGTCTGCCCGTCAGAATTGTGGATGATAGCTTGAGCTCATGTTAAGTTTGGACCCGAGGAGTTTGAACAACTTGATCTAGAAGACGCTAGTGAACCGGGAGTCCTGATCACTAACGATTTCTTTTGGCAGTCCCCAGTATTTGACAACATGCTTGAAGAAGAGATGAGCCGTCCATTCCGCCGTAACGTGTTTTGGGGATGCGATAAATGTGGCATATTTTGATAATCGGTCTACAAGACGATGATGCTCCCTAAGTCTCCCGCCTTAGGCAAGCCTGAAATGTAGTCCATGAAAACACTTTCCCACAATCTCTTTGGGATGGGCAGTGGTTGCAGCAAACCAGCCTTCTCTGATGGTCTGACTTGTCCTGTTGACAAATCAAGCAAGTGCGGACATATGTCTTTACATCGTCCCGCATCTGTGGCCAATAGTAGGCCCTCTGCACCAATGCATATGTGCGCTCTTCTCCTGGATGTCCCACCCAAAGAGTGTCATGGCATTCCGAAATAAGTGATTTTCGCAGGTCCCCGCCATTCGGTACGTACAAGCGATTTTCCTTGGTCATCAAAAGTCCGTCATCCAACCAAAACTGTCGAGCCTTTGCCTGCTCGACCAAGTAGACCAAGTCCTGCATAGCTGGATCTTTCGGTAATAGCTACGCGCCCGATCTTTCACATTGGTGGCAACAACACTCGAGGAAAGTGCTGCTACCAACCCCAAAGTAGCCAGATCTGCTCTACGACTCAGCGCATATGCCACATGGCTGCTAGAGCCGGCCCAGTACTCTAGCACAAAGTTAAATTCTGACAGCATCTCCTGCCAGCGTGCCTGCCTACTGCTCAACTTCAGTTGCGACATGAAATGACTCACTGCAGTGTTGTCCGTCTTGACCACGATGGGAGAGCCCAACAAATAATGCCGCCATAGTCGAAGGCAATGAACTGCGGCCAGCAACTCTTTCTCGTGCACTGAATAGCGCCGCTCAACATCTTTAAGCTTCTTGCTCTGAAAGGCAACTAGGTGGCCGTCTTACACTAGGACGCCTCCTACAGTAAAATCTGAAGCATCAGTCTCCACCACAAAAGTTTTCCACATATCTGGTAAGGCCAACACAGGATCTGTCACCATCACCTCCTTCAGGCTATCGAAGGCCACTTGGCATTGGGGTGTCCAATTCCAAGTCTCCATCTTCTTCGTCAAGTCTGTCATGGGCCGTGCTATCTCAGAGTAGCATTCACGAAGCGTCGATAATAATTGGCCAGGCCGATAAATGAACGCAACTCATGTACATTACTTAGTAGCTACCACTCCTTGAAAGCCTGCACCTTCTTGGGATCCATACAAATCCGCTCGGTCTCCACAATGTGTCACAAGAAGGTAATAGTCTCCTGAGCAAACGATCATTTCGACACCTTCGCATATAACTCGTGCTCACGGAGTCTCTCTAGAACCTGCAGCAAATGCCCAACATGTCGGCCAAGGTCCTGTTGTAGATAATAATGTCATCTAAGTAGACCACCACGAACTCATCAAGAAAATCGTGGAGTACTTTGTTCATCAAGGTGCTGAAGGTAGCTGGAGCGTTCGTCAGGCTGAAAGGGCATGACAAGGAACTCAAAAGCTCCATACCTCGTGATCACTGTCGTCTTTGCCTCATCGCCCTCCTTGATCCGGACCTGCCAATAGCCCAACCTTAACTCAATCTTCGTAAAGTATTTCGCCTGGCTTAGATGGTCAAAGCAGTCCGCCACGAGCGGTATAGGATACTTATTCTTCACAGTAATCTTGTTTAGGGCCCGATAGTTGCAACACATCCGTAGCGAGCCGTCGGCCTTCTTCTGAAATAGGACCGATGCTCCATAGGGCGACTTTGCAGGCTTGATAATGCCACTCTCTAACATATCCTTCAGTTGCGTCCTAAGCTCCACAAGCTCAAGTTATGTCATTCTATAAGGTGCCCTGGCAGGAGGCTTTATGCCAGACACCTACTCAATATCGTGATCCACGGTCCTCTTTGGTGGTAGATTCCGAGGTAGTTCATGAGACATCACATCTTCAAACTCCTTCAAGAGCTTCTTCACTACATGGAGGATGGGCCCCAATGCCTTCTCAATTTCATCAAAGCGAAGAGTGCACAAGTAGGATGGTTCATTATGCTTGCACCCCTTCTCAAACTGCATGGCACACAAATTTCTCCCACCGGTTTGCCCGGCCAAGACAGGAATGATGCAAGATTTGACGCCCAACATCATCAATGAATCTGCATAGGGTAACACCGCCGTCTGTGTATCTGGCAAAAACTCAAGCCTGAGGATGAGCTTGAAGGCGTCCATCACTACCATAGAAAGATTAATCTTGCCTTCAAAAGGACTAACCTTGATCAGCATAGACTTCGCCACACCGGCAATAGGCTGTGAGGCCGAAGCCTTCACTCGACCAACTCCTTTCTCTAGCCTGAGCCCCAGTCTCTCTACTTCAACTCTTGCAAGGTAGTTGTGAGAAGCACCCATGTTGATCATAGCACAAACCGGCTTGCCATGAATCTTCACATCCACGTACATCAACCCTTTCTTTTGAAAAGACTTGGATTGTGTCTCGTCTTCAGTCTGGCTCATGTCTAGAGCTGGGGCAGTCTTCCCTGCCCAGGGAGGCACCACCTTCTTGGCGGCCACTTAGGACAACATGTTGCACCACTTAGAGATCGTAACCAGGTTGTCCTCATCCTCCCCCAAATCATTCCCGTCACTCGTCGTCTCGGGTAGCTCCACTGACGTTGTGGGTGGCACCTTCTCAGTATAGGTCGCCACCGCATTCAGTAGTTGTTTCTTTGGGTAATCCCAATATTGATGCGAGCCATCACACAGAAAGCACCTACTACTTCTCTGTGACACCCCTTCCTTATTGTCTAAGGGCTTGCTCCTGCCCGAGCTCCCTTGCGAACTGGTGGGAGTGTAGGGTTTTCGTTCTCCCCCATTTCTGTTAGAGTTACTCTTAAAAGGTCTTGACCCTCCCAGCTTATTCTGCGCTGGGTTAGCGTCGTCTGTCTGTCCCTCCGAGACTTTGGGTTGAAATCTGATAAGCGTTCGGCCCCAGCCATCCCTGATCCCAAATCAACCACCCATTGACATTGCAACTCAAGTTACGCCCACTTTTTCAGGCCCTCCACAAAGGTAAAGAGCTTTTCCTTCTCTGACATATCCTTGATGTCCAACATCAGTGCCGAAAAGGCCTTCACATACTCCCGCACGGAGCCTGTGTGTTCTAGCTTCCGTAATTCCCGTCTAGCATTATTTTTAACATTCTCAGGGAAGAATTGCTCACGAATGGCTTCTCGCAGAAGGTTCCAAGTATCCAGGTGTAGATGGTTGGCCTGAATCTCGGCATACTTGGTACGCCATCATAGCTTGGCATCACCAATCAGATACATGGTCGCAGTAGACACCTTCCTCGCCTCATCAACCACATTTTCCGCAAGGAAGTACTGCTCCATGTCAAACAGGAAGTTCTCGACCTCCTTGGCATCTCGAGCACCACAGTAGGCCTTCGGTTCAAGTATCTGAAGTCTAGCACCATTATCGTAAGCAACAAGAGCGTTGCTCACCGCACGTTGGAGAATCCCAATCTGGATGGACATCTCCTCCATCTTACGCTGCATCTCAACAACACCACCCTGGCCATAAGCATCGCGGACCCGCATGTTGACATTCCCTCAGATCGCAACGCAGCTCCGAGATCTCATGCTCCAGCGAGGCAACATGATCTTCCAAATTCTCGACCACCCCAGTCAATCGGGAGATTTCGTCCTCTGGGTTTGTGATCAATCTTGGGGCACCTCAGCCCCTCTCGGACTTTCAGGGTCTTGGTCCGACATTCTTGCGGAACTGGCTCTCGTAACCCGCCTCGGTCCCATCTGGCAACCGAGGCTCTAATACCACCTCTAACGGGGCGCCTTTCGCAATGCGGGAAAACAGCACCGTGTGGCTAGTAGTCCACAACAAATAACTACTTCTGCCAACCGTCAGCAACACCAACCGAATTCCCACCGACGCCTCGCACAGTCCGCCGACAAGAACATCAATAGATTTTCAACAGCCTAAAATAGAATACAACAAAAACAGTAATGATCGCATGTCTTACAATAAATGCATTTTGTATTAATAGCAGAATATTGAATATTACAGTAAGCTAGCCACGGGGATCGCCATGAGGGGGATACAAGCAATGCACACCAAGCTTCGAGTGGGCATTCCCCCCTATAATAGGCTTGAAAAGAAATTTCATATTGATACATCTATATCCTATGAAAGTTGAAAATTGCACCTCATGAGGCACACAGCGCCACATGAACAAAAAATAAATATTACATTAGAGACTCGTGCCTAAGACTGTAAGGCCTGCGGAAGCCCAGCATCTGTCGACATAAGTTGTTGGTCAGCCAAATGAAACATGGCCGAAATTGGGTTAACAGGACCGAGAGTGCAGACGGCCCTTGACACCCAGTCAGGGAACATCTACCCATCCAAACACTCACTACATACACTCAACAAGGAAATCAGAACACCCCCGCCCCCCCCCCCCCCCCCCCCACTACGAGATACAACATCCACTCATTCGAGATACAGTCTACAAATTTATCAGTTGCACACTAACTTCGCACCACTATTTGTGATAAAAAAAAATTATTTACTTAAAGTTTAAACTTTACATATAAAACTATATTAATATCCAATCATTTGTTTATTTTTATAATTAGTGACTAGTAAATTTGAACTGTACCCTTTAATTAACATAGAAACAATTACATATTCCATTTTTAAAAATCAAAAGTTACTAGGATTATTCTCAGAATTTATAATTTTAATTTGCAAGCTTTGAGTTATTAGTTTTAAAAACTACAATGGAGATTAAAAAGAGGATGTAGAACAATATACTGAAAATGATACAATTTACACCCTCTTTGGCTTTAAAGACTACAAATTACCCCTAGGGTATTTGAGTCATAAAAATGAGCCATCAAACTTCAGGGTAAAATAGGGAGTTTAAATAAAAAAAAAATTATGACATCAACAAATTCCATTAAGTTGACTAATGGAAGCGACAATTTGTAAGACATGTATAATTATTAGAGAAGTTTATGTAATTTCAATAGAAAGAGGGAAAAATCTGTAAATACCCATAATAGTAGGGGAGGATAGTGTAATTAACCCTTCTACAAACTTAAGGAATCGCTACAAAAAAAATAGAAGATTAGTGACAAAAAAATTAAGTGACAATGTTAATATTATCACTAATTATATTATTTAGTGACAAAAATATTTATTTTGTCACAATAATAATTTTTATGATTTTAATAATTACTATTATTTTGTAAAAATTATTATTAGTGACAAAAAATATGCATAAAGTTGTCACTAAATACAATTAGTGACTCATGTATAGTGATAACCTAGTGACAATAAATAATTGTTATCACTATATTATGTCGTCACCAAGTTGTCACTATAGATGTGTCACCAATTGTATTTAGTGACAATTTTATACACAATTTTTGTCACTAATAATTATATAGTGACAAGATGAAAAATATTATCACTTAATACATATTTTTAATGACAACTTTTAAATTATCATTTGATATTTTGTCACTAATATCATATTTTTTTGTAGTGAATTAAAGCAAAACAAACCTAAACTAACCACTTTATCCTCAATTATAATGCTGTCAGATGGACCAATTTGAAACAAAATCTAAAGTTTAGGGATGTTAACTGTCAAGAAATGAACTTGAGGGACTAAAGTGATTCCACAAAAATTGAAAGGATAAACTATAATATTTAATTATATTAAAAGACAAAAATATTTGGTATTTTTAATTCATATAAACTACTTAGAAAAGATGAATAATATAGCTAATTAAAAGATAAATAGGCAAATAATATTTTAACACGCTTAACTTGATAGGAAATACCTTAAATATTTATTAAAAAAATGATTTTCTAGGGCATAGTAAAATTTAAAATGAATAGAATATAAGTACCATGTAAATACTAATCCAAAATTCAAAAAGTAAAAATATGATATAGAATGAATATAAAAAAAATCCCCAACTTTATTAAATTAAAAGTGTTGTTGCAACTTTTAAATCCAGCGACTTCCGACTAATTGATTTTATTTTAATAGTAACATTAGATAACTATTTTTGGATTGTACTTTTTTTACATAATATAATGGACGTAAAAAAATAACATGATGAATTTTGTTAAATTGATTTCTTATGAAGAATTAAAAAAATAAGGGCCTTGACCATCAATTTTATTTTAATTTGGAATTTATATATTATATTTTACTTTCGCATTGATTTGTTTCAATAAAAAATCATTAAACATAATAATCAGTAAATACAAAATGCAAAGTTTCAATTTTAAGCATTAAATTTGTTATTCAACGGTATCAATTTAATTTAGAAGTAAATTACAGATAACAGAACTTTGCTCATCAATTAAAACAATTATTATCAATGTTTTTAAAAATATGATTGTTGATACTAATTTTTCAATGATAGAAATATAAATAAAATTATGAACTTAATATTTTTGTAGTGAATAAGTGATATATTCAGCTCTAAATATATATTTCTACACGTGCAACGCACGTGATTCATTCGAGTATTAATAAAATGTGTATTGATACAAAGTTATTTTCAGTCAATGATCAATTTAATTTAATTATTAATAATTAATTCATTTTATAACAAAATAAAAGTCAAACATAATTTAAAATTAATATTATTTCAGTTCATAATATATATATATATATATTGTATTTGCATTGGATCAGCTGAATTAAATCTATAATCTCATTGATGCATTTTATGGAGGTTCAGAAAATAGATTAGTTTTAGTTTTGACTTTACAAAGAATGATGTTTGATTTAATTATAATTTTATATGACTTTAGGCTTTTCACCCTAAAATCAAAATACATTTAATTTTTACTATTATTTTCTGACATCCCCCAAAATTTCACCATTTCTATACTTTACCTCGTAATTAATATTTATAAGAAGTAACTGGTATATTTTTCAACTTATGATTAGTCATTTTAATCAAAGAAAATTCTTTTTGGTACCATACTAAAGGGGATATTACAAATTTGGTACTATATAAACGATCTCATTTGCACAACACATACAACCGTATCATTTGCACGACACATGTAATATGGTACTATTTTGGTTATTTGGAAAAATATGGAACCAACCATGTAATGACCCATATAGCATAATACCAAAAATGCAATGTCTCTATATCTTAATTCAATTTGTTTAGATAACATAGCCTATTCTTTTAATTACCTATTTCTCCAATTAAAATAAAATTAAGGGTGGATTACAATTATCTCTCCTAAAATTTGACATAATTTCGAATACCCACTACAAAAAAATAGACCTATATCAACGGATTTTTGCAACGATTTCATGAAAAATTCGTTACAAAATAGATTTGCAACGGACATTTGCAACGAAAAATTTTCCGTTGCTATAGGTACCACGCCTATATAGCAACGGATTTTTTGTTCATTGTAAAATATTGCCACGGTTTTTTGTCCGTTGCAAAATTCCATTGCAAAATTCGTTATTTAAAAAGTTGACTTTTTATATTTTGCAACGATTTTGCGATGGAATATTCGTGACAAAGTTTATGGCAATTCGTTGCAAAATCAAGTTTTATTTGCAACGGAATATCATTGCAATATTGCAACGAAATGTTTGCAACGTCATTCCGTTGCAACTTTTACAACAAAATATTTAACTACAATCCGTTGCAAAATTATTTTATTTGCAACGACATTTGCAACGGAAGTCGTTGCAATATTGCAATATTTTTTTGTAACGACATTCCGTTGCAAAATTTGCAACGACATAATTTACTAAAATTCTTTGCAAAATAATTTTCATTTACAATGACAATTGCAACGACAATCCATTGCAAATTTTACCACGATAATTCCAACGACAATCTATTGTAAAATTATTTTCGTTCACAAAGACAATTGCAACGACAATTGCACAATTTATATTCAATAATAAAAATATATTTAATTTAACTTTAACAATTTATAAATTCAAATATGACAATACATTTAAGCAAAAATACTTATAATAAAGACAATTCAACATTCCAATCCACAAAATAAAAGTATTCTATTTTAAAGAATACATATTTAAAAAGGGGGACATCCAACAAGCTCTAGTATTGGTCTTCCTATTCACGACCTCACCTCCCACATCTATTTTTGACCCTGTAATCATAACTCTTCTAGATTTGGGTTCTAATGCATTGGATTCAACGTGTAATATTCTGCAAAATATAATACAACAATATGATAACAACACAAAATTAATTAATATTCACATAAACTAAGAGTTAAATATTTAAATCTTACACTAAATTTTTGAAACCAAAACTCCTTATGTTTCTTCGGGAACCTCTTTTAAAAAGAAGGCCATGGCCCTAAATAATAGCATGTAATAATATCCTTAATGATATTTTGAACTTCCGAATCCCTACAAAGTGTCAAATAAATAATTATAAAAACAAATATAATACAATATTTTAAAATAATCCAACATTTTAAATTGTCTTACGTGATATCCGACGGAGTAATGATAGTTAACAAAATTACATTAGTTTAGTTGAGTTTTTAACTTGTGAGTTAACTAAGTTACATTAATTTAGTTGAAGATTTTAAGTTGAAAGTTAACAAAATTGCATTAGTTTAGTTGAGTTTTTAACTTGTGAGTAAACTAAGTTACACTAGTTTTGTTAAAGATTTTAAGTTGAAAGTTAACAATGTTACATTAGTTGAGTTGAGTTTTTAACTTGTGAATTAACTAAGTTAAATAAATTTAGTTAAAGATTTTAAGTTGAAAGTTAACAATGTTACATTAGTTGAGTTGAGTTTTTAACTTGTGAATTAACTAAGTTAAATAAATTTAGTTAAAGATTTTAAGTTGAAAGTTAACTAAAGATACATTAGTTTCGTTGAGTTTTTAACTTGTGTATTGACTAAGTTGAATTAGTTTAGTTAAAGATTTTAAGTTGAAAAGTTAACAAAGCTAAATTAATTTAGTTGAGTTTTTAACTTGTGAGTTAAATAAGTTAAATTAGCTAAATTAAATACCTTAACTTGAAAGTTAAATTAGTTTAGTTAAATTAGCTTAATTAGGTTTTTAACTTGTGATATAACTAAGTTAAATTAGTTTAGTTAAATATTTTAATTAAGTTGAAAGTTAACAAAATTACTTTGGTGAAGTTAGGTTTATAAATCGTAATCTACAATCATAACCAACAACACTCATACAACCTCATCAATACAATTATCATGCCCATTCACCTCAATATATCAACCAAATACTCAATATATTACATTGTCATACACAATTTTATGTTAAACACATACTTAATATACATTTTATACCAACAAAATCATGCTTGAATTAAAATAGCTTTAAAATCATGGTTGCATTAAAATACCAACAAAATAGGAAAAAGGTTCTTCTCCAACAAAATCTGTGTCCAATTTCCTCAAATAATCAAAGCTCTAGTATATAGAGTATACCTCCTTCAAGATGGCTTGGCGGCGGGGTCGCGGGCGGCGGCGGGTGGCGGCTTTGAAATTGAAAGTTAACAAAATGAGGAGAAAGAGAAGAGAAGAAAGGAGAATAAAAAGTTAACAAAAACTGAAAAAAAAAAAAAGTAGAAGAAAGAGAAGAGAGGAAAAGAAGGACCTCACGGCAGCGGCGGTCGCGGGCGGCAGGCGGGGAGCAGCGGCGGTCGCGGGCGGCGGCAGGCGGGGAGCAGTGGCGGTGGCTCTGAAAAAGTTAACCAAAACTGGAAAAAAAAAGTTGAAGAAAAAAAAGAGGAGAAAGAGAAGAGAAGAAAGGAGGAGATAAAATACCTCACGGCAGCAGGCGGGCGGCGGCAGCAACGACTGCTCTGATTCTGAAAAAGTTAACAAAAGCTGGAAAAAAAAAAGTAGAAGAAAGAGAAGAGAAGAAAGGAGGAAAAAATATCTTACGGCGGCGGGCGACGGCGGCAAGTGGCTCTGAAGAGAGAAGAGGGGGTGGGGGGATATTTGTGGCTGAAATGGTATGGGGAAGGGGAGAGGGGGAAAACCTAGGTTATGAAAATAGGGGAGGGAAAAGGGGGGGGGGGGGGGATTTAGAATTATGTGAAAATGGTGAGGAAAGTGTATAGTAAAAAAGTTAAAATATTTTTTAAATTAATAATTATTTTTAAAATTAAATGGAATAAATGATTTAAGATATATCTTTAATTAATAAATAAGATAAAATATTTTATAATTAATAAATATTTTTAAAATGATATGAGATAAATGATTTAAGATATACTCTTCAATTAGTAAATGAGATAAAATATCATGACAAAATCATCAAAATACATTAATAATTATTTTTAGAATTAAATGAGATAAATGATTTAATATATATACTATTCTTAAGTAAATGAGATAAAATTATTTTAAATTAATAATTATTCTTAAAATTAAATGGGATAAATGATTTAAGATATATTTTTAATTAATAAATGAGATAAAATATTTTATAATTAATAAATATTTTTAAAATGATATGAGATAAATGATTTAAGATATACTCTTCAATTAGTAAATGAGATAAAACATTATGTTCAATTAATAATCATCATCATCATCATCTTGTCTAAGTGCTCTTCATCATCAGTCGTTTCGTATTCTTCAAAACTGTCTTCTTCCTCTTCATCATCTTTCGTTTCATTATCCTCATCAACAAAAATTTGTATGCTGTCATCTAAAGGTTGAATTTCATTTTCAATAGTAACCACTGGAACGGATTCGACTTCATCCTCCTGAAATGCAGCATCAATCCACCTTGACTCAATAGTTCGTCTAGCTTTTGTTCTACATATAGCCATCCAATCAACTTTATCTCTTCTTAAACTAAGATATTGAGCGTAGTACACTTGGATAGCTTGTTGTGCTAGGATAAACGACTCATCTTTCTGGTACATGAGTGGCATGCCAACTCATATGCTCAGCTTTTGTATTGAAAGCATACGACCTCTGCAATCAGGGAGTTATTAGCAAATAGCGGTGTGTAGCATATGCAGTTCTTTTACGACGAGGATTTTGACCCCTGGCAGGTTTATACCTAGCTTCTCACAAAACCTGCAGAATTCCAAATGTTTGTCTTCTTTCCAAAATAACATACAACCAGCCTTACATGCGTCAATTTTCTCAACAGGTAAACCCAACTCTCTTATCAACCTTTTCATACTATAATAATCATTGGGTAACGTGTGTTCTCGTGGCAACATCTCCCCTATTACTTGTAAATACTGATCATGAAAACTCTGTGATAACTGATCATGAAAACTCTGTGATACATTGTGTTCAAATTTGATGTTTACTAACCTCGCTACCGCATATAACTGAGAGTGAGTTTCGCTCCCAGCATATAATGGTTGATCTGCAGCACGCACGACATCAAAAAACTTTTCAGACAGTGTTCCCAAATTGTCAGTTTCATCATAATTAGAACTCGGACCAGCCTCGTTTGCATATGATTGGTCGCTAGGATATGTTGAATCATTGAATACATCTCCCTGTGGACGAGATACAGGACCAGCTGCATCAAACACCATCCTCTGATCCCAATTCAATTGCTCATAGTTATTCCAATGTGTCGTTTGATCTACAGAGTTGTCAGCCGAAATTGGATGCTCACAATTCATCTGTATAGACTCACCATGAGATGTCCAATTGTAGTAATTTTTCCTAAAATCTTTCTTATAAAGGTCGCATGTCACCTCCTCCATGGATTTGTACTTACGATTTTTACATACACTACATGGACAACGAATTTTCTCCCCATCCATAAAATCATGTTGTGTTTTAATTTTTCCAATCTATAAACTCAGTGACCCCATCTATAAATTCTTTTGTAAGATGACGATTACTGGGTACATTCTTCTCATACATCCACTTTCTCAATTCTCTCAACATCTTGTTCTAAAAAAATCAACAAATATTATACATATTCATTAACATACATACATACATAAAAAACCTAAAAATTCCAAGAATAAAATGAATATATATAAAACTAGTAAAAAATTTTGTACTAGCATTAATGTAAGTCAGCTAAATGTCCAAATGTGTGACTCGTTGCACTAACGTGATCATTAACGGTCTAATGCAAAGATTGATTAAAAAATCGATTGTGTGGATGGAATGAGAGAAACGGAAGAAGTTGTTGGATGATTATAAAAATAAGTGTGAACTAGAATGAAAGTTTTTTTATGTTACGGAATTTGCAATGAATTTGCAATGGACTTTGCAACGGAATGATATTTCCATTGCAAAACATAAAAAAATTTAAAATAGTGGATTACAGCTGTCACAAACATATTGCAACGGACGGATCCGTTGCAAAAATTGTTGCAAATCCAACGGCTCAATAATTAATGCCTACAGTTGTATGTACGGGTTGCAATGACTTCATAGGTCATTGCAATACCGTTACAAAATTATCGGCAAGTGTTGCAATGGACAATTTTCCATCGCTAAATATGTTGCAAATAACAATATTCACTTTGCAACGACCCGTTGTCGTTGCAAAGTCCGTTGCACATTTTTTGCAATGGATTTAACTGGAATCTTTGCTGCAAAGTATGCAACGAAAGATTTTCGTTGTAAAAACCGGTGGAAGTTTGCAACGGAATTTATCGTTGCAACATTGTACCACGACTTTTGCAACGACTTGTGTTGAATGTGGGACATCTGAAAATTGAATATTGCAACGGGTAGTCCGTTGCAAAATATCATTGTTAATTTGCAACAGAAGTTGCAACGAAATTGTAAAAAAAACAGACTCTGTTGCAAAATCGTAGCAAAAGTCATTGCTATAGCCCGATTTTTTTGTAGTGACCCCCTCGTAGTTTCAAAAATTATAAATACCTGTAACTTTTAACTAAGGGCCTGAAACGGTCTATCATGCCCTAGATATTTTTTTAAAAGAATTGTAGAAAAATCAGCCGAGCGAAATTACATTATTGCTCCTCTGTGTAAAAAAACGTAAGAAACCTCTCCCTGCGCATTTTTGTCCAAAATAATTAGAAAATTTTAAAAAATAATTCAATTTGTATAAGGGCATTTTGGTCAGTTCACCCATAAAAATAGATGAAAATGAGTTATTTGTTTGACGGTTACAAACCTCAGGGGGTATTTATAATTTTTAAAATAATGAGAGAATATCCATAGTTATGTTAAATCTCAGGGGAGGTCATTGTATTTCACCCTAAAATTAATAAATAATTAAATATCATCAATACTCACTACCACTTGAAAGTTGTTTAAAATATCCTTAACAACTAGTCGAACATTGTTTTTGTAAAAAATAGATGATCATGGGGTTCAAATCATCTCAGAAATGTGCAATCTATTGATCTTGACTCAATTGATCACAAATATTATAAATTTATCCTCAAAAACTCACAATAATTGATCAAGAAAACACACTCTATCCATCCATATATAATTATAGGGAGTAATGGGTAAAGTACAAAGTGTATTCAAGCACATCATAGTTGGTGTTCACATCAAACGAATGAGTTATTTTTATTCTTTATCTTTCTAGGATTGCAAAAGAGTCATGTAACTTTTTTATATTTCGCAATTTTGATCATTTCGATGTCGAATTTTGCAAAAGTCGCCGGAAGATATCATGTGCACCTCACATAGTTCATTTAAATTGGGACTTTTGTTTGGATTGGTTCACTTTTACCAACATGGACGAAATATTAAAAAAAGAAAATGACGTGGCGCATGATTTATTCCGATAATTTTTGCAAAATCCGTCACTAGAAGGACCAAAATTGCGAAATGTTATAAAGTTACAGGACTCTTTTGCAATTCCTAGAAAGATAAAGGATAAAAATGCCAAAATCGCGAGGGGCACATGAGTTGTTCCGGAAAATTTTGCAAAATTCGGCACCGGAAGGACCAAAATTGCGAAATGTCAAAAAATTACATGACTGTTTTGTAACCCTAAAAAAATAAAGGATAAAAATGCCAAAATGTTATAATTACAGAACCAAAAATTTATTAAAGCCTAAACTTATTATTGTTAATGAAATGTATTAAGTAATAACATAATTATTTATGACAAGAATTTTGTATATTGGTGGCAATTATTTGTTGTCGAGGTATATTTGTCACTAATTACTTTTAATAACAACTTTACAATAATTATTTTATCAATAATTCTTGATAGTGATGTCAATTTCTAAAAAATAATTATCGCTACTAAATTATAAAATCCATTATCATAAAAAGTTAAAAAGATTTGTCACTTCTACGCGGCACAATATTTATCCACGACCTTGGACAACTTGCATTAAAATCGAGGGCTTGGGGTTTTTATGCTTTGAATAATTTGATCGATATAATATTTATTAACAAGAGTTTATTTCTTAAGATACTAATATTAAATAATTTTTCTATATAAATATTTAAGTTTTTAGATGAGGTGATCTTTGATTCAAATCTTGCTGCCACTCATTTATAAAATAAATGTTTCACGTGCAAGATTTGCATGTGAAAGTGGTGTGTTAATTAAGAAATTAGTGTAGATAAATAAATTTTGTGCCCAACCAAATGACGACAAGTAAAAAATATATATTATTTATCAATTATATTCCCTTTTTTATTTATATTTTGAAATTTATTAAATTAATTTCAAATATAAATAGTTAAATTAATTGATATTTTAATATATATTTCGTCATCAAATCAACGGCCGATACGTGTCAAATTGAGGTGTTTCGGCCAATCAAATCAAGATGAGATCATATCGAACTTGACCAATCATGTTTTCCCAAATATTTAATGTATTTATCTCTTCAAATTAAAATAAAAAAATAATACAAAATAAGTGCTCAAGTCCACCACAACTCTACCTCTTTCACAGCTATATAAAGAGGTCATTGGAACTCATTCAGGACACACACACATACAATTGAAGAAACAAGCAATAGAGCATTCAAGAAGTCCTGAAATCTTCTCAAGCGCAAATCAAGGAAGATCCACGGCGTTCTAGGCAAGATTCAAGGCGTTCGTCGCGGAAATCGTCCAAAGTCAACATTTAATTTGACAAGAAGTCTGAAGACCGGCGTATTAACGTTATCAAGACGGAAATCCACCTTGACGGAAGATCAAAGTCTCATCAAATCCACCAAGAAATATCCCAAATTCAAGTCAAATATCTTCAAGTTCATAGCATTTAATCCGGGAACAAGTCAACGACCTCCAAATTAACGTTATTCAAAGTCAAAGTCAACATCAAAGGAGATCAAGCGTCGAGTTTCACATCCGAAGTTGCCGAGATCAAAGATCACATTCTTGAAGAGAAAAAATCAGAGGTTTCAAGTAGAGATTTCGCACCCACAAATATTCAATCAATTTAAGAAATTTATTTGTAATATTTTCTTATTTTGATAATTCAAAGGAACACGAAAATTTGTTTACAATTAGTATTAATTGATATTTTTTTCTTCCAAACAATTTAAATTTTTAGATAATATGATTATTTAACAATTTTTTCACGAGCAAAGATTCCTTATATATAAGGTCGAACGGAATGGACATGGAGTGCCAAATATAAATTAATTAATCTTCCCAAACGTGGTTTGCATAAATTTATCCTTGTTTAGTATATTTCTACACTAGCTCTATCGATATGCTATGCGGTCAGAAAATTCTTGTCCGAACCTGGTCAGACTGAGTAGGTAAACCAAACCCTCTCATTTTGTTTTTTTGAGCAGCTTAATTAGCTAGGTATATATATAGATACCACGTGAAATTAATTGTATATTTTATACTCGATACCAATTATTACCCGTGGCTATGCACACAAACTACTATTATTAGGAACAATTATAAAATTGACACATTAATAATAAAAATCCACCAGAAATTGTAGACTTGGGTGAAGGCTAAATTACCTTTTTAGTCCCATAAAGAAGGGACTTTTCCTTTTTCGTCCCACGCTTTACGTGATTTCCAAATTGGTCCCAATTTTAATAAAAAAGTGGCCACGTTAGTCCCGACCCCTAATTTTTCGTCTATACTTAACGGTTGACCAGTCAACCGTTAATTTGGAGTCAAAATCACACACGTGAAACTCACGTGTGTGATTGTTACATTCCAACCCCGTTAATTTGGAGTCCCGACACTGGTTTTTTTGTGTTTTGTGTGCTTTGAGCATTATCTATTGAAGTATTGAGAAGAATACTGTTACATTTTGTGTATTGGCAATGGCTTAATACAATTTCAATTGCTTTTTTAAATGTTGTCTACATTTACTTTATCTCATGCACAGTGGCTTAATACAATTTTGCATTATATATTGATAATATCAGGTACAAAATCGGCATTTGCTTACCAACAATACCATATTCAAACAACTAAAGTTTGTTGTTTGATATACATACAGAAACCATGGAAATAGGATAATAACTTATTTTCCCAAATTCCATAACATGATAACCAAACAGAAAATAAAAGAGAGTACAAAATTTTGATTTTTCGACGAAGCTTCGCATTTTCTTCCTCCATCTTATTTAGGCGACGCAGCAATCCGGGAATAATAATGCGTGCCCTTGTACACAAAGGATTATCTTCCCAAGCAAAAAAGCCACAACCACCATTTCTCTTTGCATACGAGTGGAAACGTTTTCTGGAATTTGCATTTGTCCATGACGTACGTAGCTTAGTAACCTCTCCACAAAAGCAATTTATGGTGCTCCTTTCAGACATTATTTCTTTGTGAAGAAGAAGAAGAATTTTTCAGCAAGAGAATTAAAATTTTAAGGAAGAGAGTGAAAATTGTGTTTTTTAACCTGCAACAGCTGCTAATTATAGGAGGAGAAATATTTTGGCGCCAAAATTTGCCTCCAAAACTGATGTACTGTGCCAACAGTAACAACTTAACGGTTGACTGGTCAACCGTTAAGTATAGATGGAAAATTAGGGGTCGGGACTAACGTGGCCACTTTTTTATTAAAATTGGGACCAATTTGAAAATCACGTAAAGCGTGGGACGAAAAAGGAAAAGTCCCTTCTTTATGGGACTAAAAAGGTAATTTAGCCCTTGGGTGAAATGGGGCTCACGTGAGGAACACATGCATAATTCCAACTAATTTGCAAATATTTTGCAGATTTTGTAATTAAAATTGCCAATTTCTTTAAATTGTAAGGCTTAATTGCCAAATTAAATTCCAGTATGACAGAAACTACCAACCTTGTATAATTACGGGACTAAACTTACAATATCTCCAAAATTTTAACAGCTCCTATTAAACAATATTGTTAACAAAAGATCAAGTTAATTCATAGATCCCAGGTCTCATTTTAGAAGTACTAGTTGCTGCTGTACGCGGTCCTCACGAGCATATAAAAAATATTGTGTGAGATTAAAAAAAAAACAGGAAATTTGTGAAGGAATGAAAAAAATAAAAGTTCATAAGAAGAAAGAAACATGAAGTGAGGTGAGAGAAATGTGGAGTAGTGGGTGAGAGAAAAAAACAATAAAATTACTTTTCTAACCAATATTTTTTTTTTAAGAAAAGAAAAGGATTGAAGGGTAAATTTGAACATTCAAAAGTTGGTACGCCAAAAGGTTTTCTTTTATAATAGTATAGATAACGAGCTTAATGCAATTTACCCCCCTGTGATATTGCAAATGAGCAAATTACCCCCCTATGAAAAAAAATAGCAATTTACCCCTTGTGTTTTCCAAAATGAAGCAATTTACCTCCCTAGGCAAGGGAGGTAAATTGCTTCATTTTGGAAAACACAGATGGGTAAATTGCTTCATTTTAGAAAATACAAGAAGGTAAATTTATTTTTTCATAGGAGGATAATTTGCATATTTACAATATCACAAGAGGGTTGCTTGCATTTTTCCCTATAGATAACCCCTAAGCTTCAAAGGATCATACATATTTATTCCTTAAAAATCACAACAACACGTACGGAATTACACTTACCATGCACACATTAATTCATCAATCCATTACACGGAGTAATGAGTGATGTACAAAGTGTATTCAAGCACACCGTAATTGGTGTTCACATCGAACGAATGAGTATTACTGATAGCAATTCCACGGGCCATTCTGAAAACCGCAGTGCCACCAACTATAGGCAACTCCCTGTCCTTCTCGAAAATAGGGTTTCTTCGCCCTTGTACTTGCCCTCCGTGAACACGATGTTCAGGCCCATCTGGATAGCCGTATTGTGCAAGTCAGCGAACCCGATCGTCCCCTGAGCCCGTCCCACGACTTCAGAATTGGGCTCAGGCCCGGCCGTCAGTAAATCGTCGATCATGTTGATTTGACCGAAAGTCGTGGCGGAAGTGGACGTGATCTTGGATTCGGCCACCTTAAAGACGGTGGGGCTGTCACCGCCGAGGACATCCTGGAAATAGAAATGAAGCTTTGTCCTGACTTCTTTTGCACACCCGAGGTTTTGGAACCACTCCTCAACGTTGTCATTGGCAGCCATCTCTCTTTCTTTCTCTAATGTGTGTGTGTTGCACAATGGGATGAATGGCTATGTTATTATATATATATATATATATATATAGATGAACGGCTGTGGACATAGGGAAACAGAATAGTCCATAATTGAGATACATTTTAAGGACATTAAGAAAACGGGATAAATGCAATTTACCCCGATATATAATAAATGAGCAAAACCCCCTATAAAAAAATAATTAACAAATTACCCCCTGTGATTTTAAAATGAAGCAAATTATCCCCCTGTGTTTTCTCTTGATAGATCGGTAATTTGCTTCATTTCTCAAAACACAGAGAGGTAATTTGCTAATTATTTTTTCATAGGGGGATTTTTGTTCATTTTTTATATCACAAGGGGAGAAAGTATAATATAGTATATTTCTAATAATAGAGTCTTGTTTCTTAATTTGATTTCTTTAAGTACGTTCATCGATTTAAAAATATTGATGTTGAATTAATTTTTACATTTGAACATACTAAATGATGTAGTAACGAATCGAATCTTATATAAAAAAAAAAAAAAAAAAGGAAAGAAAACTTGGAGCAAGTATAAAACACTAACAATATGTCTAATTAATCTTGTTAGTTATATTTTAATTATTTTATATATATCAAATCGAATAAGAGCACATATCTACTTTTCATGGGTAAATATTCCTCATATATATAATTAGGTCAAACTGATTAGAGATGGAGTACTGGTAATTTATAAATATAAATTATCTTCTACAAGGATAGCCCTTTATATTAATTAAACGTGGTTTGAATAATTTAATCCAACTTGATTATATGTCAACCTGCCTCTATTATTAGTTTAAATTAAATAATAAGCTATATATAAACCTAATCATTATTATATATATACTCGTTGTGAGCAATTAGCATAATACATCTTTTTTTTCTTCGGACATTTTTTTGGGTGCAATAATTATTTATATATAATTGAATTATTCGTCATTTAATAAATATATTTATAACAATAATTTTAAAATTATTATTTAATATTTTTGTACTTGTGCGAGTACTGTTCTAAGTCTCCATTCGAAATATTGAAATATATATTTAATTTATCAAAAAGGAGACACGAACATTACACGATATATGTACTGATTATTATTATTACATTATCACAAGACTAGGTAGCACGAGTGTTTGTTTGTCAACTAATGTAGTATTATTTTTTATTTGTTAACTCACATCCATTAATAATTAATAGTTAAGATTAGTTAAAGAGGTTCAAAATGATAAGGCAAGGTTATTTCTGGTCCACAGTGACTAAAGATGCTATGAAATTTACCAAGAGGTGCGAAAATTGTTAGAAATATGCTAACATTCACACCAGCCTAGGGCAATGATGGAGCCAATCGAGGCCGTGTGCCTTTTGGATCAGTGGGGCACAGATATCCTGAGACCGTTCCTCCACGCAGGGCCAAAGGAAATTAATTATCTTGCTATGGAATATTTTTCGAAATGGATTGAGGCTGAGCAGTGGCAAAAATTATTGAAGCGAAAACAACGAAAATTTTATGAAAAATAACGAAGTTCTAATAGAAAAATATCATTTGTAGGTTTGACATCTCAAAGATCTTAATATTGGATAATGAGACTCAATTTCAAAAGAAAAAAAAAATGCGACGTGACCTGCTCAAAAAGACGTAAACCCTTAAAGTGTTTGGGTATTTTCTTGTTTTTGAAGGGCATTTTGATTTTTTTGGACTTGTTCAATGTATTTCCTTATATCATTACCTATAGACATAATTTATCTTACTGATAGTTAAAAATATTTCATTCTTGTTTTTGTTTGAGGTATATTTTTATTAATAAATTTTCATGTTTAATTTTAAAATTTTTATTTAAGTATTAACTTATTCATTTTCCTAGTACAAAGACATGATCAGAAAAGACTCAATTGATAAAATTATAAAAATTAATTTTTTTTTTCGCAATTTACTCCATTAGTATCAAATGCCTCAAAGTATTGAATATTTATTTCCATTTTTATCATTCCGAACAATTTAAAGGAAAAGTATAATTCTTTAACCTCTGCCCTAACTCTCTACCCTTTCACTTTTTTTTTTTTTTTTTTTTTCGAATCGAACCAAAGAAGCCCAAAATATTTGAAATAGCACGACATGAGAAAAGGCATGGAGAGATTGAATTATTATATGTGTACTATATTGACGCTAACACTGACCCACATATGCATAACTCAACGTCCAAACAGAGTCCTTTAGACGTGGGAAAAAAATGTGGGCGGCATATTATATCGACACCTTGTGAGATCAACTCTACAAAAAGCACCTATTGTCCTATTCCAAATTATAAGTAACCCCTATTTCATGGGGAAAGTTAACACGGACACCCCATTAGATACATCACACTAACAATTAGGGCTGCAAACGAGCTGGTCTCAGCCAAAATTCGAGCTCGAGCTTGAGCTCGACAAGCCTATGTCTTACAGGCTCGAACTCATGCTCGTAGATCTGAAGGACAAGCGGATCCGCCCGGGAGCGCGAGCAGAAGCGAGAAAAGCGAGAAATTGCGTAAATTTAAATAAAATTCAAAATACGCGAATCCCAAGGGGTGTACTCTTGGGTGCTCAACCGGGCGTTCGATGTAGGATGTGTAAATATTAAAACATATATTTAAACACATAGGGCATAGATATATAAATGGAATCAATCAAAGCGTAATAAACCGTTACCTTTGATTGTTTAGCGTATGCTCCCGGCTACTAGCGTTGTTCCTTCTCCGGAATGCTCACGAAATCCAAACGTATGGATTCTCCAAAGGTGATCCACACCACACCGGAAGAAACACACGTTCTTCTTGCTAGAAAAGAACGGGTTTAGGAAGGAATCGGTTTAAGAGAAGAACACTATGAATTAGTGTTCTCTTAAACTTACTTTGTTCTTCTTCTTGATTCAAAATCAAGTGAAGAACACAAGTGTGAGAGAGGGAGGGAGCACGAAAATTGAGAGAGATGAAAGGATTTTTGTCTTCTCTTTTTCCTAGAAAAAGATGAATAATGAATCACTTATGCTAGGTGTTGTATATTCTAATATATATACATAATTAATGTGATTATTGGAATGTGTCTAGGTTCATCCAAGGATGTCTAGATTCATTCCAATCAATCATCATCAATTCTTCAATCAAGCCTACCAAAATTTATGGTATGATCAAATCATACCAAAAGGGAAGAGCTTGATTGGAGTTGATTTGTCTCTTTCCAAAAGAGACAAGTTAACATACCACCTAGCATGTAACATGGCTGATTTTGCTTCCTCCAAGGGAGCATGTCGGCTATGTTTAATTAAGGGAAGAAGTCCAACTTCTTCCTATTCCAAATTAGGAATTATTTCTCCTCTCGGGTATAATTTAACGGACCGGGTTTTATCGTAATCCAATTACGACGAACCCAATATTAAATCCAATTTAATGTCCACTTAAATTATTTCCGTTGATCTTTTAATCCAATTAAAAGATCCAACGTCTCAACATCTCAACTTTTCATATTTAATCGAAAATCCAATTTACCGATTAAATGAAAGCCCGATACAATATCGGCCCGTCCATCCAATGGACTTTCCCTTAAGTAATCCAATTACTTATTTTATCCTTCGAGATTGACTCCAAGTCGATCTCTCAACCTCCTCGGTGATTTGTGTGTGACCCTTTAGGTTCACCCTCAGCTAGACTTGGGCCCGTGTCCCACAAGGGCCCGTTACCATGGGTGGCCGTCTAGCAACGGTCCATGGCACTAGAGACTAGGTGAATTGGCGTGAACATTTAGGCGCCGATTCCGTACGGGTACGATCCTTCCGTCTACCGTCTCCCGGCCTTAGTCTAGGGTATGGAATTGGGCGTCGGTTCCCATCCTTGACTAGGCATCTATGCTTAATACTCGAGACTACGTATGCTTCATTGCATCGACACAAGAAAACCATTCCCTGTTCGACCAACCACTGTGGCCACAGCTTCAAACAGCATGTACGTGTCTCCGAGTGCATAGGAGATACCTCTGTCATATACTGACAGGGGACGGATCCTCTTCTTGGAATCCACCGTCCTCGCTACACATTCCGACTGCACCGGACAAGGCTTATAATGATCATCTTATAGAATGATCACCTCTCGCCAGATCCAAGATACAGCCGTCCTGTGCACGTGACTGCCATGATTCCTCAAGTCTGAGGATTACTCCCGTACTATCGGAACCGGGGAATCCAATCATACCGACCAAGCCTCCAAGGCTTCCATATGATGATCCCCGCGAGTCAGTCCAGTCGGCTCGACCCCAGTCGACCAACCCATCAAGATCGTGTAGGCGTTCCACGCCTGTCGTCGATGAAACACGGCACTCATCCAATGAACACGACTCTTGACGCAAGTCTCAATAGGACTCTCGATGCCCTGTCTCGAGGTCCTCGACTTGGAACGTTTCAGACCTAACTCTTAATCAGTTGGTTTCATGACCACCATCCAATGCGTGGCCCAACTGCACGAGTTGTTATCCATGGTCTGTGGGCTTTGTTGCGATATAAGTTAAACACCGTTTTAACAAATGTAAAGTGAGCACAACAAAGTAGGTACCAATAGTGACGAACACTCACTTTATTCATCACATAATAATATTACATTTACATCAAGTTGTCAGATAGGTTACAAATCGCCAAACCTATTGGCTTTCTGGTCACCTATTCTAACAATCTCCCACTTGACCTAAAGCCAATCACCCATTGGCCTCAAACCTCTTATTCAGATGGTGAGTATGGGCAACTTGCGATATGGGCTTAGCAAGTGGATCTGCTATGTTTTCTGCGGAGCTGACTCGGCCCAACCGAACGTCAGTCCTGCTATCCATCTCTCTAAGTAGATGGTAGCGTCTAAGAATATGCTTGGATCGTGATGAGATCTCGATTCCTTTGCTAGCGCTATCGCCCCGTTGTTATCAAGAAAAATCATTACAGGCTTAGCAATGCTAGGTACTACATCCAACCCTTGGATGTAGCTCATCAACCAAACCACTCCTTAGCAGCTTCCAAAGCCGCTATGTATTCAAAATTCTATGGTGGAGTCCGCCGTGGTTGCCTACTTGGAACCCTTCCAAGTGACCACGCCACCATTTAGTCTCAATACAAAACCATACTGAGACTTGGCATCATCGTCATCCGACTGGAAGCTAGGGTCGTTATAGCCTTTCAGTATCAACTCTCCACCGCCATAGATCAAGAACATGTCCTTAGTCCTTTTCAGGTACTTTTGGATAGTCTTGACTGCACTCCAGTGATATCGGCTAGTTACGCTCAAAGCGAAAGCCACATCAGGTCTAGTGCACTGAACAACATACTGTATGCTGCCTACGGCTGAAGCATAGGGGATGTCCAACATCCTTTTAAGCTCCTCATCAGTCTTAGGAGACTGCTTCTTGGATATCTTAATTCCATGCCTCATAGGAAGGAATCCTCGTTTTGAGTTCTCCATCTTGAATTTCTTCAAGATTTTCTCAATGTACGAGGACTGGGCCATTCCTAACATCCTTCTAGATCTATCCCTGTAGATCTTGATGCCAAGGATGTAGGATGCCTCGCCCATATCCTTAATGGAGAATTGCATTAACAGCCAAGCTTTAGTGGTACCCAACATCTTAGCATCATTCCCAATGAGCAAGATGTCATCCACGTAAAGCACCAAAAACGCAACTGAGCTCCCACTGATCTTCTTGTATACACAAGGATCGGACTCATTCTTGATGAAATCATATCCCCGTATGACTTCATCAAAACGTATGTTCCAGCTTCGGGAAGCTTGTTTGAGGCCATAGATGGACCTTTGGAGACGGCAGACCTTCTGCTCTTCTCCAACAGTTGTGAAACCTTCCGGTTGATCCATATAGATCTCTTCCTCTACGAAACCGTTGAGGAAAGCCGTTTTCACGTCCATCTGCTATATTTCATAGTCATACCATGCTGCTATGGCAAGCAGTATCCGAATGGACTTGGCCATTGCTACAGGCGAGTAGGTTTCCTCAAAATCGACCCCGGGTCGCTGAGTGTAACCTTTCGCCACAAGCCTGGCCTTGAAGGTTGTAACCTCCCCGTCAGCTCCAAGCTTACGTTTGTAGACCCATTTACACCCTACGGGTTTAACCCCTTTGGGTGGATCTACTAGGGTCCAAACCTTGTTTGTACCCATCGAGTCCATCTCGGATTTCATGGCCTCAAGCCACTTGTCCGAATCGATGTCCGACATCGCTTCTCCGTATGTCTTTGGATCATTATCCAACTGACCGGTCAGGCCCAGAAATCCATACCTATCAGGTGCATGGGATACTCTGGCCGACCTACGGAGGACTGGAACAATATCAGTGGGAACCACTGGCTCAGATGTCACTGCCGCCTCATGGGGTACCTCACTTGATTCCTCAAGGAGTACCTCATCGCGTCGACTATCCGATGGAAAACCTTTTTCCAAGAACACTGCGTTTCACGAGACAAAAACCTTTTGCTCGGAGGGATCATAGAAATAATACCCCGCAGTTTCTTTCGGATAGCCGATAAAACCTGCATAAACTAGACCTCGAGTCCAGTTTATCTCCCACTAATCTCTTGACATATGCGGGGCAACCCCACACTTTCAAGTATTTGTAGGAGGCAGGCTTGCCATGTCATATCTCATATGGCGTCTGGGATACCCTTTTAGATGGCGCCAAGTTCAAAACTTTGGCCTCCGTCTCAAGAGCGTATCCCCAGAAGGAAAGGGGTAGTTCGGTAAAACTCATCATGGATCGGACCATGTCCAACAAGGTCCGATTCCTCCTTTCAGACACACCGTTAAGCTGCGGTGTTCCAGGAGGGGTCCACTGAGAGAGAATCCCATTCTCTTTTAGATAATCAGTAAACTCACCACTCAAATACTCTCCACCTCGGTCTGACCGAAGGGCTTTGATCTTTCGACCGGTTTGGTTCTCTACTTCAAGTCTGTATTCCTTAAACCTTCCAAAGGCTTCAGACTTGTACCTCATCAGGTAAACATAACCATACCGTGAATGATCATCGGTAAAAGGTTATGAAGTACGAGTACCCACCTCTAGCCTGAGTATTTAGTGGACCATAGACATCTGTATGGATCAAATCCAACAGACCACTGGCTAGCGTACTTTGTCCAACAAAGGGTTTCTTGGTCATCTTTCCCTTTAGACAGGATTCGCAGGTCGGTAGGTTGTCCAAATCGTCTATTTCTAGACTCTTTGAGTCCACCAACCTTCTTATCCTATCTTTAGAGATATGACCTAACCTCGCATGCCATATCTGTGCGTTATTATGATCATCACGTTTTCGTTTGTGTTCTGCAGCCATAATCCAATTAGACTGTTGAAGTATGTACAGACCGTTGACCAATGTACCAAGCAAATGAGAAATACCATCTTTGATAATGAAAAAACCGTTTTTATTGATGGTAAATTCATATCCCTCCTTATCAAGGACCGGGATGGAAACAATGTTTTTAATCATGCTAGGTACATAGAAACAGTCGTTCAGTACAATCCTAACATGACTACTAATGGCTAACTCTAGTGATCCTACGGCCTCCGCAGCAACGGCCTTGCCATCGCCTAGCCTCAGGATCATCTCATCCTTGGTTAGCCTTCTGCTTCTTTGCAGTGCCTGCAAATCATTGCAGATGTGAGCACCACACCCGGTATCCAATACCCATGAAGCAGAATTAGTAATCATATTAACTTCAACCACAAACACACCTGGGTTGGAGAGGAGTTGTGGGCACTCCCTCTTCCAATGCCCTTTCCCTTGGCAATGCATGCAGACATCATTTGCCTTGGACCGCTGAGAACCACGGGCCTTCCCTTTCCCTTTGCTCAGTCCAACCGGAGCAACAGGGACGCCCGGAGCGTGAGCAGGGGCCACAACCGTCTTCCCTTTGCCCTTCTTCCTCTTCCAGCGTCCGGCCCTCTTGCCATTCACCTTGGAGGTCGAAGCCTCTCCTATCAATACCGCCGGCGCCGACTTGTGGGTCGTTGCCTCGTATTGGACCAGCATGTTGATCAACTCATGAATAGACTTCTCAAGTCCGTTCATGTTGTAGTCTACAACAAACGGGTCATAGGATGGAGGAAGCGACTGGAGGATCACATCAATGTACGTGTCATTGTTAAGCCCAGCTTTAAGGTCCTCGAGTTTCTCCACTAGGGAGAGCATCTTGACCCCATGACTCTGTACAGACGCTCCTTCAGCGAGCTTGGTGCCAAAGAATGCTTTTGTGGCGGCATATCTAATATGCCTATCCGGAACCGCATAAACCTCGTTCATGCGGAGCATTATGGCGGAGACGTTGTCCAGCCTCTCATACTGCTTCTGGATGTCATTAGACATCGAAGCCAGTATGATACTGCGTACTTTCCGGTTGTCCTCATGCCATTTCTCGAACGTCAAACGTTCTTCAGGCGTGGACCCCTTCGGTAAGTTGCTCGGTGGCGGCTCGTCCAAGACGTAGCCTTGGTTCTCGAAACCGAGGACAATCCTCAGGTTTCTCAGCCAGTCCGAGTAGTTCGTTCCGTTGAATTTGTTAGTCTCAAGAATCATGGTTAACGGGTTCTTAGACATATCTACATTAATGAAAATGTAAAGCAGAAATTAGCAGATTATGGTAATATTATTGTTCAAGTTGAAGACTTGGTCTTTTAGTCTTTAACCCTCCCACTATTTATACGAAAGTCCGCCACTCTCAAGCGGAGTTTCGGGAAACCATTTCCTAGTGGGCTTGGGATCCACAAGCGTAATCTCCATGCCCCGCTTTTACGATTCACATGAAGAAGACCTCGTGGGAGATATCCAATATCATTCTCATCCAATGAGATTCCCAAGATATTTTGCCTCACCTATTCACATGGTCCCGAGGACTCCAAGCGAACCATGTTACTCAGTGTTGGGCCCGACCCATCAACCAAATCATGCCTCAAACTGTCGCCCCCCACGACTCGTGAGACAGGGAAACAGCGAGCGCAGTCTTTTTGTTCACAACAATAGTGCAGCTTTCCCCTAGTCCAAGTGTGCCACGACTCGTGAGACCACACTTGGGTAGTGGTAGCTTCCTCACCACATTGCTGTGGATGGAAGGCTCGGACAGACCAAAATACCATTTTGATCCAAGTCCGTTCTGGGCCTAATATTTAATTTGGTCCAACCAAATGAGAGTTTGTGTATGACCGAGACCTCATCACATTATTGTGTTTTTAGCATGCATAAATATCCAATATTTAAAGCGATAAATAAATGCGCCGCATGCAGAAAACATAGCATACCCCTGTTAGGATGATCACAAGCCCAACCTATGCGACCCACTGAGGCCGCAGTGAGTCTATGGTCTGTCTAGGGTGGTCCTAAATTATTACAATAGTAATATACCCATTGTCATTCCAATGGGCCTTGTAGTGCTCTTGTTTCACGCCTTGATGCTCCTCCTTGGGGTCTCCGACTCCAATTGCTTGTTAAAATTGAAACCTCACCAATCCTATCTACTCTCATTACAACTGAAAGTAATACATTGGTAATAAGGAAAACAAGCCTTAACATCATGAGGCTGTAAATACGGGAGATGATAGTCCCAAAAACAAGAGGCACGCAGGCCCCACCCAACAGAAAATAAATAAACATTCATTCATCCATACACAAGGTCTAGGGCTTTGTGATCATCCCATGTTGATTCCATCAACTCACATAACATAATTATTCCAAATAATCATGCATAAATAACCAATGGATATTCCAAATATCCAAGTGATGTCCAACATCACAAAAGCATAAATATATAAATAATATGCAAAATTCAAATTTTAAATTTAATGGACATTTTACACAATGCATCCAATGCATGTATTAATCCCAAATTAATTAAGAAAATTTAATCCAAAGAATAATCCAATTATTCCAAAATCAAAAATGCAAAATTAACATATTTTCAGAATATTGTGCAGAAAATACAGAAAATCGAATTTTCCGGAAAAAGTCGAAAAACGGCACAAAAAGGCCCAGCCGTTGTGCTGGCTGGCCGCCCGCGCGCACAGGGCAGCGCGCGCGCGCGCAGGCAGCAAGCCTGCGCGCGGCCACTGCCGGCCCGACCAAATTTTTTTTTTTTTTTTTGTTTTTCAAAACTGTTTCAGCACAATAAAATTAATATTATTCTGAAAATAAGCATGCAATTTTAGATCCAATCTAACAAAATTAAGCATGCCAAAAGTCCATTAAATCCAAACAATTGAATCATCATATTATTCATATATTTATGTAATCTAACATGCCAATAAAGCCATTTAAAAGCAAGTAGATCATGCCAAACACATAGATCTATGCCCCTTACATCGAACCGGGCTCTGATACCACTTGAAGGACAAGTGGATCCGCCCGGGAGCGCGAGCGGAAGCGAGAAAAGCGAGAAATTGCGTAAATTTAAATAAAATTCAAAATACGCGAATCCCAAGGGGTGTACTCTTGGGTGCTCAACTGGGCGTTCGATGTAGGATGTGTAAATATTAAAACATATATTTAAACACATAGGGCATAGATATATAAATGGAATCAATCAAAGCGTAATAAACCGTTACCTTTGATTGTTTAGCGTATGCTCCCGGCTACTAGCGTTGTTCCTTCTCCGGAATGCTCACGAAATCCAAACGTATGGATTCTCCAAAGGTGATCCACACCACACCGGAAGAAACACCCGTTCTTCCTGCTAGAAAAGAACGGGTTTAGGAAGGAATCGGTTTAAGAGAAGAACACTATGAATTAGTGTTCTCTTAAACTTACTTTGTTCTTCTTCTTGATTCAAAATCAAGTGAAGAACACAAGTGTAAGAGAGGGAGGGAGCACGAAAATTGAGAGAGATGAGAGGATTTTTGTCTTCTCTTTTTCCTAGAAAAAGATGAATAATGAATCACTTATGCTAGGTGTTGTATATTCTAATATATATACATAATTAATGTGATTATTGGAATGTGTCTAGGTTCATCCAAGGATGTCTATATTCATTCCAATCAATCACCATCAATTCTTCAATCAAGCCTACCAAAATTTATGGTATGATCAAATCATACCAAAAGGGAAGAGCTTGATTGGAGTTGATTTGTCTCTTTCCAAAAAAGACAAGTCAACATACCACCTAGCATGTAACATGGCTGATTTTGCTTCCTCCAAGGGAGCATGTCGGCTATGTTTAATTAAGGGAAGAAGTCCAACTTCTTCCTATTCCAAATTAGGAATTATTTCTCCTCTCGGGTATAATTTAACGGACCGGGTTTTATCGTAATCCAATTACGACGAACCCAATATTAAATCCAATTTAATGTCCACTTAAATTATTTTCGTTGATCTTTTAATCCAATTAAAAGATCCAACGTCTCAACATCTCAACTTTCCATATTTAATCGAAAATCCAATTTACCGATTAAATGAAAGCCCGATACAATATCGGCCCGTCCATCCAATGGACTTTCCCTTAAGTAATCCAATTACTTATTTTATCCTTCGAGATTGACTCCAAGTCGATCTCTCAACCTCCTCGGTGATTTGTGTGTGACCCTTTAGGTTCACCCTCAGCTAGACTTGGGCCCGTGTCCCACAAGGGCCCGTTACCATGGGTGGCCGTCTAGCAACGGTCCATGGCACTAGAGACTAGGTGAATTGGCGTGAACATTTAGGCGCCGATTCCGTACGGGTACGATCCTTCCGTCTACCGTCTCCCAGCCTTAGTCTAGAGTATGGAATTGGGCGTCGATTCCCATCCTTGACTAGGCATCTATGCTTAATACTCGAGACTACGTATGCTTCATTGCATCGACACAGGAAACCATTCCCTGTTCGACCAACCACTGTGGCCACAGCTTCAAACAGCATGTACGTGTCTCCGAGTGCATAGGAGATACCTCTGTCATATACTGACAGGGGACGGATCCTCTTCTTGGAATCCACCGTCCTCGCTACACATTCCGACTGCACCGGACAAGGCTTATAATGATCATCTTATAGAATGATCACCTCTCGCCAGATCCAAGATACAGCCGTCCTGTGCACGTGACTGCCATGATTCCTCAAGTCTGAGGATTACTCCCGTACTATCAGAACCGGGGAATCCAATCATACCGACCAAGCCTCCAAGGCTTCCATATGATGATCCCCCGCGAGTCAGTCCAGTCGGCTCGACCCCAGTCGACCAACCCATCAAGATCGTGTAGGCGTTCCACGCCTGTCGCCGATGAAACACGGCACTCATCCAATGAACACGCTGACGCAAGTCTCAATAGGACTCTCGATGCCCTGTCTCGAGGTCCTCGACTTGGAACGTTTCAGACCCAACTCTTAATCAGTTGGTTTCATGACCACCATCCAATGCGTGGCCCAACTGCACGAGTTGTTATCCATGGTCTGTGGGCTTTGTTGCGATATAAGTTAAACACCGTTTTAACAAATGTAAAGTGAGCACAACAAAGTAGGTACCAATAGTGACGAACACTCACTTTATTCATCACATAATAATATTACATTTACATCAAGTTGTCAGATAGGTTACAAATCGCCAAACCTATTGGCTTTCTGGTCACCTATTCTAACAAGATCACGATCGAGCTCGAGTCGAATTTGGTTATTTTTTTTAAAAACAACGAAAAAATATATGGACTATTCTATAAAATTCATATGAATCTATACTCTATATATCTATATCTATACTCTATATAAATGTGTGAATACTCAAGTTATTTGTTCCCCATTGTGAAAAGACAAAATATGCTCTCATTTAAATATTATTAATTATTATATTACAAAATCTGAAATTTTTAACAATTTAGAATTCTAAATATGCTAAGCCTCCTCCATATAAATTTAGGATAAAAAACCTAAATCTTGAATCATGAATGAATCCAATTACACAAAATTTTAATAATCTGCTTCTAATCGTGAATATGCCCAATTACACAAACCTATCACGCATTAAATTTTAATAACATTCGCAGAAAATTATATTATAAAATTAGTTATAGAAAAAATAAAATTCTATAAGAAAAATATTTAAGAGTCTTAATTGCTCTAAACTACTTAGGAGATTTAATTAGCACTCTCGTTGACCAAGAGAAGAGAAAAGAAAGACCGAAGGGCGTAAAGCCAAGTCTCGGCTTATTATTATTATTATTATTATTATTATTATTATATATTTTATAATTAACATAATTTGCTCCTAAATATATAATAAGCTCCAATTTTATTTATAATTAAATTAAAATTTTCTTAATTATAATAAAAAATTAATTATAAATAAAATTGGACCTTCACCATTTGGGCCATTGGTATCTCTCAAGGATCCGAGCTCTTTCGGTGGTGCATCCCTTGGCGGGGGTGGGGGCAGTTCCCCTTCTGGTAGGGAAAGTCTGCTATATACTTCTTCTTCGAGATGGTTGCCTCCCTGTTAGTTTGTTACCCTCTGCTTGCCATTCCTTCTCAGGATCCTTGTTCTTTTGGGTGGTGCGTCCCTTGGAGGTGGTGGGGGCAGTTTCTCTTTCGGTAGAGAAGGCCTGCTCTCCCTTCTTCTTCGAGGTAGCCGCCTCCCTATTGGTTTGTCACCCTCTGTTCGCTATTCATAGGGGGCAGACCTAATCCGAGACTCCTGTGAGGATAGTGGGGGGGTCTTGGTGGCGCAGCATGCTTCGCGATCTATTAGGCAACTACTCTCGACGCGGTTGTTGAAGCGTCTTCAATCATCTACCGAAGGGCCTCAGGTGTAAGCTGGAACATGGGAAGAGGAGGAGCTTGCTCCTGCTATGTAGTTGTGTAGTTGTTCGATTTCTTCTTGGGGTGGATGCTCGGAGATCCCCTCGAGCTTGTCGAAGCCCTCATTACCGTTCATTGCTCTTGACCTAGTATTCATCCTAGAATGTCGAATCGCTGTTTCCCACAGACGACGCCAAGTTGATGTCGTTAAAAATGGAGATCGACTAAATTTGTATTAAGTGGGTGATTCAACACGTTATCACTAGATCATTACAAGCAAGAATCCTCTCCCATCATGAGACAATAAAGAGGGGTATTTATACTAGTGGGAATATGTGCTATTTAGGGTATGTAAGGGTAAAGTACTACTTTGCCCCTCACCTAGTCTAATTACATAGCTACAATTTGTTTATTAGGGAGATTTTAGTAATTTGTCACATAGCGCCAATTTGATAAGTTTGACTTCGATTTTTCTATTGTGGGACCTCCCGCTTGCCTTATTTAGAGTTATTTATTTTCTCCATCAATATGTACCAATAGTGACAACTTTCGTAGTAAAACTGATTTTAGATGGGGTAATGACTATAACAAATCATTCTTGGGTAAAATTAAACTTGAGAATCACAGTATTCATAATACATATACCGTAACAAATGCACGTCGAAAAAAAGGATTTATCAAAATTTCTAAAATTTGTGAAATGCAAAGAAGCTCTTTATTGGATTGATAATTGAGGTTAATTGAAGATGTTTTTCAAGAAAAAAATATGTTAGCTTAAGGGTGTCGTTACTATTCTTAGCTTGAACGAATATGGAATATGCTTCTTGGATGGATTGAATAGGTCTAAGTTTCTCTTGAATGAAGAACGACAAGGCATAAAATTATCAAAAAGACATAGGAAAATTTCCGATTATAACCTTTGAATGCATAAGTTAGTTAAGTTGTAAGAAAGAAACATTTTAAAATTTTGAGAAAGGTTAAGTTAGCAAATACCTAAGGCATGGACAGGCTAAGATTCATCTATCTGAAAATGATTAGTTGGTCACGATAAATCTATACATATTTAGAGTTTTGATCAGATCGAGGCCGAATTAGAATGATCCAAATAAAAATGCATGAATCCCAATATGCTCACAAATAGAATTAAAGCTGGTGTATAAGTCTTGATACGACTTTTAAGGATATGACCCCAATGTCAAATATTAATTACATTTATACCCCTCCAAAAATGCGCAAGTACACTTTTTCCTAAAAAAAATTGAAATTACACTTACTCCTCTCTTCCTTTAGGGCTTGTGCGAAAAAACGTCGATGTCAGCATAAAAAATTATATAAATTTTTAATTTTGCTTTCATTTAACATTTGCATGTATATTTATGTACTTATAAGGAAAAATTAATATATATATATATATATATGGAGTGAATTTAAAACAATTATATTTTTCTCTTTATAAGTACAAAATTATTACATGAAAACTTTAAATGAAGGGTAAAATTAAAAATTATATAATTTTTTTTTGACGTTAATATTTTTCGTCAAAATTCTAACAAAAGGTGGTTAGCTGTAAACAATGAATTTCGACGGGTTGTGAGTGTAATTTTGAATTTTTTTTTATGGGGAAAAGTATAATTTTATATTTTTAGAGGGCGTCTAAATGTTTTCTTTTTTCTTTCTGAAATGGAAATTAACCCTAATATTTGTGTCATATTCCTCAAATATTATCTTAATTGATAAAAAATATAACAAACTAAAATATCTTCAAATATATTTCGCATAATATAATCACACTTTAATGAATTAGCTTTAATAATTTTATTTTGTTTGGATTTTCATTTTTAATTTTTAATGAAAATATATATTTTTAATTTTATATAATTTTTTATTTGAAATAAAAATATATTTTAGTTATATTTATATTGAAATGCACTGCCAAATTAATATATTTTCGATAAAAAATACATATCAATACATATATTTTCACTCGGAAATGAATACACAAACAAGCAAGCCCCTTTCGTTTTACTAGACATCGTGGCACGCAGTACCTGTGCGCATATTTTTTAATAATATTTTTATTTTATTAAAGCTCATAATTTGTTCTTGTATATTAAAACTTTTTATTGTCTTACAATCTCATATATAAAAACTATCCGATAACTTTTTATAATGCGTTAATTATCAATAAATATTTTACTCTATTTCAATCAACAATAACTTAAACAAAATGAGAGTAAATTTAATTTTTTTTTAGTACATTAATTGCATGGAATTAATTTTTTTAAAAAAACTTGATTGAGTAGTTAATTAAATATGAGTGAGAAAGCTGAAGGGAATTTTTGGTATTATAATAATTTGGTGTAGTGGTATCAAAACTACCACTTATTAAAGCTCATAATTTGTTTTTGTATATTAAAACTTTTTATTGTTTTACAAACTCATATATAAAAAATATCCGATAACTTTTTATAATGCATTAATTATCAATAAATATTTACTCAAATTAAATTAAAAATTAAATTTTTTTTTAATATCTGTTATTTCTATTTTAATCAACAATAATTTAAACAAAATGAGAATACATTTAATTTTTTTTGAGTATATTAATTACATGGAATTAAATTTTTAAAAAAAATTTAATTAAGTAATTAATTCAATATGAGTGAAAAAATTAAAAGATATTTTTAGTATTATAATAATTTGATATAATGGTATCAAAACTAACCATTCGAATCTATAAACCCTGTTCCATTTTATATATATTTACTGCTTAGAGGCCACCGTTAGTAAGAACAAAGGACTCTAGTCTGCTGCTTCTTGTTCACGTACACACCAACTCTTTCCCGAGCATGGAGAAGCTGAAATCTGCAATCCCCGAAACCCTAAAGCGCAAAATCGCTGAAAGCACGGTCAATGACCTCCACTCCACTTGTTCTTCCCTCCTCCAGTTCTTCCAAAACTTGCCCCTCTTTCACCAGGTACACTTCTGATATAGTAAATGGGTGTTTCTTTTCTTTTCTCTCTTTTTTTTTTTTCTTTTTTATAATTTGTAGTTGTTTTTCCCCCCTGATTTTGGTTGATTGTTTGCAGATGGTTAGGGATTTGACGGACCCAGAAATGGCGCTGTGTGGAAAGAGTAAGGAAGCTGCGATGGAAGCCAAGGCCAAGGGCAATGAATGCTTTGCCAAAGGGGATTATTCAAATGCTTTGCGGTTCTATTCTCAGGTTGAAAATGAAAGAAGGAGGGACATTTAGTTTCCATTGAGTTCGTATTTTAGTTTAGTTTCGTGTCTCGTTCTGTTTTGGATTGTGTTTTAATAACAGTAGTTGTACTTGATGCAACTACTTATATTGAGCTTCAGTTATACTATTATCTGTACAGAATGAAATCAGTCACTGGATGTGGCTTCAAGTCTATGTGTGCATACTTATTCCCAAGTTTCTTTCCTTAAATTGTAAAACAGGCACTGCGCATGGCTCCACCGGATGTTGAAGATAAAGAGAAAAATCTGCTCGCAACGCTTTACCTTAACCGCGCATCCTCGTTGCATGTGAGTTTTAGCTCGAGATTGTTCTCAGGGCCGGTGTTGCTGAGTAGTAATAATGCAAAAGTTATGTCATGAATGGAAAATGTTTGTTCAGCTTCAGCCTGTGGACTATCTGGGTTTATATAGAAGGCTTTTCGAAGTAGCTCGTTAGCTTGTTGGCCTTTGGGATACTTTATTGAGGTATTGAATTGTTTGATGCACACTTTGACTAACTTTTTCTCTGTTCATTTTCCTTTTTATGTGATTTATCTCCAGAAATTGGGATTCTTTCTGGAAAGTCTGCGAGATTGCAGTCGGGCTCTCATACTATCCCCTGCCTATGCAAAGGTGAAGTATTAGTTCCATCATCTATCTTCTCCTATTTCACTTATTGGATCACAAAAGGAATTGTAATATTATTCAATTATCATATGCGTAGTTGTGCAGGAAACTTTTACTACCTTCGAAAAAGCCTTATCTGGTGTTTGTCGAACCAGGATGTTCTCGTTATTTTGACTGAAAAATTGTGATTTTAGCATGTAATGTTCAAACTTGCTCAGTTGTACTAAATCAACTTACGTGAGTTTCTTGCCCTTGTATAACATCAAGAAGTGATAGTAAGAGATATGCCAATTTGAGAAAGAAGAGAATTCCATGTCTTATTCTACTTTCAAGCTTCTACCATTTCATATCTTAACTAAAATTCCAAATTTACATCTTACTGTAGGCATGGTTTAGAAGAGCCAAGGCAAATTCATCATTGTGCAACTACCAAGATGCTATTAATGATTTGACTGTTTCCCTAAAGGTAGAGACATCTCTGAGTGGAAAAAGGCAGATAGAAAGTGAGCTAAATATGTTACTTGACCAATCCAGGCCGAGAAGTAGTGCTATAGAGAAACCAAATGATGACAGCTCAGGTTTTTCTCGGCATCATCATCATTTTAATATATCGTCTTATATATATATATATGTGAATTCGATCTGTTTTTCTAATATTTATTTATGATCTCCAATTGAGACACCTTTGTGCTGCTGACACATGTCAATTGTACTGCTGATATGACATTTTTTCTGTACTTCTCTTATTCTGCGATTAATAAATCTATCATCCATGTATCTCTTTAATGTTTTCTTTTAATGAAGGCTCTTGTTAATCAAACTTTTTAATGGATTCCATGTAAGGGGGCATCTAGTGGTTGATAGCTTTGGTCCTGAGTATGTCTATAAATAAAAAATATTATTTTCTAGTTAAAGATTTACCTTAAATATCAATCTCAGTTGTTTGGACCAGTCATTGGTTCAAATCATCAACACTGATCTCTCATTACATACAATTGACATGGTTAAGGTTAGTCAGATTAGCAGGACTGCTCATTTACTGCTGTGGGATTCAGTCATGGATTTGGAGTAGTTTGTTTTCTCATAAGGTTCATTAACATCATACCTTTTCCATCAATCAATCTTGACCATTGTTGATTATGTCTTAGTTGACTGTGCATTGATCATAACAAGTTATATTTGAGTTGACTATTAAACCTATGCATTTTTATTGTGTGCATCTTGTTCTTTGATATTTTGCTTTCCGGTAACAAGTGTTTTTTCCTTCCATGATTTCTTATATTGTAGGTCTTATGTGACAGATGAGCAACTTCAAGTGGAACTCCAATGTGTCTCAACACCAGCTAAAGGGAGGGGAATGACTTCTTTTACTGACATTCCTCTGGCTTCTCTAATTCATAAGGAAGATCCTTATGCTGCGGTATGAAGTAAACGTTTTTATTTTCTTAGCTTTAAACAATATTTTACTACTTTGATCATGTCCACTTATTCCTTGATAAAGCATTGTTGCTGCTATCCTTCTCCTCATCTAATTGATTTCCTGTTCTAAATTCTGTAAAGAATAATATTGGTGATATCATGTGCTTCCACTTCATAGTACTGGTGAATCTTAGAATATCTTGCCATGATTGTTATTGACTGTCTTAAACCAAAATCATCATTGCAATTGGTAAGTTGAATGGCAGCATAGGCAAAAACCTGCTTAGTTTTGAAGATGCAGAAGTTTTTAATTTGGTGAATGGTGCAGATTATATTGAAGCATTGTCGGGAAACTCACTGTGCTTTCTGCTTCAATGAACTACCAGCAGATACAGTGCCCTGTATGTCATGTTCAATTCCATTATACTGCTCTCTAGAATGTCAACTGCAAGCTGGAGGACAAGATTTTTCAAAATATAAGGGCGAACATGAATTTCCAGAAGACTTGTCCGATGTTCTTGAACAATATATTAGAAATGTGACTTCACCTGGCATTTCGAGTTCAAACATTGAACATGCTGAACATAGGCATGAGTGTCTAGGTATGCACTGGCCTGCAGTTTTGCCATCTGATGTGGTTCTGGCTGGCCGTATCCTTGTGAAGCATATACAGCAACAGAGTCATGGTGTTGTTCAGCCTAAATATCATGGAATTCTGGTATTTTTGTAAATATTTTCCTTTTGCTTCTATGTTGGCTTTTTCGTTAGTGAATTTATTTCACTCCAAGCTGACAGCATTGGTTATCTCTAGGATCTTTGTCAGAATTATGGACAACTTTCATCTGATAGCAAATTGGAGTTTCATGTGTATTCTATGATTCTGCTGTGCTGTCTTCAGCAATTTCTCGCCTCTAGACTTCCTTTAAACTCGGAGATAACTCCAGAGGTAGATTACACTGCTTGATATCTATGAAAAGCCGCAGTTGTAGTAACTTTTATAGGATCCGAACTCTCTTTTTCCTCTGTCATTTCAAATTGTTATTATACAGTATTCATCTAGTTATTGTTCTCCCTACATCAGCAATCTTATTTCTTATATATTATTTTTTAATTTTTTGGTAATGCAGATTATCGTGCTTCTCTCTCAAATTCGGGTCAACTCCATGGCAGTTGTCCGTATGAAATATTCTGATGGAAAGCAGCCTCTAGATAATGATGCAACAAGTTCGGTGGAACAGGTATTAGTTACTGTGGAAATATTTAAATATTCAGGTTGAACCATCCTTATAATATCAATATTGCCAGCAATTTGACATTATTATTAAACATAGTGAGTTTTCTCGTAAACATAGTGCAACCCTATTATACTGTTGCTGGTTGGTGTGATGGTTTTCAGCTTAAATGTTGAGTCGCTACTTGTGTATTCTGCTAACAATGCAAGTCGCCCTTGTGGAGAATATAAAAGATTAAGTTGATAGAAGCATTTTTATCCGCTGGTCTTTGTACACATACAAGTGCGGAGCACTTTATAATGCATTTGAGTACATGTGTCGCATTTTTAGTTATCGGAGTAAAGATGCAAATAAAATCACTTTTGTGCATCTTGATGCAGCTTCTGATTGTTAGATATGTTGTGAGATATCAATTCCAGACTGGTTCATTTTGGCTCGTGACTTTAAGTCAGGTGGTTATAACATATGTTAATCTTTCTATGGATAATCATAGAAGTTGCGTCTAGGATGCAAATCAGACATGATTTGATTCGTTATTATATATTGCACTATCCAATAAAAGAAGCGTCTCCTGCAGCTCAATAAAATGGTCATTTTATTATTAGACTAGACAGAGATTGCTTTTGCCTTCGGTGGAGTTATTTCATGTTGGAGAAACTTTGATGCTTACATTATTCAAGGTTTGGTGATAACTTTTACATAACTAAATCAAATTTCTCTACTATCAATTTGCTCTAAAAAAGTAATGGTAAAATTTTTTGATGTCCTGAACCCGTGTGAGATATTTTTATAGGTTCAAGTGGCTCAAGCTGTGTATTCTGGTGGCAGTTTCTTTAACCATTCTTGCCAGCCTAATGCTCACGCGTATTTCCTTTCACGTACCCTCTTCATACGAGCAACAGAAAATGTTGCAGCAGGATCCGAACTGGAGCTCTCGTATGGTCCTCAGGTAGTCAGATCTTTGGTATTGTTACAAATAAAGGTTAATGATTTTTATATGATACAACTGGACTTATAATGATTGTTCTATCATGGACGAATTGTTTTACCAGTCTCTGCATAAGTTTTGGAAGTTCTCATTCTGAGTTATGAGAAAATGCTATTTGTGAGCAATACAAAGGGAAGCAACAGAATAATTGGACGCACAATCATGCTACTCATTCTATACACAATAAGTGGCAGAAGAAAGTTATTCTTCTAAGCAATATATTACTGTTGACAGGTGGGACAGTGGGATTGCAGTGAGCGACACAAGTTTTTGGAAGATCGATACTCATTTATTTGTCATTGTAGCGGTTGTGCTCAATTGAATCTATCAGATCTTGTGCATTCTGGTTATCGCTGTAATAGACCAAATTGTTTTGGAGTAGTCCTGGACAGTTGTGTTGCAAAATTTGAGAAAGAAAAACTCAAACACGTCAAAGGACCAAATTCTTTACAGGTATTATACTGTAACTGCATTTCTTCTAAATTGAATAAATTTCCACAATTGAACATGTCGTCCGCAAAGGTTTAAGAACATCTAGCAGAGTCATCTTACATTTGGATGAAACAATACCACTATCTAGTGTATGCACAAGCAAACCAGCTTTGAAGTTCATGCATCTCATGTTTTTTGGTATACTCTCATATGAGCACTTAGTTCCTATAAATTTAGTAGAAATCTGAAAGAATTGTTATTACCGCCATACCATTTTCTTTTACTTTGCAAGTTGATGATATAAACTAGAAATGATATGACAGAATCACCTTGTCTTCGCATGACAAGGGTAACTATGTCATGTCCAAGATGTCAACAATTGTGACCAAATTTATATCTCTCATCTTACTTCTGTTCTTTGTCTGCATCAAGGATATGCTTAATGATGATAACATCGGCAGAGTGGCTAGTCGCCTGTTTGAGCAAACTGATTATAGTTGCTGCTTTGAACCAGGCTATTGTTTGAGTTGTGGCTCTCTTTGTGATCTTGAAGCTTCACAAAAAACAATCACCAAAGCTGAGATTTGCATTAAAAGGTAATGCGGCTTTGATTTACTACTGAAATTTCTTTTGACTGATAAACTCAAAAGCTTTTGCTATATTTATGCCACCACCAATTTTTTCTAGATATTAAGATCTTGTTATTGCACTACTACTGTGATGTCTATTACATCCATAGGCACATGACCAAGTTTTTTCTTGATTTTGTATTACATCATATGTTGTCTTTTGTTCATAGGAGCATTTGAAACTATGCATTTTCATTGATCCATTTCACTGATCAGATTGCAGGATGCACTAGCTTCTTGTGAAACCCCAACTACTTTCATTATGGATGATGCTTTGAAATCTATTGACATTTTAAGAACACTATTGCATCCTTTCAACAAGAGAATTGCAGAGGTAGTTTATGGCTTCCTATTGGTCTTACCTTCTCTTTTGCGATATTGATACGATCTGCAGCATGCATAGCCTTAATTTTTCTTATGTTGATATAAAACACACACACACACACAGCTGATGCATTTGCATTACTTTTAGAGGAGGATGACAGTGAACAAGCCTTCAATGATACAATTGATGTTGTCAGGTGGAAGATAATATTGCGCAAGCATTTTGTTCTATCGGAGAAATTCAAGCTGCGATGGACCATTGCCAGGCTTCAATTAAGGTAAGCTTTCAGTTAAACATGATTTTCAAGCTAACACAAGCCTTGGATTGGATTACACGTATCAATTCTTTAGCAATTCTTTAGCGGGATCTATGTTACAAGTGGACTTAAAACCTCTAAACAGAATTAAGTACAGCTGGAGATATCTCTCATTTGTAGTGCCTCTGCCTTTCCAGCTAAAAATATCATATTCTGCACCTTATAGATGAGGATTTTTGGGAAAAGCAACTGACTATTTGATATCTTTTCTCTGCGTCATGTTACTTTGTGCTTCTATAATAAGCTAACTAGGAAAATAAGAGGTTACAAGCAAGTAAAGAATTTTTTTAGGTTTTCGTCTGATAAGTGGTCTCCCCGAACATACTCAAGATATGTTTGGATTGCTAAAATTGGTTAGATGCTTTATTCTGAGAGATAATTACAACATGTTGTCCTGAGGTTTGATCTAATTACATGTAAACCACCCTTATTACGAAATCCCAATTCGACTATGACAAATTTTTGTCAACAGATCCTGCAAAAGCTCTATGGTGAAGACCACATTGTCATTGGAAATGAGCTGATTAAACTAGCCTCTATTCAACTATCCATGGGTCGGAAAAGTACTGCAGACAACATGAATCGAATGGTTGCAATATTTTCACGATATTATGGATCTCATTCGGACATCATGTTTCCATATTTGCAATTCCTTAAGAGAGAAGCAGGGGAACTTGTTTGAGTAAGAAAGTCACTCCCATGTTTTTCACTTTATCCATGGACCGCATGGCTTTTTGCGAGCTTTCTTTGACTTATTCTGGTTTTGTGAAATCTCTACATTAGGACAGAAGGGGAATTCAGCAACTTGATTAGAAACAGTTTTCCAACTTAGATCAGTTAAAGTTAGATTCTAATCTATACTGTTACTGTTGTTATATGTTGAATCCATTGATGGGATTCAGTGTTTTCTTTAAGGTCTGATGTTAAATTTGTGAAGATGATGTAATGTAGCAAATGGAAGCGACGTTTAAAAGTTTAGGTTATTGTCAGAATTTCTTAGATATTCATAAGAATTTTATTATGATTTCTTTGGTTTAAAGGAAAATGCAGAGCAAAAGTTTGTAATAAATATAAGTGACAGAAATATGTGAGAATGTATGATTTAGTTTGATCCTCATAAGATGGAAAATCTACGTATATTAGGTGAAACAGGTTTTCCAGAAACATATTAAAGAAATTGATTTCCAGAATATATGATGCACGGATTAGGACAGGATACGATATAGATAGAAAATGGCAATTTTTTCAAATTTTAGGACATGAAATAGGCCTAGGTATAGTTAATGATATTGGGTAATTGGCATATTGCACCTCCTTTTATACTTTATTGGCATTTTGCATCCTCGAACTGTATTTTTGTCAATTTGCACCTTTAAAATACAAAATCCTTGGCGAATTGCGCCTCCAATTATACTTCATTGGGATTTTGCACACTTAAATTGTATTTTTGTTAATTTGCACCCTTAAAATACAAAATCTTTGGCGAATTGCACCCCAAACCAATTCCCGTGGGATATCTATAAAAAATCCAAAGATTTTGTATTTCAATGGTGCAAATTGTCAAAAATACAGTTTAAGGGTGCAAGGTGCCAAACTGCCAATGGAGCATAATTGAGGGGTCCCAATATGCCAAGTACCCTAATGATATTGGTACTATCACCAAGAATTGGACCTGTTTGTTTGTGTTTTCAATTTTAATTTCAGTGGAAAAAATGTATTTTCAATTTTGTATGAGTTTTCGTGTGAAGTGAAAATATGTTTGAATTAGTTAATAAAATTGTATTTTATATTAAAATGTTATGTCAAAAATTAATATATTTTCAATGAGAATACGTATAAAATTTTCACTTTAATTATTATTTTAAAAAATTAAAAATGAAAGCACAAACAAATAGGCTTCTATAGCAAATGTAAAGAGATGCTAAGTAAATTTCAATGCTGTCTACTATTCATTTGATTTTATTATTTATACTTTCTAAAATACTAGGAAGTATCACGTGTAATATACGTGTAAAAATATATTTTTAAAGGTGAATATATAATTTATTAGTTATAAAGGATATTAAACTCATAATTTTATTTATTTTTGTATCATTGAATCATTAGCATATAAGTATATTTTTAAAAATATTGATAATAATTGTTTTAATTGATTGGGCAACCATTGAGTTTGTTATATGTAACTTGCTTCTAAATTTAATTGATAATATTAAATAAAAATTTTATTCGTTAGAGTTGAATGTTTGCATTTTGTATTTAGTAATTATTATGTTTAATGATTTTGTGTCCGGATAAATTAATGCAAAAGCAAAATATAATATATAAAAGATTCAATATGAAAGTTCTTATTTTTGAATTATTTTATAAGAAATTTTAGTTTAATAAAAGTGATCATGTTTTATTAGTAGTGCTTTTTTTAATGTCTATTTACTATTTTTTAAAATTTGTTTGTGTTTGTTATATTATTTTTGTGAAATTATTATTTATTTTACTATTATATCCTGAACTCTTTTTCTTAAATTTATTGGTGTATTGATTTTAAATTAATCATTTATTAACCATTTTTTGTTAATCTAATTACACGTATTCATAGTATCAATATTAATTTGTATTGCAATGTCCTATATTATTCTAATTATATTGTAATATCAAGTTGTAAAGTTTGCCAAAATATTGTTACATTTTTCATTAACTTCTATATTTGAAATATTATTGCATAAAATGCTATTATTGACATTATAATTTGAAATAAATTACCAATTAAAAGCCCAAAATAAATGGCTAATAATTGGACTCCAAAATGGAAGTCCATAATAAATTTGGGTTTATCATAAGGATATTAAATTCATAGAGCCATACTAAATTTTGGGTCTTATGTATTTTTATGGGTCAATAAAAAATAAATATAAAGTTACTATTTTGGGTTGGCTAAATGGGTTCAGATACATGTTCGAAATGCGGTTTATTAGAAGAGTAGTTCATGTCAAAGCCTACGGTTTTGAAGCCCAACAGACGTGAGCCCAAGCTACTGTAGCCCTACTCATGCCTATAAATAAGGCCCTCCACCACTTAAGTCAGGGGATTACATAGAAAATTGGAGACAACACAAGCACAACAAATCCAAAGGGACCCAAGTCCAAAAGTTCTCTGCCACGACGAAGATCCACGACTACGAAGATTCTACGTCTTCCTTGGTATCAAATCCTTCAAGCCCTTGATACCAAATTTCAAGGTGCCACGTAGTTTGCTCCACAAATTCAGAGAAGTTACACATCAACGTCCAAGAACAAGAGTCCGCCTTTGGATCGATATTCAGAGAGAAGAATCAGGGATTACATTCACTACATAGATTGTATCCACTTTTCTTTTTAAATTAATAAAATTCATTTGGTCCATATTTTTCTTGTCTTGTAATCATTTTTTGCAAACAACGAAATTTTGTGTGTACAAATTTTTGGCACGTCTAGTGGGACAATCTCTGCCCCTCATCTCTTCCTCCTACATTAAAGTACAAGTCATCACGTCAAAGCGTTCAATTGCACCCAAGAAGGATCAAGTCACTGTCAGCGCTGCTACCGCCGGTCAATCCTCTACCAGGGGCAAGATTGTTGACACAACCCCTTCAGACGGTTCAAACTCAGCAAGTTCTACCGAGATCAACTCCAAGTCTACGCATTTCGCTATCGTCCCCTCCAAGATGGCCGACACGACTGCAATGGAGGAACAATTAGCACAAATGACTGAAGTCATCGCTAATTTCCAGAAGATCGTCGAGGAAAAAGACCTCCAAATCGCCCAATTAATGAGCAACCAAGAACATATGAACGTTGAAGAAACCAATGACAGTCACAAGCATGACTCCATCTCAAACTATGTGGAAAGCGAGAAGCAAGTGGATAAAGCACCACCGATGCATGACTTTGTGCAAAGTCTACACATTCTTAAATATCTATTGCTACATGGTCTGTTCAACAATTGCAAGAGATGATCGTCAACCATCAAATCCCAATATCGCAGAATGACCCAAAGTTCACCCACGTATTCAAAACCATACACAAAGTGCATCGATGCCTTGAAGATACCGATGGGATACCAACCACTGAAACTGCGACAATTCGATGGAAGAGGCAACCCAAAACAACACATCACCCACTTCATTGAGACATGCAACGAGACAAGCACTGACGGTGACCTCTTGGTGAAGCAATTCGTCCGGTCACTTAAAGAAAACACCTTTGAATAGTATGTCGATCTACAACGCGAGTCAATTGACAGTTGGGACAAGATAGAGAGGCAATTCCTAAACCGCTTCTACAGCACCAGCCGAACGGTGAGCATGTATGAACGCACCAACACAAGGCAGTGGAAGAACGAGGCAGTTATCGATTACATCAACTGTTGGCGCCCTCTAAGTCTGAACTGCAAAGATATACTTTCGGAGGATTCGACGATAGAAATGTGCATCCAAAGTATGCATTGGGATCTCGTGTACATCTTTTAGGGGGTCAAGCCAAAAAGCTTTGAGGAGTTGGCTACCCGCGCCCATAACATGGAGATAAACATCGTAATCACAAACTCAAATTCCCAATTGACTACTAAAAGAAGAAGTCAAAAGAGGATGAAGACTTCGGTACACCTGACGTCAAAGAGTCCATGGCCATCAAAGCAACTTCTGTCAAATTTCCGCCAAGCGTGAGAAGGAGTGAAGGGCCTCAAAACCAACAAATGCCACATTACAAGGGTTGGCTTACTTTGGATGACAAAGACACAGTTGGCACGAACATCACTAGCGTCACTCCAACAAATGACATGCAAGTTCCATAAAAAGAGCAGAAAACACTACCATCTCTCCTGGCAACAACACCAAAACTTCGATTGGATAGTCTTGAGCCCATACAAATGGAGGCTTCTAACGCCGGCATGAAGCCCTTCATCAAGGCAGATTTGTACTTTGCTGATGTCAAGCTCCACCTCGACCCTGACGAGATGCAAGAAGCAATGCCTTCAAAGATTCCAACCGGTCAATCCATCAAGGAAATATGCTCCAATCGCACCGCGTCAGAAATTAGTGATGAAGAGTTCCACAAATTGACCATCACTGAAGTGCCAACAAGTAGAAGTCATAAGTCGAAGAGGCCCCCGTACTCGCCAGTATTACCCTATTTGGTTCGGTCCGACGATAAAGACAAAGAAAGCTCGTCACAAGACCATGCTCCTCCACTATCCGAAGGAATCAAACAACGAAGTAAGGTGAAATTCAACGTCCCTCAAGGTGCCAAGGTTGAATTAATCGAGCCTGTCACCGGTCCACAAGCATTGGTCTCCAGTGAACCACTTCTTCTGAAAAATCAACCTGAAGAAATGCCGAGGGCATTCAGCTCAAAATCTTACCACCTCTTGGCGAAAGCGAGGTATGACTTTTTCGCTCCATCTTGACTCAACAAATTAATTCTCGAGTTGACCGTTGAAAAGATTTATGGACTAACTGAAGCACAACACCAGTTGAGAAGACAAGGGTTCCGTGTCAACCAACTGCGCACTAGCTTAGGCTTCACTCCGGACGAATCTGTGAGGATGCACATAAAACCAAAAGACACTTGTGTAGCCACTCAGTACATCGCAGTGGGGAAAGACGATAACGATGAAATTCGAAGGCCAAACAAGCTGAAAGAAAATGATGAACATCAAGCACCTCATGTATCTCGGCCCCGGGGAAGTAAGACGTCCATTCCTACTCATCCCTTCAAACAAGCCAATCAAGGTGAAGCGACGCCTCGCCAGACGATTGCATGATCCAGAAATCACTTCAAATAAGGAGGACGAAGAAAGCATGAAGCTACGTCCATCCAACCACGTCAGTGTTGATGAAAACTCTGGCTCAGACATCTCCCAAAATGAGATCCAAGACGCTCCTATGAAAACTTGAAGATGGACAACATGAAACCTCCATCATCACAAATCAAAGATACGGTCTCGACCTCGCAAATGATAAAATTCATGAAACAGATGCTCGATGACGCACGAGCCTAAACTACATATTGCTCCATAACGCATGAGCCTAAACTGCATGTTATTCCTGGCTTGCATGAGTATAAATTGTGCACGACATCCCTCATGTTAAAAGAAATGAGATGAAAAGAAAATTCAAGTTTTTTTGAACTACTTTTTGACTTGATCTTTTTACCGGGTACGTAGGCAGATTGAATTTATTTTTCAAATTCAGTCATATCTTTAAACAAGTTTGGTTTACCTTAAAGTTAGCCATGGTTGTGAGCTAAAGAAGTTTGTGAAATCGCAATCATTCGTATTCAGCGGCAACAAGAAACAAAGTCAACACTCTATCAAAAGCACAACGAGAATTTCAGTAAGGAAAAAAGAAGTCATTTTATTATGTGATAAAATATTCTTTTACATTGAACGGCAATAAAGTAACAAAAAGATTTTTTTAAAAAAAAAGATGATATATGCTAAACACTCGGGCAGACAGGTTGAAAGTTGTCAAATCTCATGTCGAATCTTCAAGAAGCTCATCCATCTTCAACTCCGTTGGTTGGATTCTTGAATAAATAGTAAGTGTCTTCAAGTATCGAAGTCTCTCTGTTGGAAACCACATCGTTCGAGATTGAACAAGCTCTCTTCGAATTTTTGGCAAGGGTTTTCTAGCTCAAGTAGAAAAGGCTTCTCATCAAGTGCGTAACGGCTTGGTTGGCAATGTATCAACGTTAACAAGTGGAAGCGACCAAGGTTGTTCGAGTATCAAAAAAGCGGCTTTCGCTCAAGAAACACGTGAAGAAGACATGCTTGAACGGAGATCTATACTCCATACCAACAGAGGTGAGCATGCCGTCTGAATCCTTGGTAAGCGGGTGGCGCACCAAAAGTAAGGACTCACGACTTCATCGCACGGAGGACTTGCAAGCGTCATCACCTAGAAACTCCTTGAAATAAAAGCAACGTTGTTGTTGAATTCCCCATGTACAAGTAATCGTGAACATGCAACATCGCCTGACAACTCCCCTGACGGTAGAATTCAAGATGTCGCGAAAGGCACCATAGCTTGAGGAAAATTTGAAGGACGTCCTTGTCACTAATGCTGGTGAAAATGGGTGCATGAGAGATGACATGTATCTCGACTTCATAAAGGATGCTTGCACGATGGCCGCACGCTTCTTCTAAGGGGAGCTTCTTGTTGCAGATGCATGTGAAAAGAAGCGTGTGAACAACGACATGAATCTTAGCTTCGTGAAGGATGCTTGCATGATGGCCTTGCACATCTACAGTGTGGGAGGTTCTTGTCACATATGCACGTAAAAAGAAATGCGTCAATGATTGTGAGAATCTTGGCTTCGTGAAGGATGCTTGCATGACGACCTTGCACATCTACAGTGTGGGAGGTTCTTGTTGCAATCGCATATGAAGAGGAATGCGTAAATGGCGACATGAATCTCGGCTTCATGAAGGATGCTTGCATGTTGGCCTAGCGTGTCTTCTATGAAAAGAGATGTCTTGCAGAACTTGAATGGTGGAATTCTCCATGACCCATCGACGATGAAGTGACGACTTGGAAGTGCAAACTCAATGTCAGCTTCAACGTCCTAAAGAAAAGGATTGTCTACTAAGACGTTGGATTGAGATGAAGTGAGGGAGCTAGACCCAAGCGTTTCTCTCGTCGTCCCTTCGGATCACCGATGGATGTGTATGACTTGTGAAAAGATCAAACCTTAGACGGTTGAACGATGTCGGTCGGCCATAGATGTACAAAGAAGTGCTTTTGACCTCGAGGTTGTCCTTGCTAATTTAAACAACGATGCGTGGGAATGGCTCGTTGAGATCCTCAAAGTCCACCTCTATCAAACAAGCAAATTCCCACAAAGAAATTAGAAGCCAAAATCATAAAGAAAAGATATAAATCCTCTCGTTGAGGAATCCACAAAGACATGCGCGCGACAATTTCACAATACTTGTGTGAGGAAGTGGAGAAGCTCGTTCACAAATTCCACAGCAAAAAATCAACAAGAACTCAAGCCCACTTTGTCCGAGGAAGAAAAACAAGAAAAAACGCGGGGTAATTATATAAAACCCCCTAGTGTTTTTGTTTATCTGCGAAAAATCACCTTGTGTTTTAAAAATATGCAAAAAACCCCCCGTGTTTTGTAAAATACTGAAAATTGTCCCCTTTCGTCAATTGTACTTAACGGCGTTAAATTTTTTTCTCATATTGCCCATTATGCCCTTGTTACCACCACCATTGATCTTCAATAGCTGAAAATGAACGGTCCAGATTTCAACAATTTAAAATATATTTTTAGTTATATATACACAATCATATATATATGTATATATCAATATTACATTATATATAAATATAATATGTATTATAAAAATCAGGGCGACGGCGACGGCGACGGCGCCCAGAAGTGGGGGCCGTCACCTTTGCCGTCAGAGTGTCTGAAGGGGGTGACCTCACCCCCTTCAGACATGGGCGACGGCAGTCGTCCACTTCTCTGGGCGACCATCGTCGCCCAGATCTGAAAGGGGCGACGGCCCTTCAGAGACTGAAGGGGGCAACCGCGAGTGTCGCCCCCTTTAGACGTGCGCAACGGTGGTCGCCTTCTCTAGGCGACCACCGTCCCCCAGATCTGAAAGGGGCGACGGCGCAACGCGGCGACAAACGGCACGATAGCGGTCGCCACTTCAGGCAGCCGCCGTCGGTGGTGGTGGTGTATTATTAAGTATATATACTTATTAAAAATATATACTTATTAAAAATATAAAATTATTAAGTATTAAAGATATAAAACTTTTATATATTGATTAAGTATTTTAATATTTAATTAATATATTTAATAATTTATTAAAATACAATTAATCTATTCTGAATAGAAGGAAAAACTTAAAAATAAAAGTCAAAAAACAAGTTTAGAAAACAATGATTCAAATAAGACAAAAAAAGGGTATTTAGGTCTTTTTAAGTTAAAAAAAGTGAAAAAAAAATATAAAAAAAGAGGCATTTTCGCACAAACAGCGCGTGTAACCCACCTTCCATCCAAATCTAACGGAAGAGGAGTTTTGCGTAGTATTTTACAAAACATGAGGGGGCCTTTTGCATATTATTAAAACACAAGGGGATTTATGTAATTATCCAAAAAAAACACAGAAAATTTGCTCTGCTCAGTTCAAGTCGAAGAAAATCCATTGCCAATCTCATACCTTTATAATAAATATTCATAAATGGTGATAGGAAATTTACCATACTTAGGTGAAAAGTTGAAAGGTAAGACAAGTGTTGTCCACGAAGAAATTGCAAGCAAAGGATTTTTTTTGCCAAATCAAAAGAAAGAAAAAAATTCCTTGCTCAAAGTGATTCGACCTACTATTGCCACCAACCACAATTTCAAGGGAAAATCAAGTGTGGGTTGCATGAAGGCTGGTGTTGTTGCTGCAAAGAAAATGTCTCTCTTTCTTGTTAAATGTTGGATGCAAAATCAAAGTATTTGGTGGGGCGCTTTGCCAAAACACCAAAAAAAAAAAAAAAAAAAAAAAAGGAGAAGAAAATCAAATACTCCAATCCCGCTTCCGACAATATTTGACATGTTCTTTGCCGAGCCTTAAAGTGGGGCATCTGTTGACATTAAAATTTGGAATAAATTACCAATTAAAAGTCCAAAATAACTTGACTAATAATTGGATTCCAAAATGAAAGTCCATAATAAATTTGGGCTTATCATAATTAAATTAAATTCATAAAAACCCATACTAAATTTGGGTCGTATGTACTTTTATGGGTCAATCTAAAATAAATATAAAGTTATTATTTTGGGTTGACTAAATCGGGCAAAATACATGTTTGAAATACAGTCCATCAGAAGACTAGTCCATATAACAGCCTACGGTGTTCAAGCCCAAAAGACGTGAGCCCAAGCTACTGTAGCCCTACTCATGCCTATAAATATGGCCCTCCACCACTCAAGTCAGGGGATTCCATAGAACATTGGAGACAACACAAATGTGATCACCCCCTACATACCTACACTGTGTTATCACTAATTATACACCCCTCTTATTTATAATCGGTCTTGTAAGAGATTTTCATTTAAAAAGAATAAAATCAATCCTACTGTAAACATGTAATATATATATATATATATATAATAATGATAGATGTTGTTAAAAGTTTATATTTACTAAGCCATACGTATACTCATGTACATAACTCCAAAAAAAAGAGTTTTAGACTACAGAATTTGAAATGCAAACCCTACAAAAGACTATAGTCACACAGCTAGAACTTTTGGCTTTAGGTGTCACGGCTGACTCACCTATTAAGATTAATGGCATGACTTCGAATGTGTTGTAGCTAGTCACTGTGACTTATTTCTTGAAAAACGTTGGCAAGGGATGAGCTGTCTACCCAATAAGTACAACTAATTGACTTATATATACACCCGCACATACACAATAAAATATATAACATACAATTACAACAAATATAAGAAATAACATATACCAACAATCATATATCAATCTACACATAATACTCGACTTTATTGTTTATTTTCTTAGGGCCCTGCTTACCCATGCTGGAGTGCATCACTCAATGGTCTTTGCCGGCTATCGTCCCCTCAATCATAATATCTCCTTTTGTTTTTCCTCGAACCACACGGCACATAGCTCGTATGATATCCCATCTTTAATGATACCCCACAGCACACAGCTCGTATGATATGTCACATCATCTCCCCTGATCAATACCACACCACAGCTCGTCATTAATCATATTATCATAAGGTATTGCAGTATGCTCCCCAGTTTGGTAAGCCGTCTCTTTATCTCAATTCACAATATTCCCATCAATAATTTCATCATTCGTCTTCATTCAACAATCAAATTCCCATCAATAACCTCAACATTCAATTTTATTTAATAATCAAATATAGTACATACCATCATCCATCTAACTTCCGTACACCATAACCACATATAATCACATAATGACAACTTAACATAATAACAAGTAATCCAGACCAATAGCCAACAATTCACAATTTCGAATACAACATGAGAATATATATCCATATATATATATAAATTCAATTAATAACTATACTTACCACCAACTCTAAAGATCACGTTAATAAAAGAAATTGCTCAGCCCTCTACTCTATCTTCACGTCCTATAGCAGGATATAATAGATATTATTAATATATCAAAACTATTGTAAATTTCGAATGAAATTACTAATTAAAATTCGTACTTTTCCATCAATATTTCATTTATATTGAAATTTAAGTCTTCGTTCATTCCTCGTCTAAACAATTAGATATTATAAGCTTCCCAGTATATATCTAATTTATCTATGAGCTCCTAAGAATTTATTTTATCAAACCCCTCATATTTTTATAGCTATCATTCTCTATAACGTCCCTAAATGAAATTACTACAAATATTCATATTTTTTTTTAATAAATATAATATTTCTCAAATATAATTTCCTAATATTTCTCAAACATAATTTTCTACTATCCTTATTAATCCCTGCAAATTCTTCACTACTATAATAATTATTTAAACACTAATACATACAATTATGTATTTGGTTAATAAACCCGATTAATTTTGAATAATCCATTATACCAACAACTAAATTTAATAGATTAAATAAATTTTAATTTATTGGCTATAATGCTCCCAATCCAATTAAATATTTACCCAATCATTAATTGTATAACTACTCGAATTCATTAAATTTTTTGGTTAAATTGTAAATCGAATAATACAAAATATATTTAATAAATGCACTAATTAAGTACTATTAATATGATAATTGATTTGTAATTTAAAATTAAAAATTCTTACCTGTTACGAATTACTGAAAGATTAGAACCTAATAGTCCAAACATTACTTTCTATCAAAATGATTAGCTATCTAATATATATATATATATATATATATATTAATGTAATGATACGTGTATTAGCTTTGAAAATAAAGAGTGACACGTACACAACTCTCAATCAACCTATTCCATTTTTTTTTTTTAAAGTAATCTAATCCATATTTAATGTTATCCTTTTTTCTTTTTTTTTTTTTGACTTTGCAAGAAATTTTAATGTAGTCCTTTAACTTCTAAAATTATATAATTTAACCCTAAATATTTTATAAAATTTTAATTTAGTCTTTAATATATACAAATTTTAACTTATAACTTATAATTAAATTTATATTCTCTTAATAATGACTAATTAACGTCTCAATTAAATATAAAAATCTATAGACGTCACATTAAGCACAAGAAATCCAAAGTCACTCATTTTAAAATTTTCAATGGACTTTTATAATAACATTGAGGATTTTTATTTGGAATTTTCTAATATTTATTTTTTATTTTATTTTTTATAATGTGAAGTTTGGATTAGTATGTATACATCTTACCCATATGCTATTCATTTAAATTCTACAGTGCTCAGGTAAATCAATTTTTTCAAAAAAGATATTTGAAATCGTCCCTAGAAAATTAATGTAAAATTTATTTGTTTGTTTATATTTTAGGGATAATTACATTTACACCCCCTAACCTGTTGTTTACCGAGATCACCCATGTCTTTAGATAATTAAACATACATACCAGAAATGTCATAATTATTTATACAAACCACTCCAGCTTTTTGAAAAATTAAACATACACTCCTAAAAAAATATCGACATTATTACGTAACTACCCATACTTTTTGGTTGTTGTGGGTGGTTTCTATCATTTTGCAACAAATAAAGGTGGATTGTATGAACATACCATAAATCAGGGGGTGTAAATGTAATTATCCCTCTAATTTATTATGAAAAGAATACCACAGTAAGGTTACAAATATTTTCTCATGATAAGAATAAACACTCAAGAGATTCTCGGTATACTATATTTAATTATAAATTGCACTTAGTCGCAATGTTTTAGAACTCGAACCGAACCGGCCGGTTCGATCGATCCGACCGGTCCAACCGAAAACCGGACCTGTGTCCGGTCCGAACATAAATATAAAATCCGGTGAGGTCAAACCCAAAGTGAATCGGTCAAACTCGGTCAAAAACCGGCGAAAACCGGCAAAATCGAAACCGATCGACCCGATTCCTTAGAAAAAAGATTAAACTTGCTGGAGCTTGCTGCGATCCTGCTTCTGTTCAACAGAGGGAAGCACACTTTCCTCCATTTTCATGGCTTCCCCGGTGGGTTTGGTGTTGTTGCCCCCCGCCTACCCCCCCTTCCCCCCTCAGTCTCCCTTTCATGGCTTCTGTAAGGTTTTTTTGATACCACAGAAATAAAAGAAAAAATAGATGAGAAGTTGCCTAAGAACTGGAGATGGGAAAAAGAAAAATTGGCTTGTAATTTCATAATCCTTGCAAACTGAAAGTTTCATACATATATAGTGCTTAAACCCTAATTTGTTGAGTCAGCTTCATGTAAAGTGAAATGGTACTATAAAGCTAGTTTAAGTGGTCCCCTAATCTAAAAACTGATGCCTAGTGCGTGCTCTCTTTCTTTTTGCAGAACAAGTGCTGGCCGTTGGATCAACAGAATCATGGCCCTTGGTGTGTTGATGCGCTTCCTTCGAAACGACGTCGTCTGGGGTAAGTGAGAAACACGCTTCTTGAGAAGTCACATTTCGTATTACGACGTCGTGTGCTGGTCTTGCCCTAATTTCCTCTGGCTGATGAAAACCCTCTTCATTCTGGATCTAATCGAGCCTCTTCAAGGTTGAAACTTTACCCCTAGTCATGACATTGCTCCCCCTTTTTTGAGATCCTTGTCCACAAGGATCCAAACTGAAATCAGGGAATTGCCTTTGGATCTGGAGATAATCTTCCCAAGTTGCCTGGTCCTCTTCGAAGCCTTCTCACTGGATCAAGAGCTGAGTCACTGGAGCGTTGTTCCTGGGAACAATTCTTCGCGCCAGTATCTTCGTGGGATAAGTCCTGCAGGTGTTAGCCTCATCGAAAATAGGTAATTTCAGTGTGGGTGTGTGCTGTGTTCCTAATGTTTTCTTAAGCAAGGATACATGGAAAACTGGGTGGATATTTGAGTGAGGGGGTAGGTTTAGTCTATAGGCAACTTTCCCAATTTTTTCAATTACTTCGTATGGGCCAAAATACTTAGGAGCGAGCTTCAGAGATTTCCTCACTTGCACTGTGTTCTGTCTGTAGGGCTGCAATTTTAGATACACCATGTCCCCTACTTCAAAATTCCTTTCCTGCCTTTTTGCATCCGCAAACTGTTTCATACGATTTTGGGCTTGCTGCAAATTTTCCTTCAACAATTGAATAACCCTTCTCCTTTCTATCATTAATTTCAGGACATCCGCATGCAGAGTTTGGGTATATGGTCCCAGTGAAAGGGCTGGAGGTTGATATCCATAAAGTGCCTGGAAGGGAGACATTTTGATGCTGCTGTGATGATTTGTGTTGTACCAGTACTCAGCCAAGGAAATCCACCTGGTCCACTGTTTGGGCCCTTGCTGAGTCATACACCTTAGGTATGTTTCTAAGCATTGATTCACCCTTTCTGTTTGCCCGTCTGTTTGAGGATGATATGCTGTAGAGTAATTGAGTTCTGTTCCCAATGCTTTAAACAACTCTTTCCAGAATGCACTAGTAAAAATTTTGTCCCTGTCTGAAACTATGTTTCAGGGGCAGCCCATGTAGTTTATAAACATTGTCTAGGAAGATCCTAGCAATCTGTTCTGCAGAGAATGGATGTGTAAGTGGTAGGAAATGGGCATATTTGGTGAGCCTATCCACTACCACTAAGATGCAATTCTTTCCCTCTGATAGAGGTAATCCCTCTATAAAATCCATAGTGATATGTGTCCAGACTTGCTGTGGTATCTGCAAGGATTGCAGCAGTCCAGGATAGGGTGAAGTTTCATGCTTTGCCCTCTGACATATATCACACTGTAACACCCAATCCATCACACCTCTCTTTAATCCTGTCTAGTAGAAAAGGGTCTTAACCCTTTGATAAGTCCCCTGAATGCCTGAGTGCCCCCCAACAGTAGAATTATGTACAGCCTGTATGATATGGTGCCTCAATTCCTTGTTCTTTCCTACACATACTCTGTCCCCTTTTTTTAACATCCCATTAACAACAGTGTACTCAGGATAGGACTCTTCATCCACCATCTTAGCCTGTAAGATACTCTGAAGATCTGTATCAGATGTGTAACTTTTTTGTATTTCTCCTATCCAACCTGGAACAATGACTGTAATAGCAGCACAGCTATCCCCTGCATGTTCCCTCCTAGATAAGGCATCAACAGCTCTTTTTTCTGTTCCCTTTTTGTATTGCACCTCGTAGTCTAAGCCCAATAACTTAGAAATCCACCTTTGCTGCAAAATGGTCTCAATCTTCTGTTCTAAGATGTGCTTTAAACTCTGCTGGTCAGTTCTGATTATAAAGTGCTGACCCTGAATGTATTGTTTCCACTTGCCAACTGCAAGCATCACAGCCAAAAGTTCCTTTTCATAAACTGATAGACCCAAATTCTTAACCCCCAAGGCCTTACTCAAATAGGCTATGGGTCTCCCCTCTTGCATCAAAACAGCCCCAATTCCCTTGTCACAAGCATCTGTTTCAATGATGAAAACCTTGGTAAAATCAGGTAATGCTAATATAGGGGTTGTCACCATAGCTTGTTTCAACTTTTCAAAAGTTGTGGTGGCCTGTAAGCTCCACTTAAAACCATCTTTCTTCAGTAGCTCTGTCAGTGGTTTGCTGATGATCCCATAGTGTTTGATGAACTTCCTATAATAACCAGTTAGGCCTAGAAACCCTCTCAATGCCTTCACATTCTTGGGTGTTGGCCAGGTTAACATGCTCTCAATCTTCCCAGGGTCAGTAGCAACTCCTTTTTCAGATATAACATGCCCCAAATATTCCACGCTTTTCTGCCCAAAAGATCATTTACTTCTTTTTGCATAGAGCTGATTTTGCCTTAGTACCAATAATGCTGCCATTAAATGTTCATAGTGCTCTTCCTTCTTTTTTCTATAAATAAGTATGTCATCAAAGAATACCAAAATGAACTTTCTAAGGTGTTCTGAAAACACCAGATTCATCAGTGACTGAAAAGTTGCTGGTGCATTACAAAGGCCAAAAGGCATAACTAGAAATTCATAATGCCCTTGGTGTGTAACAAAACTTGTCTTGTAAATATCTTGTGATCTCATCCTAATCTGAAAGTACCCGGACCTGAGATCAATCTTAGAAAAATAACAGGATCCATGCAACTCATCAAGTAGCTCATCAATAACTGGAATTGGAAAATCATGCTTCACAGTTAAGTTGTTAAGGTACCTGTAGTCTACACACATCCTCCAGGTTCCATCCTTCTTCTTAACAAGTAAAACTGGAGATGAAAAAGAACTTTGGCTAGGTCTGATGATTCCAGATTCTAGCATGCCTTTCACCAATTTCTCAATTTCTGATTTTTGAATATGTGTATACCTGTATGGTGCTTGCTTCTTTGGAACAGCATCAGGAAAAAGGTTAATCTGATGTTCTATCATCCTTTCTGGTGGTAAATCAACAGGTTCCTTGAACACATCACTGAAATCCTTCAGCAATTCTTCCAACACCTCATCAGCCTCTTCCTCCTTCTGTTCTGAAACTTTAGTCACTGCACTTAGTTGTCCCAATAAATTATAGTTTCCCCCTTGAATCAATCTTTGCATAGATTCTGCAGAAATCATCTGTAGTTCTGCTGGTTGTGTGGTAGCTCTGGTAAGTGCTTTTAATATCAATCTCTTACCATCCTTAAACATTACCACCTTCATGCCTTCATAGTCATATTCCACTGGCCCATGTTTCCTCAACCAGTCACCTCCTAATACCACATTACACCCTCCTAGTTTAATTAGTCTAAGTGGGTAATTGAATTTCTGATCCTGCATTTTCCATGAAAATTCTGGGCAGCACATTTCACTCACAATTTTCATCCCATTGGCTACACAAATTTGCATAGGGGTAGTGTATTCTACTTTACACCCCAGTTCAAATGTTGTATCCTCATCCAGAAAACAATTGGTACTTCCTCCATCAACCAACACTTGTATGTCTCTTCCATATGCCTTCCCATTGATTTTGAAGGTGTTTAAGTTCACCTTCCCCAGCATAGCACTCACAGATACTGTGACATCTTCTTCCCCACTCTCCTCATCATCATCAGTAGGTCTCTCTCCTCCCTCTAGAAACTCTCTTTCCTATTCTTCTGTCATAGTGGTGATGAAGAATAAATGCTTACATCTGTGCCCAACAGTATACAGTTCATCACAATTGTAACACAGATTTTTGTCTCTCCTTTCTTTCATTTCAGCAGCAGTCAGTAGCCTTCTAGGTGTATGATGTTTTGGGTAGGTTTTGGTTCGGTTTGGTTTGGATGAAGTGTGTCTGGGTGGTGAGTATGAGTGTTTTTTGTAGGGTGGTTTGGGTTGGTGGTAGGTCTTATAGGTTGTGGGTGATCTGTATGTGGGAGACTGCATTTTTTTCATCATTGCTTCCATTGATGCTTCATGTGTTTTGGCTAATGTAATGGCTTGTATCAGTGTGGTTGGTTTGGATGTTCTCACATAGGATCTAATCTCCTCCTTCAGTCCACTGATAAAACTGGCCACAAAATATGATTCAGGAAACTGGCTATAAAACAACTTCATGTATGTCTTGAGTTCCTCAAATTTTTCTAAGTATTCACTCACAGTACCAATTTGTTGTAACTTGTTAAATTCCCCCACCATACTCTCAGGATCAGTATCATCAAACCTGCCTAACACTGCTTCAACAAACTCACTCCAACTGGTATTTTCTCTCCCTTCCATAAACCCATCAAACCACATCTCAGCTTTTCCCTCTAAGTGCACAGATGCTACCTGAACTTTTTGATCTTCAGTTATGGTGTTTGCTATGTTAAAATATTTGGTACATCTTCTGATCCACATCCTGGGCTCATCACCATTAAATGCAGGAAATTCCAACTGTTTAGAATGAGAAGAGTAGGATCCTTGACTTCCCCCATTTGTTGTGTCCCCTTGATTATCATCTTTAACATTCTGGGGATTTTGCACCATCTTGGATGATGATGCCATTTCAGTGTTAGCAGTTAGCCCTTCACCTAACACAGATTTGTTTCTATTATATGCTTGCATCTGTTCTGCCATACTTTGCATTTGTGTCTGTATCACTTTCTGAAATTCCTCTATAGTATTTTGCATGTTGTTTTGCATAGATAGCATGCTGTCCATTTGATTGCTGAAGTGCTGCTCATTTGCTTTCCTTTCAGCTCTCTCTTCCACCAACAAGGCCTCCTGTTTCCTCTGGGCTTCTTGAAGATCCTTCATCCGAGTCCCTTCAGCCATAATCACAGCCAAGGAAGGTTGGCTCTGAATACCACTGTAAGGTTTTTTGATACCACAGAAATAAAAGAAAAAATAGATGAGAAGTTGCCTAAGAACTGGAGATGGGAAAAAGAAAAATTGGCTTGTAATTTCATAATCCTTGCAAACTGAAAGTTTCATACATATATAGTGCTTAAACCCTAATTTGTTGAGTCAGCTTCATGTAAAGTGAAATGGTACTATAAAGCTAGTTTAAGTGGTCCCCTAATCTAAAAACTGATGCTTAGTGCGTGCTCTCTTTCTTTTTGCAGAACAAGTGCTGGCCGTTGGATCAACAGAATCGTGGCCCTTGGTGTGTTGATGCGCTTCCTTCGAAACGACGTCGTCTGGGGTAAGTGAGAAACACGCTTCTTGAGAAGTCGCATTTCGTATTACGACGTCGTGTGCTGGTCTTGCCCTAATTTCCTCTGGCTGATGAAAACCCTCTTCATTCTGGATCTGATTGAGCCTCTTCAAGGTTGAAACTTTACCCCTGGTCATGACAGCTTCCTTGATGGTCGATTGATCTCCCTTTCTCTCTCTACAGCTCTCTATATATATAAATATGAAACTAAAAAGTCTTTCTTCCTCTCTCTATAGCTCTTTCTCTCAATATAAAAATAAAAACTGAAAAATCTTTCTCTGTCTGTAGCTTTTTCTGTCTCCCAATATAATTATGGAAAGTCTTTCTCTCTCTATAGCCCTCTCTCCCTCTCTCAATATCAATATGAAATGGGTTTCTTGGAAGATGTGAATGAACACAATTTTTGTTATTAATTTTAATAAGTGATTTTAACTTTAAATTATTGTTTTCTTTTAAAAAAAGTGCTATCAATTTTTTACAAGGTTTGAATTCTTAATTAATTCATTTTATAAATTTTGAGGAATAAATTACAATATTTTATATATTGTTCTTGTAAATTGTTGAAATTATTTTTGTGTATTTCTTGTTAAATTTTATTGGGGAATTATTGTTATTATTAATTGAACGAAATATAAATTATATATTTAATTTATTGATATATAGATATGTTACATATATATATATGTATATAATACGGTCCGAGTCAATTGATTTTTTTAATCCGGTTTGACCGGTCGGACCAGTGACCTGGTGACCCAGTAGCTTGACCGCTTCAATTTCCGGTCCGATTTTAAAAACATTGCTTAGTAGTATTACTTTATCTCCCAATATTTTATGGTAAAAATGAAAGTACATGAAAGTATAATCTCATATTAATAAAATTGATAATATCCCAATACTAATAATATTAAAATAAAATCAATTAGTAAGAACACCCATGTTAAACTTTCGGAAGCATTTCTAATTTAATAAAATTGATAATTTTTATTCAAAATTTCAGGATACTTATTCTTCCATACATATATATATATATATATATTTCTAGTTTTTGAACTTTATTATTTTATGTATTAATTCGATGCTATTAATTTTAAATTATATTGTGCCCTAGTAAATAAAATTTTAAAGTATTTAAAAATATCTTCTAACAAATTAATCGCGTAGACATATTCTTAGCCTATTTTATTTAGTAAGATATATGTATCATTGTCCAAGTAATTTAAAGGTATTATTAGGACTCTTAAATAGTTTTCTTTTGATAGAATTTTATTTTTTTATATTTATTATTAAAAAAATTACTTAAATAAAGGTAAGAATGTCTTTTCACAATAGAGAATAATTTACACTTTTATATATAGTATAGATAATTAAAAAATAATATGTTGAATCTATCACTACCATTGTAATGTTTTGGACCATGCAATTAAAACGTGGCGATAGTTGTATTGAAGTTAATTATTATCAGGTCCTTGGTGTGTTGGGTGGTATTAAATGTGTATTATCAACAAATATCTAATATAGTGTTATGTAAGTTTTTAAAATGTTGAGACATTCTAAATACTAAAAAAAGGTTAAATATATTTACCATCTCTGAATTATTCACCCCACATCAATTATCCCTCTAAAATATTAAAACCTTCAAAGAAAATTTTGTCCTTCTAACTCCTTTCATTTTGAAGTTCAAAAAATCAATTTTACCCTTACTAAAAATTGCTTTTTAAAAAAAAATTAAATGAATTTTTAAAATACCAAAATCACTCTTTTTTTAAACTTTGTCTAATTCTAGTTTCACTTGTTCATCGAGCTCTTTTTATTTACATAATCCTAAAGTACTTGGAGCTCATTTTATTTTAGTTACCCTTATTTGTCAAACCAAATTAAAAATAAATTCATACATACATATATATATATTTATATATTTACTTCAACAAATATACATTAATAAAAGCGAAATAGCTTATCATGAGCTAATAAGAAAATATACAATTAATATATATTTATATATATGGTAATTATATAAATGTGGTAATTATATGAATGTATAAATTTATTTTTAATTTGGTTTGACAAATAAGTGAAACTAAAATAAAATGAGCTCCAAATACTTTAGAATTATAAAAATAAAAAGAGCTCGATGAACAAGTGAAAATAAAATTAGATAAAACTTAAAAAGAGAGTGGTTTTGGTATTTTAAAAATTCCTTTAATTTTCTTTTTCATAAATCATTTTTTAGTAAGGGTAAAATGGACTTTTTGAACTTCAAAATTAAAAGTGTTAGAAGATCAGGAGGGTTTTTGAATGTTTTAGTACTTTAGACGGGTAATTGATGGAGAATGGATACTTCAGGGTGGCAATTATATTTAACCCTACTAAAAACATCTAGTTGCACGTGCTACTCATCAGCATATTAGGTGCAAGTAAAAAAATGACAATTACAGATACCCACCCCCCATCTATAGTAGGTAAATTTATTTAAAAAATGTAAAAAAAAAAAAAAATCGAAATTGGTGTGTTTTCACACCAATTTTGGTTTTGAGCGGAGCCCCGTCTCTTGAAGAGACGGGGTCAAACCCCGCCTTATAAAATGTGTGTCAGGCATCTTGCCTGACACCCTGAACAAACCCCATCTCTTGAAGAGACGGGGTTACAAACCCCGCCTTATAAAATGTGTGTCAGGCAAGATGCCTGACACCCTGAAGACGGGGTTTGTAACCCCATCTTCAGGAGTGTCAGGCACTGCCTGAGCACTTTTAGAGAGACGAGGTTACAAACCCCATCTCTCTAAGAGTCCGTGAAGGCTGGTAAAAAAACCAGCCTTCACAGGCTTGATGACTCTGAAGACGGGGTTACAAACCCCGTCTTCAGAGTGCTTTTTACAAGGCTGGTCAACAAACCAGCCTTCCATGCATGCGTCCCATCTCGCCTTTAATGCATGCGTTTGTGTATATATGCAAACTCCCCGAGCTTATCACATTCAGAAGAAATCGAGCTTATCTCTTACATTCGGAGAAGAAGATATTGTGCGGAGAAAAAAAATTTCAGTGTTTGGTGTGGAAGTCGACGGAAACTAATCGAAAAAATTGCAGTTGCGGTTACAGTAAGTTGTTTTTCTTAAAATTTTACGTTATATAAATTTTATTTTGCTCGTTTTTGTTGTGACTATTTTTTTTTATATTTTTTTGTGAAGATATGACAGATGAAAACAATATTGATATATTTTGTGGAGGTCAACGAATTGAGTCATATGATTGTGTGGGTTATGATCGTCCGGCTTTCCGATTTATGAAAATAGGTCGTACTACTACATTTGTTGAACTAGAGTCGATTTTGTTCGAACAACTTAGACTCCGTAGGGTTGATTATAAATTACAAATATATAAGTACACAAGCTGTTGTGGTGGCCGGTGGCGGGAGATGGTGTTGCTGATTAAGACCGATGAAGATGTTCAATTTTTTTTCAGTCCCACCAGTGGAAATTCGTATGTTGATATTTTTGTTGAAACAGAGATGATTTGTGAGAATATCGTAGAAGATGACCCATTTGTTGGTGATTGGGGCGCATATATATCTATGTTAACACAAGATGCGCCCAACTTGCCAGCAGTTACTGATGCCATGGACAGGTTTGGACTAAATGAAGAGCATGCAGGTCCATCCACATACCACTATGACGACAGTGACGATTTATATGACGATCCCGAAGCAGATAGTTGCTTAAATGATGATCGGATGAACTCAGAACCGGATGAGGTTGAAGAAGATATTCAAGCTGACGAAAATAGCGATGAAGTCAGCATTCCAGTTATGTTGGATGTGCTTGGAGGCGGTGGTTTTGAGTCGACAGCTGAACAACAACATGCAATTGATTTGGACATACCTGTTGCATCTGAACCTCCTTCTCTATATCCTGTTGTTCCATTCTTCACAATGACACATCCCGAGGTGCCTGTTGACTCCATAGATATCCCTACTGGCAAATGGGGGCATTTTTACGACTCAAATTGCGGAGAGCTCGGTGCAGGTATGGTTTTCAAAAGCAAGGACCACTTGATTGCAAGTGTACAGGATTTCTCCGTGCGCTGGGCAAGACGAGAATACCGCGTGGTTGAGAGCAAACCCAAATTATGGAAGGTTGCGTGCAAATATGAAGCGGAGACTGGGTGCAGTTGGATGCTACGTGGTATACTGAAGTCTAAAATGGGTTTATTTAAGATTACCCAATATGTTGGGCCGCGTACATGTTTCGCATACATGACCACCAGTCCCACAATGTGGTCTTCTTCTATTCCGTCGGGGCCTATCATCCTGAACCGGTTGAGAGGGCTCGCCAGTACTGTTTAAGTCAAACGGAACAGGTGAAATCCCGTAATGTCTTCGTGCTCCTCATTAATATTTTGAAATTGTGCTTGATTGTATGATGGCGTATGTGTCATAGATGGGCCTGTTTGATGATACGAAGTAGATGGGCCTGCCTCATCATTTGGAACGTAATTGGTAGTCGGACCTCCTCGGACAGCAGGGTACCGTGAACGTGAATAATTGACCAGTTCATGTAGGCCTTCACGTAGTCCTCATACATTGTCGTATTCGATCATCAGATGTTCCAATCTGTCAGCCTGCAACGTACATAAAAAATTAAATTATATATTGAACGTCTTGAAATAACAAAAAGATAGACAAGTTACGATTTACCATATATTCCCAATCACTTGGATTAGCAGGACGATAACCGGGTGGAACTTCCGTATGAGAAATTTGGACCCTTGTTATTTGGTGATACCAGTTCATATAATCTGGCACTGTCCCACGGCCATACGTGATTTCGGGTCTCACTACCAACATTGATTGAACATCGTTCCATTGTGCAATATACTGTTGATGGAATGTAGCCCAATCTGCATCTTGTCGACCCCGTCTACTTATGGAATGTAATCGTCTTTCACTTACTAGTGGATTCGGGGGGATGTCTTGAAGCATTTGAAACTGACGGAGAACCCGTTCTACATGATGCACCTCAACAATTGCATAATGAATCAAGGGGCATCTAATGTTCCATGGCACGCGGCCGGCATATATGGGCAATGAACTGACAAACGGATCATTTCCATCATACGGGTTCCAAATAAACTGCACAATTAAATTGTTTCACTAAATATGATAATCTATGTTAAATGTGATGAGCCATTTACCTCATTTTCTTCCATCCTGTCAAACATAGCCCTGATAACACGCAACGCATTATGTGCAGTGTGCGTCTGGGATATATGCTGAGACCACCTACAAAAATAACAAATACCACATAGAATTAAGATAATAAAAAAAATTGAGATATTTTATGATTAAATGTATAAATAAATTATGTATACCTTGCGGCATATGGCGGGAGAGGTAGAACATTTTCGTCATCAATGATGGTTGGACACATCTCTAACACATCATCGGACCGAATAGGTGCTATTGTAGTAATACGGGACCATGCCCATATTTGTAGCAGTTGCATAGCCCCACCTATGTTTATTTTACCGCGCTGACTCGCCGTACAAAGCTCCTTATACATATATCCCAACACCGCGCTACCCCAATTAGGGGGGCCATCTTCAATGTCCTCCATGTGTTGCAAATACAATAGGGAGACACAGTTTCCGGTGGCATCAGGACACAACAATCCACCAAGAATGCACAAAGCACATACACGTGCCTCTTGCAATACTTCCTCCCATGGACTATCATCATCACAAGTGTTGACCACTAGCCATTCATGTAAGACGGGTAGTCTTATCCGGGAGTGCTTAAATGCATCCTCCGGCGGAATAAACCCCAATAAGTTAGAGCAATATTCCTGCCATTGTGGAATTGAGCGCCGTGAATCTACTCCCGTGATCTGATTACCGCCAACCGGAAGGTGCCAGATAATGGCGATGTCCTGCAGTGTGACAGTGGCCTCTCCTATCGGAAAATGGAAAGTATGAGTTTCGGGCCGCCATCTCTCTACTAATGCGGTAATGAGGTGTTGATCAATTTCAATATGACCACACCTAAAAACACCCAAAAATCCCATGTGATATAGTGCTTGTAGAACTCGAGGATGGCGTGGGATTATTTGAAGATTGCGAAAAAAACTAGTATCGCCACGCCGTATTATTAAATTTGTGTCCTCATTTCCGGACACATCTTCAGAACGATGATTTCTTTGATCATATAATACACTATTATCACGTGGACCAAAATTCGCCATAATACAAATTTATAAAAGAAACGAAAAAGAAATTAAAAATTGAAGGAGAAGAAGAACATATAATCTTGGAGAATGAGTGAATTGCTGTGAATTGCAGCAATTCACTCCCTCCTTTATATAGGCCGAGCCTTCACTTGAAAAAGTGAAGGCTCGGCCTTCCCCCAGCCTTCAAAAGAAGGCTGATGAATAAATGTCATAAAGACGGGGGTTGACATTTATTCATAACTGACTTCTGTGTCAGCATTAATGCTGACACAGAAGTCAGCAGTAAGTCGGGGCTTATAACCCTGACTTATTTATTAGCTGACTTATGTGTCAGTGACACAGAAGTCAGCACAAAACGCTCATAAAGCGGGGTTTGTAATCCCGTCTCTTCAAGAGACGGGGTTACAAACCCCGTCTCCGCTCAAAACCGAAATTGGTGTGAAAACACACCAATTTCGAAAAAAAAAATTTTTTACATTTTTAGATAAATTATCCTCTATAGTAATAGACGTTGATCAAATATCATTCAAAAAGTCTTGGATGCCCACAATTCAACACAAAGATAATAATGAAATAGGACAGAAAAATTCTATTTAATCACATCAAATAGATTATATAACAAAAACCCTCCTATCGACCTATATTGTTGGTCTCTTATGCTACATGTGTATTGATTGATTTAAAATAATAAATTTCTAATCTTTAGTAACGAATTATCTAAATTTGTTTTTCAAATTTGAAATCCACGCAACGATGGATGCATGAATAATTGTTACGTACCTCTCTTTTTTTTAAAAAAAAAAAAAATTTAAAAAAAATATACATCAATCATCTAACCAGTTTATGTATTCAATATTGGATGTATCCTCTACAAGACCCCACATTCATTGTTACTTGCACTGATGAAAGATATAAATCAAGATAAATTACAACAAATTCTCCTAAAACTTAACATAGTTACAAATACCCCTTGTTGTTTGGAAAATTATAAATCTTGTTTGATGAAATTATACAATCATTAGATGAAAACTTGAAATTGCCAACTTTTTCTTTGTTGTATGCTTTTTTTTTTAAAACAAAAAAGCTGAACGAGGTGAATGGAAATTTTGAAAAATCATAAATAAAAAAGCCCACTTAATCCGTAAAAATATTCAAAAAAATTTATATATAAAATAAATAAAATTATAATTCATAATCCACAAGAACATTTTGATCTTAACCACGGAAAATAAATAAAAACCTAATGAAAACTTATTAATTGAGCTAGTTGTTAAACAATCATTGAAACCAGGAAGGGACAGTATTTGTAATTTTGACAAAATTCAAGAGAGTTCGTTATAATATACCTAGAAATTAATGTCAATATATAAGGCCAAAAAAAGAGCATGCCTTTTAGATTTCGTCCAGATGGGAAAGCGCGCATTAACCCTCAAAGGTAAAGGCAATATAGACCTTAACTTCAGCCTTTTGAAATCATATATAGACTGATGGATCTTCGGCGGCCAAATACCATAGTTAATGTGTCAAATTGTAGCTCCAAGACAACATCCAGAAAGCCAGAAAATAATGGATGTGTAAAACAAACTTTTTGAATCATTACAGGATTTGATACAAAGAAGACACAAAATACAAAACTGCGTCTACAAAAGTTGTTAAAATTTCTATCCTTCTTGTCACATGCTATAATCAATTTGTGCATTGGAACAAATCAGATACTAAATCTACAGATATACCTGTTGTTCTTCACTGATTGCTGCGGCAGGAGGATATAGTCCATTTTGTTTGGAGTGCCTGATGGATAAAGAACTACAAAGTCAGCTTTAGCTTCAAACAAAATGCACTAGTAGCAGGTCGCGTGCTGGAGGTAAGAGTTCCAGGCAGAGCATACAATGTTAAATTTTTGTCTTGGATCCATCTCCTATTTGCCGCCTTTAAATGCTGAAAGAGAGAAGAATGACCTTGTTGCTGAAAGACAAAGTAGAAGATGATATTCAATCAAGAGGCGGTCAAAGAAGATGTAGCATAAGCAAGTGTAAGCAAACAGCAAAACGGAATCAACCTTTGGTTGTGGTCACAGGAACTGAAACATGGCCCTCCTGTAACTGCTGAGATAAACTCTGAGCACTGAACTTGCTGATATTTGCTTGAGCTGAAACACAAACATGTTTCATCAATCAACATATGAAATCTAAATTCATTAACAAGATAGCATGTAACATTAAAGAATGAAGTGGATAGTTTTTTACAAGGAAGCCGGCTGGATAAATTTCAAAAATTTCTCAGTTATTATTTTGCTCTAGATTCCAAGGTGTGGGAGGTGGGTGGTGGGAAGAGTTGTCATCAACAACTCCCAGTCCAGGTTTATACTGATAAAATTGGTATGTTTAACGACAAAGTGTATAAGCTTTAGCTCAAAAAAAGTACCGGGGTGTTCATAATCATTGGAAACTTTCTGATGGCTGTTGTTCTTGGAATGAAGGGTTGCTTTGCGCAGTAGATTTTCAGCACTTTTCTTATTTACAAATTTGGAATCCTCGGAGTCATCCTCTCCTTCGGAAAAGACGGATGGGCTAGACCAACCAGTTGAATTCGCCTCATTCTTGCTCTTTCGAGCAAATTTTAGTAGCCTCTTTAATCCTTTCGGAGCATCTTTGTGATAGACCATCGGTGGAGGATTTTCAGCGTTGCCCCAGGCAATGACATCGGGTTCAGTGCTCTCCTCAAGAAGCATTTGTGACAGAGAATTACGAACTCGAGGACTTGACGCTTCAACAGGGGCTATATAGGCTGGTGAATCCACCATTTGCGAAGCGTTGTCCCCAGAGGTAATGGGGTCATCTTCGTGTTCCTCTATTTCCACCCAAGCTGTGGGGGAGATGGTGGATTCTTCTTCAGCCTCAGCTTTTAATTCAGGCTCCACCATCTTGTCAATGCCGTCATCTGTTGTAGGGTCAACTTGACTAAAGCCCTCCTTGTCCTCGTATTTCTGGGGGCTTCTCATGGCAGTTCCAGATTCCATACCTGTGTGAATTTTGCACTCTCCAGTTTCCCTCTGTTCATTCTGAATCACTACATCAGAAGAACTAGAAACTGTTACATTTTCCTCATCCAGGGTCAGATCTTTAGGCTTCCTCAATGGTTCCTGAGGATGAGCAGATGATTTTTTCTTCACAACTGAATTAGCACTATTGATAGTTCCAGAACCTCTCCGAAAAGAAGCCTTTGATTCCAGCGGTACCACACTGCTCTTCTTAGTAACCTTGCTATATAAGCTAGGTTTTGTTGCAGAAGCAAGATCTTCAGGGGCAGTTATGGCTTTGCTTTTTGTGGTTTTCCTGGGCTTTGTCACAGACTGCTGCTCTTTTTCAGTAGCACTTCTCAGGCTTTTCTTGGTATCGTTCTTATTTGACTTTACAGTCTTCGCTCGGGTTTGAGATGTCTCTTCTTTTGGGCTGGGACGAGAAACTGGTGGTGTAGGCTGTGATCTTCTACGAGTTGGTGTTGCACCAGTAGAAGATGTAGCACGGGCTGGAGCTCTCGGTGATGGCTCTGGCGCTCTTGGTGATGGCATTGATGGCCATGATTTGCGTGTGGCAGGCACAGAAGATGCTCTTGGAGGTGCTTTCTTAACAACACCAAGCCTGGGACTTTCAGTCTTAGGATTTGCAGGTTGAGCTACACTCTTTTGTGGTTTCTGCATCTTCTTCATGGTATGTTTTTTACCAGCATCACTTGCGTTTGCTGAGGTGAATTGTGATTTTTTCGCATCAAGCGTTTGTTGCATTGCTTTCAATTGTTTGTCTTTCTCTGCTTTTTTTCTAGCAGCTTCTCCCCGAAGTTTCTCATCCCTCCTCTCCTTGTATTGATCATAAGAGTTGCCTCTCTGCTCAGAAGGCAAGCTCTGTCTTTTGCTGCTAGCAGGCACAACAGTCCGGCTTTTCACAGGCTTAGTTTCCATCATCTTCGTGAGCAGCTCATTTAGTTCTGCTTCCTTTTGACGGCTCCACTCGGCTGAGGCAGTTAATTTTTCACCAACATCAGTTGATTCAGTTGGAAGGGTCTCCTCTTGCATAACTACTGGACTACATTCTCCTTTTTCAGGTGAGTCCATTTTGGCATCTTCTCCACAAGGCTCAATAGGATAGCCTAGTGAAGCAACACCAGGCTCAGCTTCAGATTGTGGTGAAGTATTTTTTATTTCCTCACTTTCAACGTTATTTTGATTCACAGTAACAGCATCCTCAGAAAAAGTATCTTGTGGACATCGTGAAGAATCTTCACCCATTCCGCTACTCCATCTTCTGAGCACAGATTTATTTGCACCAATAGATGCACTCAACAATGACCTTGCCTTCTGAATATCCACTGTTTGATCCTTCTGTTTGCTTTCGAACAGATTTATTGCATCTTGAACACTCATTCTCCTCACGTGACTTTCAGATTTTTTAGGTGCTTGCTCAGATCCTTCTTCATCACTATCATTTGCAGCTGGATCTTTAGGCAGAATTGATCTTTCTCTGGCAGGAAAGTAATTCAGACTCTTAATAGTTATTGCAGTAGACCTTCGAGATCCAGACCGTCCAATTTGTATCCTCCGCATTGGAGATGCTGACCTCCTAGGTGAAGCAGATCGTATGAGAGTGCGGCTTCTTTCGACAGATGGTTGCTCTTCGTCACTTGAGAAAGAAGATTCATCACTTCCTGTAGAGCCTTGCCTCTCTACCTGTGCAACTTTGGCTGGAGAGACGCCATATCTTACTTGTGTCTCTGAAGATAATGATTTGGTGGTATTGTTATTCCCCACTTTCGAACCGACTCTGTCACTCTCCGAAGCCTGTTTACTGCTCGAATTTTCAACAGCCTCAGATCTTTGTCTCACTTCTATATGCTTGCGCAATGAATCGCTGGAATGAACATACATGATAATGGGTAGTCACTCACATTCGATAGAGAATATCTCTGACAAAGTTAGGACAATGCTTCTTAATTGGAACGATATTGATGCTTTCCGTTTTACAGCTAGGCATACCTCAAGTCTCCAGATCCAAGATGTTGAGAGAACTTCTCTATATCAGTCATTTCCTCCACAGAATACCTAGACCCAGCAGCTTGGTCAAAAGCATTTGTCAGTTCTTCTCTCAAAGCAGTGAGTCTTAAGTCCATGGCCCGCAGCAATTCATTCCTGTAGGCAACCAACAGTAAAAACACGGAATATGCTATCTTGGAATTTTACATAATGGCAGAAAAGTGAGTAACATACTTGGAAGAATCTGAGCCTTCAGCCTACAAACAAGCCATTAACAGTATATGAGTTAAAAAAGTAATAATCAGCTTCTGTAAAGCGAACAAAGCAAGGAAAACAGAAAACAAACACCAACTTACTCTTGAAGTTGAGACAGTACCATTAGAGTGGCCGCCGGCTGCCAGAAGGAAAAAGTAAACTAATTAAATTGGCATTTTCAACAACAATGGTAAGATTTTTTATCTTCCTATTGATGGAGGCTTCGGCTAGGTTTTCTTTTACTTTGGCAAGAGCTCAAGAATAAAGCCAGAAACAACTACTAATCATATAACTACCGCAGATTGCGTATAAAACATTACATGAAAATCTTGTGAACACCTTTACATGAAATCTCAATCTAAACAAGATATGCAGACACTAACCAGATTCCCCACTCTGTAGCTGATATTCTCTACCCTGACAAAAGAAAAAGAAACAGTTTTTAATACTTAGAGTTCAACTCAAGGTGGAAATTAACTGATTTTAACTTTGATATAGAATAAGATGAAATTGTCTTACCTTTGCATATAGAGAAAGATGAAAGCTGCGAGCTTCCTCCAGCTGAGATATCTCATTTCTCAACGAATTGGTAACATCCAATATGTTTGCCGAACCAATTATATGCAGAAACCTGTTTTATGAAAATAAATTTACCGTAAAGGGAATATAAGAACAACCAGACTCCTCCTTACAAAAGCAAATTAGCGAAAAGTAGAATATCTGCTAAACCTTATCAATGTGGATTTTGTAAACCATTTGACATCATGTGAATCTTCTGGCGGGCTAAGTTTATACTTGGCATTGGATCCTTCTGAGTTCATAGCTTTGAGCTCAGCAGAATGCAGTACCAGATGCTCCAGAAGTCCAGATGTCACTTTCTCTTTCTTGTTCATGTAACTTACATATGCCTCATACCTTAATAAAGAACCAAATGAATCAAATAAATAAAAACCAACAAAAACAAGATACAATCAAGGCCACCAATGGCAGAATTGCATTCAAGTAATCATCAAAATTAAGAATATCTAAAGGCAATTCCACAAGCAATGAGACTTCAAATCACCAATAGTCGAATAAGTAAATTCTTCACATGATGATAGTTTTCCAAAAGATGAAGCAGAGAAAATTTTTTGCAAACATCTCTCTCTACTCACAAAAATGGATGAAGCAAAATGCACATTAAGGGAAAAAAAATTGAGCGTGTTCAAAAATTTCAGAATATAAAACAGAGTAAGATATATAAAGAAGAGAGAAACTGGAACACAATGTCCAAGATATTTGCAAGAAATTAAGTGTAAGCTTTATAGAAGTATAACCTATTTTGGCTTGGGAAAATGTGGAACTCGACGTAATCGAGCAGAACATTGGAATCTATTGCTGCCTCCATCTTCACCAGTTTATTCTGAAAGACACAATACTTATCAAAGAAACTAGAATTAGTTCAACCGGCTTGTTTTGCCATTTGACTTTAAATTCACCTCCAAATTCTACAAACACCGGAACGAAGAAAGAAATGCATGATTACCTGAGTTTTTTAAGCTTTTATCATTCCAAACTAGAGCTCCACATAATTAAGGCAACCTGCTATACAGACACATTCATCCATCAACTAATTATCACTCAAACACTAACATCCAAGAATCATGTAATGTGATTGTATAACCAGAACAATTATTCGATGAACTTGAAAGCACCACACAAAGCTAAAATGAACGATGCCAATCCAATTCAGCATTTCTGAATAAATATTTAATGCTCGAAAGAGCAAAACCAAAATGAGACCGACCAAAAGCTAACTTTGGAACATTCACTAAACAACACCATACATCAAAAACTAATCAGTAAAAAGTTTTCCATGTCACATTCAAGGAGAATTATGCCAAAATTTTCCAGAATACTCAAAAAAAGAAACATTGAAACTGAACATAAAACACCGCACCTACCTCCTGAGATCAGATCTAGCTCAAAAGCAGAACAAAACACTTCCGAGGCCACCGACAAACAACAAATCCGGGAAAAATCAAAACAAATATATAGAACACTATCACAGCCTCATTCACAGCCAGCACCAAACTTCAAATCCAGTACTACTCACTAACGCACATAACAATGCCTGTAACAACACCATCAAAAAAGGCATCAATACCAAATTCAAGTCGAGAACTAGAGAGAGAGAGAGAGAGTACTCACTGGAATTAAGACAAAAGCTGAGCCTTACCTTACGGAGGCAAAGAGAGAGAGTGAGTGAGGTGTTATATTCAAAATCAAATCCCCTTTTTTATTTGTGTGTAGAGAGAGAAAAGCAAAGGCGGAGCCTTTCCCTTTTGTTTGAGTGTAGAGAGAGAAACCCCACACCGCAAGATTCAAAACACTATTTCTTTTTCTTTTTTCTTTTTCTTTTCTTTTTGCCCAGTGAATTTTTGTTAATATTTGAAAGAAAAAAAAGAAGACAGAGCAGGATTGAGGATTAGATTTCTACGATGACGATTACAGCAACGGAGAATCGTACCGTTGTTGCTGACGTTGGATTTTTCTACGCTAATCGTTATAGTACGTTGTTTCTACGTGCATACGATAAATAATTTTTTATTAATTAAAATATATTATAAATAAAAATAAAATATATAAACTAATAAATCGTATTAAAAAATAAAATAAATAATAAAAAACAAACTTAAAAGTATTATGGACACAATAAAAGAATTAGTTTTGATGGTGTTAATTAACATAAGGTCACTTTGGGGAAACAAAAAAATATATAATTTTAAAATTATCTAATTAAGGGTATAATTATTATATTTAAAAATTAATGTGACAGTATCATTAATCATCGTCTGTAAGCATAGATGGTCTTTCTTTTTTATATTTACTAACCATCATGGCACACTGTTTCTACATGCATATAATAAATATTTTTTTATATTTTAAAGTATATTATAAATAAGAGTAAAATATATAAACTAACACATCACATTAAAAAGAAGAAGAAAAGAAATAAAAAAACCTATTGATCAATTAATATAAAATTTGAAAAGTTGAATAAAGTAATTTATCATATCAGTTGAGGGTTATTTTTGGCATTACAAAAAAGTGGTGCGGCAGTGTCATTAACCGCTATTTATGAGTAAAAAATGGGGTTTCTTTTATATAATAGTATAGATATTAGATAAATTATTATAGATAAATTATTAATATAAGAATTAGGTTTAGTTCATTAATTAATAAATTATTTGTAATATATGTATTTCTTTGTAAAAAATAAGGAAATTCTTGTGTAATTTATTAATATAAGAATTAGGTTTAGTTTATTAATTATTTCTTAATGATGGATAAGATTTTCAAACTAAGCCACGTAACAGGTTTGGTAACTGCAAAAGGAAAGTAGCGCTTTTAGGGTAAAATATTTGTTAGTTATATATTGATGAGGGTAAAGTTGCTGGTCCCAAGCTTTGGACTATAGGAAAGCGTTATTAATGGCAATAGAGATATTAATAAAAGTGTGGTTGGTAAGGTGGATGAATTCTTGGTGATAATGATGTTTTCTTAAATTTTACAAAAGCTTTTTTCACCTTTCTTCACTTGTTTTAGATTTTTTAAATTAAACTTAAATAATTTTGTCCCTACCCTTTTAAGTAAATTTGATTTTTTAAAATATTTTTCTATTAAATTAAATATTTAACTTAATTAGTCGCCTCTTTAAATGGATAAGGGATCTTTTATTTTTATGTGTGGAATAAATGATTTGCAAAACCTGATTAGATAAAATATGAAATATAACTGAATTATACTATCACACCATTAAGATCGAAAAAATTATCATGTTTTATTGTAGTAATCCATCAAGCCTTGTAAACGGACCTAAATTTGTTGATTTTTTTGTGACTTATGGCAAGATATAAAAAAATCAAATGGTGCAAATTCAATTATGACACATTGTTGATGTGACTTAATTCAAATTATTTAATTAAAAATTCATCTACTCACATTCTCTATTTGGCTGAATTATCTCTATTGAAGTAAAAATTTATATATTGTTTGGTTAAGATGATTTTACAGTATGGCATTCATTACTTCGTTCAATATATTCGAATTCAAAAACTAATTCAATATATCAATAATTTAAATAAATAAATATGTTCAACTGAGATGAATAAACAAGATTCTACTATAAATATAGACGTATATTCATATTCGTGTGATTCAAATCCACACCATTTTAATTCTAAAGCCTCAATTTTACTAATCAATCAAGACTTTGTCGACAAAACTAACACTTTTGAAAGTTGGTTATTTGCCAACCATATGAAAATAGTAAGAAAATAAAAAAATATTTTCCATCTTTTTTTCTAATATTATATATATGTCAAAAAGGTTTTTTTTTTTTCAAATTAAGTAAAGATCATATTCGAATTAAATTTATACTAATAAATGTATATTCATATGATCATATTGAATTTAATTTTAAATAGTTTTTGAATGCCCAATTTGGAAATCATAGCTTGTTGAGCACATATCATAGTTTGATATGAAAATTTGATACTAAGATTAGGAAATAATAATATGAGATTCTAAAGATAGATTGATTTAGAGATCAATCATTTCAAAAAGGGTAACAAAAAATACTAATACTAATAATAATAATAAAGAAATCAAGAAACTAACTAATGTAGGAGGGCCCAGAAGTCTGGCCCACATTAAAACTAATGGATTCGTGGGCTCACACTGTTGGTAGGGCCCAATATGATAGTTTCATATATAAGTCAAAAATATTTTTAATTATTAATTCCACTCAGTATTTTTAACAGAAACTTTCTACTTTTCTAAGTTTTATTAATTATTAGTTGTTGTGCCAACAACAAGGCCTAGCTTAACCGGCAACATCACGGGTTTGAATTCCAAATGACTAATTTTTTTATAAATAAATAATTAAATATTGATAGTTGTCGTTGTCTATGTCTAAAAATTAAACATAAAATACCTTTGAATTTTTTTATTTATTTATTTTTTATAGTAGATGAACTTATTTATGATTTCAATTTAAGTTAAAATGAAAATTGTCGGGTAAGTGATTGCAATTGAAGAACATAATCCATCTATACTAATTAAGATTAATTACACTGACCTTCTCTACTGTTATGAGAATATACAAATTTTTCTCTGTTATTATGAAAATTATATAAACTTCCCTTTCAAATATATCCACGTTACAAATTGCTCCTTTTGTGAGTCAACTTAATAGATTTTGTTGATATCATAAAAAAAAAAAATTGGTTTAAACTTCTTATAATACCCTCAACCTGAATAACTCTATTTTTTTTTATAACTTAAATACCCCTTAGGGGTAATTTGTTATTTTTAAAGTTAAAAAGGGTGTGTATTTTAATCACATATTGTGTATGTATAGGTTGTGACATTAATTTTTATTCCTAACAATTATCAAAGCTTGCAATTTTTATTGAAATTATATTATTTTATAAAAAATAAAGCTTATATTTTGTGAAATAAAAATACTTGAAGATATTTTGGTCCATTTCTATTTTTAAGTTTATTGAATTATTTTTAGTTTTATAAATAAGGGCAAATTGGTCATTTAAGCACACACCTTTAAATTTGACTAACACCTGTTAGTCAAAAAGGACAATTTATATAATTTTCATAGTAAGGGGGGAGAATTTGTATATTCCTATACTAACAGGGAAGGTTAGTGTAATTAACCCTACTACCTATTAAGGGATGACCCCTAGAATAACTGCCACGGTTGACAAAATATATATTACCTAAAACACCCCTAGCTATTTTATTTATTCCCCCAAACCATTTTTTTTAATTAATTAACTTTGTTAGTAGTATCTTCTAATGCGCATTTAAAATCAGTTCATCTTAATAGTTTTGATCAATTATTTATTTTATCTCTTTTTTATTTTATTAACAAATATTATAAAAAATTTGAATTTGTTCCACATCGAGTGTGCTTCATCTGCTAGTAATAAATAAGAAAATACGTCTTAAATATAGTTGAAGGAGCACCACATAGAAGAAAACAAAATTATAATTACACATTTACCCCTGAAAAATCAGCCATAACTAGAAAAACAACCACGTCCATTCTAGAGATCAGCAATTATAATTACAATCGAAACTCAACTCTTCAAAATTATCTCGGAATCTGGGACTAATTTGAACGTCAGAGAATTATGCTGAAAAACGTACATTACAGGATATACCAATGATCCTTGCTTGAGTGGTAAGGTTGAGATCTCACAACCAAGAGATCGTGAGTTTAGGATAATAGGTACTTAGTCTACATTTGACAGCAGCATGTGCACGTTGTTTCTGTGTTTGCTTTGAAGTTGTTGGTTGATTTAAAAATATTGATGTATCACGTATTGAATATTGTAATAATATGTTGGTTGTTTAAAAATATCGATATATTCTTTTAAAGAAAAATAAATAGAACACAGAAGTGTTTGGTAGGTATGAATTTTTTGCGAGACGAAAATATATAAACAAATAAATATTTTCCTTTTTTTGATCGATAGATACCTAAATAATTCATATTAGTGAATTTATGGTTCCCCTATAAGTTGGTGTCTTGCCTTAGAAGTTGGGAAAATCGTGAAGAGAAAGACTGTTGATGGTCTGCACTAAACTAGGATGACTTGAAAAGGATGAGCATGGAAGCTTTACATCCACCACTCTAGATTTTTCTTTCTTTCTTTTTTTTTTTTTTTTTTTTTTGGATAAATTATAACTACCTCTTTTAAAATTTTGGATAATTATGAATACTCTCTCATTATTTGAAAAATTATAAATACCCATAATTTTAACAGCCGTCTAACAATTAGCTCAATTTGTGAATCTTTGTTAGGTTTTCATCCATTTTTGTAGTAAACTGACCAAAATGCCCTTGTCACTATAAATTAAACTTTTATTTATTTTTTAAATTTTTCTGAAATTTTTTTATGCATTAAGTGGATTTTTTTTTAAATATTTTAGTTTAAAAAAAAGAAGATAGAATACATCAAGGGCAAGATTGACAATTTCAAGCCTCCATCCAAAGATTACATAGTTTCATCAAACATCAAGGAGAGTATTTATAATTTTTAAAACAATAAGAAAATATTTGTAATTATATCAAATTTTAGAGGAACTCGTAATAATTTACCTTTTTTTGGGTTATAAAAATGAGAAAGAAGGGGTGGTACCTCATAGATTCGTCTTCATCTGTACCCTGTTATCATTCCTATAATTGGAATCAAAACTTAACCACATAAAAATCAATACATAGATCAAAATGTATATTTAGCTCCACCAAAATATTTGTAAGGATTCTAATCCATATGGTGGGTGTTGCACTGTTCAACCTTAACAACCAATATAGAAATTAAATAAAGGGAAGGTTAAAAAAAGCTCCCCGAGGTTTGTATAATTAAAAATATCCTCTTATTGTTTGGAGAAATTACTAATACCCATTTGATTTTAATAGTCGTCCAACAACTAGCCTAATCTGTTAGTCTTTATTAGGTTTTCGTCTATTTTTTATGGTGAACTGACCAAAATTGACTTGTGGAGTATGAATTATAATTTTACTTATTTTTTTTAAAAAAAAAATTTTATGGACTAAGTGGAGAATTATCAAATTTTTGCATCCAACTCATTTGATTTTTTTTTAATTTTTAGTTTGTATTTTTTTTTTAAATTACAATAAGAGTAAAGTTGATAATTCTAGGTTTCCTTACAAGGATTACATAATTTCATCAAATATGAAAAGGGTATTAATAATTTTTCAAATAGCGAAGGGTATTCGTAATTATATTAAATCTCAAGGGAGCTCCTTGTAATTTACCCAAGGGTTCGTTCGGTTCAAGTGAGAGGAAAGGGGAAGTGAAAAAGCAAGGGTGAGGGAAAGAATAATAATTTTTCTACAAGTAGTTTGGTACGATCCAAAGGGGTGTTAATTTCAAATACTTCTCCTTGTTTGGTACGAGAAAAATAGATTGAAAAGAAAAAACTAATCTTTATCATTTTACTGATTAACTCTTTCTCTTTATTTTGTATTAGAAATAAATAAATTAATCTTATACTAAAATAAATTTTAGTATATCAAAAGTTTAAAAACCTTGTTAATAGAAATATTCATCAAACAAGAACTAGAATATTTATTATTAATAAAAAATAATCATCAAATAAGAATAAAAAACATTTTTTTATCAAGAAAAGTATTCATCAAAATGAATATTGTTGCATTTATTCTAAACTATTCAATTTAAATAAAATAACAATTACTATCAATGCCCTCAAATAAACAAATTGACTTTAATGTTTTTGTTGGTGATTTGGTTATCTTTTTTCAAAGATTATGTACAGATATTATCAACGGAATTGAGGAAAAAAAATTAGAGGAAAATTATGTAATGGGTAATAGAGTAAATAAAAATAAAATATGTACTTTTTTGTCTTTTTAGCCTTATACATACACTTTTCCGCTCAATTTTGGACAGAAACAAAATTGGACTCTTGATAGGTTTCATATATATCCAATTTTACTTTCTCTCCATCTATTCTCCATAACCAAACACCGAAGTTACTCTTATACATCTATTTTTACTTTCACTTCTCTTATGCACGCACTTTTCACCCCAACCAAATAAATAAGACACAAAATTGAGATGAGATTTTTTTACTATGTTCTTTTTCTTTCTCTTTTTTTTTTTGAAGTGTTTTATTTTGTTTTGTGAAAAGATAGAGAGAAAAACAGATATAAATAAGTATGCTTTAGAAATAGGGTATATGTTTGGATTTATTTTTGGAGATAACTTACAATAGTATAAAATGGGCATGTATTTTTGGTTTTATTTCTTGGGAGACTGATAAGTGTCTAATCTGCCATATTTCGATCATTATAATGTCTTATTTTAAGGACTAATTACTCCTAATCATGTAAATTTATTGCATTTTCAACAAAATACATCTTATGAGGAGTAAAGATAGTAAATTGAAGCTAAGAATGGCATTTAAAGGCATTTAAGGGAACAAGCGGAAAAGAGTGGTAGATACGCTTAACGCTGCAGTCAACTCAGGAGAAAAATGAAAGCTGCGGATTTTATTGAGAAAGATGGGATGACTGCTGAAGATTTGTTAGTAAAAATCCGAATTAGACCTCTTTGATTGCTAGGAATTGATTTGTTAATACTTTTATAAGCAATCATGTATCTACCCTTTTTTATGTCTAGATTCGTGAGGTGCTAATAGTATAAATAGAAGGCACCTCACACCTCAAAAACCATCTCTTGTTTCATTTAATTCTATATTTTATCTTATTATTCCACTTCTTCTATCTCTCTTTATTTTTAATACGTTGCTCAATTGCTAATGGAATTCCACTTCTTAGTGTGTTCTTCCATTAGCATGTTAGGCTAATTTCTTCATTTTCCGGTTAAAGTACGGTGATTGTGTGATTCTTAAAACGTTGTGAGATCTAATAGTGCTTACCACTTTTATTAAAATCAGTATTCATGTTATTCACTGCACTCTTTTTACAAACGTCTGATTTATGAATAATATGACAGTTGTTTATTACCAAGAAGGTTTGTTTAGCTAATTGAACTTACAAATCCGTAATTATTTGTTTAGTTTAACAATTAGTAGCAACATAGCATGATTAATCGTGTCAAAGTGGTTAGTTATATTATGGAGAATGCATGATCTAATTTAAATGAATCCTCGTAGGAGTTTATTGGTTAGGATCAGGCCCTTCTAGTTCTTAATGTTGTTAATGGATTAAATTTTATAGACGTTCCTGAGTTTGTTCATTGATTAGGGAATTTAGCCAACGGACGTTCCTTGGCTGACGAAAAGGTAAGGAAGGGTGAGATTGTTAGGTCGTACCAATGACCATAACTGATCTACTTGTTTTAATGATTGTTACATTTGCATCAATGATCAACTAACAGAATCAAGCATGAACCCACTTTAACCGGAAAGCTTTCTTATCTTTTTAATCTTCTCCTTTAAATCGTGCTTTGCTATTTTCTTTAAACCAAAAATCTAAATCCCCCCCCCCCCTTTTATTTTTCGAAGAAGTCAACTTTTCGCCGGTCCATGTGGATTTGACCCTACTTACCACTTTCACAAGAAAGTAGTCGTAGGAATTATTTTGGTGGTTCCGACACCCATCAGAGACAAAATTCACTATTTATTGTCAAATCATATATCTTTTATATGTATTTAATTTTATATAGATATATTGTTTTGTTTGAAAACGGACCACAATGAGCTAAAAACATCCAGTTAAGCTGTTTCGAACCAAATGCAAATATTAAGTATATTTCAGTCCATTTCGAAGATAGACCAAAAATAAAAACAAACATAAAAATTATAGCTGCAGTGCATAATTAGATTCAAAAATTGAAATTTCATACTCTTCTAACATTAGTGAATCAAAATATTAATAATGTATGTCGGGATTGAAGTTTGGATATTTGAATTCAAGCTTCATATAATTTCAAATCTTATCGAGCCCAAATCAAAATTGGGCACAAATTTTTGGCTTTGTCTCAGTAGGGATGAGCTCATTTCGAAGAACTTAAACTAGTAAAGAAAACCTCTAATGTCCAAAGAAAAAATAAAAGTAGAAAAAGATTACAAGTTATAGTCATAATTATTATTTTGGTTTGGTGATTTAACTTTTGCTATAATACAATTTAATATTTTGAAGAATTTTAACATTGTTTCTTATTTCATTTGATACTCTAATTTATACTTCTTATCGAATAAGAGGGTGTTTTATGAGCTTATAAATTCTTTAAAACAGATTATAAGATATTTGAAAACTTATAAAATCCTACAAAGTATTCACATTTTAAAATATATAACAATTTTAAGGCAAGTCATGAATCAGATCCATGACTTGCCAATTTTCATTTTATAAAATTAAAATTGAAGTTACGGACCCGGTCCATGACTTTCACTTTTTTTTTTGTCCTTTCTTGTTTGATTTTAAGAATTTGTTTATTATTCATTATAATTATTAATTATTCAATATAATAATAAATTTAATGAATTATACTCATTAATAAATTTAAAAATTTACATACCAAAACTATAATTACAGATGTTAAAAATGACCGACGTTCCACAAGTGAGCCGGTGTTGTTGGCGCCGAGGTCTTCGTATGTCCTCACCCATATTCTATATTGGCTCATTTGAAATCAATTATCTTGTTGCGGTGGTTGAGACACGTAACAATTTTGATGTAGATGTTAAGGTGTATGCACTGTAGAAAGGCTATAAGGGTAAATATATATTACATTCTTTAAGATTTGGCTTATAAATATACAAGTATATTATTGTTATAACAAAGACAAGGACTTAATTCATAACAATAATATATGATTTATACAAATTATAAATATAAATTATAATTAAGACTTGGCTTAATTATAAATATATAAATTATATATTATTGTTATGAATTAAGTTCTTTATTATCACAACAATATATTTGTGCACTAATATAACGTTTCACCAATTTTATTTTCATTATTTAGTGCATATCGTAATTATATGGAGTTCAGTTTTACAACACCATCAAATCGATTGCATATTAATCCTAGTAATGATGAGTCAACATAAAATGTGGGTGAGAAAATAAATAGACCTCAAAGCCAACGGTATCGGTGCACTTATGGGAGCGATGGCCATTTTTAATATCTGTAATTATTGTAATGTTTTTGGTATATAAATTTTCAAATTTATTAATTATAATTAGTTAATTTTATAATTATATTTTAATTAATATTTATAATTACCAATAAATTATTAAAATAAAAAAAATTAAAAAATTAAAAATTAAAAAAGTGAAGTGGTGGACTTCCAATTTTTTGGATCGTGGATCGGGTCCTTGACTCCCGGTCCACGACTTCAACTTTAATTTAATAAAAAATAAAAAATTGACAAATCGTGTATCTGATCACGACTTGTCATAGATTTGTTATAAACTTATAAATTTTAAATGTAATTACTTTTGTTATTTTTTATTTTTTGAGGAATGTAAATAAATAAAAAAATAAACTAGATGTACCTAATTTGGCCATCAGTTCAAGATAACACATATTAAATTTGATAATTCATCCACCAATGAGCTAATTAAAATACCCGTGAGCGGCAGGATTCGAACCTGCGCGGGCAGAGCCCACATGATTTCTAGTCATGCCCGATAACCACTCCGGCACGCCCACTGGATGGAAAGTAAGATCCAAACCACTATTCTTATCTTTTATTTTTGGTTCTATTATAATAAATGAGGCGCTCATAAGCTCTTAAGAAAAGGAACGAGTGGCCAACTTATTTATAAAATCTTAACAAATTTGTTCAAAATAATTACAAATTTATCATTACTAATATCTTATTAACTCTATAATAATACTTTATCACAAGTCTTCGTGAACTTATTTTTAAAATAAGATCTAATATCTTATAAACTCTAAAAACATGTGATAAAATGTATCAACTTATAAATTTTTTTAAATAAACTTAGCCTTACACCCTTTAAATGAGAATAAATGAGCTGAAATTTGATACTTGTGTTAGTTTTTAAATCAAGCTCGAGCATTGAACAAAACAACTTAGAACAAATTTAAGGATTAAAATGCATAAAACCCCCTATATTTTGACAAGTCAGCTAAAAAATTCCATATATTTTAAAAATAGGCGAAAGATGCCCCTGTATTTTATAAAAGTCAGCTCATATCGTCCCTCTCCATTAAAAATTACTAACAAAGTTAAATTTTTTGACAAATTGGCCGTTATACCCTTAATTATTATATATATTTTGATGCGTACCGGGGTCCAACAACACTACAAAATATCGAGGGATCTTCATGAAAGTCCCAAGATTGTAGGGAAGACTAACCTACAAAGATGGGTTAGCATTCTGATCTTAAGTCAGTACTGTTCGACTGAATTAAATAAAGGGAAAACTTAAATAAAGTGAGAATAATGGTAAAAAGGTGGTATGTTGTAGTGATAATCCGTGTGAGAATATGCTAAAAAAATAGCTAAAAATTGAAGAGAAAATCGTGTGCAATGTGAGTGCCAAGAGAGTATAGATGTTACTTGAAAATTGTGTGAATCTGAATTATCCTGAATGACTGCACAATTTGCTCTTTTATAGCTGGTGTTGAACCCGATTTTGGAGGAATTAGGTTAAGTGACGTATACCATTGGAAATCTTGGGAATTCAGCTTCTCAACCCAATAAACCGCGCGGGAATCGGAGTTGAATTGGTGAAAATATAGTCGTTTAAGTCATTCCTGTCACATCTGCCATGTTTTTCAGAAAAAACATTACCTGCTAAGAAATACCCAGATTCTGGCCAATCTACTGGGAACATGGATGAGATTTTTCAGTATGACGTGGCCCTATGTGTTGGCTAGCTGTGTGATGTTGAATCTGAGCTTTTTGACGACTAGGCTTGCTGTACGAGCCTTTTTCGTACCCTACCAGGTTAATGCATAAAAACTCGGCTTATGTATGAAAGTTCTTAGTGTTTCGGGCTTGATGGCCTTGGCCTACTGGGTTGCCTAGCTTGGGGCCTACTCCTAGCTCTTGGGTTGGCCTAGTGAATTTTGAGGGGGCATCATCACTCTCCCCTACTCCAGTAGTGCGAGACTTGCTGTCGGACTGGTGGAGTAGAAGTAAGCGATCCTACAAAGGTTAACACAAGAGCTGTATACCTGGCTGCGCCAGCAGGAGAAGTCTTGTTGTGCTGCTTCCTCCCTGCTGTGCTGTTGAGTGTAATAGCACGCGGATTTTTAAAAGATTTGAACTTATCTACAGAGGAGAAGGCATGGTAGTTATTGTAAAAAAGCAGGAAAAAAGGGGAAGGCTTTACCGCGCGTGCCAGCACACGCGTCTTGTGATTGGCGCGTGATCGCCAAGCAAGGAAGAGAGAGACCGAGTCCAACACTAATGGGAATCTTCATCTGCTAGGGTATAAAGACTTTCTTTGGGAAGTTACTTTCTCACCATCTCCGAGTTCTCTGTGTAAGTTTCTTCCCTTTTCAAAATTTTGTCCTCCTTCATCTGTAACAAAACAGATCTTTGCCTTGCAAGGTTTGCAATTTTTAGGGCTTTTCTTCATAACTCCCTTCTTTCTCTTGCTCGTTTCTAGGTACGCTTCCCTGCTCCCCTCTGTTTCTGGTAGTCATGTCTACGGATAGCATAAATAGGGACGCGATTTAGGATGTCCTGATTGATTCGATAGAACCTTTCTAGGGATGAAGGTGATGATAATCCCACAGCCTCTGACTCTGCCTCTCACCATGGGGGTGAGAGTGACGAGGAGGGAAATAACAAAGAGGGAGGGAATAGGAACCGGACGGAGGATCTCCTGGTTGTGACCAAGGCTGCATATATAGGTCTAGGCTGACGGAGGAGGATCTGGTGGGGGTCCGAAATAAGTACGGGATACCTGGTGATCAAGTGATCCAAGTCCCTGCTCCTGTTGCTCGCCCTAATTTCCCTCCTACTGGCTTTCTGTGTTTTTACCTTGCTCAGTTAGAAGCAGGCCTTTGTTTTCCTATTCCCCTTTCTGAACCAGCTGGTTCCCAAATCTTTTAGCTTGTTATCTTTCTTTTACATTGTGGTGAAAAATCTAAGGAAGACCCCTTCTGCTGCCCAATTCCACTCCTTTTTCATGCTTAAGAGAGCTGGTCCAGGCCTGTTTTATTTCACCTCCCGAGGGAAAGCTCAGTTTCTGTCCACCGATTCCTTAGTGAAGGAGTGGAAACGAGATTATTTTTTCATCTTTTCTCCCCAGCCTTGGCGATTCCCTCAGGTGTGGTTTGTGAATCCCGCTGAGCAATTAAAATATTCTTCCTGCAACCGACTTGCTGCCTTCCAGGCCTTGCTAGAACGCTTGAATGCTTCTCCTTTTGATCTCTGCAAGATAGTACACCCTGCTATTCTTCACCAGTTTGGCCTGAGCCCTAAGGTGGCAAGCATGGCTCCTGCTACTGGTATATGCTCTTGCAACCTGCTTTATTGTTTACTTACTGCAAGGGAATGATTAGAAAAATGTTTATTGATATTTTTGCTTATGTTTACCTGCTGTGTGCAGAAGGATGTTCCAGAAATTGCTGCAAGACAAGGCAGAGGCGACACCTGGTGCTGGTTCCTTTGCTCGGCAAACCCAGGTCAATTGTTCTCCTTCTAGCCCTGCTACCTCAGCTTCCACTGGGGATCCCAAGGGCAAGCACCCTGCTGACCCTATTCCTACCAAGAAGGCTAAGGGTCAGCCCGGTCTCCTAGCACCTCATGCTCTTCGCCCTACTACACGAGCGGGAACTCCCCGCCCTGCTGAGAAGAGGGCGACAAGGAGAAACTTTCTCCCAACTGGACCCTGCAGGAGGACTACTCCCTATTGCTGGGTAAGGGGAAGCCTAGCCGTGCTGCTGAATTTCTGAAGGGGGTCAAGCCACCCTAGGACAAAACATATGCAGACAACCTGCCCGAGCTCAGGCCCTTGTCCTATTTGCTACTCACCTTAGCAGGGTAAGTTCATGTATCAAGTATGTTAGTGATAGTAGTAATTGCGAAAATGATTGTAACTTGATTGTTTTGTTTCGCCGTGCAGGCATGCGTGTTGGGGGGGCAGCTTGTTCAGCTGGCTGGAGCAGGGAGGTCCCTTGTTCGAGGGCGCCCTTAAGAGGGTGGAAGAGCTAGAGGAAGCTAACCGCAGGCTGCGGGAGGCTATCCAAAAAAGGGATAAGACGCACCAGGAGGATGCTTCTAGCCTGCGATATCTGAGGGAGGAAGTTATTACCCTGTATACCCGCTTGGAGCAGACGATCCTGCAGGCTGAGAGGGAAAAGAAGGAGCTGATCCGCCAGTACCCTGAAACTGAGGAAGGTCGAGACATGCTGGAGGGTATTTGGCAGAGTCGTCTGGCTGGGTATACCAAGACTCTGGAGTTTCTGAGCCTGCTGGTTGATAAGGCTCTGAAGTACTACTATCACGGATTCCAGACCTGTGTCCAACAATTTGCTGCAACTGGTTATCCTCCTGCCAGTGCTAATGCCTCCTTCCTGGTCCAGAATGCAATGCTAGAAAATAGCAAGTAGAGGGATAATCCAAGCAATAAGTAAGCATATGTATGCTATTATGTGAAAGCTATCACAACTAGATAATTGTGCCTTATGAGGCAAGTTATTAACATTTTCAGTCTAGAAAATGAAAAAAAGACGTGCCCTTCAGAGGCAACTTATTAGGGCTTTTGTAGTTAATAGTAATGTGCCAGCAGGGCGGCTTATCAGGACTCGAAGCCAGTAAGGGTGCGCCAGCAAGGCGGCTTATCAGGGCTCGAAGTCAGTAAGAGTGCGCCAGCAGGACGGCTTATCAAGGCTCAACGCGAGTAAGAGTGTGCCAGCAAGGCGACTTATCAGGGCTCAAAACCAATAAGAGTGCGCCAGCAGGGCGGCTTATCAGGACTCGAAGCCAATGAAAGTGAGCCAGCAAGGCGACTTATGTGGGCTAGGAGCCAACAAGGTGATTAACTTGTTGATAAAGCAGAGTATAGCAGAGGAGCAGGAATCGCCCTTTTATTCAAGCAGTAAGTGTTGATTAAGCAGGTAGTAAAGTAATGAGTATATAGTAGGGGCGTTCAGGAGTAAAACTTCCTGAGGTTGTATGCGTTCCACGGTCGGGAGAGCTTTTTGCCATCTACATCTTGTATTTCGTAGGCTCCGAATTTGACATTCCGACTCACTTTGTAGGGGCCTTTCCAATTTGGAGCCAGTTTTCCTACTAGTTTTAAGGCACTAACTCGTCTCAGCACGATCTCCCACCTGGAACTCTCTCTTTTCACCCTTCTGTTGTAAGCCTTGACTACCTTCTGTTTGTATCTTTCCATGCGAGTTCGAGCATCCTCTCAGATTTTGTCAATGAGGTCCAGGTTGGTATGCATAGGGCCTCGTTGCTCTCCTCTTCGTAGTGCTGTCTTATGAAGGTTTCCAATCCTTCTTCAGCAAGGATTACGGCCTCTGAGCCGTACACCAAGTTGAAAGGAGTCTCTTCTATAGTGGATTTGGGAGTGGTCATGTACGACCATAGCACGCTGGGCAAGGCGTCTACCTACTGCCCTCCTGTCTGCTCTAGATGCCTGGTTTTGATGCCTTGCACCAGGATCTTGTTTGTAACTTCTACCCGCCCGTTAGCTTGGGGGTAGGCTACTGAAGTGAAGCGTTGTTGGATGCCCAAGTCGACTCACTAGTCCTAAATTTTCCAACCCTGAAACTAACGGCCATTGTCAGAAATAAGAACACGAGGTAAGCCATACCTGCATATGATGTTTTTCCATAAAAAAATTAATCATTTCCTCCTCTGTGATTTTGGCAAGGGGTTCTGCCTCCACCCACTGAAATAGTCCATTGCTAGCAGCAGGAATTTGTGTTGTCCTTGTGCGATTGGGAAGCGACCCGCTATGTCTATTCCCTACTGGGAAAATGGGTAAGGTGCTGAGAGGGCCTTGAAGGGCTCAGCTCGCACATGAATGAGTGGGGTGTGCTTCTGGCACTGCTCACACCTCCTCACCCAGTTTATTGCGTCCTTCTTGAGAGTAGGCCAGAAATATCTAGCTCTTAAAGTTTTCCCTGCAAGGGCCATGCCACCTATATGTAAGAATACATGGATCATCTCGAGAGAGGGCGCGTGCGGAAGCATGATGCATTTAAACATAATAAAACGTAAACATGCATAAAATGATGGAATTTAAAGAATTGATCAGGGGGTGTTCCCTTGATTCTCCCGGATGTTCTGTGTATCTCATGAGTAAAAGAAAAGAAGCATGTAAGATTCATGGAGGTTATAGGGTTGGAACGAAAGGAAAACACTACAAGCGTACTTACCTGTTGTAGACTTCTTCGTTCGGCTACACGCGTTGTTCCCGGATTTACCACCTAGATCCCAACATAGGAATCCTCTAAATCATCCACGTAATTCAACATAATCTTGATTCCCTCGTGCTAGCAAGAGATCAAATAAAAAGGAGAATCAATCGATCAAACGCTATTAGTTAACGTGATCGATTGTTCGTGTATTCCCTTGTATCAAAGACGAGAACAAGAGAAATTTTGGAGGTGATGAGAGGGTGATGGCCAAGAGAAGAGAGAGTTGGCGGCATCTCTAGTAGGTGTGAGTGTGTGAGATAAGAGAATTGTAGAGATTAGTGTGTGTCGTGTGTGTGCTTGAGTATTTATAAGGAACATGTTTTCCTAATCCTACCAAAGAGGCACACCACTATCAACCAGGACTTTGACCTAGTCAAATCCTAGTCAACCTAGGCTTTGATTAAGTCAAACTTAATCCTAGCCCTTCATCTCATCTAGCCCCTAAGATTAAATCTCGTCCGTCCATCCTTTGATGGGTTTTATGGAATGGACTTTTAAATCTTATTTAAATAGTCCAACAAATTCTAATGGGCTTCTAGCAAATATCTAATAAATACTTGAGCCCAAAATTAATATTTCCATCTTTAATCTAGTTAAAGACAAAAATAGCCAATTCCCTAATTTCATAAATCTAATTTATGAATCAAGCCTAATTAATCCAATTAATACTTAAAGGCTAGACACTCCAAAAGACAACTAATTTAATATAATTAAATCGTTTGATCTCCTGGAATTAATTCCAAATTAATTCCTCCATTTCCAGTGAATTATGTGTGACTTTTTAGGTTCATCTTCAGCTAGACTTGGCCGAATATCCAATCATCCCATGACAAGAATTCGTCCATCACATATAGAAACGGTCCATGGCACTAGAGACTAGGTGAAATCATGGCGTGAACATTTAGGTACTCGAATGCGTATGAGTATGGCCCTTCCGTCTACTATCTCACAACTATAGTCTAAGGGTATGGATCTTGGACATCGATACCCATTCTTGACTTAAGCCTACACTCGTTCACCCACTGAAACGTCATTGGGATCTTATCCTACTGTTCAGTCACTGTGGCCATAGATTTTATAGGGAACAAGTCTCAGAGTGTAAGTGAGACACTACTGTCAACTGTTTGAGAGGAGACGGATTCTGTCTTGGGACCCACCGTCCACACAACACATATTGACTGCACTAGATCGAGCTTATAGCCACCAAGTCTTTCGACTCGGTAGCCTCTCGCCAAACCTAAGATACATACATGGTGTGCATGTGACTGTCGTAGTCTCAAGTCCGAGGACTAATCTTGTACTGCTGGAACCGGGAATCTTAGTCATACCGACCAACCTACTCAAGTTTCCCATATGACAATTCCCACGAGTCACCTCAGTCAGCCGGCACCGAGCTAGCTAACCCACTAATATTACATGGACGATCCTCGTCACTTGTTGATGAAACACGATAGCAATCATTTAGTGCAAGTCTCAAATGGATCCTCGATAACCAATCTCGAGGTCCTTGACTTGGAGAATTTCATACCGATCCACAGAAGCTGGTTCATGACTACCAACCTATGCGTAGTCCAGCTTCTTGAATTAACATTTTCAGTCTGTGGGCTTCGCATGTGCATTGAACAGTTATATGTATTGAACAGTAAGTGAACACAATCAAAGTATAAATGTCGTAACCAAACATCACTTTTATTCAGAACAATTTATTATACCACAAATGTCAAAAATAGGTTACATAATCCTAACTAGATTGGCTTCACGATCACCTATTCTAACACTATATGGGATCCGCAGGATCTTACGTGAATTTCATAGAGCACGGTTCTACCTTCCTCAACTGACAAGCATCGAAGGTAGGGCTGGGAGAAGCTACGCTTGTAGAATATTCCTCCCAGCAAGGTAAACCTAGTTGCCTGGCTTCTCAGGCGAGCTGCTTCATTTTCATCAGCAGGAAGATTCCTTCCTGCAGGTAATCGAGGAGGGGTTTCCTCCAATCTATGTTGATCTGCAGACATGCACGTTAGTGTCAGGAGTAACCTTAGTAAGGGTCCTTACAGTAATGGTACGAGTGCTACAGTCGGCTAGGGAGCTAGCCAGCCGAGAAAAGGTAATATGCCTTGGTGTTCTCGGTGCGAAGAATCTGATGGAGCTACAATCTTTTCAACCTGCTTTTAAGGTCGCTTACTCCCTGGAGGTACCCCTTCATGCGGTCCTCCTTGACACCTCAGGTGCCACCTACCTGGTTGGTTACAAGTTGGGAACTAGAGTAGGCGGTTACGTTCCTTGCTCCTGCGTCCAGTGCCATCTTAATGCCTGCTATGAGGGCTTCATACTCAGCTTCATTGTTCGAAGCCTTGAAGTCAAACCTCAGGGCAAATTCTAGCTCATCTATTTCCGGGCTAGTCAACAGGATACCTGTTCCACTGCCTGTATAGGTGGAGGAGCCATCCACATGGAGTAGCTATGTTCTTTCATTTTTTTCGGCTGGTGCAGTTTCTGTCATGAAGTCAGCGAGAGCCTGAGCTTTGATAGTCATTCTAGGATGATAGGAAATGTCATACTCGCTAAGCTCAACAACCCATTTAATCATCCTGCCAGAAGTCTCGGCTTTCCCTAGTGTAGCTCGCAGGGAAGTGTTAATGCGCACAGTAATAGAATGTGATAGAAAGTAATAGCGTAATTTTCTAGTAGTTATTACCAGGGAAAATGCTAGTTTTTCTACCTCAGGGTAGCGCTGTTCAGCACTATGTAATACCTTGCTGACGTAGTATACAGGGTTTTGTACTCCGTCCTCCTCCTTGATGAGCACGAAACTTGCAGCGTGCTAACCTGCAACAAGGTATAAGTATAATGTCTCACCTGGTGAGGGTTTGGTGAGTAAAAGCAGCTCAACTAGGTAAGCCTTCAGGTCCAGGAAAACTTGTTGGCAAGATTCATCTAATGCAAAGTCCTTGGCCTTCCGTAGAGCTTTGAAGAAAGGAAGGTTGCGCTTAATAGAGCGGGATATAAACTTGCTGAGGGCAGCAATGTGGCCAACAAGTTTCTGCACTTCATTAAGGTTGGTGAGAGGTTTCATCTCCTGGATTGATCGTATTTTGTCCGGGTTGACCTTAATACCCTTCTCTGTCACCATGTACCCGAGGAATCGACCATTTCAAACATCGAATGCACATTTGGCCTGGTTCAGCTTCATATGGTATTTTATTAGAATGTTGAAGGTTTCAGCAAGGTCTATGATGTGCTGGTCTGCCTGACGGCTCTTCACCAGTATGTCGTTAGCGTACACTTCCATATTGCGTCCGAGTTGTTCTCAGAACATGCAGTCCACCAAGCGTTGGTACGTAGCACCTGCATTTTGTAGCCCGAAGGACATGACTATATAGCAATATGTTCCCCCTGGCGTGATGAAGCTTACTCGCTTCTGATCATCGGGGTTAAGCATAATCTAGTGGTAACCCTGCGAGGCATCCATTAAACTTAGCAGTTCATGACCAGAGGTGGAATCCACCAGCTGGTCTATACGAGGCAAGGGACAGAAATCCTTAGGACATGCCTTATTCACATCTCGAAAATCGACACACATGCGCCATTTATTACCTGATTTAGGGACAAGTACCATATTGGATTACCACTAGGGGAATTGGATCTCCTTGATGTGCCCTGCATCAAGGAGCTTGCTTACCTCCTCCTAGATGACCTTGTCCTTCTTAGGACCAAAATGTCTTTTCTTTTGCTTCACAAGAGGGAAGGTTGGATCCAAGTTCAGGCTATGTACTGCAATGTTGGGATCAATACCCACTAGGTCCGGGGTTGTCCAGGCGAAGACATCCACGTTTTCCTCCTAAAAGGTGGTTAGTCGCCTTGCTAAATCGGATTCGGCTGGGAGCCGATCCTGGTGGTTTTGTCCGGCTCTCCAGGTACTAGCTGAATACTCAGAAGCTCCTCGGCGGGCTAGACTCGAGCAAGAATCTCGTTTCCTTGCTTATCGTATTGCATGGGTCTTTTCCCCTCTTCCTTGTTGGGCTGGAGAAGGTCTATCTCCATGTATTTCCTGTTGCCTCCTTTTACGGATTCGACGTAGCATTTTCGGTAATGTATTGGTCACCGGTGACTTCTCTTACCCCTGTTCTGGTAGAAAATTTCAACTTCACGTGGTAGGTGGAGACAATAGCTTGAAAGGCGTTCTGAGCGGTCGTCCTAGGATGATGTTGTAAGCCGATGTTATGTCCACTATGAGGAAGTGGATGATTTTGGTTTTCCTATATGGCTCTACCCCAAAGGATAAGGGGAGCAGGATCTGTCCTAAGGGATGCACAACCTCCATTGCAAAGCCATACAGTGAAGTGTCCACTGCTTCCAACGGGATATCACCAAGCTCTATCTACCGATAGACCTCATAGAAGAGGACATCTGCAGAACTGCCAGAATCCACAAAAATACATTGAACAGTGTAGTTAGCAAGAGTGGCAGAAATAACAGGCGCATCATTATGAGGTAAATGAACTCCCTATATGTCAGCAGGTCCGGAATGGATCATAGGATCCCCTATTGGTGGTTTGTGATCAAGCTCCATCACTGCTCTAGCAGCACAGGCATGGGGTGTTCTACTGGAGTCTCCATCAGTAGGTCCTCCTTCAATCATGTGAATAATCCCCTTGGCAGGGGTGTTCTCTGGGCTTTGCTCCTCAACCGGGAATTTTTCTTTTCTGTGCTCCCTTCTGGGAGGGTCAGCGGCCTGCTCCTCGCTGCTGCGGGAACCGTGATGGTGGGAGCGCTCTTCCTTCTGTTCACAACGTCGGTCTTTGTCGACGTAATCTTTTAGGTAGCCGACCTAGATAAGTCGTTCTATTTCTTGTCTTAGCTGGCGACAACTGTTAGTGTCGTGTTCGTACTCCCTGTAGTACCTACAAAAATATTTAGATTTAGGCTGCTAAGGGCCCTCCTCCGAGCCTTTGGGCTATGTAAGGTAGGATGGCGATCTATGGCCATCAACATTGTGTTGGGCTGGTGATCAGTGGGGTGTAGTGCTCATTCTTTGGGTCGAGGGGATTGAACCGTCCCTGAGGTTCTCCCCTTCGCCAGATGAAGGAGGATTCTCCTTCTCTTCTTCGATCCTTATTGTCCCCTTTCCTGACCAGCCGGGCATCCTCGAGATTCATGTACTTTTCTGTACGAGCTAGTATTCATGGAAATTAGCTGCAGGTTTCTTTGCCAAAGATTGAAGAGTTGTCCCACTCGGAGTCCCTGGGTGACCGTGCTGATCAGCACCTCCTGGTGAGCAGTAGGGGCTTCCAGGACAACATTGTTGAAACGTTGCACGTAGGCTCTTAGTGTCTCTTTTTCCTCCTGCTTGACTCCGAAAAGGCTGATAGTCGATTTTTGGTACTTATTGCTACTAGCAAACTGGTGTAAGAAAAGGGAGCTAATTGTGCAAAAGATCAATTGATCCAGCTGTGAGCTGGTCGAACCATTGTTGAGCAGAATCGGTTAGTGTAGTAAGAAAAACATGGCATTTAATGTCGTCGGTATACCTGTGCAGCAGGGTTGCATTTTCGAACTTATGCATATGTTCAGTTGGGTCAGTAGTGCTATTATAGGCAGGTAGATGTGAAGGTGCTCGAAAGTGAGCAGGGAGCTCTTCCGCCATGATGTCATTGCTGAAAAGAATGCCACAATCTGCCGGCAAAGCCTCCTTGGTTATCCGTTGGTGAAGCTTGACCACCTCATTCCTAGGGGCTTGCCAAATTTCAGGAGGTTGGAAAGAGGCTGCCTCTTTGCTGATGGAGCAAGTGGGGAGGGATCTGTCCTGTTGTTGCCCAACAGGGGCCTATTCATCCATCGACTGACTTCCTGGCGCTCCCGCTAGGAAGAGGGTCCTGTACCACTTGCTTGGGAGCCACGGAAGTTGCGTGGCTGGTCTCCACTGTGAACTGGAGGAGGTGCTCGTACAGGAGCTGATCCAAAATAGCAGGAGCAGCGATTGGGTTGGACACCGGGGCTGGAAGGTCGCCGCCCAGAGCAACAGCGGCACCAACTGGAGCAGGGAAGGCACTAGCTGGGGCAGGGACATCGATAACTAGAACCGGGAGGCCACCAGCTGGAGCTGGGTCTTAGCCGGAGCGGGAGCACTGGTGGCACTCCTCATCTGTTTAGGAGGTTTAGGAGGTAGGACGGTAGATCCTACTGCAGCAAAGAGAGAGGCGTCTCCCGAGAAAGATCCAATGTTATCTAAATCGGCCATTTCTCATGCCAAAGCTCAAATTTTCCCATACACGGCACCAATGATGCGTATCAGGATCCAGCCGCACCACAAAATATCGAGGGATCTTTACGAAAGTCCTAAGATTGTAGAGGAGACTAACCTGTAGAGAGGGGTTAACACTCCGATGCTTAAGTCAATAATGTTTGACAGAATAAAATAACGGGAAAACTTGAATAAAATGAGAATAATGGTAAAGTGGTATGTTGTAATGATAATCCGTGTGAGAATATGCTGAAAAAATAGCTGAAAATTGAAGAGAAAATCATGTGCAAAGGGAGTGCCAAGAGAGTATAAATGTTACTTGAAAGTTGTGTGAATCTGAATTGTCCCGAATGACTGCACAGTGTGCTCGTTTATAGCTGGTGTTGAAGCCGATTTCTGAGGAATTAAGTTGAGTTCCATATCGTTTGAAACCTTGGAAAGTCAGATTCTCAACCCAACAAACCGCGCGAGAATCGGAGTTGAATTGGTGAAAATATAGTCATTTGAGTCAATCCTGGCATATTTGTCATGTTTTTCGGAAAAGCAGTTACCTGCTGAGAAAGACCCGGATTCTGGCCAATCTACTGGGAACTTGGATGAGACTTTTCAGTATGATATGGCCCTATGTGTTGGCTAGTTGTGTGATGTGGAATCCGAGCTATTTGACGACTAAGCTTGTTGTACGAGATTTTTTTGTGAATCTGCATAAAAACTGGGCTTATGTATGAAAGTTCTTACTGTTTTGGGCTTGATTGCCTTGGCTGTTGGGCTGCCTAGCCTGGGGCCTACTCCTAGCTCTTGGCTGGCCCAGTGAATTTTGAAGGGGCGTCAATATTATTATTCTTTATTTTAATGATTATTAGATCTTTATCAATTATACCAGAGATATTAGATCTAATCAATTAATGTTGACGTAGAATCTTAAATTTATAAAAAAAAAAAAAAAAGAAAATTTTTTGTGTAGATTTAACTATTGTAAATATACATTATAAAAAATAATATTATTATTTAAAAAATTAAATTCAATCCCCCACCCCACCCCTGTTGCCCTCTCCAACACCCCCCCCCCCTCCAACCCCTCGTCATCGGATCGTCACCCCTCCACTCCCAACCTTGACCCCCACATAAGGCGACGACGGCGACGATGACTTGCCGTCGCCCAGATCTGTGTTGTTATGGACGACGGCAACGTCGCCCAGCATAGATCTGGGCGATGGCGGGTTTTGTTATTTTTTTTTTAAAAAAATTCTAAAAAGACTAAATTTTAAATAAATTAAAATAAAATAATTATTCGTAACATTTATAAATTTAAAATAATTAAAGAAAAATATTAAATTTTAATTCAACAGTTATAAAAGTAATTTAAATTTAAATATTATTTATTATAAATAAAGATAATTTATTTAAATATTTTTAACTAAATAATAATTTAAATTATATATTAGTATATGATTTTTATAATATTAATGTATATATTAGTTAAGATATTTAAATTTGAAAAATAAATTTACTATATTAATCTTTGTACTGTGATTTTAATTTAATATTTCAATTTAAATTATAAAACTTAAAAAAAATTATATACTATTTTCATATTTTTAAGTAAATATATTTAAAAATAATATTTTTTTAGATAGATGAAAATGCCAAAAAAAAAAAACCACTCAGTCAAAAATGCTCAAATCAAACATATACATATGAGGACATTTTAGTGAAAACTGTTCAAAATTAAGGTAAAAAAACAACTAAAAAATACCCAAAATTGCTTGTTTCGCGTGTAATGCACCTTCCTTTAATTATTAATAGTGCAACTGTAATTATTACACATTTTAAGCTTAAATTGAAAGGTTAATTACACAAGAGAAGGATATTTTTGCTAACTTTGTCATTCTACATATAAGACCTTAATTTTCGAAAAGGATATAATTTATTTAGAAAATATAATTTTATATTTCCACATATTACACAAGAGAAGAATACTTTTTGTTAACCTTGTCATTTTACATATAGGACCTTATTTTGGAGAGGATATATATTTTTTAGAAAATATAATTTTATATTTCCAGAGAGAATCAATGTAATTAACACTTAAGTTGAAATATGCTCAACTTGATTAACAACCCTAATTAAAATTTCATATTTAAGAAGCTACGAAAAGTTTAACCTGAGGAATACCACCAGCATTATCAAGAGTCAAGACATCATCATCCAGTGGCCTCGATCATTACAATAAATTACAACCAACTCTTATGAAATTTACAATAATTACAAATACCCAGATTATTTGAAAATTACAAATACTCCTTGAAAAATTTACAATAATTACAAATACCCACATTATTTGAAAATTACAAATACTCCTTGAAAGATATTTGTTAAATGATTGTCAATTCAAAAAAAAAACATTTATAATTTTTCTAACAAAAGAATATTTATAATTATAACAAAACTCATAAGAGCCCGTTATTTTTTTGCCAATCATTCTGATTCTACCACATCCATATGTGTTTTTTAAGTACTAGTACATACTACACCAGATACAGAATATGCGAGTAGTTAGATGATTGACACACTCTTCGTATTTTAAAATACGAGGTATATGACAATTATCTATACGCATAGTGCACAAAGTCCAGGACAGGAATAAGCAGACAGCAAAGACATGAAGCAAATTGTTCAAGCAAAAGAAATGTGCATTCAGCTATAAACACAAGGAAGCAATTTCCAGACTACCTTCCACAACCAGTTGCACTATTATCACAGCATGCAAACACAAATTACACAGACTAGCACAGCTTGCTACAGCTCTCACTTGAGAGCCCCAAGTTATCAAACACATCTACAACACAGACGAATCCGACCCGAATTATCAAATTAACAAACCAAGACTTCTACAATGTATAGCATAGTAGTGAATATATCCAACCCCAAAGCATCAAACTGCCGATTTCGTTTCGCCAAAGCAGAAAGGATCCTATATTTTCCATCGCCAGAGCAGCATGGATCCTATATTTTCCATCCACATGGAAACAGAGCAACTTGCAGCCTTCAGTTAGACCAGACATGGACAAGACCGAGCCTGTTTCCGGTATAGATTTCATTGCGGTCTTCATCGTAGAAGAGAGCAGTGATATCTTCCAGGGCCTCTGCAACGGTGCTCCTTATTCTGGAAGCTTTGATACGCTTCCTTGAGTTGCAGTTTCTGCCACCACAACTCGCGCTGCAGTTGCACTCGTTCATCGGAAGACTGTTGCTCGCCTTTATCTTTGCAAGGCACTTCCCAGTCAAGATATTGCTGATGTTAATTGAACCCGCTGCAACAAGAGTGAAAAAGAGTTGTCCGTATGAAAATACATGGATTAGCTTAATTCTTGCGGACAAGGGATGTCTGATTAAAGTATGCACCGTATCCTCCCGGTAAAGTTTATGGTTCTAATGTAAATGAAGAAAATCTTTAATCTATATGCAGAATATGGCTGTTCAAAAGAAACGTACCGTTTCCGTCAGATAATGGTTCATCTGTATCCGCTTTGCAATAAGAAATGATGAGATCCTGATCACTTGTGATGTATATGTTGTTAGTATTGCAATCAGGATGCCATAAAAGGTGATCTTCAAATGAGGTCACGAGCTCGCCCCTGAAGTTCCAAACAGCGACAGTTCGGTTTCTGAATGTCAGGAATAATTGATTCTCGTACAGGAATATAAATGCAGATGGAGTCATGAACTCGGTCCTGCTGACTTCTGTTATCTCCGTATTGCGAACCTACATAGACAAGACGTCAGATCTCAGCAGTCATGAACATCAGATTGTCAGTAGCAAGTGACTTACATCAACAATCTGGAGATTCTCGTTCTCTTGCTTGACGAGAAGCTTTTCATTGAATTGTTCAATGAAATCCACCTTCTTGTTCCTATGAAGGAGATGGCTAAAAGATTTAAGAACAGTCCCATCCTCAATCGAGAGAATCTTCAAAGGAACACCACCTTGGGTTTTTGTAAATATCAATAGCATTATTCCTGGACTGTTATGCAAAAGAAGAGTCAGCAAAATTAAATATATCTTGGCAATCCCAAAAGAGCACAATGAGGAAGGAACAAACTATCACCCAAGAACGCATCACAAACAACTCCTCAAATTTTTGTTCAAACCGCATGCCATGCAAATAACTACCGGATGATATTTCAATTCACAATAATACATCAATTCAAGATGAAGGCCAGCAACTCAAGAACAAATATCAATGGAAGCTTAACAAATTGCAAAATAGATACTTCTGAAAGAAAGGAATGCAGCAGTAAGATTTCAGCCTCAAGAGATGACCCAAATAGGAAGTAGTTCCATAAGTGAGGATGAAAATTTCCAATTTAGAATGTAAGCACTTGAGCCTGAGGATAAGACGTTGCAGCAAAAGCAGGGACAACGGAAGCTGCCTCTAACCCTGATACATGACATAGTGACTTGAAAACAAGTACATCTATTATCCTCGCAATTTGCAAATATTAATTCTTATGGTACTGTATTGTATGAATCATTCTGCATAAAAAATCACAGTTAAAGAACCAAATATATTGCAATCATTCATATAAGCCAAGTTTCAACATGTCTCATGACAAGTATAATGTTCCCAATAATTTACCTACTAAGATTAGAGACCTGCCAGAAGGTACCAAGAAAAAACAAAATAAAAATCACTTCTCAAAAGAAGAGCAAAGAAGTACTCAAACAAGCTGTCCATGCTGAGAAGATAAAGGCAAATCAATGAAGTGCTTACGAATCAAAACAACTTCCAGCATTCATAGGACAACGTTTAGACTAACACCCGAATGGCATAAAAGAAGCATTTACAGAGAAATATGTGTACTGAAATGAACAAATGCACCAGTAAAACCTCATTCTGAAACTAGAGAATTACCTGATCTTTATCTCTTGAACATTTTTATCTGAAATAGAGTATAGCATCGTATAGTTTTTCAAATCAAACACCTTGTATATGCTGAGACAAGGAAGAGGAAGGAAGCAAACATCAGAATCAGTAGTAGGATTCTGAGTATAAGGAAATACTTTGGGACAGTTCACAGATGAGATTGTTATACTTAACCTGTCTTGCGCAGAATACGTAAGAACCTTTCCATTTACATCATCAAATTCCACAAAACCAGGCCACTTCAATGACTCAGACTCAAACAGCGGGAAACCAGCATCGGGTTTACCTCTTCGTATGTATCTGACAAAATGGTTCAGTAAGGTGAGCATGAGTATCAGAAACAGCATGAGGATGAACAGAAATAAGAGATGAAATTCCTTACTCAATCCTTGTGGTTCTGCATTTTAAGGAACTAAAGTTATCTGAAGCATAAACAGAGACAGTGATGAGCGAATCATTATTTTTGTTGTAAAATAAGCTCCGAATGACTTCATCAGGACAAACATTCAGGAAGCATATCCTCTGATTAGTCTCTGCATACAACACATACATATATATATATAAGCTTTTTTACTACAGGTAAGTATTGAAATGAAATATTTGTATAAGTCGATCAATTTTCTCTCATTATTGCTGGACCTCGGCTAAATGCTGCACATACACCAGACTGCGCAAGAGCAAAGACAATATCACGGGCAGCAACTATCTCAATAATTTTTGATCTCTTCTTCAGAAATGGCAATGACAGAGAACAATATCCCTTGGGATCATGAGTATCATATTCCTCCTGAAAAAGAGTTATACTAGGTTTAGCCATCAAAAGAACATATATATATTGATGAAAGAAACAGTAATACAAACATGCGAACATAAGTAAACAACTCCCTGTCCACGACACTGAAAAACTAATTCCACGGACAAAATAGAAACTCTACCCAGGTAAATACGGGTAATACCCACATGTTATGATCAAAATTTGAAGCATAGATTTACACCTCAATCAGATTTTGCAAGACCAGGTTTTGGAATTTACACAAAAGAAAAGCATCAGCAATTTGCTTATTCTCTAAACCAAACATAGAGGGTCTCATAAAAAGTTAGAATTTCTTGCTTCGAACTCACATGCTATTTCCAAACATTCAACTCGACCTCCACTTCCATGGACGAAATTTCAAGCAATGAAACAGCACTTTATAGGTGTATACAGTATAACATACATCCAGGAGTTATCACATCATCATCATTTAGTTTTGTAAAGTAAACAAGGAGTCAAGGCTCCAGCACTGTCATGCATGGAGCCTCATAATCACAGTCAAGGAGAATTGTACGGAAAGGAAAAGGTCCTGATATTAGCATGCGTTATTATTGAATTTATTGAAAGTTCTATAAAACTGCTCAAATTCCTTATACTCAATTAGCTTGCAAAATCACACCAATGCCACATAGAATGAACTCAATCTAAAGCTCCTCTCAGTTCTGAGGTGGAACATTACATTACATTTCACACTTGGAAGGAGTATTGAAGTTAATGACTTTCCGGTTGCCTAGCAGAAGCACTGCCTTCTCTCAACAATTGTTGACTTACTTCTTGTGTAATTGTTGCCACAATACCCAACCTTCCGTCTTTGAATTCCGTAGTCCAAACAAAAACTCTATCACTGTCTAGCAATGCAGCGTAATCGCGATTTAGTAGTGAAAGAATTAGATTAACTGCACAAATACCTCTCCAAATACCCGCTTAATGTATATCCATGTATTTCATTCCAAAATTGGGCACCTCCCACAAGAGCTTCGAGAATGTGTTCTCATTTACGACAAACCCAAGAAAGAAAGAAACACACATCAAGATGGTGGGCTGCAAATAAAGATTATGTGGACAACTTATATGGTGGATGGAAAGGAACAGGAAAGAAAGGTATGGATCAGATTTGTTCGCAATTGTCGGATTGGAAATGAAGTGGAAAAAATGTTAAAGTGTTTTAATGGTTCACTCAATAATGACAACTTAATTGTAGAAAATCGTGCTTGCGTAAGAAGCGACTTTCAAATCTTAAAGCAGAAAAGAAGAATAATAAAACGTGTTCAAACTACGACATAAAACATAGATACATGGCTAATTTGTTACCACTTAATCTATAGAACTTCTTTATCGGAATCCAATTCCATAAAACCTAAAACAAGTTCAAAACTCGTAAATTCCAAGCACATCCACATGCCAGTTGTCAAAATCAAGCGGAAGATCATAACCAATCCCCAAGAAACTGATAAACCTCTCAGCTTTCTTTTAATTCGAGTGGGCGGTGGACCACCACAAAAAAGTAAATTAATTGACCAAGGTACGGACCAGATGATCTAAGATATAGACCGACCTATTTATTTCTGCAAAAGCCTTCTATATGGTTCAAATTATTTTGAGAGCACTTCAATTTGTTACAGATGATAAATGATGAATCCCATCAGTTCAGGTACATAGATCTACATACTTCTCAACATATACATGTCATGTTCAAGTGATAAGCTAAGAAAAGAGCAAATTTCTGAAGGGTTTCTCCAAAATTTTAAGCACAAGTGAAAGCCCTAATTTTCCTTTGAAGCAACATCTATCATCACAAACACATATAACCCAGAAAAGTTGAAATCTTTCACAGGCACTTCAATTACTCAAATCCACGAACACCACAAAACAACTGCAGAACATTTCTGAAAAGCAATAGATTCAATAAAATAAAACCTGCAGGCGGATGTTGCGGAACCGCTCCTGAGCATCACTCATGCTGAAAGCGCGGTCGCGCTTCGAGGATATCTCCCTTCTCTGCAGCTTCTTCACGCTGTTCACAAACCCATCTAGACCACCGCGGGGCCGCTTCTTCGCCACCACTCGCCGCCCACAGCACGGTCTAGGACTCGCCGTTATTCTCCTCCCATCCATGTCAGATTATTACACTAAAACACACCCTCTTTTTACAACGAAAATCTAAACCCTAAAAAAAGTTATACACATATAAAAACAAATACACATATATCTCAGCTTGAATTGTACATATCCAAGATGGGCATCACTTCTGTAGATGAAGAAAAAAAAACCCTAAATCTCCGGACCCAGCCCAAGGTCCAGAGAGAAAAATTCAAACAGAAACAAGGAGAGAAAACCCACAATTCCTCCCCTTCTTTTACAACAGGGTTTTTGAATTACTTCCTGTCTGTATACACACTCGCATTTATGTACGTTTGTATGAAAATGAATTAATTCTCTCTCTCTCTCTCTATGTATGTTTTTGTGCCAAGGCAATTAGGCAAAGAGTGGAGCTGTACTCTGGGAGGAGCCTAAATAGAAAGACAGAAAGAGAGAGAGAGAGAGAGAGAATAATTTGTCGGATTTTAGAAGAGTTTGACGTCCGACTAGAGTTCAAAATCCAGATTGAAAACATCCAACGGTGAAATAATTTTTTCTTTTTCTTTTTTTTTTACAAATGATCGTCGCATGTAATATTTGCACGTATATAATTTGATAAATACGAGTAAATACAAAAATTTAAAAATGAAACAAATAATGAATATGAGGAAAAGTAGAAGATAAATATGAAAGTATAGTGTTTGTTATAAGATGTTGTCGACCATTTTATTAGATAAATATACGTTGTTATATTGGTATATATAGTTTGTTTGTGTTTTCATTTTCAGTTTTCACTTAAAAATATGTATTTTTAATTCTTTATAATATTTTTTGTGAAATAAAAATATAATTGAATTAGTTGATAAGATTGTATTTTATATTGAACTATGTTGTTCAATCAATAAATTTTCAAGAAAAATACATATAAATAAATACATTTTTCACTTTAATTACTGTTTGAAAAATTAAAAATCAGAATTAAAATACAAACAAACAGTGACAAATTATAGATTATATTTATTTCCACACTTATCCACTCCATTGCTCTATTCTTATTTTCTTTTGTTTTGGCTTATTCTTTGTGCCCCTTTTCCCTTTGATTAATAATATTTGGTCCTATCAAATAAAAAAAAATGTGCCCCTTTTTATATTATCTAAAAATAAAAGTAACATATTTTTAATTAAAAAAAAGTATGAAATTGATGAAGACTCCATATGGACGGATGGATTTGGATTTAAATGAAAGATTTAAAGAAAGTATTTCAATTAATTCCAGATCAGCTGGATTTGAAATACACCATAATACTAGTAGTACATGCAATTTAAAATAAGAATTAAAAATTTTGAAATCTAATCCTTAACTCTAAATCCATTAGTTCAAACATTACACAAGACTGCATTTAAATTGATGAATTTGAATTTAAGAGAATAATTCGGAGAAATGATTTTAAATGTCAAAATATTAGAAGAATTTGAAATCATCAATGTTCACAAAGTATAATTCAAACTTAGAAGTGGAGTATTTGAAATCATTTGAATTTAAAATTATTTAAACAATCAAGGAATTAGATACACGGATCTGAAATGCATAATTTCAAATAAGTCAATCCAAATGTAGCCTAATATACCACAAATTATAGTATAAAATGAAATTTGATTGATTTGAAATCAATTTTCATTATACAATAATGCAAATAAATTCAAATTGTTTGTTATTAAGAATTTGAAATTCATATTTTCAAATTCATCAATCAAAATATAACATTAAGTTTCTTATTAAATATGGCTTTAAGATAGTTAAAGTTGTTTAACCCTAAAACTACATTTTGGGTTGTTGAATTTGAATCGAGATAATGATTTAAAGGCTATATTTTGGATCAGTAGATTTGAAAATTTGGATTTCAAATCCCTAATCATAATCCTTGAATTTATTTGAATACTTCTGAATTCAAAGTATTTCAAACATTTCACATCTATATTTGAATTATATTTTATGCGCAAGTTGCACGCCACTTTGCAGCCATGGTACCATACTTTGTTAGATTGACAAAAATACTATCGTATAAACTTGTTTAACTCTAAAACTGCATTTGAATTGATAAATTACAGTTGGATTGATGAATTTGAATTACAGATTTCAAATCCCTAGTCATAATTCTTTAAATTTGTTTGAATACTCCTAAATTCAAAAGATTTCAAATATTTCACTTATAAATTTTAACTATAATTCTATTGAACACTGATGATTTCATTTTTTCTAATACAACGTTATTTGAAATTATTTCTCCAAATACTTCTCACAAATTCAAATCCATCTATTCAAAAGTAAAAAGAAAATTCAAATGACTTCGAATAAAAGACCACATGTTATTGTCCTCTCCCTAAATATGTGTATACATGTGTATTCACACTAGCCATGAATGTGGAGGCCCTGTTTGGTTAAACATTTAAATTGGGTTTGTTGTGATGCAGAAAGTAGCCTAACATAAGAAGCAACCATGTCCATATGTAATGGCATTTATCTCAATTCACAAATTTGATTTTCCCACTTTGGCCCAATCCAAACAGCTCCTTTAATTAATTATAATCTTCCATAAAAAATTGTAAGAGAAATTTCATTTATGGTTTCTCTTCTACAATTGGTATTTTCTTTCCCTACTTTTGTCTAAGGAAAAAAAAAGTTGTAACACCCAATTTCTTCATGCCAATAAAGAAATGGAGATTTATTATTGATAGTGCTAGGAATCCCAAATTACTAAAATGCCCTCAAGCTGTCAAGGAATTTACGAGAATGCTATTAATGGAAGTTGACGACGATTACTCGAGGGTGGTTACAGAAGTAGTGGGGGACGCCAAATTACCAAGGCACCCTTAGCAATTAGGTCCAGGCCATTGGATTGAGGGCAATTGAGGGCGATGTTGTATTTTCACCCCATGTAAATTACTATAAATAGGAGGAGAAATCCTTTTGTAAAGAGATATGAGATTCATTTATAGAAATCTATTCTTATACTGCCTACTTTTGCATTACCTCGCGACGTTATTTGGAGTTACCGTGTCTAGGCTAATTACCTCCCGAATCACACACCATCAATTATTTTGAGAAAAATTAAATAATTTTAATAGAGATATTTCCATAAAATCCAGAGGCTTTATTGTTTTCATGTTTTCACATGCATTAAAAAATATTTTGAATTTTTGTTTATATCTTTACAAAACACACAGTCCGATATTTTTAAAATTTTTTATTAATATTTTACACTAAAAAATAACACAAAACCAAGCATATCTATATATCTATGTCTATATATCTATATATATATATAGCAAAATGATGGTTGACCAAAATCAAGTTAATTTTGACTAAATACTAATTTCTAATAATTTTGAATTTAATTCTCAACAAAATATCTTATTGGATAGAAACACAATCTATTTTAAATATATTTAAGTATTTGTTTTCTATTATCCAAAATCCTATCTCTAAATTATATTTTTTTATTTGTTTCACTGATTAATGTTTGTATTTAAATATTTATCATTTTTTCTATAATTATTCATTCATATTTGTTCCTTTTTAATTCCGTAATTTTTTTCAAATCAAATACTCATTATTTTTTCATTCTTAGGTATTGTATACATTTTTTTTTTCTTTTTACTTGATTTTGATTTCATAATAAACTTTTATATATGGATAAGTGAATTTGTCTAGATAAATATTGAGAAATTTTAATTAATTTAAAGTAGATGAGGTTTTTAACCAATGAAAAAAATTCTTAATAACTAAACAATAAAATATAATACTAAAATATGTATCTATTAAAGATATCTTGAAGATGAGATTTTGGATAAATATATCTTAAATATTTATTTTGAATTTATACGAATTTTATCTATAAGATTGTCAAGGAAAAATCTTATTTGTTAGAAAAATCATCTAATTTAAATATATTATATATTTATTTTGTACTTATCTGAAAGCTTAGCTCCAAGATTATAATGTTAATTCAATTTGTATTTATCTTAGACTTACCTAATGATCATGGTCTTCATCAGATTTGTATTTAAATAGACAAAATCGACTCTGCATCTCTTCATTTATTAAATAGACTCAATTCTATTGATTATTCTTCTCCACTAATGATTTGAAAACTTAACACTGCATATTCTTCTTTTTATTGTTCTTCTATGGCAGATAGGAACTTATTTACTTTTTCCCATCCATGAAAATTTTCTTAATAACCACACACTAAAATATAATCGTAAAATATATATCTATTAAAGATAAATAGGAATTAATTAGGACCTATATCTTGAAGATGAGATTTTGGATAAATATATCTTAAATATTTATTTTAAATTTATACGAACTTACCTCTAAGATTGTCAAGAAAAAAATCTTATTTGTTAGAAAAATAATCTACTTTAAATATATTATATATTTATTTTGTACTTATCTGAAACCTTAACTCCGAGATAATAATGCTAATTCAATTTGTATTTATTTTAAACTCACTTAATGATCATCGTCTCCATCATATTTGTATTTAAATAGATGAAATCGACTCTGCATCTCCTCATTTATTAAATAGGCTCAATTTTATTGATTATCCTTCTCCACTAAATGATTTAAAAACTTAACACTACATATGCTTCTTTTTATTGTTCTTCTATGGTAGATATGAACTTATTTTCTTTTTTCCATGATATTTGAAGGTTTGTATATTAAACTTTAATATTTATTCATCTTTTACACTCATCTTTTATGGGTAGACTAACGTTTTGCTCTTATTATGATATCATTTTACTTTTTATATATTATTTTTGTTATAATACTTGAAAGTTATTAAATTGATAATCTACCCTATTCTTATGTTTACTTTATTAAATTTCAACATTTATTTCTCTTCTGGTGTTAGTTTTTTTTAGATTTATACTAGAAAGAATAGATTTATTTAGTATTAATGATACATATTTCGTTTTAACATTTATTTATATGATTCTACTTCATTTGTTATTTAGTTTTATTTATGTTTAAATATTTATTATTTTTGTATCTTTGTCTACACCAGTTTTTTTATACATATTATAGTTTCATCCATAAAAAAATAGTTAAATTTTGTTTTTTTTTTTTTCATATTTCATTCTTTTTTTGTTTATATTTTTCTACCAGAAGGAACATATTTATTTAGTGTTAATAGGTATATTTTTTTGTTTAACATTTATTTGTCTGATTCTTTTTAATATGTTTTAGATTTTATTTTTGTTTAAATATTCACCACTTTTAATCATTTTATACACTATTTTTATATATATAATAGTTTAGTAAAGTTTATTTATAGTTTAATTTTTGTTGTTTTTTCTTTCAGATTTTATTTTATTTTTGTTTGGGTTTTGGTTTTCCCACAATAAGTAATAGATTCGATTATTTAATAGGTGCATATTTCGTTTAACATCAATTTCTACAATTCTATACTTAATATGATATTTAGTTTTATTTATATTTAAATATCTACCCTTTTGTATCTTTTTGTACACCAAGTTTTATATATATATATATATATTATAGTTTCATCATTAAATTTTTATTTTATAGTTTAAATTTGTCGTTCTTTTTCAGACTTTATTTTCTTTTCTTTATTTTTTTTCTACTAATGATGTTTTACAAGATGAAAAGAATCACCTAATTTTAATAGACATGATCTATATATTTAATAGAATGTCATAATTATTTGAAAGTAATCATCATATTAATACAAATTTTGGTAAGTCGAAATTGTTGTATGTGTAGGAAAATATTATTTTCAATAACAATCAAAATAGAGTAAAAATTCAACACTACTATGTTTTACCTATTAAAAATGAAAGTTTCATTTTACATAAAAGATTCATTTATAGCGCAATATATTATAAAAAAAATTATTTATTTTTAAAATATATAAATATACGTATAATCATGCATAGCACGGGTTCTACGCTAGTCTATATCTATATATATATATATATAGCAAAATGATGGTTGACCAAAATCAAATCAATTTTGACTGAATGCTAATTTATGGTAATTTTTGAATTTTTTATTTGTCAAGAAAAAAATTTATTGATTAGAAATATAATCTATTATATATATATATATATTAAATATTTACTTGTATTTATCTAACTAGCGTAGAACCCGTGCTAGGTACGGTTATATATATATATTCTTAGAAAAAAAAATATTCTTTATAATATATTAGGGTATAAAGGAATTTTTTAAATAAAATAAAGCTTTTATTTTAATAGGTAAAATATAGTAGTTTTATTTTTTTTTAATCTATTTTTATTGTTATTAAAAATGATATTATCCTACACACACGACATATTTCTACTTACCTAAAAATTGTATTCATATGAGAATTACTTTCAGACAATAGTGACATTCCATTAAATATTCAGATCAGTTTTAAACATATCTATTCAAAAATCTAAAATATAAAGAATTAGTTAAACGTATTATTTGTATTATATAATTCTCTTCTATAAAAACTATATTAAAGTACATAAACATTATCACGGGCAATGAAATAATTTTTAACTTTCATTGGGCACCAAAAAATCTTAAAAGATGAAAGTTTAATGTGCAAATAAAAGAATGAATTGACAAAAAAAAAAAAAAAAACAAATCAACAATTAAAACAACAAATATTTATCATGCATTTCTCTAATAAAAGCCCGAATGCATTAATAAAAAAAAAGGTTAGCAAGAGAAGAGAAAACACATGAAAAAAATTATAATGATGGAAAAGATAAAACATGCAAAAGTTTAAGATACATAATATATTGAAATGTATAATTAAGCCATAAGTATTGTATTTTTTAATCAGGGTAAAATCCAAACACCCCCCAACGTATGAGGGTCTTTGCACTTTGCCCCCAATTATTTTTCTTTTTACACTCTACACCCCAACCTTTGCACGTATCTTTCTTTTTTTTAACTTTCAGATGAACAAAAATATGAACACACGCACTTGTAATTGATTTAGGATGGGACAAACTTGTAATTTCACATCCCATCCTTTTCTTAGATTAAAAAAAATACAAACAAAATAATGAAAAAAACCAAAAAATCAATAAGGCACTGGCGGATGAAGAAGAAGACCCTTCAACAATTTTGCTTGTTTTTGCAAGAGCTTGCTTTTGCTTCCGATTTTGAATAAAGAATTGAGTATTGACAAAGGCGGGGCGAGGTGGTGGGGATGCAGGTGGAGCTATGGGCAGCTATTGGATTTGCTTTATTTTGCAATCGCCTTAATCAACCCGTACAAATCCGGGGGGGGGGGGGGGAGGGGTTGGGGTTGATGGTGGGGTTAGTGGTTATTCTAGTATGGAAGATGAAGAACAAATGTGACTTGCAATAATTGTGGTTGGATCTTATTATTTTTCGGGCGATGGATCTGGGTCTTTTTCTTAGGGTCTTTTTAATTTGGGTCTTCTTCATCCACTGGAAATGATGGTGGATCTGGGTCTTCTTCATCAACCGGCAATGGTAGATGATGAAGAAGACTCTTATTGGGTCTTAGTGAGCGAAGGGGGTGGACGGTGGCAGTTTTGGGTGCGATTGTGATGGTGCAGCGACTGAAGGTGGTTGTTGGCTGGCAATGGGGGATGAAGAAGACGTTCTTGATTTTTTGGTAACTTAAGCGTGTGTGTTCATCGACCAAAATATTTTCTTTTTATTCCCCTGAAAGTGAAGAAAAAAGCAAAATACTACAAAATGCAAAGGTTAGATGTTCGAGTGTAAAAAAAAAAACGTTTGGGGGGGGGGGGGGAGTGCAAAGACCCTCAAACGTTGGGGATGTCTGCATTTAACCCATTTAATTAAAAAAAAAAAGACCATATTTATATGCTATAGGCTTATAGCAACTTGCATATCATACTGTTATCTATTCAGTATCTGAAACTTTTGGTGAGCAATATAAAGTTGTAAAGTATAAATAGGATTATAATATCGCTCATAACGATATTTGAAATATAAAATATGAAACTTTATTTTCATGGAAAGTCAAGTTACTTAATTTATAGCTCATGTTTTGAAGTGAATTTAAAAGTTTAAATGTAATAACTTACTAATATGTAGATTATATATTCTTTCTTTTTAAAAAGAAAAAAAAATGAATCACAAAATAAAATTTTCTTGTTTATCAAAGGAATGAGCTAAATAACCTTGATTTTTTTCATTAATATGTAGCAAAATCTATACAGAATTATTGAACTTTCCGATTTTTCTTTTATTTTTAATTATTTTTTATGTTTTTGATTTAATTCAACCATTTAAAAACTCAAAGTGTTTATAATGTTATAGTTTGTTTCACAAAAATTCAAAGAATTGTTTTTCTCCAAAAAATTGTGCGAGTTAATGAAATTTAATTTGAAAATTTTATCAACAATGATCTGTCATTTATAAAATAAAATTTAATATTTAATATTTGTTTGAATATTTAAAAAAATTGTATTATTAGTAATAATTTTAGTTGTTTAGTAGAATGAACTAAAGAAAAAGATTAAATATCTCAAAGTTCAAAAATTAAATTTTATAAAAGTTTTATTATAGATAAACAGATATAGTTAAAAAATTAATTTGGAAATTAAAATTAAGAAATAAAAAGAAATAAAATAAAATTAACCAAGGTAATTGTGTCCTAAATAAAATATCTACTTCTTCCTTAAAGATTTAAATAAGATATGTACTTCTTTCTTAAAGATTCAAATAAGATATATACATCTTCCTTAAAGATCTAAATAAGATATATGTATACTTTTTTTTTCTTTTATGAAGTCTTTATCTCCTCCAACTAATTTCAATAAATTAAGGAATATATGTGTAAATTGTTGCACGAACTAAGGGAATAAAAAAAAAATTGGGGGAGAAAGGGAGAGTAAATAAATTATTCTAACATTAACAAATCTTAAGTGTAGCTAATATAAAATTACATTATAATTAAATAATTAAAAATTTTAGAAAATTAGTATTTGGTTAAATTGAAATAGATAGATTCATTTTCGAATAAATCAATACGGGGATAAAAATAAAAATAAAATAGTGATGAGAAAAGTCAGAATATTAATTTTGAAATATTATGTTAATTCCTAATGATAACATATATGTATACACATATTAATTGAACAAAATTGTCCGATTATCATGTCTTTAAACACAAAAAAAAATAAAATAAAATAAAGGAATACAAAAGCCTTTCAAAAGAAAGTGTTGTACATCTTTTAAACTTGAAGTAGAACCACAAAATGAAAATTTGAAAATACTACTTAACATATATAAGAAATTGAATTAACCTCTGTATTTATTATTAATTTAATGCATATCTACAATATTTTCAATTAAATTAAAATATATGAAAGAAGAGAATTCTATTTAGATATTTTTCAGAAAAAGAGCTTGAATTATGCGCACATAAAAATACATATGCTTTCATGTAAATGTAAAGATTTACAAATGCTCAGATCATATATAGATTTAATAGAACCATATTAGATAGCTTGAGAAACCAATTACATAATAGTTAAACTCAGGTGATTCTTTTCATCTTGTAAAGAATTGTTAGCAGACAAATAAAAAAAATAAATCAAAAAAAGAACAACAAAATTTAATAGATGAAATTATAATATATAAAAAAGAATTGGTGTATAAAAAGATACAAAAGGATAAATACTAATATAATATAAAAACTAAATGCCAGATTAATAAAATCATACAAATAGATGTTAAACAAAATATGTAGCTATTAACTGTAAAAAAATTTGTGCCTTCTTACAGAAAAAAAAGCAAAAAAAAAAATGAAAAAAGACCAACAAAGTAAACTATAAAATAAAATTTTAATGAATTAAACTACAATAAATATATATATATATATATATATATATATATAAGAATGGTGTATACAAAGATAAGGGCTAAATATTTAAACAGAAAAAAATAAAAAACTAAATGAGAATTAAGTAGAATCATACAAAAAGAAAAATTGAAAAGGACATTATAAACAAATTTTCGTGTTCCTGAATTTAACGAAACAAGAAAATATTACAAATAAAATTCTTGAATTGGATTGAATATTTGTGGGTGCGAAATCTCTACTTGAAACCTCTGATTCTTCTCTTCACGAATGTGACCTTTGACTTCGACAACTTCGGAGGTGCAACTCAACATTTGATCTCCTTTAAAGTTGGCTTTGACTTTGAATAACGTTAATTCGAGGTCGCTGACTTGTTCCCGAATTAAACGCTATAATCTTGAAGATATTTTGACTTGAATTTGAGATATTTTTTGGTGGATTTGAACTTTGATCTTCGCCAAGGTGGACTTCTGTCTTGATAACGTTAATTCGCCGGTTTTCGGACTTCTTGTCGAAGTAAACACTGACTTTGGATGATTTTCGCGATGAACGCCTTGAATCTTGCCTAGAACGCCGTGGATCTTCCTTGATTTGTGATTGAGAGGATTTCTGGACTTCTTGAATGCTCTTTTGCTTGTATCTTCAATTGTATGTGTGTGTGTGTGTGTGTCTTTTGAATGAGTTCCAAAGACCCCTTTATATAGTTGTCAAAGAGGTAGAGTTGTGATGAACTTGAACACTTATTTTGTATTATCTCTTTATTTTAACTTAAAGAGATAAATACATTAAATATTTGGGAAGACATGATTGGTCAATTTCGATATTATCTCTTTAATTTTTGTATTTTTCAAAGAGATAATATGAGAAATATTTTTCTTGATTTGATTGGCCGAAACACCTCAATTTGACACATGTCGGTCGTTGATTTGATGGCGAAATATATATTAAAATATCAATTAATTAACTATTTATATTTGAAATTAATTTAGTAAATTCCAAAATATAAATAGAAAAGGGAATATAAGTAAATAATATATATTTTCCACTTGTCGTCATTTGATTGGGCGCAAAATTTATTTGTCTACAAATGCCCCCTCAAGACTTGTTCACGAGCATCTACTACAACGAAATGAAGGAGTTATGACCTCAGTGGGATGATAAAATCACAACGTAGTTCACTTGAATTATTCTCATATCAAGGAGTCTTCAAACTTTACTATGTAGATAGTTTATACTCATATCAAGGAGTTCTTGACTTGAAATTATTTGAATTTGTTGATAGTTTATTCTCATATAAAAAAGTCTTCAACTTGAATTTGTAGATAGTTTATACTCATATCAAGGAGTTCTTGACTTTATAGATAGTTTATACTTATGCCAATGAGTTCTTGGCTTGAATTTATCTGATAGTTTACACTCATATCAAGGAGTTCTTCAAGTAAATTTGTAGATAGTTTATACTCGTATCAAGGAGTATTGAAATTGTTTTGGACATTAGATAGTTTATGCTCATATCCAGGAGCATTGAGATTATATTTCTCTTTGGACATTAGATAGTTTATGCTCATATCCAGGAACATTGAGAATTCTTTTTTTTTTTTTGGACATTAGATAGTTTATGCTCATATCTAGGAGCATTGAGATTATATTTCTCTTTGGACATTAGATAATTTATGCTCATATCTAGGAGCATTGATAAATTTCATGGCGTTGCATCATCATCAACATCATCATTGATATCATTTGAGTATTCGTCTTCTTTGAAATTGAAGCTCATTTCAATTCCATGTGCACGAGTCGCTAGTTTTTCAAAAGTTTTTTGGTTTTATTGCTTGAAGATTATAGCAAAGTTCTCAATGCATTCGTTCGATACACATTTCAGTTGCTGAAGTCTCGGACAATCGATCTTTGCAATTAAGGCTAAAATTTTTCCAGCAATTGATATAATCAATGACGGGCTCTTCTTTCCACTGGTGTGAGTTCGTAAGCTCGATCATGCTGACTGTTCTTCTGGTACTGTAAAAATGATTGAGAAACTCTTGTTCTAATTGCTCCCAACTGTCAACTGAGTTGGCTTCCAAGTCGGTGTACCAATCAAGCACATTTTCTTTCAAAGATCAAACAAATTGTTTGACGAGGTGATCCCCATATGTTCCAGCGTTGTTGCACGTTTCCACGAAGTGAGCCACGTGTTGCTTAGGATTGCCTTTGTCGTTAAATTGTTGGAACTTTGGTGGTTGGTAGCCTATCGGCATCTTCAAGTTGTCAATTCTTGGAGTGTAGGGCTTGGAGTAGGTAAAGGATGACCTTGAGCTTCCCTCAATCTTGCTCTTGATGGTCCCTTCAATGAATTCTTTTAGTTGGTCTATTGGAATCATCCCATCAGAGGAGACTTGAAGATCCATTGCAGGTTTATCCTTTCCGGTATAATTCTCCTTTGTGGATATTTATGCTTCATCAAGAGCCACAACTTGTTTTCCCCGGATTTGGCTTCTCTCAACGTTGTCTAGCTTGTTGATCAACCTAGCTATTTGGGCATCTTGCTCTTGGACATGCTTGGTGAGTCCCTTGATAGTTCTTGTCAGACTTACAATTTGCTCTTCTAAGGTTGTGGCATTCGTCACCATGACTGGGGCCACATTCATTGTGAACGAGTAGCTAGACTCGGAGCGAGGAGAGGACGGAGGAGACTTATCTTCGTCATCTTCGGTTGCGTGGTTAGGTACGAATATGTCCTTCTGAGCAGACTCAATTGGAGGAGTTATCTGAGAAGATTCCTTAAATTTCTTCGACATGCTCCTCGTAGTAACGCCGAGACTCTTGGTACTTGAACTTGAAGACTTCGATGTGATGAGTTTGGAATTCACCGTCTTCACCGCTTTTCCTTGAGTGTCCATTGAAATACTTCAAACTTTGTTGAAGGGAAGAGATGAGAGGTGGAGAGGTCCCACTGGGCGTGCCAAAATTTCTAAATAAATTTTCGTGTTCCTAAATTTAACGAAACAAGAAAATATTACAAATAAAATTCTTGAATTGGATTGAATATTTGTGGGTGCGAAATCTCTACTTGAAACCTCTGATTCTTCTCTTCATGAATGTGACCTTTGACTTTGACAACTTCGGAGGTGCAACTCAACGTTTGATCTCCTTTAACATTGGCTTTGACTTTGAATAACGTTAATTCGGGGTCGTTGACTTGTTCCCGGACTAAATGCTATAATCTTGAAAATATTTGACTTGAATTTGAGATATTTCTTGGTGGATTTGAGACTTTGATCTTCCGCCAAGGTGGACTTTTGTCTTGATAACGTTAATTCGCCGGTCTTCGGACTTCTTGTCGAATTAAACGCTGACTTTGGATGATTTCCGCGATGAACGCCTTGAATCTTGCCTAGAACGCTATGGATCTTCCTTGATTTGTGCTTGAGAGAATTTCGGGACTTCTTAAATGCTCTTTTGCTTGTATCTTCAATTGTATGTGTGTGTGTGTGTCTTTTGAATGAATTCCAAGGACCCTTTTATATAGCTGTCAAAGAGGTAGAGTTGTGGTGAACTTGAACACTTATTTTGTTTTATCTCTTTATTTTAATTTAAAGAGATAAATACATTAAATATTTGGGAAAACATGATTGGTCAATTTTGATATTATCTCTTTAATTTTTGTATTTTTCAAAGAGATAATATGAGAAATATTTGTCTTGATTTGATTGGCTGAAACACCTCAATTTGACACGTGTCGGTCGTTGATTTGATGACGAAATATATATTAAAATATCAATTAATTTAACTATTTATATTTAAAATTAATTTAGTAAATTCCAAAATATAAATAGAAAAAGGGAATATAATTGATAAATAATATATATTTTCTACTTGTCGTCATTTGATTGGGCGCAAAATTCATTTGTCTACAGACATAATGCAAATCAAAACAATGAAGCTATGCAAATGAAAATTAAATGAGTGAACACAATCAAATCACATAAATAATTGAAAAAAATATAAAGTTGAAAAAAGTAATGAAAAATAAAAAAAATTACTCAAAACTAATATGAAAGTAAAATTAGAGCACATGATAATAGACAATTGAAGATTTTTTTTTTTTTTTTATTGCCAATAAGAAACTTTGACAAATGAATGTTTTGGGTGAGTGCAAACGGTAAAGAAATAAACCATCAATCAAAATAATAAAAAGAGAAAAAAGTAACATATAAAAAAGAAATTTCTAATAGTAAAAAGACGAAGACGAACAATAAAAAAAGAATAAGACAAAACATGATGATCATATGAAAACTCAATTTGCTAATATATTGCAAGAAAAATACTATAAGTTACGTATGGCTGACTAATATGCATTTTGAAAGAAAGCCACCATTCATACATTCAAATTAAGGGGTTGAGCTTGAGCACAACAAAAAGTAATTAGTAGTGCATAATAGATTCACCTTTTTCGTTATTCCAAAAGTTTAACTGATATTTATACTTATATTTGACGTGATTTTTAAGTGTTCGAATTGGATGCAACTCTAAGAGGAAGTATTATTTTGGTATCTTCATGAGGGTTTTCCTACTTTCATGCAAAACTTTTGGGAGTATTTTTTTAAAAAAAAAACAAACTAAAATTTGATCTAAATTAAACCAACCAATTAGAATTTTTCTTATTAATTAAAAAACTCAAAATTCTAAGAATTCAGAATTTGGTTAAAATTAGCTTAATTGTGGTCAACCATTATTTTGCTATATATATAGACTAGAGTACAACCCATGCTATGCACGCTTATATAATTTTTTTCTTTTTTCTTTAAAATATTAAACAATTTTTTATATAATATATTGCTTAATAAAGGAATCTTTTTCATAAAATAGAACTTTTCACTTTTAATAGGTAAAATATAGTAGTTTTGAAATTTTAATCTATTTTATATTTTTCTACACATACAATATATTTTACTAACCTAAATTTGTATTTTATGAGGATTATTTCAAATAACTATGACATTCAATTGAATATATAGATCCCTATTTTTTTATTTTTACAAATATCCAACTCTACAAAAAATATAAAAAATAAAGAATTAGTTAAATATTTTGTTATAATTTATATCCATCAAAATCTATATTAAAGTAAATAAATCTAAAATGATCTTACATTGTAAAAAATAAAATAAAATATAAAGCAAGAACTGAAACTTACTTTTAATAAGTTATAAGAAAGATAAGTGCAAGAAAAACAAAAGAAAAAAATAGAAAGATGGATGATGAAATAAAATAATTTTAAATTCTCAATATTATTTCATCAATTTGAATAAGAAAAAAAAATAAGGGTAAGTTATTATGAAAATGAAAAAATAAAATGAGTACAAATAAAAATAAAAATAGCTATATTCAATTAAATCATAAATATAGCAACATTATCTTTGGTATGAAAGAAGAAAAAGACTTTCATTGGTATAAAATAAGATTTTCTTGAATAAGATTTTGTTAAAAAGGAGCTTGAATTACACACACATGAAAATACATATATTTACATGTAAAGGTAAAAAATTACAAAGCATATAATCATAGATTTAGCTTAATTATATTTAAATAGTTCAAGAAATAAATTATTGTAAATTAAAATCTGGTGATTCCGTCTATCTAGTAAAACATCATCTGAAGGAAAATAATAATAATAATAATAATAATAATAATAATAATAATAATAATAATAATAAGTTTTACAAAAGAACAAAAAAATTAAATTATAAAATAAAAATTTAATAGATGAAACTATAATATATAAAAAAAAAATAGGTGTATAAAAAGATAAAAAGGGTAGATATTTAAATACGTATAAAAACCAAATCTCAAATTAAATAGAACAAAAGATAATACTAAATAAAATGTGTACCTATTAGCACTGAATGAAGTGGTTCCTTTTTGTTGAAAAACAAAAACAATGTAGAATTTTTTTAAAGAAGTCTGAAAAAGAACTTTAAAGAAGTTTGAAAAAGAACAAAAAAGTTAAACTGTAAATAAAATTTTCATGGATGAAACTATAATATATACAAAAAGAAGAGTGCATAAAAAATACAAAGGTGTAAATATATTTTTTTAAAAAAAAATCTGAATGGTAGTTTGAATAGAATTATACAAATAAATATTAAATGAAATATGTACCTATTAGCACTAAAGGAATTTATTCTTTTTTTATGAAAAACAAAAAACAAAACAGCTAAGAAATTTGAAAAAGAATACAAAAGAAAACCCTATAAAATAAAATTTTAGGTGATGAAACTACAATATATAAACAGAAATGGTGTATAAAAATAAAAAATAGAAATATTTAAATAGAAATAAAAACTAAATGATAGTTTGAGTAGAATTATACAAATAAAATAAAAATATAATGGATGTCATTATAATAAATATATACATAGAGTAAATAAATTTTAAAACTGAAATATGTACTTATCAACATTAAACAAATTAATTCGAACTTGTTAACAAAATCAAGCACTAACCATATAAATCTAAAAACATAAACACCAAAAGATAAATAAGTACTAAAATTTAATAAAGATAAAATCAGAAAAGGATAGAGATTGTTAATTTTTTTATGTACCATGAAAAATAATATATAAAAATAAGATAATCATGATAAAAGTAAACATCAGTTAGCTATATAAAGCATATGAATGTAAAAACATATAAATACTGAAATTTAATATACATAAACATATGAGTAAGGGATTGAATTTATTAACTGTACAACTTTAAAGATTATAGAATAAAAAATAAATAAAATAATAGTAGGAAAGGTGTAAGATATCACTTCATACACAGAAAAAGTAATGAAAAGTATACAAAGTGTTAAGTTTGAGACGTTTAATGGAGAACAAAAAACTTGATAATATTGAGCCTATCTAATAAATGAAGAGATGCAAAGTGGACTTTCTTCTATTTAAATACAAATATTATGGAGACCACACTATCTATAGGTAATCAAAAAGTTTGGTTTGGAACACACAAATAATTTTATCTTTTAAGATTTTGATTTGGTTTGAACAGTTTAAGTGTTAATAAATAAAAATTAATCAAAAAAATAAACTCAATTAAGATAAATACATTTTGAATTAATATCAAATAAAATTTAATCTTCACGTATAAAATTATTTAAGGTAAAATACAAATTAAATTAGTATTCAATTAACCTTCGAGATAAAATTCTCGGATAAATACAAATAAATATTTAATATATTTAAAATAGATGATAATTCAAATAAATAAAATTTTTTCTTGTCAATTAAAAAATTTAATTATAATATTGGTGATAAAAATTTTAGATAAATACAAAATGAATATATACTATATTTAAAATAGGTGATGTTTCTAACTGGTGTTTTCTTGAAAATTTAAAAATTTAATTATAATATTGAAAAATAAGATTTCAAATAAATACAAATAAATATTTAAGATATTTAAATAAATAATGTTCTAACCAATAAGATTTTTTTTACAAGTAAAAAAATTAATTATAATCCTACAGATAAGATTTTGGATAAATGCAAAGTAAATATTTAATATAGATAATTGGATAATATTTCTAACCAATTGATAGTGCAAGAAATTAAGACTTACGAAAATACCCTCAAGATTGCAAGTTTATTATGTCAATGTCATCTAAGGAGGTTGAAAGGAAGTTGGAGGCGGAAGTTGCAAAAGGAGTGGGGATGCGGAATGACGAAGGTGCCCTCTCCAATCTAATCTAGACCATAGGATTGAGGGAAGTTGAGGGATAACATTGTACTTTCACCCCCTAAGATTTACTATAAATAGGGGGTGAATCTCACTTTGTAATTAACCTTTTTCATTATGAATAAAACATCTACGTTCTACTCTTTCTATCTTTACATTTCCTTGCGTTGACCCGAGGCAGCGTGCTTAGGCTATTCACCTCCCGAATCACACACCATCAGCTTGGCGCCGTCTGTGGGAACCTAGTCTAGGCATCGAAGATGAACACTCGTTCAAGAGCAAGGAGTGCGAGCGCAAAGGCAAGAAGACCGAGAGGAAGAGGTCGAGGCCCACGCCTCGGAGAGTCCACCGGCGCATCGCCAGGAGGTGGAGAGGCAGGAAGAGGTCGAGGCCCACGCCTCGGAGAGTCCACCGGCGCACCGCCAGGAGGAGGAGAGGAAGAAAGAGGTCGAGCCCACGCCTCAGAGAGTCCACCTGCGCACCCAGGAGGAGGAGAGGCAGGCAGAGGTCGAGGCTCCCCCCTAGCAGGAGCAAGGCCCACGCCTTGGAAAATCCACCTGCGCATCCAGGAGGAGGAGAGGCAGGAAGAGGTCGAGGCTCCACCTCCACCCCCAGTTATTCAAATAACTCTCGACACTCTTCGGCAGTTGGTGGAGGATACATCCGCCCAAGCCGCCAAGCCGCCGTAGAGGAAGATAAAGGGTCCCCTTAGGGTAGAAGGAAGTAAGCATGAAAGCGAACATGTGCCCCCAGGGGATTTAACTCAATACACCCCCCGGACCTTGCGGACTCAAATGCTCGATGCAGCCAAGCAACAAGGATTGGGATCGAGACCGTAGCTCGGAGGAATGCCACTACTTGGAGAAGGAGGTCGAGGAGTTGATCCGAAGAGATTACTTACGAGAATTCGTGGGACAAATGAAACAAGAGCTCACGGGAACCACTTCTGGAGACAGGTACGTGGTATGTGGGAGTGAAGCAGGAAGCAGAATGAGCTAGCAGGGACAGCCTCCCAACCGCTTGAGTTATGAGGGTTGCCTCGGGAGGCCCAATAAGAATAGATACGAAACAAGAGTCGCTCAGAGAGCAAGGCAAGCTGAAGGAGTTGCGGTGAAAGCAAGCAAGAGTCGCTCAAAGAGCAAGGCAAGCTGAAGGAGTTGCGGTGATAGCAATAGGACGCGATGCCAAACCGTATCATCTTTGGCGAGAAGGCAGCAGTGTCGCCAGCAGATCCAAAAACAAGTTGGAGTGTAATGCTCTGAGCAAGGGGAGGAAAGCTGACTTGCATTGCAGGAGCGACATATGTAGGGGGAGAAAACAGGAGTGGCATATGCGAAGGCGGATAGCGACTTCCAACTTGTGGTCAAGCAGTAGGAGGGAGGCTGCGAAGCTAGGGGAGCAGATGACCAAGTACTTACCAAACATCCAAGCGTTAAGAAGGAAGTTCGGTGAGTTAGTCCCAGAATAAATCCCGTGGTCATGCAAGGAAGAGACAAACGGACTCATTAAATCAGCCAGCTCATTGCCTCCTTCGGAGAGCGAGAGAATAACCCTACTGAGTCAAGAGCGACACGAAGTGGACGTAGTGTGGGAAGAAGCCTTGACAGTGAAGAGCGTTTCATCAAGCTGGGAAGAAGGTTTGAAAGAAGATTGAGAATTGGGGATTTTGCTTCAAAAGTCCAAATAACCCCAAGGAACCTCAAGGAAGCAAGGGTAAGTGAAGCTAGGTCAGCAGAGCTCATGGTAATTGGAAGTAAGCTGCATAAGAGAGCCTTTTGCAAACCACATCTTGGATACGTCGAGGATTAAGCAGAGTAGGAAGAAGAAGGCTGCGTAATCACTCCGGAGATAGAGTGTTAGGATGCCAGGCCTCGAAGCGGGGACACCTCTGGCCTACAGAGCGTAAGGATGCATGGAACTTAGTGAAAGACTCTAAGGATGCCAGGAACATGCCGACATCATTCACGCCCTAGAGTAAAGTATGGACCTTCGCAACATCCCGTTCAGACGGGCAGGCGGAAGTAATCAGCAGGGTATTCTTCCAAAATTTGAAGACGAGGGTAGAAGATGCCAAAGGCAATTGGGTAGAGGAGCTTCCGGGAGTCCTATGGGCATATCGAACCACCCCACGTCGAAGCACGGGGGAAACCCCGTTTAGTCTGGTCTACGAGTCGGAAGCCATGGAGATTGGAGGAGAGACACTCAGAGTGAAGTGCTACAAGCCGACTAGCAACGAAAGTGAAAGGGGAGTCGACCTGGATTTTCTGGAGGAACTAAGGAGCAGCGCAAATGTCAGGACTAAAGCATACAAAACGTGGATGGCGAGAGCCTACAATAACAGAGTTAGACATCGAGGCTTCCAAGTAGGCGACCTCGGGTTGAGGAGGGTTGATGCCATAGGTAACATTGGGAAGCTGGACGCCAAATGGGTTGGGCCGTATCAAGTGATTGAGATTGTGGGGAAATGAACGTACCGCTTGGAAAAGTCGAATGGACAAGAAGTACCGTGTACATGGAACGTGATCAACCTAAAGAAGTATTTTGTATAAATTCTGTTGTTTTAAGATTTGTAAGAAGCTTTAGTTTAAGAATTTCTTGTACCTTCTGTTATGATAATGAAACATCTTTTTTCCTATTGACAAGTTTTTTCGCTTCTGTGTTTTATTTTTTGGAAGAGGCAGATGGCCCTTTACGTATAAGTTTATTGATAAAAGGGGGATTGCCCCACATAAATACCCAGTTGTCACGAGGGGGATTGCCTCTCATAGGGGGATTGTCCCTGGCATCTGAAACATCATCTAAAAGAGAGGGATTGCCTCTCATAGGGGGATTGCCCCTAGCATCTAAAACATCATATAAAAGAGAGGGATTGCCTCTCATAGGGGGATTGCCCCTAGCATCTGAAACATCATCTAAAAGAGAGGGATTGCCTCTCATAGGGGGATTGCCCCTAGCATCGTAAACATCATCTAAAAGAGGGGGATTGCCCCTCACACTGAGGTTCTATCTGAAAAAGGGGGATGATCCCTCAAATTGAAATTCGTTCCACGAGAGGGGGATGGCCTCTCACATTAATATTCTATCTAAAAGAGGGGGACTGCCCCTCACATTGAAGTTCTATCTAAATTAGGGGGATGGCCCCTCACATTAACATTCTATTTGAACATTAACATTCTATCTAAAAGAGGGGGATTGCCCCTCAAATTGAAATTTGATTAAAAAAGAGGGGGTTTATCCTTAATATTTAGTTAGCTCAACACTTCGCTTATAAGGTATTTTGTTTTGATATTTTATTTATAAAAGGGGGATTGCCCCTCACATTGATATTCAGCTTAAAAAGAAGCAACTTAACGTAATAAGCAATAGAGAAACAAAATTTGATAACATAGTAAAAAAGTAAAAAAGAACTCCTGCAAAATTCCAAAAATATTTTGATAAGATGAACTCTTAAGAAGTTTCTCAAATGACAAAGAACTCCCGCGAAGTTACAAAGTGTCCTAACCAAGGGAACTCCTACAAAGCTTTTGAAGAAATCAACATGATGCGTCGCGATGTGAGGAGATCTAAATGTGACGCAACGCAACACAATTACAACAACCATCAAAGGGGCGAGGTCCCCCTCGCCTCCACGGTGGCATACGAGGTGGCAGAGGATGAGGGAGCGAGCAACCACATCTCCCTTCCTTGACGAAAGGCGAGAATAGACTCGCGAATTGCGCTTGTAAAAACAACACACCAAGCCTCTAGGAAAAAAACGTTTACAACTGTGGAGAGGAAGGGTTAGAGGAAAGAGTTCTTAAACAACTCACCCAAGGATGAACAAAATATCGAAAAGCCAGAAGAGAAGAACTGGGGCCAAGGTCCCGCAAACGCCGGAAGGAACTCTTCGAAGCGGGGGGCTTGCGCTATCGAAGGAAATCGAGGAGTTGTCAACTTTTTTCCAACTCTAATTTCTGGAAAAATCTAGCAAATCAGATGAACGTTCCTAGTGCCCTAAACCGAAATCACTTCGTGATCGAAATCGACCACTTCAGCAAGCAAGAGAGGAAGAAGGAGGGGCAATAAGACACCCTCAACTGAAATCCGACCGAGGCGGGGGTCCACGGCCAGACTCTGGCTGAGGCGTCTCGCCTCGACCAAGACTTGGCCGAGGCATGCCTCGGCCACGTCCAGGCCATTATCCACCATCGACGAATCCGCCATTGATGGACCCCTGATGACGTCTCATTGGACATTTTCTTGAAGTGCGTGACATCCTAAAAATCTTTCGGACTAGCAAATTCTTTATGTTTCTTCCAGTTTAACGAATGATGACTTTTGGAAGTCGAACAACAAAAACTACTGCAAGGAAAGAGATGAAGAGCCATATACTCGAGCCAACTCGTTTCGACATCTTTCTGAAATGTGGCTGAGACCAAGTAGACAGACCAAACAAAACAAGAGGAAGAAAGTCAGAATACCCCAAGGAATCCCAGCCAGGGAATGAGTTGAACCAAGAGTAGTCTTGAAAGATAAAGAGCCTATATGAAGAAGGGTCCCAAGAAGGAAGAAACCCGTGGCAGAAGCAGAAGGAACAAGAAGGAGAAAGAGCTCCAATAGAAGAAGGATTCGGGCTAAGAGGAATCCCAAGAGAAAAAAACTCTACATCAAAAGGGAGCATTATCAAGAAGAGGAAGATGAATCAGAATCAAATTATCTGTTAGAACTTCTAAATTTTCCAGAAGCATTTGGAAGTTGGGGGGGCTACTGATAGTGCAAGAAATTAAGACTTACGAAAATACCCTCAAGATTGCAAGTTTATTACGTCAATGCCATCTAAGGAGGTTGAAAGGAAGTTGGAGGCGGAAGTTGCAAAAGGAATGGGGGACGCGAAATGACGAAGGTGCCCTCGCCAATCTAATCTAGACCATAGGATTGTGGGAAGTTGAAGGATAACATTGTACTTTCACCCCCTAAGATTTACTATAAATAGGGGGTGAATCTCACTTTGTAATTCACATTTTTCATTATGAATAAAACATCTACTTTCTACTCTTTCTATCTTTGCATTTCCTTGCGTTGACTCGAGGCAGCGTGCTTAGGCTATTCACCTCCCGAATCACACACCATCACCAATGAAACTTTTCTCAGTATTTTAAAAACTCAAAATTCTAAGAATTGAGAATTGAGTCAAAATTGGCTTAATTGTGGTCAAACTTTGTTTTACTATATATATTTTTAATTGTGTATATTTTTATATTCTCAAGCTTTTTAACCGGGTAATATTTTCTTTTTCCCGATTTGTATTCATTTTTCAGCTTACAACTTTTATTTCATTCTTTTAACTATAAATTAATTAATTATTTAGTTATTGTTAAAAGTTTATTTTTGATTACATGTATTGAAAGTTTCATGGGACATTTTATCAAGAATGATCGCCGGAACATTGCCAAATATTTATCAAACTTTCAAAAATAGTTCATTTGATGGTGTTCACCTTTTGAAGGTATATATTCAATCAAATTGAATCCTATTTATCATTTCTTTTATCATTTCTTTATGTATCTACAGTTTTTGTTTAATTTTTCTTTTTACTTCTTATTTAATCAAAGTACGTCACATCACTTTCTAACGAACTTTATACACTCTCAATTTCAATTTGAGTTTTTTTTGGTAATCTTATTATAATATATGTTGTTGAGTTTGAATTTTTCTTTTTTTTTTCTTCTTCTCTCTTGGTTTTAGAGTGTGATGGTCTTACATGGGTTTTTTTTTTTTCTAGCAAATAATTTTTGAATTTCATTATTTACATATTCATTTATATTTTGTAGCCATTGTCTCTCTCTCCAACTTTTTAGGTATTTTGTATTATATATATACTTAAATTTTTAAATCATGCATTTCAATAGAAAAATATTAAATTGTAAATTGCTTATTATTTAATTTTAATCAAATTAAATTATGATTATCCTTTTGAGAAAAAATATCTTATTTGGTGATTCGATGAAAGTAAAGAAAGAAAAGGTTGATTAACATTAGTAGTAGTCATTTATATAAGGTTCATAATTTACTCTGAAATATATATGAGCTATAAATTAGAAAATTCATGTTGAGTTTTCATGTGAATAGAACTTCATATTTTGTCCTCCAAAAATTACTATGGAGGATGGCTATCCTCCGATTATAGTGCTATACTGAATTTAGGCTTTTACAAAAATGCATGTTAAACATTTGTAAATTATTATTTTTTCTTGATGATTCGTTTCTTTCTAATTATTCGTTTGTATGTAAATATTTTCATTTTTATGAACCTTCATGCATGTGAACGTTGTTCATTTTCAATTAGACAGTCACACAGTGATTATGTTCCTAATTTTCTTTGTCATGTTAACTTAATTACTTTTTGAATATAATTCATTTCTAACTTTTTATTGAACTTTGTCATTTTATTTTATATTATTTCTTTTTTTATTTTCTAATTCATATAATCTTTTCTAATCGTTTTTGGTTTATACATTTTTGCACCATTTACCGAGTGTTTGATAACAATTGAAAGCAAACTCTCTAACTATTAATTACTCGCAGTTGAAAATTGAAAAAACTCATAAAATAAGAAAAAATCCAAGGAATGTATCTTTTGTTGCTTTTATATTTTCATGATGAAAGACATGATTTATGTTGATTGTTATCTTTTTCTATTTATTTATATTCACTCCCATGATTATAAGTTTGATTATTTTATTCATAGTTTTTTGACAGATTTAGAGGTTGAATTTTTGTATATACTTCTTTTTAGTAAGCATTTGTACTTTGTTGGTTTTTTAATTGTCAATAAATTATTTTATTTATTCAGTTCATTAATTATGTGATATATCATATATATGGTTCCCCCCCCCTCCCCAATGGGCAAGGTTTTTCTTATTTTATGAGTTCTAACAACTTCCTCACTTGCGGGCATAGACAAGTTAATTCATAAATTTGAGTGTGTTTTCTTATGTTTCATTTATTAAATTTTAATATTTATTCCTCCTTTAAGTATTTACTCCTTTGATTTTTTTATACACCAGATTTTTTTATAACAGTATCATTCATTAAATTTTTATTTTATAATTTAATTTGTTATTCTTTTTCAAATTTTATTTCATTTGTTTATTTTTATTTTTCGACAAGAAGGAACACATTTATTTAGTGTTAAAGTTACATATTTCGTTTAACATTTATTCGTATGACTCTGCTTAATTTGCCATATAGTTTTTATTTTTGTTTAAATATTTATCACTTTGTATCTTTTTATCTGCCACTTTATATATATATATATATATTATTTTTATCCATTAAATTTTTATTTATAGTTTAATTTTGTTTTTTTTTCAATTTTATTTATTTTTTGTTTTTAGTAACATATTTATTTAGTATTAATAGGTACATATTTCGTTTAGTATTATTTGTATAATTCTACTTAGTCCGGCATTTAGTGTTTATTTTCTGTTTAAGTATTTATCCTTTTGTATCTTTTTATCCTCCGGTTTTTTTATATATATTATAGTTTCTCTATTAAATTTTTGGTTTATAGTTTAATTTAGTTATTCTTTTTAAGATTTTATTTTTTTTAATATATTAAAATTTCATCCATTAAATTTTGTTTTTTATAGTTAATTTTTTGTTCTTTTTCAGATTTTAAAGTTTTTGTCCACTAATGATGTTTTACAAGATGTAAAAAATCACCAGATTTAAATTTTTATGTAGTTAGTTTCTCGAACTACCTAAATATGTTACTACTAAATCTATGATCATATGTTTACATTTACATGAAAATATATATTTTCACATGTATGTAATTCGAGCTCCTTTTCTGAAAAATTCCACAGACTATTGTTTGAATTTTATTTTCTTCTTTTGTATATTTTAATTTAAAAAATTTGTGGACATGTTAAAATAATAATAAATAGAGAGGTTAATTGAATTTCTTAATATATCTTTAGTATTATTTTCATTTTTTATTTTGTGGTTTTACTTAAAAACTTAAATGATATACAATACTTTCTGTTGCTTTTGCCTTTTGTATTTGTTTAATTATTCAATTTTTTTTTGCTTAAATAATATGATAAGGGGATGGTAGTAACTTATCTATTTTTAAGTTGAATTTAGCTCATTCATTTGATAAACAAGAAAATGTTATTTTGTGATTCACATTTTTTTAAAAGAAAAAAATATGTAACCTACATGTTATAAGTAAGTTATTGCATTTAACTTCTTAGTTCACTTCATATTTTATCTTTCAAAAGATCACTATTAGTCATACTATTCTCTATTTATATTTTACATGTTACATTGCTCCCAAAAATCTCAAAAATTGAATAGATAGGAATATGATTTGCAAATTGCTATCAGTCTATACCATATCAATATGGTCCATTTTTTTTTTATTATTAAAGGCATAGCAATTATGACTTATACATTTAAATATATTTTGTATTTTAATCTTATGCATGCTTTATCTTTTTCATTATTATATCTTTTCTTTTATAATGTGTTTTCTTTTCTCTTGCCATGATAAATATTTGTTGTTTTAATTGTTGATATATTATTTTGCAATTCATTCTTTTGTTTGCACATTCAATTTTAATCTATTAAGATTTCTTTGCATAGATGAAATAATTTTTTATTCTTTCATGGCCGATAATAATGTTGCCATAGTTTTGTTTTAATTGAACTTAGATATTCCATTTTTTTTTTTTTTGTTCTTATTTACTTTGTTATACATGACCATTAACTCCTTATCTTCTTTTGTTCAAATTGATGAAATGATATTGAGATTTTGAAATTATTTTAAATTGAACTTTCTTTTTATCCCCCATCTTTCTTTCTTTCTTTTTTCTTTTCAACTTTCTTTCTTATAACTCATTATAAATAAGTTTCTATTCTTGCTTAATATTTTATTTATTTTTAAATAAGTAAGATCAATTTAGATTTATGTACATTAATAGATTTAAATTCTTTACTTTTATATTTTTATGTAGGACTGGATATATGTAAAAGACGATCTACATATTTAACAAAATGTCATAATTGTTGAAATTAATCCTCATATAAATACAAATTTAGGTAAGCAGAAATATATATATATATATATATATATTGTACGTATCGGAAGATATCAATTCAATAACAATCAAAATAAATTAAAAAAAATCAAAACTACTATGTCTTACCCATATTTAGAAATGTAAATTTATTTTGACGTAAAAGACTCATTTATAGTGAAATATATTACAAAAACTTATTCTATTTAAAGAAAAAATCTATAACCGTGCATAGCACGGGTTTTACGCTAGTATATATATATATATATATATAGCAAAACGATAGTTGACCGCAACTAAGCTAATTTTGACTTAATTCTCAATTCTTAAAATTTTGATTCTTTTATTGTCAAGAAAAAATCTCATTGGTTAGAATTCTCATCCAATTAAAATTAATAATTAAATTTGTATTTATCTAAAAAAATCCTATCTTCAAGATTATTGTTTATCTATACTAGATTCTACCTTCAAAATTAGGATACTAATACAATTTGTATTTATTTTAAACAAATTGAAATTCTATGATTAATTTTTTATCATAAAAAATATATATTTATCTTAACACCAATCATTTATTTCATTTTAATCATATACTTTTAAGTCTAAACCTATATCATTCTCTTTGTATATTTCATGTAGTAATTTTTTATTTTTAATAAGGTTAAATCATTATTTTTTGCAATTAGTTATTTCACTGACACATTATTTTGATATTTTTTGTTGATACATTAATACTGATAAAACTACATTTTTACTATTCATTCAGTTTAATGTTTTTTCCTTCTTTTCCTTAGCTTTATGATTGAATTTGATTTCAAGTTCTATTGTTTTTCAGTTTTGAAAAATCATAGGCTACTATTTTGTTTAAAATTTATGTTACAAAATTTTATTTATCATCTTCTCCCATATGAATTGGAGTATATTTTTTTCCTTTGTGATATAATTTTGTAAATGTTGCTCTATCAAAATTTTAACATTAAATATAGTAAGCTTCATAGGTTTGTATTTATTGAATACAAAATGACGACCATACTTGATAAATGTATGAATTTTTCAATTTCATTTTTTGTTTATAACTGTTTCATGAAAATTACAAGATGTCTCAATATATAACATGGTAATATATTTTTCATTAATATAAGTGAGAACCTCATAGACCATTGCTAGCTTCTTGATGCATTGCCAAATGATTTTTTTTTTTTTTTATTCTTTTGCTTTTTGATATCCAATTTCAATCGCTTATGTATTTTTTTTTTTTTGTGCTTTAGTTAAACTTCTTTTTTCATCTTTTAAATATTATCTTTTTTACTTCTTTTATTGGCAATCCAACATGAAGTATTCTTATATTTACTTCTTAAAAGTTTTTTAATTTCATAATTAACTTATGTATTTGCTCTTATTATTATTTTTGAGTATTTACTAAAAGTTTTTTGAATTTTTATTTTTCAATTATCTTGGTTTTCCTTAATATTCCATTGATTACTTTTGTTTTTTTCTTTGATGAATTATTATTCTATTTAAGTATTTACCTTTATCTACAATAATATGTTCATATTAATTTTTTTAAGTTCATAATTTCTTTCCAAATAGTTATGATTTTTTTACTTGATCACCAAATGGATACATATTTTTATATAATAATAGTTCATCGACATCGTTCCATTTCAATTAATTAAAAAAAGTTTACTAAAATCTTGCTATTCTTACCTTCTTTTTCAATTGTGGAGATGTAGGCATGAATATTTGCTTAAATTAGTTTAAAGAGAACCTTACCCTCGTAGATTTCTTCGTTCGGCTATACGCATTGTTTCCCGTTTGCCATCAAGATCTCAACGTAGGGGCCCTCTAAATTATCCACACGCTTCACCGGATAGTAACGAACTCTCGTGCTAGCAAGAAGTTATTTAGAAGAGAAGAGACATCGATACAACGCTATTAATTAACGCTACAGACGTGTCTAATGTTCTACCTTGAAAGATCAAGAAGAACAAAAGAAATCTTGGAGAAAAGTGAAGAATGTGGAAGAGAGAGAGGGGGGCGAGATGGCATAATGTGTGTGTAGAGGTTAGTGTGTGTGGTGTGTGTGTTTGAGTATTTATAAGGAACTAGTATTCCTAATCCTACTCAACCTCTTCCTAAGAGACACATCCTAATCAACTAGGGATTTGACCTAGTCAAATCCTAGTTGACTTAGGATTTGACCTAGTCAAACCTCATCCTAGGATGAATCCTAGCCCTCCATCTCAAAATCTCTCGATCAAAATCTTGTTCATCCATTCTTGATGGGCTTTATGGAATGGGCCTATCTAAATCTAATTGAAATAGTCCAAAAATCCAATGGACTCTATATTAAATCTTTTTTAATATTTCAAGCCCACTAATTAATTTACCCTTTTAATCTAATTAAAATGAAAGCCCATGCTTATTAAATGCATAAATCCAATTTATGAACTCAAGCCCGATTAATCCATGAAGGCTTAAATCTCCAAGAAATATAATTTAATCTTATTAAATTACACCTTCTTCCGAAATTAACTTCAAATTAATTCCTTTCACATCCATAGAATCGTGTGTGACTCTTTAGGTTCACCCTCAAATAGATTTGGACCACTTCTTGTTATCTCATAACCAAAGTATTCTGTCACCATGGGTGACCGTCTTGCAACGGTCCATGGCACTAGAGACTAGGTGAATATGTGGCGTGAACATTTAGGCTCCAAGTTACATATAGGTACAGTCCTACTGTCGCCTGTCTCCTGACCTTAGTCTAGGGCATGGAATAGGATGTCGGTTCCCATCCTTGACTTAGGCATCTATACTTCAAACTTGAGATAGGTTTAACTCTATGATTGACGTAGGAAATCCTTACCCACTCAATTAAGTGCTATGGCCATAAACTTTTGAGAGTCTAAACCATCTCAGAGTGCATAGGAGATCTCGCTATCATAATCTTTGACAGGGGACAGATCCTATCTTGGAATCCATCGTCTTCTCTACGTACTCCGACTGTCTGGACAAAGCTTATGATGACCATGTTGCTTAAGTTGTTGGCACATGATATCCCGACCGATCGACAGTTTACTCCTTTTGTTTTTGTTTTTGTGAACCCACGATTAGATATGTTAGCCCCAAATGCACCTCGATCATGGGCTAATCGTACTCCGAACCAAGAAGGTGGGATTGCAATTTGGGTAGGCCTATTGCATGTGGATAATTTTTTTGGTAATTTAATACATTTAAATTTAAATATAAATTCATAACATCGATCTTTCTAAATCATCAAAATTATGTAGGAGTGATCCAATTTGTTCTTGCAAAATGTTATACTATCTGAAAAGTCCACTAAGTCTAATGAAACACTGACGGACACAATTTTTAACTTTTAAACCAGAGATTTCTCTCTTGCACATGGTTACGTTTTGTCTTATTTTGGGATATTAGGAAGTATGACATGCGTTGCATGTGTTGAAATATATTTTTAGAGGTAAATATATATATATATATATAGCATTTATGGTTAGCCTTTAAAAAAAAAACTATTAAGTTTAGAGTAATGTTTGTGTTTTTGTCGTTGAACATTAGTATATACAGTTATATTTTGAAAGAAACTGATAACAAGTGTTTTAATTGACAAGGAAACTATAAGGCTGCCAGAAAAAAAATTTCCAGCTGCTAAACTGACGCACTCACACACACTGAAGGTGTGTTTTCACACACACCCGCCTAAGATCTTTTCCATCATCGTCACTGGAGATGGTCACCGGCGTTCGCTCCCCTATGCCTCTGCGACCTCTTCCCCCAACCCAGTTGTTGTCGTCCCCTCACACGCACCCACCCGCTCCGGCCTCCCTTAGTGTGTGAAATTTCACACACTCCCGGCGTTTTCCACCATCGGCCCTCTTCTCCGACGACCACCCCCTCCACCTCCTCACCCACTCCCAGGCTAGCCCTCATCTGCCAGTGGACTCCCTCTTGCTCCTCCACGCGTCTGCATGCGCCGCCCCGATAGTGTGTGCGTTTCACACACCGTCACCCCTACTTTGTCACCGGCATTCCCAACGGCGGCTGGTTTGGCGTCCTCTTCCATCTCTTCTTTTCTCTCCCCCACTGGCCGACCACCCCCCACCTTTTTTGATCGTACTTTCATGTCGATGTGATGGCGTCGACTTCGGCAGAATCTCCACCAGTTGAACCTCCTCCTCCCCCTACCCCAGCTGCACTTACAGTGAAGAAAACATATTCAAATGTGGTCCAAAACAACACGGCTTCAAGTTTATGGTTTGATCCCAACAAAGCTGCAAAAAAGACCTTCCGAGAAGAAGAATGCACAGCTGTACGGTCTCCTCTTTCAAAGGAGACCCAGGTATCACCTTTTCTCGATATGAAATTACCATTCTTGCTGAACGATTGAAATATGCCTTATTGGTAAATTCACCCATGGATTTCCCAATCTTACATTTTTTAAAAATCGTATTGTCAAATTGGGATTGAGAGGCTCAGTATCTGTTGGTGCCATTAATGTGAAACATGTGCTCATACATTTGTCGCATGAAGAAGATTACTCTCGACTGTGGCTTAGGGGACAATGGACATTTGATACTTTTCATATGAGAGTGTTTAAGTGGACACCTACTTTTAATCCTCAAATTGAATCTCCTATTGCACCTATATAGATTAAATTCCCTAAATTGCCTTGCCACTTGTTTGAAAAAAAGGTTCTTTTTAGCATTGCTAAGCTCATCGGTAAACCATTGCATATGAATGAACTTATTGCAGACTTAACTAGGCCTAGCTTAGCTCGTGTTTGTGTTGAGTTGGATCTAATAGCACCCAGAACAAAATCCGTATTTCTGGAATTTGGAGATATCACTATTAGACAACCTGTGATCTATGAAAATTGTCCTCTTTACTGTGCTTTGTGTAAACATGTTGGTCATAATCAAAATATGTGCATGTTAAGGATTAAAAACAACAATCAGAATGTGACACAGGCTCCACAATAGAGTAATGCGCATAAACAAACTATCCATGGGAAAGATAAAGGGAAAAAAATTGTGTTCAATGATATGGATCATAGTGAAATTGTGCCTGCTGAAATAATGGTATGTTACATGACCCTATTATAGTGTTAGTTGAGGAAAGAAGGAACAGGGCGCCGACAGCAGGGATAAGGAGCTCGACAACAACAAAGTGGATAATGTGAATCAACAACAACAGGGATTACACGCTATTAATATTGTTGAACATACCAAGGAGATGGAAAGGTCTAAGCTAGAAACAAAGCAACAGAACAAACCTGACGCGGAGAGGAATAAGTTTGATTATAATGATCCTTTATTGACTGCTCTCCTGGATAAAAATTGGGAGGCTGATACCTCAAACAGAGAAAGGATGGAACAGGGTGTTCTTGATGATATTGAAGCTATTAACACTATGATGGAGGCACATTCTAAGCTTCAAGGGGATCCCAACATAAGCAAAAATCAGTGAGCATCTCTGTATAAAACAGGACAGAACGAGACAAATCAGGACATGGAGGTGGACAACATTGAAGAGGGTGAATGCACACCCACCTTTAATAGATTTCAGATGTTGGAGAATTTGGATACAGAGGCAACTAATATGGACATCGACAATGGGACTGAAACAGTGGTTGCTACACAAGAGCTACATAAAACAGTCAACAAGCTAACATGCCTGAAATCAGCATATATGTGCAATCTGAGGCTCCTCGTCAGCTCCTGGAGGAATTCTTACCTGAATCAACAGAAAATCATAGGCACAAAAGACATAGCTCAAGTGAGGACGCCACTTCCTCCTACAAGGCCACCGCCTCTACGACTAAAGGTAAAAAGGTGAAAGGTAACAACTTATCCAAAAATCTCCTGAAAAAGAGCACAAGGTCCACTTCCTCTACCCTTTTTTAGATGATTAAAATCTTAATTTGGAACATTAGAGGTATTGGGAAAGCTACAAAAAAAAAAAAAAAAAATTATGTGAAATGATCTCACATTACAAACCACACATTTTTGTCCTTTTGGAGCCTTTTGTTCAGTTGAATGAGCAATTCTTTATTCGTATGCTTGACTTTAACTCTGTTTTTACTAACTCCAATAACAAAATATGGTGCTTCTCTTCTCAAGCTGTTAGCAGGTCCTTAGGGACAATCAACAATTTCTTCATGTCAAAGTTACATCAGGGCTACTCTCAGAAGTTGTTCATAGTACTTTTGTCGATGCCAAGTGCAACAAAACTCCTAGAAGACTTCTCTAGGAAGAACTTAATGTCATGGCATTGGATGATACCCCTTGGCTAGTGGCTGGTGACTTCAACACCTTTTTACTGCTAATGAGAACCAGGGAGGGCATTTAGACACACATGGTCACATGCAGGACTTCGGAGATATGTTATTTGACACTGGGCTCATTGATGCTGGTTTGAGGGGGAACCCTTTACATGGACTAACAACAGGGTTTGGAGGAGATTGGATAGAGTTTTTTACTTAAAAGAGTGGACGGACACCTTCTCTTGCACCCGTTTCTCTCACTTGCCTAGAAGGACTTCTGACCATCATCCTCTTCTCATTACCGCCACTCAATCAGAGAATAGAGGTCCATCATCCTTTAGGTTTTTCAATATGTGGACCAAGCACACCACATTTATCGATACTATGAAGCACTCGTGGAACCTCCCCATCATGGGCTATGGCATGTACCGGCTGCAGCAGAAACTTTATAGAAGCAAGGACCTCCTCAAAAGATGGAATAGAGATACCTTTGGAAATGTCTTTAGTAGGGTGGAACAGGCTAAAGCTAAGGCCATGGAGATGGAACAACACTTTGAAAATTATCCTAATGAGGCCAACCGCATTGAGCTAAATAAAAGGAATAGTGAATTGATACAAGCTCTATCTATAGAGTTCGAATTTTGGAAACAAAAAAGTAACTGAAAGTGGTTGGAGGCAGGGGAAAGGAACACCAAATTCTTCCATGCATTGGTGAAAAGAAGAGAATACATTCCCAGACCCATAGAATTCTTGTTGATGGCCAAGAAATCACTGATCTCAATCAAATCAAGGACGTAGTTGCTCTGTATTTTGAAAGTCTCCTCAATACAGCGGTCTCCTAGGACTTGGAATTTGATCCCTTGTTTACATTTCCTCAAATTTCGGATGAAGTTAGAGATGCTTTGATATCTATACCTACATAAAAGGATATTAAAGAAGTTGTCTTCAGCATCAGTAGGGACAGTGTTGCCGGTCCTGATGGCTTCACCTCTGCTTTCTATTAAGAATGTTGGGACTTCATCAAATGGGATATTATAGATGCCGTCAAAGATTTCTTCTCAAGAACTCCCATGCCCAGAAGTTTTACTGCCACCACTATCACTCTTATCTCTAAGGTGGATTCTCCTAAGTCCTGGAATGATTTCCGACCAATCTCCCTCTGCAATGTTTCCAACAAGATCCTCTCAAAACTCTTATATAGGAAAATTTCTCAGACCCTTCCACACCTCATCTCCCCCTCACAGAGTGGCTTCATTCCAGGAAGACTCATTGGAGACAATATTCTTCTAGCACAGGAAATGGTCCATTCCATTGATGCTAAGAATAACAAGGGGAACTTGATCATTAAATTGGACATGGCCAAGGCGTACGACAGGGTCAAATGGAGATTCCTATACATTATCCTTGATAAAATGGGTTTTCCTCCCATTTCCATTCAACTTATAAAACATTCGATTGAAAACTACTGGTTTACTGTGCTCATAAATGGTGAAACAGGTGGCTTTTTTAAATCCAGTCAGGGCCTCAGGCAAGGAGACCCCATATCCCCAGCCCTCTTTATCCTGGCAGCGGAGGCTCTCTCAAGAGGATTGGACCATCTTTTTTATTCCAACCGTCACATGTTCTACAAAACAGGGAATAACATTAGAGTTTCTCATTTAGCTTATGTGGATGACATTATATTATTCGCTAACTGTGAGGATGACTGTCTCTTGAAACTTATGCAGTTCCTGGAGGCTTATGAGGATCTTTCAGGCTAGAAAATTAACCTTTTCAAAAGCACCTTCATCCCTGGAAAGGAGGCAAACCTGATTGCACATAGGATCATACATACCAAGGGGTTCTCCATGAAAAAACTTCCTATCACCTACCTTGGAGCCCCACTGTACAAAGGTAACAAAGCTAAAATGTTGTATGATGATCTTATTAATAAAATTCGTTTGAAAATTGCAGGTTGGGAACACCGTTTCCTCTCCCAGGGAGGAAGGCTCACATTGATCAAAAGCGTTCTCATCTCCATGCCTGTCCATCTACTGCAAGTGATGAACCCTTCCATTAGATGGAGCAGTTATTTGCTAAATACTTCTGAGGATCGACTGAGAATCACAGGAAAATACACTGGACGAGATGGAATAACCTATGTTACCCTACTCAGGAAGGAGGCCTCGGAGTCAGAGATCTTAGGGACATTGTGTTGGCATTTTCACACAAGCTTTAGTGGCGATTGAGGTTAAATAATTCACTATGGGCCAACTTTACCATCAACAAATACTACAAAAGAGAGCACCCTTCCCTAGCTAAGGCTACGAAGAATGATTCACCCATTTCGAAAGGGCTTTGCAAAGTCAGGGCATATGCACATAGTCACATGTTCTGGACACTAGGAGCTGGAGAAGTTGGATTTTGGCAAGACTGGTGGCTATTAGAAGGAAGTATACAGGAGATCACAGGCAACTCCAACAACATCTATGTTCCAGCTAAATGGTTTTGGACAGACAAAAAGTGGGATGAAAGTAAGCTACAATAGGTATTTCCACAAGATCTTATCAATCGTGTTAGGAGGTCCCCCTCAACCAGGATCAAGAGGACTTCATGCATTGGAGATTATCTAAGCAAGGAAATTTCTCAACTTCCCTAGCATGGGATCACCACAGGGACAAGAAACCAACACACCACTTCTGGAAGACACTCTAGTTACCATTTGATAACTCCTACTATCTCTATCTTTATCTGGAAGCTGACCAACAATTGGGTGCCAGTTGAGAGTCGTCTCCAAAACAAAGGCATTGCCTTGGTATCTAAGTGTTGCATTTGCAATGAAGTGGATTCTATTGAGCATCTTTTCCTATCTTGTTGGGAATCTACCAAAGCATGGAGTTACTTTGCTGATATTTTCCAACTGCAGCTTCCCCAAATAGACAACATACTAAGCTTCTTGCTTGCATGGAAGAAGAATAGCTCTTCACAGGTGACCATCAGAGACATAACTCCACTCCTTATATGCTGGCACATATAGACTACTAGAAATGAAGCAAAACATGACGGGAAAGTTTTCAAAAGCTACAGAATTATTGACAAGACCTTGAGGTACATCCATACATTGCATAGTGATGATCTGCTGAAACATATACATATCAAGGGAGAAACTTTTGCAGCAAGCTTAATGCTGATACAGTTGGCACATTACTCCAGGCAACAACAGATCCTATTTGTCGCTTGGAGTAAACCCCCTGAAGGATGGATCAAATTAAATACAGATGGTGCCTCCAAAGGAAATCCAGGGCTCTCAAGAGGTGGGGGTATCATGAGAAATCACATGGGATAAGTCATTCTTGGTTTTGAGGAACCCCTTTGGGTATTCCACCAACACTCATGCAGAGCTCAAAGCGTTGCTCAGAGGTCTGCTTCTATGTATTGACATGGAGATCACCAGAGTTTGGATTGAAGTGGATGCCCTCCACATTCTACACATTTCAAAATACCCTTAAACAGATCAGATACTACTTAAATAGAATTGAAACGAAGATCTTACACATATATAGAGAGGACAATCAAGCTGCCGATTTTCTTGCCAACCAAGCCTGTTTTGTCGATTCTTTGACACTCCTCTCCAGGGAACAAATACGGGGTAAGCTCACAGGTATACTAAAACTTGACTCTCTTGGCCTCCCCAATGTGTGTTTGTCGTATAAGTAGATTTGGCCTAGATCCCCTGTTCTTTAATTGTTGCTTCGTATTATATGTTGTGGATCCTTTAGTGCTTGCTACTTGTCATCCTGTGGATTTGTTCGGGTCTCTTTTTGCCCCTAGGAGGTTTCGATTGGGACATAAAGTATCTCTAGTTTCATATTTTCAGAGCATGAAACTAATGATACTTTACCTTCCCCTTTTGGTATGCCGGGGCCTTTTCTTGGTAATTATTCTTGTTTGGACTAGGCAATTGTTGTTGTTGCGATATATAGTTGTTCCCTTGTATTTACTACTGTTGCTACACCTTGTTGGTGCTGTTTTTGCCATGTCTTTATTGGCTTTTTAGGACTTATTCAGTTGCAAGTGATTACTTTGTTGTTGCATCTTGTTTTTCTTTTCCACCTTCGGTTGGCCATGCATACTCGTTGTGTTGGTGGATTTATGGCTAACTTTTTGCTGCAGATTAGTATAGTCATATCTTCAGTGAGTTGGTACATTTTGTTTTGGCACGATGGAGCTTCACCTTCAGAATAGTGTCACTGGCTTTTGTCTTAGGTATATAGCATTATATTCTAAGGGAGTAGTACTCCTCATTTATGCTTTCCTCTGTCCTGCTCTCGTGTATCTCAGTTGTAAGGGAGTAGTACTCCTTATTTACTGCTTTCTAGACTTGACTAGGGAGGTAGCTCTCCCTGTTGTAAATTTCACTTTTGACTAATTTAATATAGAAGGGACGGTGACCCCGAAAAAGCGCCCCCCATCTTCAGGTGGTTTTTGTAAAAAAAAAAAATGATTAGGAAACTATTTAATTCTATTATTTATAATTTGTTTTCTAATTAATTGGTATTAAAATATTCCCAAAAATTGAAAATTTTCATTTTGTATTCACTAATGATTATATAATTTATTATTTTATATCAAACCAATTAATATGAAAATGAAAATAAAAATATTCGAACATCCAATATTAAAATAAAATTCATTTGTCAAAGCTCCTTATTTTAGATATTTGTTTTTACAAGAAATTCCAACTTAATAAAATTGATCATTTTTTTATTTTACTATGCCTATTTGCTACTCTTTAAGTTTTTAAATTTTTTGTTATTTTATTTCTGTGTATGTTATATTTTTTGTTTTACTGTTATATCTTGAATGTCATTTACTCTTAATTTGTTGACATTGAATGGTTACGAATTAATTATTTAATAACTATTGTTAATAAAAATATAATATAATTGGACCATAGTATGAGTATTTATATTGCAAGATCCTATAAAGTATGTTAATTATATTTCATATGAACTTTTAAATATTATCAAAGTATTATTTACATGTTTTATTGACTTCTCAATTTTGAAATATTATTGCATAAAATTTTATTTTTTCGCCTTTATATCAATTTTTAATTTCATATTTTCAATTTGACTTCTTAATCTTATACATATGCATCTAATTCGTATAATCTATTTCTTATGCAATAATATACTATGTTACAACTTAATTTTTTATGTCATATTCGTTGTTTTAAAAATTTTATGCTATTAATATAAAGAAGGGTTAAATGCAGATACCTCCTGACGTATGGGGTCATTTGTACTTTGCCCCTCCCAACCATTTTTTTTACACTTTACTCCTCAACTTTTCATTTAGTTGCACTTCTCGGAGATAATAATGGAATATTCTGGGGAATAATTTTGGGTTGGATAAAATTATAAGGGTTAAATGCAGACATCCCCCCAACGTATGAGATCAGTTGCACTTTGCCCCCCAACCTTAAAAGAAAACAAATAAATTTAAAGAAATTGGAGAAAAATTACAAATAATAGAGAGAAAAAATTGAGAAAAATTAAAGGGGATTTTGGGTAATTTTTCAAACAACGATGAGGTATTTGTAATTATGTCAAACCTCAGGGGAGGTGCTTGTAATTTACCCAAAATAAAAATTTCTTCTCACTTCGAATATTTTGGCAATGAACTTGCGTGCATTACAACCCAACTTGCTAATTTGTAATCCCAGATAAACAACTTCACATCATAGATGTATGTAAAATACATACATTATATGCATAAAAAGAGGCGAAATCAAATTCAAAAAAGAAAGAAAAAAGAAAAGAAATATTATGTGTATTTCGGTTGGCGCCACTATCAGACAAATGTGTGTATTTCTGCCAGCGCTAACATTACATTTTGGTTTATAATGTGAAGTTGTTTATTTGTAGATTAGGCTTTGAATTTTCTGGAATTTCTCTCTTTTTTTCATTTTTTTTAAATTTATTTGTTTATTTATAAAAAAAAAAAGGTTTCGGGGTGGGTGGGGGGGGGGGGGGTTTTAGCATTTTAGCCTTTATAATTTTACCCAACCTAGGATTATTCCCCAAAATATTCCATTATTATTCTCCGAAAAGTGCAAAGTGCAACAAAATGAAAGGTTTAGGGGTAAATTGCAAATGACCCTGATACGTTGGGGGTGTCTGCATTTAACCTTATAAAGAAAATAATAGATATAATCATGTAGAAGTAATAATACGCATTTTGGATTATCTAATACTAAAAAAATCAAATAGTAAGATATTCAATGCATAGTTAAATTCTCATAAGCAATTTCAATTTAATAAATTAGTGCCTTTATTTTCATATATCAAATTTTATTCTTAGTACTCATACCTGTTTAAGTTTTCAGTTATTTTTATAAATTTATCCTGAAAAATATATTTGTCTTTGGTTTATTTATTTATCATCTTTTATTTCTAGTTCGGTTTCAACTTAATTAACTCATTTTTTTATTTATTATTTTATTGTACTAAGTGTCTCATTTTTTGTAATTTTGCTTAATATGAAAATATAATTATACAATTGGAATTTAGTCTATAATTCCTGTGTATGTATATAGTTATTTTGAAACTTCACTTTTTATTTTATCATTTTAGTTTGTTCACCGCCTTTTTGATTTTCCTTATTTTTGTAATATAAATTATACGACACACACACACAAACACATCTATATAGATTGTTTCTAAATGATTTTAAATATAGTTATATTTAAGAAAAAATTAATTCAAGTTGAATAAACCCTTAGTATCAAAGTAATTATGTTATATCTAGAGGCCTAATAGTTATGTTAAAATATATATATTGCAATAGCAACTATTGCATTAATAGGTTTTTCCCTAGCTGTTAGGGTTTGCTCTCTCTCTATGAGAGGTCTTCCTCACTATGAGGACTCTTTTCTCCTCATTGGCAGACTTGGTTTTTTCCTGTGCATGATGACTTTTGCTTCCTGTTTGTTGACTTCTCTTTGTCAGTGAGGGTGTGCGTCTTTGAGATTGTTGCTCCTCCACGTTCGTACGCCGGGCTAATCCCGCTTGGATGCGGACCGGTTTCCCCGATCCCAGCCCTCGCTCTGCTCCTTCATCGCCTTCTCTCGTCCCACTCTCGAATTCTTCATTTTTTTCCATTTTGTTCCTTTTTTTAGTTCGATCTTCCTGTCCATTCTTTTGTCTCACTGAGTTATTGGCTTTCTCTTGTAGGGTATCGTCGCTTAACGTGCTTGGATCTCTCGCGTCTCACTTTTCGAGATACCATCATATTCTTTTTAGTACGGGTCCAGACCTGATGCAGCCTGACATAGCCAAACTACAAAATTCCCTCAACCTTACGGAGAAGAGAATGACGGGGTGGTTATCTCCCACGGTCTTTAGAGCCAGGATACAGATCACATGAGTTTTTGCGTAGTTGGCAGACTGCTTTCGAACAAGGGTTTCCACTTTGACTCTCTCAGATCAACTATCTTACAATCCTTCAATCCACTGAAAGGGGCCGATGTTAAGTTGATCGGAGACAACAGATGGCTCTTCAGGTTCAACCACCATCTTGACCAGAGGAGGGTACTAGAAAACTACCCCTGGGCTTTTGATAAACACCTGCTCATCCTACACTCTGTTGACGCTGAGGAAAATCCAGCCACGGTGGATTTGGAGTGGTGTGAATTTCACGTCCATGTTCATGATCTCCCTCTTGGAAAGATGACTCGGGAGATGGCTGAGTTTATTGGCAATCACATCGGAAAGTTTCGGGATGTAGACACTGATACTTCTGGGGTAATATGGGGTGACACTATGCGTATCCAAGTTAGTCTAAATGTTAACAAACCCCTATGGCGAGTCTTGAAATCAGATCACCGCTTGGTGATGAACTACTGGTGACCTTCACTTATGAGCGCCTCCCGAATTTCTGCTGTTTTTGTGGTGTCCTTGGCCATTTATCAAAGTTTTGTGCGAATCAGTTCGAAGACGGCTTCACGGACCTGGGATCCCAAACGCCTTTCGGGCCGTGGCTCCGAGCAGTTCCGCAGGTTTCAGTATGGTCCCGAATTCAGGCCAGTACATCGGTGTCTAGCAGGAGAAAGGATTGGGAGAAGCCACAGTTTGTTCCGAAGGCGCGAGGTGCAGACATTTTTGATAACTTCTTTGATCAGCCCACACCATCCACACCCCGAGCTAACCACGCTACCATCCCTAAACAGGCCAAGCATGCTGTTACTCCCCCTCCTCCACTTCCCCAGGTAACTCACACAGCGGATTTGTCTCACTTCACTAGGCTCTGTACAAAATTCCTTACCCAATTCCAACCCCATCCAGCCCATCCACCCTTGCTAACCCCCCACTTATCGTCTCTCATCCACCTCCCGCCCCTGAGAACACCCCACCTACTACTCCACCATCCTATCTCCCCGCCTGCCTCCACCCCATTCACCTCTCCACCGAACCCCCAATCCCAAACCAAGTTCCCACTGAAACCTTATAAAAACCCCTCCCGAACCAAACCCTCACCCCGGAAAAAGATCATTATCCAGAACAAGAGGAAACAATCAGATTCTAATCCCACGTCTTTCGACATCTTGGCTATGGTCTCTTGGAAGTTAGTTGATGAGGAGGACGTGTCTGAGTTTTCAAGTTTACCAGCGGAGGAGGGCCGCCGATCTTAATGATCGTCATGGAGTGGAACTAACTGCCAAGGGATCGGGGGGCCTTGGACAGTTCATGGTTTGAGCAACATGATTCGCACCCTTCACCCCCGATGTACTATTTCTTATGGAAACTAAGTGTAACAATAGGAGACTTGAGGTATTAAACTGCAAGTTCGACATGTTTGGTATTTCTGTTGATTTCGTCGGCAAGAGTGGAGGTCTAGCGCTTCTTTGGAAGAAATATGTCTCTGTCATTATCCAATCCTTCTCGCCGAACCATATTGATGCCACCATCCAGGAGAATGACGACTCAGTGGTCTGGCGTCCAGCGGAGTTTATGGTGAACCAGACGTCTCTAGAAGGAAACACACGTGGGAACTTTTGCAGCTACTCCGCTCTCGGTCAACCAGGCCATGGTTATTTGTAGGCGATTTTAATGAAATCGTACAGCACTCAGAGAAAGAAGGAGGTAATCTTAGACCGAATTGGCAACTCAGATACTTTCGGGTGGCTATCGACTCCAATGGACTTCATGATCTCGGCTTCTCAGGTCCTAGGTTCACGTGGTGTAACAGACAAGAACACCCACACACCATCAGAGAACGACTTGATCGAGCCTTGGCTGATACGAGTTGGTCCCTTAATTTCCCGAGAGCGGAGGTCAAGCACATCGAGTCCATTTATTCCGACCATTTACCCCTCCTCATTGACTTCGAGCCTGTTCAGCGGATTTCAAGGTCACCACAGCGACCCTTCAGGTTTGAAGCTATTTGGGCCAAATCCAGTGAATGCGAGGCCCTGATTAAACGATAGTGGCATCCGACCACAAGTACAGGCGACAAGAGTTTTTATGACAGATTACAGGGCTGTAGACTTCAGCTTCAGGCATGGCGCAAAAAGGACACGGCGTGATCAGTGGGTAAGAAAATCCGGAAGCTAGAGAACCTCATCCTCAGCATGCGTGACCAACCCATCACGGCAGACTCTCGGTTGAAGGAGGCTGCTCTTCGAGCAGAGATAGAGAAATTACTGGGTCAAGAAGAGACAATCTGGAAACAGCGGGATAAGAGTCACTGGCTACGTCTTGGGGATAGAAACACGTCTTACTTCCATAACAAAGCAAGCCAACGGAAGAAGGTAAACTCGATCACTCACCCTCAGGATTCGGAAGGGAGATGGTATACAAAGGAGGAGGAAATTCGAGGCCTTATACTTAGCCACTTCCTGGTTGTTTTCACATCGCGTGCACCGTCGGAGATGGACCTGGAAAGGGGAATTGAAGTGGTATCCCCGAAAGTGAGCCAAGAGATGAACCAAACACTCCTGCAACCTTACTCTGTCGAGGAAGTCACGAAAGCGGTGTTTCAAATGGCCCTGCTGAAATCGCTGGGGCCAGACAGTATGCCACCCTTCTTTTATCACCAATATTGGGACCTTATCAATAATGATGTTGTTAAATATGTTCTCTCTTTTCTCAATGATCTTGCTTTTGATGAGAACATTAATAGAACACAAATCGTCCTTATCCCCAAGTGTAGGAACCCCACTCACCTTTCCCAGTTTGGAGCGATAAGCCTTTGTAATGTGATATACAAGATTGGTCTAAAACCATAGTGAATAGGCTTAAACTCCTCCTTGATTCTACCATTTTCCATAACCAATCTGCTTTCGTTCCCAGCTACCTTATTTTCGATAACATCCTGATTGCCTTTGAACTAAACCAGTATCTAAGAACAAAGAATTGGGGTAAAATTGGTCATGCTACCATTAAGCTAGATATTAGCAAGGCGTATGACAAAGTGGAGTGGTGCTTTCTTGAGAAGATGTTAGTTAGGTTAGGTTTTGCTGAGCGTTTTGTCCAACTTGTCATGCTATGTGTTACCACCGTGTCTTAAATGGTAGTGAGTTTGGTTCCTTGTCCCCCTCGCAAGGTCTCTGACAAGGGGACCCTCTCTCCCTATATCTGTTCTTGTTATGTTCGGAAGCTTTCAGTGCTCTCTTAACTAGGGCTGAACAAGATGGCAGACTCAAAGGTGTGGCAGTTTGCCAGAGGGCGCCGAGTATCTCTCATCTACTCTTTGTGGATGACACACAAATCTACTGTCAAGCCACAATACCCGCAATGCTTCAGATCCGGGAAATTCTTGACAAATATGCTCGTGCTTCAGGCCAAGAGGTGAATTTCCAGAAGTCCACGATGGTCCTCAGCAACAACACCCCAGCCCATCTCCTTGAGGCTATCCCCGATGCACTTAGCCTTCGTAGGGAAGAGGCTCATGACATGTATCTTGGTCTCCCCTCGGTCGTTGGTCGGTCAAGGAAAGGAGTTTTTGGGTACATTCGGGACCATGCTTGGAAAAAGATAGAAGGCTGGAATGAAAAAAACCTCTCTCAAGCAGGTAAGGAAGTCCTTATAAAATCTGTTATTCAAGCAATTCCTACCTATGCTATGAGTGTCTTTCGCCTTCCAGATTCTCTTCTTGGTGAAACTGAATCTATGGCTGCAAGTTTTTTTTCTAGAACAACAAAGAGAAATGAAAGGTCCATTGGATTTCTTGGTCGAGGCTGTGCAGGAGGAAGTTTGAAGGTGGCTTGGGGTTTCGCTCACTTCGAGCCTTCAACTCGGCCCTCTTAGCCAAGCAAGTGTGGAGACTCATTCGAAAACCCCATAGCCTCCTTACACGTATTTATAAGGCGAAATACCATCCCAATGTTGATATCATGGATGCTAAGTTGGGGCGCCGACCTTCACTGACCTGGAGGTCTATTGCCAATGCTCGACAGATTATTGAGGCGGGCAGCATTTGGAGAATTGGTGACGGGACACGAGTGAAGATATGGAAAGATAAGTGGATCCCCAAACCCACTGGCTTCCGAATCACCACATTGCCGGTGGATGACCTTGAAAACGCTTCAGTTGCAGCACTCATCGATCCGGTCTCGAAGGATTGGGATAGGTCCATCATCGAATTCCTCTTCAATGTGGAAGATAGGGAGCGGATTCTCCATATTCTGCTTGCATGGGGGCATCACGAAGATCTCCTTTCTCGGTACTACACGAAGTCTGGCTCCTTCACTGTGAGTAGTGCATGTTTCTTGGCCTTGTCCTTGGTCAGCCCAGCCCCGCCGAGTTCTTGCCAACAGGCTACCAATTGGATGTCTTGGAAGTCCTTATGGAACGCCGCTGTCCCCGGTAAAATCAAGCTCTTCGTGTGGAAATTGTGTTGGAATGCTATTCCTACTGGCTCTAACCTTAAGAGAAGACTGCATATGGAGGAGCCCTCCCTACTGCAAAAATCCGCACGAGGATATTGAGCATGCTTTCGTCCTCTGCCGCTACGTTCGCCAAGTCTGGGCCCTTTCCAATCTTCCCTGGTCCGTTATCTCACAATGGAACTCTGGTGCTTACGAATGGATTCAACAAGCTATTGCAGCTCTGTCCCAACCTGATTTTGAATTCTTTCTAACGCTCTGTTGGTTCATTTGGTGGAGCAGGAACCGACTATGCATGGACGGATCATACTACTCACCGGATCAGACGGTGTCCTCGGCTCGAAGCTCCCATGCGGCACTCCATCAGATCCCTCAAGAATCGTCGGTCTTAGCGCCTCACCCCACCACACCCCGCTGGTCCCGGCCCCCTCCTAGCGTCATTAAAATCAACTTCGATGGTGCCATGTTCTCCGATGGACTGGAAGCAGGGGTTGGAGTTGTTGCTAGAGACGAATCAGGGGGAGTCTTATTCTGGATTGCTCACAGGTTTCCCAGGCGGACTGATGCGGAAATGGCCAAGACGTTGGCAGCAAGAGTGGCTATCGAACTTGCGATCAGGATGCATTGGCCGCATGTTATTCTGGAAGGTGATTGTCAGAATTTCATAACAAAACTGAAGAACCAAGCAGATGATCTCTCTTACTTGGGTCCGCTAGTTTCAGACATTAAATCTTGTTGTTCTAGGCTTTCTTCTATTAGTTTTCATTTTATTCCTAGGTCTATTAACAAGCTAGTGCATAACCTTGCTAGGCACGCTGCCTCTCGGACAGAGAACTCCTCTTTTTCTGGGGCAGATCTTCTTCATTTCCAGTTTGTATGACGAACTTTTCGCATGAATAAATCTCGTCATTTCTCCCTAAAAAAAAATAGCAACTATTATATTTAGATTTTATATTTATTTATTTATTGTAATGTTTTCAATGCTAGTCTTTTTTACCTTTGTCCATTTCAATCGTTTTTATAGTTATTATACTTTTATAATATTATGAAGAGATAAACAAAATTAACTTATATTTTCATCTTAGAGGAGGTATTTTTATTAACTTATGCTCTATCCTTTAGTTTCATTTAAAATAAAATTAAAAAAAAAAGCTAATTTATGTTGAATTCGATCTTGATAAATAGATTTATTATATATTCTGAAATACTTTAGAAAATTCATAGATTGTGGTGCTAATTGTTTTTTTTATAAGTCAAATTAAAAATGTAAAGAAATAACTATGTACAAAATAATAAATTCAGAAAACTTCTATGAATGTCCAATCTATAAATACATCATTGAGTTCTATAAAAAATTCAATATATTATAATGATTGAAAAACTTTATTTGTCAACAATACAATTATACAATTGAAATTTAATCGTATCAACTAACATGGTAATATGCTATTTTTTTTAAAAAAAATTCACTTTTAAATATTGCTTTTTAATATTTATTCGCTAATTTATCAATGTATTGCATTTTTTTTGTAATATAATATGCAACCCTTCATTTTTCCTATTGTTACTTTTTATCAATATCTTTTATTTCTATTTTTTTTAATTGATTCATGATGTTCTACTCACTACGAAAAAAACATTTTATTGTAGCGGTATTTGGAACAATCGGTTTTATATTTGTAACATGTTTAATACATTTGGAACGACCAGCTTTCCGTTACTTTGACAGGTGTTACAAAATATTTGTAATGGCTTCTAAAAATGTCCTTACTAAGTGAGCCAAATTTTGTACCGGTCTGATTAACCGTTACAATTATTGATTAAATTGAGAAAAGAGCGTTATAACTCACTTTGGAATGTCCATCGTTGAAATAATTGAATTTATTCTTGGAACGGCTCTTGCAACACCTGTAGTTATAAGTTTATATCTCTTTTGGAATGCTATCTATAACGTCTTTTGGAACGGCCATTACCTATTACTTATAATGGTTTTTGTATCTCAAATTGTAACATCCTTTTAACATATCGTAACAACTATTTTGTCATTTTTTGGTGTACGTTGTGTGTACTTTTATGATCGTTTTTATAACTGCTTTTGGAGCGGTTTGTGTACCTATTTTAGGAATGGTGTGTTTCCAACGGTTTTGTATGATTATTTTCTATCTCAGTTGAGAACTGTTCTTGTATCGGTATTTGTAACGGCTTTGTAATTTTATTGAAATGACTTTTGTAATTGTTTTCAGGTTGTGATGGTGAAGCATACCCCAAAAACCGTTAGAAAAATCGTTACAAATTTAGATTTTTTTTTATATTTGAATTATTAAAATATTTATTTTTATAATATCTTAGTTGGGAACGATTCTTGTATCGGTATTTGTTACGGCTTTGTAATTTTATTGGAATGGCTATTGTAATTGTTTTCAGGTTGTGATGGTGAAGCGTACCCCAAAAATCGTTAAAAAAGCTGTTATAAATTTAGAATTTTTCTGTTTATATTTGAATTATTAAAATATTTATTTTTATTATATTTTCTTTACATTTTTTGTTACAAATGTTTGTTGAATTTGTTAAATGTGAAATATTTTAAATTAATTGTCTAGCAAAAAAACTAGTAACAATATAAGAACATGAAAATGTTATTTAAAAATCATAATTATAATATACATACAACTTAAAAAATAAAAAAAAGCCCTAATCTAGATTGAGCTCCTCGTTGGCAGCGTATGCATCGTCTTGTGCCTCAGCGTCTGGAGTCGCGAGATCAACTGGAGGCTAGGATAGTTGGGGCGGCGAAGGGGGAGGGCGCCAGTGGTCGCCCAATGCTTCAGCATCTCCTCGATCCTCGTGAGATGATCATCGAAGTCTTGGCGTCGGGGGTGCAGTGGTTGGGGCGGTGGAGCAGTGGACAAACAGTTGGACTGTGATGGTCCAACAATGGTGAGGTGGGCCTCAGAATCGAGACCGAATACACGACCCCTATTCCGGCTGCCCGCTACCGACATCCACAATTGTTGCTCAATCATCGCCACCGAGTTTTGAGAAAATGATGGAGGATCTTGCTGGTCATCCAATGGTGGGGTATGTTGTTTCTCCATCATCCTCTGGAACGTCTCCCGTGAAACAAATTAAGTGATTAGTAAAAAATAAATAAATTAATATGATGATCACTACATATACACATACATGATCACTATATATACACATACATAAATATAATTATATTTCGACCTATAAATTAATTATTACTTTCCACTAATAATACTTAACATTTAAACATAAAAATAAGATAACTATAATAATTAAATTTTATTTTAATTAACAAAAAGGGTTCAGTTGTTACCTGGACAACCAACTCAAAAGATCAACGGTATAAAATGACGCAAATCTAGCTGATCAAATGTATATGCTCAAAAATCAGAGAAAGATTGAGGGTATATGTGATTAATCAATTCTAGAAGAAATGAAATAAAATGATAACAACATGCAACACACACACATATATATATATATATATATATATAAGATTTTTTGGACCGACTTTTGGAACGGCCTTTAGAGCTATAAAAATAGTCGTTAACATATGGTCGTTAGACGGAGTCATTATTGAATCAAACTGGCTTTCTGAGGCTTTTGGGCGAAAAAACTAGCCGTTGAAATATAGCCGTTAGAGCGGCTCATTATTGGAATGGTGTTAGCAACTAAAGATTGCTTTCATATAGTGGTCGTACCAACTGGAATGGTCTTTGGATCGGTTATGTAGTATTACATTTTTAAATGATTTTTTACATGACCGTTACTTATGGAAATAGGTCGTCCCAAAAGATGTTGTACCTTTGCAACGACCATGACTTTGTACCGGTCTTTATAATGGTCGTTCCGTACTACAAACTCGTAACAACCTTTTGGCAGATTCTAGAATGGTTTGGTTTCATAGTCTGAATGGCCATTACAAAGTAAAATGAGTCATACCAAAGGGTATTCCAAATTGTAACAATCGGAGATTTGTAACGGCTTTCTGAACTTCACAATTTTGGAACAGCCCTTGTAACTATTTTGCCATTACAAAATTACGAATTTCATTTCACCAGCTAAAGGACGCCAGCGAAGGGAATCCGTTCCAAATTTGTTACAAAAACCATTCCTTTTGGCCGTTCCAACGGCCGTTACAAATCCCACGTTTTTTTGTAGTGACTAATTCTTTGTTGATTTTAATAAAAACTTGATTTAAATTGTATAAATCTTTTAAAGAATCAAATAGTTTATTTGTCTCATGAAGGCCTATAATCATGTCAATAGTAGTTACTACTCTATATGGTAAGGGTTTAAATTTCGTAATTTATCATATTACTTTTTACACTCTTTTTTCAATCTCAGTGTCTTCAGGGTAGGGGTGGGGACATGATGTTTTTTCATCTATTAATATTAAAATAATAATCAATTGGTCAGAAGTCTCTCTTTTTTAATTTTTATAGATTAAGATTATTTATATTCATAATTAAATTTTGATATTTATTCGTTATTATATATCTAGAGATAGATAGGTTTAAGTTTAAATTAGTATTTTGTAAATTATTCATGTGTTATTTATATTATATTTTAGTGTGCCATAGTAAATAAAATATTTTCTTAAAATAATTAATATTTCTTTTAGCAAAGTAATTGTGTTGAAATATTATTTGTATATTTCTTTTTTAGACAATATATTATTCATTTTTTAAGTAGTTTAGAGCAATTAAGATTTAAAACTACTAAATAGTTTTTAATTTTTTAAATAATTTTTTTTTCTTTTATAACTAATTTTTATTTTATTATTAAAAGGTGTACTTAAGTAAGGGTTTGAATTTAGATTAGTATTTAATAGATTATTCATGCGCTATTTATTTTAAATTTTATTGTGCCATAGTTAATTAAATTTTTCTTAAAATATTTAAGATTTCTTGAGCAATGTAATTGAGTTGAAATAATATTTGCATATATATCTTTTTAGTTGGATATATTATTTATTCTCTAAATAGTTTAGAGCAATTAGGATTACTAAATAGTTTTTTTGTTTCCTATAATTTTATTCTTTTATAACTATTTTTTATTCATGATTAAAAGGAGTATCTTAGTAAGGTATAATTGTCCTTTCACAATGGTGAAAGGTAAATCTCATTTTTTATCGCATATCTTAGAGTTAGTTCGTTTTTTTGTCCCAATCATTACCGAAATCTCAATTTCAGAACATTACATTTTAATTTATTTCACATTTGGTCCCGCCGTTAGTTTTTTGACGAAATTGACATGTGAGAGTCACATGTCCATTAACTGGCAGAATTAAAGGATTGGGGAAAACATTCACCAAAGCCCTCTCGTTTTCCCTCCAATTTGCCACTTAACGAACATGTAACTCTCACATGCCAATTCCGTCAAAAAAACTAACGGCGGGACCAAATGTAAGACAAATTAAAATATAATGTCTTGAAATTGAGATTCCTGTAATAATTGGGACAAAAAATAAACTATTCCTAAAATACGACTAGAACAACACTAGTGAATTCATATTTTTATATATATAATATAGATTTACGGAAAGTCATAAATTTGTCCAAAACTGCAACCATTGAAGTAAAAATAATCACATATTAATCCTAATTTTCAACATCTAAGTAAAAACAAAATATAAGTTTATCCTATCACCGTCTATTTTAAATCCCATCATGCACTATCTCATCTCACAAAGTAAACATAACCAAACATAACAAAAAATTAAATATGGCGAAAACATGATAGAAGATCTTTGATCCCGAAACATAGAATCAAACATAGCCAAAGATTATTTTCTACGCCTGTAACCAAATTTAGGCATAACTCGTCATTGGTTTGATATGAAATAGTTAAACTGAAGACCACAGTTATATTTGATGCTTTTGAACCATGAGGAAACAAGAACACCAATGCCATAGGATCAAATGAAAAACATTCTACGACATCATCGTCGTACGATCCCAAGTCTTATTCTGGGACGTCTTTCATTACGTCAAGATTTGTTCGTTATACGGCATTACCCGTTCGTCAGCAAATCTGTACAAAATCTGCAAAAACATTCTCATATAAACTCGAGGTGCCAATGCAGCAGCTGCAATTGATTTGAAATGTCGAAGCGCAAGGTCTTATCCTAAAAGAACTCCAAAAGAGAGGCGAAAGATGGAAGAGCGGATTAGAAGAAACGGCCTTGCAGCCACCGGAAGTTGCCTTTCCCAAGCTTTTTGATATCTGCTTGATGTTTTTTTCCGGCTTCATGAAGTTCCCTTGCAGCGTCCTCCTCGTTGTCACGAGCTTCCAACTCCTTAGCAGCTGCCAATGCTTTGACAACTGGATCCCGCAGTTCAGAAATTAGACCACCACCGATCTTATACTCTTCGTCGTCCCCAATCAAGAACAGGCGTTGATCAGGTCCATTCGCTGTGGGAATGTCCACTGCCAATAGTCTCATATCATACTGCAGAACATTGAGACGGTAAGTTAATGTAAGCATGACTAGAAATCTCATGAAAGTCTGACCTCAACATGTGTCATTAGAAGAGTGTCCCGATCCCACAGCTCAGAGCCATGTGAAAGGAAAAAACGACAACACAGGCCATAACTATCATGGTTAATAAGCTATTATGTTGATGAGTCTCTTTGGTCAAGCCATGTTTTTCTTTGCAGGAGAAGTAGAGAAGATTAAAAAATTCAAAAACAAATCTGGTTTTCATGAAGCACATAGACACTCAATAAGACAAAGGGAAGAAGTGATTCTAAGTTTAACGAATTGGGGCTGACGATTGAAATCCATTTTCCTACAATCTGCAAGCACAATGGTATTCACTAGATAACGAACGAGAGTAACTTCAAGAAAGAAAAGAAAAGGATCAGCTGGCAGTTAACGAAACCTGGCCTTTCTTCTTCTTGACTTCGACACTGGCTAATCCCTTCCTTTCTGAACCTTGTACAGGGAAAATAAGAAAACATCGTTTGCTTCTTAACCTCGGTTGGAAATTCTGCAGGGTGATGCCGCCTTCTGACATCACATATGCTCGCAAATCGGTTCCTGTGAGTGGCGCACCCATAACCTCAAGAACACTAGCTGATGTATTTAGCTTCCTCATAGCCATTCTGTAAACTTTATCTGGATTGATGGTGAATTTTGCATGTAGGTACAAGCCCTTGACATAAGAAAAAGCATGTTACGATGTTTGATGGAAATAACAATAAGATAAGTAGCACCAGTTAGATAGAGGATGAAAGGATGGAAAGGAAACAGGAAAGGAAAAGTGTCAATATAACTTGCCACAAGATTCGACCATTTACATCCCTTAACCTTGAGTTATCCGGATAAAATGAATGTCTGATTTTTATCCGTTCATCTCATCCTCCTCTCCAGAACTACTTGCCCCGTCCCTGTTTTTAACCAATAAAGACTTGCATGTTCTACATATAAGGGGAAATACGGTTATATTCTAGATTATGAGCTGGTTACTGAACTTCACGATTAATCTTTTACGCTGCCCTGGGAAAAACAGCACCCACGGGCCAACTTAGAGATCGAGACGTAGAGGAAAGAAAAGCCAAGGGACGTAGAAAAGCTAGCAAACAAACGACCACGGTAACAGAAAGACGTCAGTAACAAAACCAGCCGGGAACTGCTCAATTGACTTGACGACAAAGTAAACTGATTAGCATGCAGTTAAAATGATAAGTACGGTAGGTGCCACAAAGCCCCTCTATCATTTGCAGGATAAATTGCCATTTATCCAGTAGCCGCATGTAAATTGATTCACCAGGACAATGCAAAAAGACAAGATGAGTCCTCTGTCATTTCCAAAGGTAAATTAACAGCTACATTTTTGGCAACATGCAACATAGATAACATCACTCTGCAAATTCTGAACACATAGTAGCAGCAAACTACAAAGTCAAAACTTAACTCAAACATCAGCAGCTCAACCCATGAAAATTTCTCCATCTTCATCATCAAATCATCCACCGGAAATACATTTGGGCCTTTCAATTTTGGTCTCATTGGTTACGGGATTTCACTTTTGGTCCCGCAACTTTTAAGAAGTAGCATTTTTGGTCCCACGTCACCTTTCCGTTAAATATTTAACTAAAAAGGCCATGTAGTTATTAAGTACATGGGACCAAAACTGCTCCTTTCCAAAAGTCATGTGAACAAGAGCAAGAATCTGTAACCAATACCACCAAAAATGTAAAAGGTCTAATAGTAACGTGTTAAGCAAATGGTTTTTTTTATTAATATATCTAACGTAAAGGTATCGTGGAACTAAAAGTGCTGAAGCTTTTTAGAAGTTACGGCACCAAAAGTGACAATCTCGTAACAACAAGACCAAAGGTGACAAGGCCATGAGTGTTATTTCATCAATCATCAACCAAAAATCAACTCCAACAAAAACACATAACCCATTAAAGCCTATTGAAACCAGAAACAAGAGCAAGCAAAGAACAACTCACAGTAAACGCAACGACAGCTGATGAAAGAGCCAGGAACCCATACTTGGCCATGCCCTCGGAGAAACCAACAAAAGTACCGGCAATCCCAAACAAGACTCGCCAAAGCAAAATGCACGCTACAAACCCACCGGCACCCAAGATGACCAGATGATTCCTCATCCAGAAAGCCTCAATCTCCAGACCTACTCCTTCCTTATAACGTCCGAACATATTCTTAAAAGCCAAAGCGGGTTTCTTCACCACATTCTCAGCAAAACTTTTAGAACCCATCTCCTCATTCTCAAATGAAGAGTACCTAAACGCGAAGAAACTTCTGGGCTGCAAGAATTTGGCATGTGGATCCAATTTTACGAACGAGCCATGCATATTGGGTGATGAACGGAACTGGGATCTTTGGGAATGCAACAGGCATGAAGAAAGAGTTTGGCTGTTGATCAATTTAGGGTTGTTTATGATGAAATTGGAAATGCCAATACCAATGCGGTTACCATTTGTTTGGGGTTTTGATGCAACGTGATAAAAATACCTGATAATAAATCTTGATGACGAGGGTTTTGCCATTTTCCGGCTTTGTTATGTAGATTTTCTTCGGGGTTTTTAGTTTTAAAATAAAGTAGAATTAGATTCACGGAACCACAAACTCGAAGGAGGAATTGATTAATCTGCAGGGAAAAATCAATCCGATCTTTTCCGGGGAAGAAGCTACTGACTGTATAGCACGGAGAGTATGGAACAGTGTACGTACGTAGAGAGAGTGACGTACGTATACGGTATACCGTAGAATATGTGCGATTTGTGTCCATGGGATATGTTGATGGAATCAAAATGAAAATTTAAATAAATAATCAGTTGTCGAGACACGTCGTTATTGCGTGTATATAATAAATATTTTTTTATGTTTTACAGTATATTATAAATAAAAGTAAAATATACAAATTAACACATCACATTAAAAAAAGGAAAAAAAAGAAAAAATTAATTTAGCAATTAATATAAAATGTGAAAAGTTGAATAAAGTAGTTATCATATCAGTTAAGGGTTATTTTTTTTATTACAAAAAAGTGGTGCGACGGTGTCATTGACCGCCATTTGTGAGTAAAAAAGAGGATATCTTTTATATAATAGTATAGATAAGTAATTGTGACTTTAAGTTATTAGGAATGGCGACGGGACGACTTTGGGGCGGTTTGCCAAAACGGCAAAATCAGGACCTGGCTCGCCAAGAAAATTTTGGATTCGGACTCGCTCTAGACCTGGGACCTATTGGAATGGACTCGATAGATCTAGTTAATATTTTTAAATATTAAAAAAATAACACTAACATAACTTTATAAATATGAGAAAATAATATTATTGAAAGGTTAATATTATAATATGTGCATATTTTAGGTATTAAAATATTAAAAAACGTTAGAATAGATGTTATTTATAAAAACATTAAAACGTTTATAAACTATTTATTAATTTTATAAAAATATTAAATTTATGTATTATATATAGAAATTACACATGTTTTTTTTATATATGTACAAATATATTTGATATAAATATATACAAAGTATACAGAAAAATATTAAGCGGAGTGGATTCGGGGTAGGTCCAGGTCCAACCCACTAAAATCTAAATCCGCTTCGAAACTTGTTAAAGAGTTTAAAATCCTGGGGTGGATCTGGATCGAACCCAAACTTATTGTCATCCCTAACTCGAACATAACTATGAAGCCCAAACTCAAAAAATATTAATACATTATCTGAGTCAAACAAAAAACACAAAGTATGTTATATCTCAAAATTCAGCAATTGTCCTAGGACGAATTACTGTGTTTTAGAATATGGACATTGAAGAACATACCGGTTGCTTTCTCATGATTAACATATAAGGCCTGTTTTGTTGGGAGATTAAATTCATTCCTGTTTTGTTGTAAGAAACTTATAATATAAGCTCTCGTTTATTTTGTGTGATGGGATTATAGTGATATAAATTAATGAATGATAAATTTGAGATATGTAGTGATAGGATTATGTAATATTTTGTTTATTTTATTGGATAAAATATTGAATTAATGTGAGATAATTTTAGGGTAAAATGCAATTTGCCCCCCTGTGTTATGGAAAAAGAGCAAAAAACCCCATGTGTTATAAATAAGAGCAAAAAAAGCCCTCGTGTTACAAAAAATGAAGCACACTGCCCCCTGGAGTAAAAAAGCGTGGAATTGAAGGAAAATGCCCAAAATACCCCTCCTTATAATGAAATATTCTGACTGCGTTGACCCATTAGAAATTAGGGTTTTTTCATTTCTGAAAGAGAGAGGCGATCCAAAACTTTTTTCTCTTCACCGTACGTGCGATTTGGCAAAAATCTGAAGATTTTACCGTTCAATCTTGCAAAAAGTTGTTTTACAAGGTACCATTTTACTTTGAGGAACTTTTTTTGTTAATTTTTATGGTTTATTTTTGGGTTTTTTTAATGAAAATGACGAACACCACTTCGACGTTTTGTAGTGAACACGAGAGATTTATACAACTGGAATCTTATGAAGATACTACGACGGTGTTAAGGTAAGTTTCCGTGTGTTTTTTTATATATTTTTTGATCGGTGTTTGTTGATTTTAATAAAGTATATTTGGATGATTTGTAGAGTTTCTGTACGTTGAACCACCAGTACAGACAACCAACCTTTCAGTAATATTTTTATTAAAAAAGGTAAAAGCCCTAATTTTTTTTTAAATATTTTTTGTCCTCTTTTGTTATGAGTACTGATTCTTTTATCTTTTGTAGTGATATTGTGGTGATTCTGGTGGTGGATCCACAGAGTGGGGCTCGAAAAGTGTGTTGTTGACTTCTACTGGTGCTGCAATGAAGGTAGGTCCGCTGTTTCTCCCTTTTTACCCGTTTTTTGTTGGATATTGGTTGTATATTGAATATGACTAAATTGATGTGGTCCCCTGTTTCCCCCTTTTTACCTGTTTTTTGTTGGATGTTATGCTAGTGACATGTGCATTTCCCCCCTGTGATACAATTATGTGCATGTTTTGTATTGAACCAAGTTGAGGGCATATTTTATTGAAACTGATGGATGTATGTATTGTGTTTTTATTATATTGCAGAGTTTTGAATACCATAACATACAATTTCATTGGCGTGGTAAATTTGTTGAAAAACCTAAGTTCAGATATGTTGGTGGAAATATGAAAATATTTGAAAATGTAGATATAGATTATCTTGGGTTCTATGAATTAGGGGAGATGTATGAGCAATATGGTGGGAAAAAATATGCCCTCAACTTTTATTATTGTGTTCCTACACAAGATTTAGAAAGAGGCCTAAGAAAGATAAAAAATGAATGCACTGATTTGTGTATGTCAGACTTGCAAAATGTGCATAGAGGTTTGGATGTCCCAATTAAAATTTATGTGGAGGAAGATGAAGGAGAACCACTTCAAATTATAGACAGTTAGGGTAATGTAATAAGTAAAGAACAAGAAGAAGATATTATGTTTCTTTTAAATGGAATTAACTTTGATGAATTAGATGAAGGGTTTGTGTTTGAGGGAGAAACACAGAGGCAGGACTGTGAGGGGCAGGGGATGGGAAGGGTTGAGGTTGAGGGTGCTCAGGACAGGCAGGATTGTGAGGGGCAGGGATTAGAGGGTCAAGGTATAACTGGGGCTGAGTTTGAGGGTGATGTGGACAGGCAGAACTGTGAGGGGCAGGGTAAGGGTGGGCAGGGTCAGGATAGGACTGAAAATGTGAATGTTTCTGATGATGTGGCTGAAAATGTGAATGTTTCTGATGATGTGGCTGAAAATGTGAATGTTTCTGAAAATGTGAATGTTTCTGAAAATGTGGCTGAAAATGTGAATGAAACTGTGAATGTAAACTTGGCTGAAAATGTGAATGAAACTGTTAATGAAAACCTGACAGAAACTGTAAAGGATAAAGGGAAAAGGAAGCTATATGAACAATTTTTAAACGAGTCCTCATCAGAGTTTGATGATTCCTCTGATGAGGATTATGTGCAGCCTATGCTTGATAGTGAGTCTGATACCCCTAGTCTTGTTTTAGAAGACATTGAATTTGAAAGTGATGATGATATTTTCATTGACAAGAACCCAACAAAAACAGAACTTGTCAAGAAACTGAAAAAGGTTTTGAAAGGTTGCCAAAAAGCTAAAACAAAACTGAATGAAACAAAGGTAACTGAAGAGGGTTGGGCTTCTGAATGTGATGAGGATGACCCGGAATCTTTGCCAGGCAGTGAGGGAGAAACAAATGATAAACACCCTGTGTTTAAAGACTCAACCAGTTTGAAGTCTTTAAACTTGGTGGATGGGATGACATTCAAGAATACAAAACAGTTTAGGGAAGTTTTAAGGGACTGGTGTATCAGACATGGATATGACCTTGAATATATAAAGAATGAAACTTCTAGGATAACTGCTAAATGCAAAGTTGATGGGTGTCAGTGGAGAATTCATGCCTCACATGTCATGAAGGGTCCCACTTTCCAAATAAAATCAGTGAAGGGTGAACACACTTGTGCTAGAACGTATGATAATAGCCTGGCAAAGGCTACATACTTGGCCAAACGAATGGAAGATGCCATAAGGGATCATCCTTCAATCCCAATTCAGCAGTTAAAAAACAGAATTTTGACAAAATGCAGTGTGGATGTAAGTAGATATAAGGTCATGAGGGCTAAAAGGAAAGCTTTAGAAGCTATCAGGGGTGTTGATGCATTGCAATATGAAAAGTTATGGGATTATTGTGAAACTGTTAGATATTTCAATCCAGGTAGTAAGCTGATTTTGAAAAAATTTGAAAATTCTGACCCACCTGTGTTTGATAAAATGTATGTCTCATATTGGGCTTTAAGAAAGGGGTTTCTAGAGGGATGTAGACCCATAATAGGTCTTGATGGATGTTTCCTCAAGACATGTTATGGGGGTCAATTACTTGTAGCTGTTGGTAGAGATGGGAATGATAACATGTTTCCCATTGCCATGGCTGTTGTACAAGTAGAAAACAGGGAAACATGGACATGGTTTCTAAATGAGTTGCTTGATGAAATTGGGGGGTTGGGCACCAATAAATGATCCTTTATTTCAGATAGACAAAAGGGTCTAATTGAAGCATTGAAGGAACTAGTCCCAGACAGTGAACACAGGTTTTGTACAAGGCATATGTATCAAAACTTTAAGCTTAAATTCAAGTCTGTTGAGTTGAAAGAATTTTTTTGGAAGGCTGCTTCTACTGCAAATAAAAAAGACTTTGAAAGATACATGAAAAAAATACAAGAACTTGACCCAAAAGTGTCTGAAGATGTAGAGACAGCCCATGAATGGTTAATGAAGATAAGTCCCCAACACTGGTCTAGGGCATTTTTTCCTGTTGATAGCAAATGTGATATATTGGTTAACAACTTGTGTGAAAGCTTCAATAATTATATCCTTGAAGCCAAGGGATAAACCTATAATCACAATGCTTGAATGGATAAGAACCAGGTTAATGATGAGGTTGCAACAGAAAAGGGAGGGGATGGAGAAATATGCAGGGACAGTTTGTCCCAACATTCTGAAAAAAATCAATAAACAACAAAAGGCTACTAGGAATTATTTTAGCAGATGGTGTGGGGGTAATGAGTTTGAAATAGACCACTTTTTAGACAAGTATGTGGTGGATTTAGACAAAAAAACATGCACTTGTGGCATGTTTCAATTGAATAAATACCCTTGCTGCCATGCATGTGCAGCAATTGGGTCAAAAAGAGTCCAAATTGAGGAGTTTGTTGAACATTGGTATAAGAAAGATACATATCTGAGGGTCTATAGTGATATGATACATGTTGTACCTGGGGCTAAAGACTAAATTAGTACAACATTTGAACCCTTTAGACCACCCCCAATGAAGACAAAGAGAGGCAGGCCAAAGAAGTTGAGGAGAAAAGGCCCTGATGAGCTTCAGCAAAAAAGGGTGTCAACCAGGAAGGGGTTGACACACACTTGCAACAGGTGCCTCACTGTAGGACACAACAAAATAGGCTGCAAGGGACCAATTCACCCAAAGTCCAAATACTTCAAGGTAATTTCATTTGAATCTGCCATTTCTAAGTTTATTGCAAAAGTTTAAGTACTAACAACAAATCTGCAGGGAAGTATACCTGAAGAGATCCCTCAAGGATCTCAAGCACCAGTTGCAAGCCAGGAGCAACCCATCCCAACAGTCAGGAAAAGGGTAATTTTTATTTTTATCTTTCAAGCTTTATCTAAGGTTTAAAATGTAACCTTATTTCCTTCTTTTTGAATTTCAGAAGAAGGCAAAATCTGCCCAAAATGAGACAAGTGAACAGCCTGAAAGTAGATCTGCAGCTTCTAGGGTAAGCATAATCTGCACAATATATGTAATTTTACAATTTAATACTTATGCTTAACCATCTTCTTTGTTTTTTGTAGGAAGAAATTACCTACCAAGGCCCTAGAAATGCATCCTTGCTTGGTAGATCTGCTGCAAGTTCAGCAGGAACAATGGGTGATACACCAAGGCCATCAAATCCTGCAAAAAGCAAATACAACAAAAGGCCAACTATATCAGATGTGTTGGAAAAAATCAAAGAAAGAAGCAAGAGAAGGCTGTCGAAGTGAATGTAAATGTGAATTTCAAATATTGCTGTTTTTGTTGTCTTTGGTTGTTCAAGATGTCAAACATTGATGTTTTTGGTTGGGAAATAGGCTGTCAAAGTGAATAGGTTTTTGTTTGGAAACTAGGCTGTTCAGGATGAAGAACGAATATTGATGTTTTTGGCTGTTTTTGGGATTGAACACTTTTTGTATCCTATTTGTTGGAATGAATTTTTTTTTCCTGTTTTTATTTATCGTCCACTTTAATATTTTTGTTCTCTAAACAGGTTGAATTTAAGATAACAAACAAAAACCCATAAATTGGAACATTTCATCTGCAAACATATATTCAAATTCAACAACAAATTACATTGAAAATTACTTTCATTTCATTAAAAGAACTAAGACTAATAAAAAGAGCACACTACTAACCCCTATCCAAAAGTTAACACTTTTCCCTATTTTTTCTTCTTTTACATCAACAGATCCACCATTTTTTGTCACCCTTGAAACCACATCGTCAACATCAAATTTTTCATCTACATGCCTTGAATCACAGTGCTCCTCAAACCCATGGCAGAATTCGTCGTCACCGTGACCATGGAAATTTACAGGGATCCCACTTGGTACCCATGTTGCTCTCTCGGGTTCAATCCATCGAAAAAAGTTACAACTTTGAAATCTGCAACAATAGTATAATTTACCTTTAGATGGCTTTCTTTGAGATTCCACCGTTCTAATTTCAGCCTTCACATTGCACAAACAAAATGGCGTATTCGAAAACCACAAATCGAGACGTTGCTTGTACTCATTGGAATTAAAATTCCGTTTTGCAGCCATTCATAACTGTTTTTTTCATCTAAGAATGTGGGAAGAAATAGTGAAAGCCTAGCCATTTTTATTTACAAAGCAAAGGGCAAAAGAGTCAAAAAAAGAGTAAAAAACGTGTACAAAGCGCAGGTTCCGCGCGTGAGGTCCACTTCACGCACGGAGGGGGCTCCTTGCTCTATTGTTTGTAACACGAGGGGGTTTTTTGCCACTTAAAATAACACAGGGGGGTAACTGCACATTACCCATAACACAGGGAGGTAATTGCATTTTTCCCAATAATTTTATCTTAAGATTACTACTATGCTATTAATTTAAAAAAATATTATGAAATATCAAAATTACCCCTTAATAAAACACAATAATGGTCATTGTAAAAAAATGCTTTTATATTTTTCTTTTTTAATTAGTAGTTTTAGATTTTAATTGTTATTATCATTTTGCTAAGTTTTCAAAACAACCAAAAAACAAAAATAAGATGGAGGATAAATTAGGTCTTCAAAAAATTATATTTGACTCGTGGGCTTTGTGGGATAAGTAATCCCACCTCATTTGGTGGAATTACTATCAACTATTTATTTTTTTAAAAATCGGGCTTGACCTCATTATCCCGAGCTGACCTTTTGGAAAATAAATAAGTTATTAAGTTAGATTGTGTTGGATATCCGGCCCAATCTAACTAAGTAAACATGGCCTAAAAAATTTACTGGTAATTCTAGCCGTACAACATCCGCAAGCTCAGTATTCCATATCTGCCCAATCCAACTAAGTAAACATTGCCTAAAAGATTTACCAGTAATTCAAGCCGTACAACATGCGCAAGCTTAGTATTCCATTTTTTATTCCATTTTTCACATTAATTTATTTGATGTGCTAAGGCTAGAGTGCAATGCACATTTTGCATGATAGTAGCCCACCCACGTAATCTTAATTCACAAATTTAAACAAAAAAAAAAAAAAAAAAGGAAAGACAAAAGGTGATGGCATCATGTCTTTTGCTTGAGATTGTGGTATTCTGTTGATTCATCAAAATATTCCAATTCCTTTTTTCTAATTATTATGTAAGGCATTAAATAATTTAATCAGTCGAAAAGGTTAACTTATTCTATATAATTATTAATTTATATACCTCTATTCTTCTTAGAGAGGAAAGAAAATAAAATTTTAATTTTAAATAGGTAAATAGTTGCGAGTAGTTCGTAACTTAAGGTATTGGGTTAATTCCCACAATATACACAATTTTTTTGTTCATTTATCATCGTTAATTTTTTTAAAATTTTGAACCAGTTTGTTTTTTATATTTCCGTTCTTGTATATATTGTTTCGTAAAGAAGACATGTATATGTCTTAATAGTAAAACAAATCAGGGTAATATGGTCAATTTAAGCTGATAAGCGGGGTACATTTGTAAATTTGCATTTATCTTATCACCTTCGCTGGTCAGAATTGATGATTCTACCAAATTTTTTTTATATGAAAGCGATGAATTATTATTAATTGAAATAAATCGATTACAATGAGTTCTGTCGAAATATCACTATCTAACGACAATTACAATAATCAAATCCTGATTAACAATATCACATAAATTAAATCTAAACAATATCTTACTATTAAAGTATACAAAATAAACCTACTATGCAGTAGAAACATCAACCCATACGGGTTCGAACTCATGACATTTAACATCATGGGACCTCCACTTCGCTAACTGGGGGCTTTTGGGGTTAACTCGAGCATTAGAATCTGCAAGTAAATGTGAAGTCGGGCCAAATAAGATGGGATATTCAGCTCAATCAATGAAACTGAACGAGGCGTGTATAGTGATTTAATTTATATTCATTATCTCAAAGATAGGAAGCATTTTTTTAAAGTAAAATCACGAAGATAGACGACGCAATTATAAAAATAAAAAATGAATCTCTATACGAGAAAATTTAAATAAATAGAAATAAACTGAAATATTAATTACTAATCTTTAAATAGTTCCACAAATTTCAATATTTTGTTAGTGTTTTATTATTTATACTTTCTAAAATTTTAAAAATATTAATTTTTATCCAATCCATTTAATTATTCAACATAATATAAAAGTTTGTAATATTCTACACAATGTATATATGTGTGATGTTTTAAAGAATTGGTGCATTATAGACTTTGACTCTATGCATATACCACAAGGCAACAACTAATTTTTGTACCATTTTCCCTACTTTTACTATATAATTTTAGAGTAATAATAAAATAAAATCACATGATTTGTGTTTGTATTATAGAAAATTGGGAAATGATGAATTTATTGAATAAAGTCAACCAGCTGCCACAATACATGCGCCAAAATAAATAATCCCACATCCTATCAACTCTCTCTCTCTCTCTCTCTCTCTCTCTCTCTCATATGTTTGTTTACTTATTTTTTCATTTTCAGCTTTCAATTTTATGAATAATAATTAGAGTGAAAATATATTTATTCATACATATTTTCATTGAAAATACATTAATTTGATACTATATTTCAATACGAAACACAATCCCATAAACTATTTCAAACACATTTTCACTTCACATAAAAATTTATACAAAATTAAAAATATATATTTTTTATTGAAATTATTTTAAATTTATTATCCCATAAATAATTATTCTAAAATTAATTATGCAGCTGTCGGGTCGACCTGCGCCTTAGTCTAACACTTTCAATCAAAGATTTATAACTCAATTGCAAACATATATAATGCAACTATGTGGACCTTTCAACAACCTCTTCGGGTTTATTTATTTTACAAAATTGAAAAAACCTATTTATCATTTATCTATTACACTAAAATTTGAAATACTAATTATACTTTCAAATACAAGGTAATATAATTATTTATTTATTTCAAATGTTAGATGTCATTTTTGAATCATCAATCTACTATTATGTTTTATCCCCCATCTTCATTTCTTATTTCACTTATAACCATGGTTCTTAGAACCGGTTGGTTTAACCGGTCCGATCGAGAACCGACTATGTATTCGAACTGGTTCATACGGTAAAATTCGCCATGGCCAAAATCGTTGTGGATCGGTCAAAATCTGCCCAATCGGTAGCCGATCAAGATCAATATTTGACTTTTTTTTAAATAATAATAATAAGAGGCTGAAGATTTTATTTAATGAATTGTACTTTTGTAAAAATATAAATATATGCATAAACTGTAGCATTTTTTATAAATAATATGTATTTTATTGCATTTTGTTCTAATTGTATAAAATATTAATTTATAGCATTTTATAATTTATATAATATAATATGAATTTTATTGATAATATTTATTGAACTTTTGTTCTAATTGTGTAAATTATAGCATTTTATATAATAAGGTTCAGGTCAATTGACTTTTTAAATTCGATCCTACTGGTCGGACCAGTGAACCAATTGTAGGGTAACTTAAATTGTTCAATTTTTTGTCCGATTATGAAAACATTGCTTTTAATTGTACTAGCGTGGAACCCGTGCTATGCACGGTTATTTATTTTTTTTCTTTTTCTCAAAAAAAAATAAATTCTCTTATAATATATTGTGTTATAACTGAATCTTTTACACAAAATAAAATTTTCATTTTCAATAGGTAAAACATAGTAGTTTTGTATAGAAAAGATCGATTTTTACATATTTTAAGCTCTATATAAAAAGAAAATTAAGAATTAATTAAATGTATCGTTTGTTATATAATTCACTTGCTCAAAAAGGATCTTACTTGTAAAAAACAAAATATAAAACAAGAATAGACACTTACTTTTAATGAGGTATAATAAAGACAACTAAAACGAAAAAAAAAAGAAAATATTGATGATAAAAAGAAAAAGTAATTTAAAATAATTTCAAAATCTCAATATCATTTCATCAATTTGAACCAGAAATGATAAGGAGTAAAATAATTATCATGAGTGAGAAAATAAAATAAGTACAAATAAAAATAAAATGACTAAGTTCAGTTAAATCATAAATATTGGAACATTATCATTAGCCGTGAAAGAATAAAAAAAAAACTTTTATCACGCAAAGAAATCTTAAAAGATGAAAGTTTAATGTGAAAAAAAGAATGAATTGCAGAATAAAAAATCAACTATTAAAACAACAAATATTTATCATGCATTTCTCTAAAAGCCTGAATGCATTAATGAAAAGGGTTAGCAAGAGCAAAGAACAGACACACACATATAAAATAAAATAAAAAACTATAATAATAGAAAAGATAGAGTATCAAAAGTCTAAAATACAAAATAGATTGAAATGTAAGTAGGCAATAACTGTAAGTTTTGACCCAAAGAAAAAAAAGGTCGTATTGAGGAGCAATATGACCCTGAAAAGTATAAATTGAGGTATGATTCTTAGTACTTTTGAAGGATAAAATATAAATCTTTATCTTTATGAAAACTGAAGTTAATTAATTAATGGTTTATGTTTCGTAGTGAATTAAAAGATCTAAATGTAATAACTTACTAATTTATAGAACATCTCTTTCTAAAAGACAAAATAAAATTTTCTTGTTTATCAAAGGACCAAGCTAAATTCAAGTTTTAAAAAAAAATGAGAAATTACTACAATCCCCTTACAATATATTGTTATATTTAGAAAACTTATTAAATTATTCAAATTCAAAAAAGATCATTCATCAAAATTTCATCTTGGACTATTAATTCTTGCCCTATTTTAGGACAAAAAAATCCTGGTCTTTTTTCATTATAAATTCTCTTATTTATTAATATTTAATTAAAAAATAGTTTATTTCACCATGTTTGTTTATATGTAGCAAAACTTTTACGAATTTTATTGAACTTTGAGGTTTTTCTTTATTTGTTTATTTATTTTAGCTTGACCAATTACAAAAGTATAAGTGGTTATAAAAATATAATTTGCTTTCCAAAAATTCAAAGAATTATTTTTCTCCAAAGAAAAAATGCTAGTTAATTTTTGATGATTTTTCATTTATAAATTAAAATTTTTAAAATAATATTTGTTTGAATATTTCGGAATATATTGTATTACTAGTGGTAATTTTAATTGTTTCGTAGAATTAACTAAACAAAAAGATTAAATATCTCAAAGTCCAAAATTTGTTTTATAAAAATTTTACTACAAATAAATGAATATGGTTAAAATTTTAATTTTAAAATATATAGAAGTTAATCAATAAAAGAATTCAGTTAATAAATTAAGGAATTCAATTAACCTTTGTATTTACTATTAATTTAATACATATATACAAAATATTCAATTAAATTAAACTATACAAGAGTACAAAATAAAATTCAAACAACTGTGTGTGGACTTTATCTGAAAAAGAGCTTGAATTACACATATTAAAATACTTATATTTATATGTAAATGTAAAGATTTACAAAGCATATAATCATAGATTCAATATAATCATTTTAGATACTTCAAGAAACTAATTCTTTTGATCTTGTAAACCATCATTAGTAGACAATAAAAAAACAGAAATATAAAAAAGAACAAAAAAAAATGGATCAAAACTATAATATATATAAAAATATATAAATTGGGGTATAGAAAAAATACAAAAAGATAAATATTTAAATAAAAATAAAAATTAAATGCCAAATAAGTATAATCATACAAATAAATGCCAAAGGAAATGTGTACCTATTAAGACAAAATAAATGTGCCCCTTCTTGTACAAAAACAAAACAAAAAAGAAAAATAAAATTTGAAAAAGAACAACAAAACAATAGTCCAACCACAGAGGAGATAAGTGTAAAACATAAAGGGTCAATTATATTTTGCTATCCGAACTATGCTCGTTTTTGTATTTTGGCATCTAAACTTTCTTTGTGTCAACTTATCATTTTAAACTTTGCAAAATTTACACTTTGTCATGTATGACCGTTTTTTGGTCAATGTTTTTGCAGAAAAAACATCACGTGCAGTGCACATGTGATATTTAACGACAACATGATGCGATGTTTTTCACATGTGCACTGCATGCCATGTTTTTCTGACAGAAAACGCCCATATATGGCAAAGTATTATAAATTTCATAAATTTGAGATGGTAAGTTGACAAAAAAAAAAAAAAGAAATTAGATGAAAAAGTATAAAAATGGATATAGTACCGATGGAAAAATGTAATTTACCCAAACATAAATAAATATTAAAATTTAATAGACGTAAATATATGAGTAAGTGATAGAGGTTATTAATTAAATAACTTTAAAGACCATGAAAAAGCGTAAGATGGCCACTGTAACTATAAGGGCATGATTGGTATATAGGAATGGAATTGAGTGAGAATGGAATGAAATTAGGAATGGAATAAAAGTAGGAATGGAATGATTTTGGTATACCATTCCTATGTTTGGTATACCAAAGGAATGAAAAGGAGAATTGAATCAAAACTTTCAAATTACTCATTTATATATTTTTTAATAATGAAACTTAAAAATTAAAATAAAAAACAACTAAGCTACGTCTCATTAATGACATAAGGAATATTATTTTTGAAATATTAAATTAATTATAAATTTATAATATATATATATTGTTGGACGTTTTCATATATTTAAATTTTTTTAAAAAATACTTATTATTTGGTAAATGCTTATGCTTATAGTAATATCTGGTAAAATGCCTATAAAGATGTTAATAATTTTATATTATATTTAATAAAATATTTAAGAATTTTTTTTATATTTTACATTTTATATTTTCTAAAAACCACATATTTAAATATTTTATATTGATATTCATTTATTTTAATGTATTGAAATAATATATAATTTTGTGACTATAAATCTCGCAACTATAATTTTATTAAAAATTATTTTAGCAGTATATAAAAACAAAATCTATTCCCAAACTATTGGGAATAGCTAAAACCATGGGTGAGTGGGGGAATGCCTAATCCCATATTTATGGGAATGGGCATTCCCAAAGGAATGGCTATTGCTATTCCTAAATTATACCAAATATGTGTTTGGAATAAGATTAGGAATGTTCATTCCATTCCAAATGCATTCCCTCATACCAATCATGCCCTAAAAGATCAATGAAAATAAGCATTTGGAGTATTAAGTTTTGAAATCGTTTAATGGAGAAAAGAAAACTAGTAGATTTGAGTGTATCTAATAAATGAAGAGATCCATAATGGATTTTGTTCCGTTTAAATACAAATCTGATGGAGGCCATAATCATAAGATAATTATTTAAGATAAATCAAAATTAAATTAGTATCTGAATCTTGGATAAAAGATTTCAAATAAATAAAAAAATAGACATTTAATGTACTGAAATAGATGGTGTTTCTAACTAATAAGATTTTTATCACAATTCAATTACAATCTGAAGATTGTATTTCGAATAAATACAAAAATAAATATATAATATATTTAAAATAGATCATACGCCTAGAGACCATATGATCATTAGGTAATTATTTAAGATAAATCCATATTCAATCAGTTATAATATTGGAGATAAAATTTTGAATAAATAAAAATAAATATTTAGTATATTTAAAATAGATGATGTTTAATTCTAACTAATAAGATTTTTCTTGAATTTAAATAATTCAATTATAATTTTGGAGATAAGATTTTGGATAAATACAAAATAAATATTGAATATATATATATATTCAAAATAGATGATGTTTATAACCAATAAAAAAATTTCTTGACAATTAAAATATTGTGTGGATGATTTTGAAGATAAATAAGAATTAAATTATTAATGTAAAATAAATTAGATGTTTCTAACCAATGAAAATCTTCCTAGTAATTAAAAAAATTAAAAATGCCAGAAAGAAGTAGTTAGTGAAAATTAAATCAATCTGGTCAACCATCATTTTACTATATAAATATACTAGCATGAACCCCGTGCTATGCACGGAAGATCTTAAATTCTATAGTATTTCCATAAATTTTATATTTTATAATTGTGTGTCATATTTTAATAACCGTCTTACTATATAAGAACAAAGTTATTTATATAAATTCAATATTAAATTCTTTATAAATTTATTAACGGAATATTTTGATAATAGCAATAGAATATTATAATATGCTTACACATCGATAAAAAAGTATTTTATAAGGTTCAAATACCACATATATATATAATTTCTTATTCAATTAATATACTTTTAGTAAAATAAAAATATTAGTATTAAATACATTATGTTAAATTATTGTCATATTACCCTATGATACAGATTCCCCCTAAAAGAATACGGTTTGAATTAAATAATCTTCAATACAGTTTCTGGAAATAATAAATAAGAAAATATTAGTAACACTGGAAAAAAAAGTTACAATATCTTAAACTAATAAAAAAACAAAGATATATATATATATATATTTATATCTCTAAATTATATGCTAACAATAAAATATACAATAAGAAATTTGAAAGGTACAAACATAACATATACAATTAAAAGTTTCTAGTAGTTGGGTTCGTGCCCATTAATTATCATAGATACTGTCAGATCATCAAGTTACTTAGTAATGAATAATCAGTTTACCACCATGAAGTCCAACTTCAACTTATTATTCTTCTTGATATTGAACTTGTTAATTGCCTATAATTTTATTTTTTCTTTTTGTCGGTTTCATTTTCTTTTGAAAGACCAAATAATAAAATTAAATAATTTACTCATAAATTTTAATTTCTATACATACTCTCACAAATCTTAATTTTTGGCATCCCATTAAACATAAAAGTATGTCATATTCTAATGACCCCTTGCTATATATAATAGTTCAAACTTATTTATACAAAACTCAATATTGAATTTTTACTATGTTTATTTACTGAATATTTTGAAAAGGGTAAATTACATTTTGACATCCGAATTATGCCCGTTTTTACACGTTTCATTAATTTTTTTTTTCATGTCAACTTATCATCTCAACTTTACAAAAAATTTTCTGGTCAATTTTTCTACCGTAAAAATATCACATGCAATGTTCCTGTGATATTTAAGGGCAATGTAGTGTTTTTTTTTAGCATGTGCACTACATGTAATGTTTTTTCAGTAGAAAATTTGACCGAAAATGATTATATATGGCAAAGTGCTAATTTCGCAAATTTGAGATGGTAAGTTCACACACAAAAAAAAAAAAAAAAGGATGGCAAAGAGTAAAAACGGACATAGTTTGAATCACAAAATCAATTCACCTTTTTGAAAATAACCATAGCATATTATCGTATTTTAGATATTGAAAAAGAACTTGTTTTATTAGTTTCAAATACTATGTATATTTTAAGTAAAATAAAAAATATTGGTATTTAAAAAAAATGTTTTGCAAGTTACTAATCATATTTGTCCTATGAAATAAACAAATTTCTCTTAGAAAAATAATATTCACAATATATTTTCCCTTTTGTAATCCAATTTCTTAAAGGAAAAAAAAAGGATTATTATCATATCATTTTTTAATTTCCTTCATAAACAATAAATTTAACAGCATTTGAAACTAATAAAAAGTAAAGATATTTATATGTCTAAATTTTATGCTAAGATACATACATACAATAAGAAGTTTAAAGGCTACAAATGTAAGATATAATAGTAATAATATACCTAATAAAGAATTTCTAGTAGTTGGGATTGTGCCCATTAATTATGATAGATATTGTAAAATAATAAAAGCAACAAAAGTTGAATATTCACCAATAAGAAGTATATGTAAATCTGGTTTGCATAAAACTGCCAATAAATAATCGAAATAAGTATGATAGTAAATATAAATAAATAAAAACATTATATCAAGCATAAACTAATTCATAATGAAAAATATTAAAAATTAAGCAACTAAATGGGTCCTTTCTTATTTAATAAGTTAACTTTATTCGAACTTTCACCTATAAGTAGACAGATAGGAAGTTTGCGTCCAATCTTTTTCTTTAAACAAAGTTCATATTTTCTTTTATTATAAACCCAATTGTATGTGTATATCACATAATTCATAAAATCAAAAAATAAAAAATTGATAGCAGTAGGGAACAAAATTCTATTATTTATGGATGTTCAACATCAATTAAGAATCGCGTAACTTTTAAATAGTAAAATTGTGAATTTAGAAATATAAACATTTTGATTAAGGATTAGTTCACAAAAATTTATGAATTGAAAATCTAGAGTTTATTTTTCACAAATTGTGTATTAAAGACTGAAACATATAATTGGTTTAGAATATATATATATATATATATATATATAAAGAGTAAACTGTTATGAGAACAAAATCATATAATTGGTTTAGAATATATATATATATATCTATATATATAAGACTGAATTCATATTTGTTTATGCTATCACAAGTGAAAAAATTGTTAGAACTCATAAAATAAAAAAGACATTGCTCATAAGGGAAAAAATGTATATATGATATATCACATAATTCATGAACTCGATTATAAAAAATAATTAATTGAAAATAAAAAAAATAAAAGAACAACAACACTACAAATGCTTACTAAAAAATGGTATACGTAAAGTCCAATCTCTTTTGCCAAAAACTATCAATAAAAATAATCAAACTAATATAATAAGAAAAATGATAATTAACAAAATATTCATGTATTTGATGAACTCATGAAATAAGTTAATTGATAATACAAAAATAAAAGCAACAAAGATACATACCTTTGATTTCTTCTTATTTTATGAATTTTTCCAACTTTCACCTCTGAGTAGATAGGTAGAGAGTTTGCTTTCAATATTTATCATACACCTAAATTATGCTACAAAAATATATAAATTATGTTGTAATTTACAAATATTATGAACATAGTAATATTATATGACATACAAAGAAAAAATTGGTTACGATGTGTGACACATAACAAGCTCGTGATAGCTTATGACAGCTCGTGACACGTAGATGATGGTTGATGGGTCCCAATCATCATCCGGTCGTGTCTGATCAACCTAATGGGTGTATCCTTTGGTTGAAATGATATGTCCATTGGGTGAAACCCTTTGGATAAAATGATGTGTCCATTTGTGTGAAATGGTATGTCCTTTGGATGAAAGGATGCATCCATTTGAGTTAAATGGTATGTCCTTTGGATGAAAGGATGCATCCATTTGAGTTAAATGGTATGTCCTTTGGGTGAAATGATGCATCCATTCGGTTGAAAGGTCATAACCTTTCAAAGACATCTTTTCTGATTGGACATATCCATTCGAAACACCTTTCCAACTCCTATAAATAGATCTCCCATTTTCATTTCATGGTATTCAAGCATTCAACTATTCATAGCATTCTTAAGCATACAAAGCATTTTAGAGTTTAGCAAGAGAGTTTCAAGATATCGTTTGGTTTGCCGTTTCTCAAAGTTTGCAGTGCTGCTACTTTGAGATATAAAGTCGTTGTATCTTGGGAGACAAATTGCCAATTCCGTGAGCACCAGAGCGGGGCAATAATTGTCTTAAAGATAAAGAGTCTAACTCTTGCCTCGACTTCATAATACACAATTTCCCGCATTATCCATCTCATTCATTCTTTACAAGTTTAAGACAATTATCTGTCATTGTGTATTATGGCGAGTGAGTCTACTGCTACCAATCCAGCTATGGCAACTGGATTTGCTGCTGCTAATCCGGCTACTATGGCTGTCCAACTACATGTGCCACAATCGATTGCTGCCCAAGGAGAAAGGCCGGAGAAATTCTCAGGTAATTACTTTAAGAGATGGCATCAAAAGATGTTGTTCTATCTCACTACGTTGAACCTAGCTAGGTTCTTAAGTAAGGAAGCCCCCATTGTTTCTGAGGAGGAGACTGATCACCAACAAAGGGTTGCTTTTGATGCACGGGGACATGGGGATTTTCTATGCTGAAATTACATCCTCAATGGCTTGAGCGATACTTTGTACAACGTATATAGCTCAGCCAAGATTGCAAAAGCCCTTTGGGAATGCTTGGAAAAGAAATACAAAACGCAGGATGCCGGCTTGAAGAAATTCATAGTCGGGAATTTCTTAAAATTCAAAATGGTGTATTCCAAAATGGTAATGAGCCAAGTCCAAGAATTCCAAATGATCTTGCATGATCTGCATGCAGAAGGAATTAGGCTCAGTGAATCCTTCCAAGTAGCTGCAATGATTGAAAAGCTACCTCTGATATGGAAGGAATTCAAAAGTTACTTGAATGACGAGTTAGATGAAGAGATCTACATGGAACAACCTAAAGGGTTTGTCGTTCCTGGCCAAGAAAAGAAGGTCTGTAGAGTCATCAAATTGTTGTATGGGCTTAAACAAGCTCATAACAAATGACATGGAAAATTTGACAAACAATGTTGTCAAGTGACTTCAAGGTCAACGAGTGTGACAGATGTGTCTATGTTAAAGGCACTTCTAGCTCCTTTGTCATAGTCGATCTATATGTAGATGCTATGTTGACAAAGGGAAGCAATCTCTACCAAGAAAGTATTGGCAAAATATTGTGATATGAAAGACATAAGGTTTAGCTAACGTAATGGTAGAGACTAAGATCTCTAAAACGTCTGTAGACTTGTCTTATCATAGTCTCATCATGTTGAGATTGTACTAGAAAGTTGAATGTTCATGACCATTCACCTACTAAGAGTCATGTAGATAGAAATCTACACTTAGCAAAGAATCAAGGTGAACAAGAGGTCAAATTGAATTTTCAAGAATGATTGGTAGAATTAAGGTATATAGAGAAAAGCACTTGTTCTGCTATGGAATCTGGGTTTATAGATTCAGATAAAGCTGGAGGAGAAAATGAATGGCTTCATAATTTTTTGGAGTACGTCCTTGTTGGACAAAAGCAAGTGCCCGTTATTATGATATATTGTGATAGTCGTTCGACTATTGAAAGGGCACGAAGCAATATGCATAATGGTAAGTCGAGACATATACGTCGAAGACATAATACCATAAGACAGTTGATCTCTAATGGAATCATATCTATTGACTATATAAAGTCAAAGGATAATTTAGCGGATCCATTAACGAAAGGCCTTTCTAGAGATCAAGTATATTGTTCGTCGAGGGGAATGAGATTAAAACCTGACAATTAAATCTTTATAGCGGTAACCCAACATTGTTGACTGGAGATCCCAAGATCTTGGTTCAATGGGACAACTAAGTTATAAAGATTGTGGAAAGCATTTGGAGTTTTACTCCTTCCCATTCCTATGACAAAAGTGCTGTCAGTAAAGGGTAGAGGTTAAGCTATAAGCTTTTAATGATTCCTATTCTAAGTCAAGAACATTATAGGAGATCACCTATATAAGTGTGAAGACGGGCCGCTTCAAATGTAAAACACTTATGAATCCAAGATGGAGTCCAGGGCCAAAACGGACTCAACCGTGAGAACCAAAGATATTAGACAAGGCATTGTGGGGGTAGTATTGTCTTGGTTTACACCAATGGCTGAACAGTTCAAGACATCATGTTCACTGATTAGCCAAGTAAATCCGATGGTATTCTCCTAAGGAAGGTTCAAAGCCACCAACTACCTATCCTGATGCAATGACTTCTCGGTTGAAACTCTCTTGAGTGTCTGCATGCTCATATGCATTAATTTTCATTCATGTGGGGGATTGTTGGAAAATGGTGAATGATAAATTAAAGAATAAATCGTGACAAGTGATTGGTTATGATGTGTGACACATAACAAGCTCGTGATAGCTTATGACAGCTCGTGACACGTAGATGATGGTTGATGGGCCTCAATCATCATCCGGTCGTGTCTGATCAACCTAATAGGTGTATCCTTTGGTTGAAATGATATGTCCATTGGGTGAAACCCCTTGGATGAAATGATGTGTCCATTTGTGTGAAATGGTATGTCCTTTGGATGAAAGGATGCATCCATTTGAGTTAAATGGTATGTCCTTTGGATGAAAGGATGCATCTATTTGAGTTAAATGGTATGTCCTTTGGGTGAAATGATACATCCATTCGGTTGAAAGGTCATAACCTTTCAAAGGCATCTTTTCTGATTGGACATATCCATTCGAAACACCTTTCCAACTCCTATAAATATATCTCCCATTTTCATTTCATGGTATTCAAGCATTCAACTATTCATAGCATTCTTAAGCATACAAAGCATTTTAGAGTTTAGCAAGAGAGTTTCAAGATATCGTTTGGTTCGCCATTTCTCAAAGTTTGCAGTGCTGCTACTTTGAGATATAAAGTCGTTGTATCTTGGGAGACAAATTGCCAATTCCGTGAGCACCAGAGCGGGGCAATAATTGTCTTAAAGATAAAGAGTCTAACTCTTGCCTCGACTTCGTAATACACAATTTCCCGCACTATCCATCTCATTCATTCTTTACAATGCATATGTACAAAATTTGAAATTAAATTAAAATGTATAAAAGAAGAAAATAAAATTCAAACAACCATGTGTAGATTTTTTTTCTAGAAAAAGAGCTTGAATTACTCGCACATGAAAATACATATATTTCATGTAAATGTAAAGATTTACAGAGAATATGATCATAGATTTAATAGAATCCTATTAGATAGTTCGAGAAACCAATCACATAAAAGTTAAAATTAGGTTATTCTTCTCATCTTCTAAAACAACCAGACAAATGAAAAAAATGAAATCAGAAATGAACAAAAAAGTTGATGGATGAAGTTATAATTTATAAAAAAAATGGTGTATAAAATGATACGAAAAGATAAATATTAATATAAATAAAAATTAAATGCCAGATTAAACAGAATCATACAAATAAATATCAAACAAAATATATGGGTATAAGCAATAAATAAATTTGTTCCTTCTTGTAGGAAAAAAAAAACAAAAAAAGTTAATAAAACATGAAAGAGAACAACAAAGTAAACTATCAAATAAAAAATTAATGGATGAAACTACAAAATATAGGAATGATGTATAAAAAGATAAAAAGGGCTAAATGTTTAAACAGAAATAAAAACTAATGCAGATTAAGTAGAATCATACAAAAAGAAAAATCAAGAAGGACATCATGCAAATCGAAACAATGAAACTATGCAAGTAAAAATTAAATGAGTGAACACAACTAAATCACGGAAGTAATTGAAGAAACTATAAATTTTAAAAAGTGTAATGAAAAGTAAAGAAATTACTCAAAACCAATATGAAAGTAAAATTAGAGCACATGATAATAGACAATTGAAGTATTACAAAATTTTTATTGCCAAAATGAAACTTTGACAAATGAATAATGTGTGTGAATGTAAACTGTAAAGAAATAAACCATCCATCAAAATAATAAATTTGTGGGATATATTACTCTAAAATTTGAACACAAAGAACATCAAAAGAGAAAAAAATAACATATAAAAAAGAAACTTCTAATAATAAAAAGACGAAGCCAAATAATAAAAAAAGAAAAAGACAAAATGTGAAGATCATCATATGCAAAATCAATTTGTTACTATATTGAAAGAAAAATAATATATAAGTTACTTAGCTTCCCAATATGCATCTTGATAGAAAACATCCATTCAAGCATTCAGAGGGGTTGAGCTTGAGCACAACAACAAATGATTCGTAGTGCGTAATGGTCTTCAACTGTTTTGTTATTCCAAAATTTTAACTGATATTTATATTTATATCTGACGTGGTTTTTAAGTGTTTGAATTGAATGCAACTCTAAGAGGAAGTACTATTCGTATATCTACATGATGATTTTCCGATTTCCATGCTAAAATTTTGGGATTTAGTTTGTTAAGTGTTTTTTTTTTAAAAAAAAAAACGAAACTAAAATTCCAATTAAAATTAAACCAACCAATTAGAATTTTTCTTAGTAATTAAAAAATTCAAAATTCTAAGAATTAAAAATTTGGTCAAAATTGGCTTAATATGGTCAACCATCGTTTTGCTATATATATATATACTAGTGGTAGAACCCGTGCTATGCACGATTATATAATTTTTTTAAAAAAAATTCAAATAAAAAATATTTTATAATATATTGCTAAATAATTGAATCTTTTATGTAAAGTAAAACATTTCATTTTTAATGGATAAAACCTAGTAGGTTTTGAACTTTTAATCTATTTTGATTACTATTGAAAATAATCTTTTCTAACACACACAATATATTCTACTAACGAAAATTTGGATTATCTGAGGACTACTTCCAAATAATTTTATATTTTATTAAATATGTAGATTACTTTTTTACAAATATTCAACTCTGTAGAAAATATTAAAAATTAGTTAAATGTATTATTTGTTATAATTCATCTTCCATCAAAATCTATATTAAAGCAATAATAGAAACATACTTTTAATTATAAGTTATAAGAAAGACAATTGGGAAGAAAAAAAAACTAAAGAAAGATGGACAATAAAAAAGACTAAGTTAAAATTATTTCAAAATCTCAATATCACTTCATCAATTGAACAAATAAAAGATAAGGAGTAAGTTATCATGAAATGAGAAAATAAAATGGTTAAGTTCAATTAAATTATAAATATAACAACATTACCACATGCCATGAAAGAACAAAAAGACTTTCATCGGTATAAAATAAAAATATTCTGAAAAGAAGCTCAAATTACATACACATGAAAATACATATAAATGGAAAGATTTACCAAGCAGATCATAGATTTAGTAGAATCATATTTACATAGTTCGAGAAAGAAATTATCTATAAAATAAAACCCCAGTGATTCCTTCCATTCGGTAAAACTTCATCAAAAGACAAAATAATAATAATAATAATAATAATAATAATAGTAATAATAACAATAAAAATAATAATAATAATAAATTTTAAAAAGGACAACAAAATTAAACTATAAAATAAGAATTCAATGGATAAAACTATAATAAATAAAAAGCACAGGTGTATAAAATAAGAAAAGGGTAAATAGTTAAACAAAACTGAAAACTAAATCGATTAAGTAAAATTATAAAAATAAATATTAAATGGAATATGTACCTAAATACAAAATAAGTATGTTCTTTTTTGTTGAAAAACAAAAACAAAATAGCAGAAATCAGAAAAAGAACAAAGAATTAAACTATATATAAAAGAAAATTTTAACGGATGTATTATATATATATAAATTAGTGGATAAAATATACAAAGGGATAAATATTTAAACAAAAATAAAACCTAAATTTGGTAGCTTGAGTAGAAGTATACAAATAAATATCAAATGAAATACGTATCGATTGACACTAAATAAATTTGTTCATTCTTGTAGAAAAACAAAACCAAAAAAAAAAAAGAAATCTGAATAAGAACAACAAAATGAAACTATAAAATAAAATTTAATGGATGAAATTATAATATGTGTATATTATATATAGAAACTGATGTGTATAAAAAAATACAAAAGAGTAAATACTTAAATAGAAATATAAACTAAATGACAAATTAAGAAGAATTATACAAATAAATTTTGAAAAAGAAATATATACTTATTTACATTAAGTAAATGTATTCCTTCTTGTATAACAAAATCAAGCAACCACCATAAAAATTTAAAATATAAACACCAGACGATAAATAAATATTAAATTTTAATAGAAAACATAAGAAAATTACTAAGATTATTAATTCAATAACTTTCAAGCATCATGAAAAAATAATATATAAAAATAAAATAATATCATGATAAAAGCAAAACATCAGTTTATTCATAGGATATGAGTGTAAAGACAAATAAATATTAAAAGTTAATAGACATAAATATATGGACAAGGGATAGAGTTTATTAATTACATAACTTCAAAGATTATGGAAAAAATAAATAAAATAATATCGTAAAAAGAAAAACATCACCTCAGCCATGGAAGAGCAATAAAAAGAACATACAAAGTGTTAAGTTTTGAGATCGTTTAATGCAAATAGAATATTGATAGTATTGAGCATATCTAATAAATAAAGAGATTTAAAGAGATTGTCTTCTATTTAAAAATAAATGCAATGGAGACCACCATCATTAGGTAATCGAAAGTTTGGATTTGGATACACACAAATAATTTGTATTTTAAGATTTGATTTGGTTTGGATATTTTAGTGTTAGTAAATAAAACTTAACCTTAGAAATAAACTCGGTTCACATAAAATTGAATTATAAATAAAACTAAATCTTAAAATATAAAATTATTCAAGATAGATACACATTAAATTGGTATTTTAATATTAAAAATAAGATTTCAAATAAATAAAAATAAAATAAAAACTAAAATTTGATAGCTTGAGTAGAATTATACAAATAAATATCAAATGAAATATGTATCGATTAACACTAAATAAATTTGTTCATTCTTGTAGGAAAAAAAAATAAAAAAAAATGAAATCTCAATAAGAACAACAAAATGAAACTATAAAATAAAATTCAATGGATGAAATTACAATGTGTATATTATATATATATATATAAACTGGTGTATAAAATGATACAAAAGAGTAAATACTTAAAATAGAAACACACATTAAATGATAAATTAAGTAGAATTATACAAATAAATTTTGAAAAAGAAATATATACTTATTAACATTAAATAAATGTATGTCTTTTGTAGAACAAAATCAAGCAACCACCATAAAAATCTAAAATATAAACACCAGATGATAAATATATATTAAATTTTAATAGAAAACATAAGAAAATGATAAAGATTATTAATTCAATAACTTTCAAATATCATGAAAAAATAATATATAAAAATAAAATAATATCATGATAAAAGCAAAACATCAGTTTAGTCAAAGGATATGAGTGTAAAGACAAATAAATATTAAAAGTTAATGGACATAAATATATGGGCAAGGGATAGAGTTTATTAATTACATAACTTCAAAGATTATGGAAAAAAATAAATAAAATAATATCATAAAAAGTAAAACATCACCTCAACCATGGAAGAGCAATAAAAGAACATACAAAGTGTTAAGTTTTGAGATCGTTTAATGCAAATGGAATATTGATAGTATTGAGCATATCTAATAAATAAAAAGATGTAAAGTAGACTATGTTCTATTTAAATACAAATGCGATAGAGACCACCATCATTAGGTAATCGAAAGGTTTGGTTTGGATACACACAAATAATTTGTATTTTAAGATTTGATTTGGTTTGGATACTTTTAGTGTTAATAAATAAAAACTTAATCTTAGAAATAAACTCGGTTGATATAAAATGGAATTAACTTGATTTTGGTCAACCGTCGTTTTGCTTTATATATATAGATATATAGATGTAGATATGTAGATATATAGACATAGATATATAGATATGCTTGGTTTTGTGTTAGTTTTTAGTGTAAAATAGTAATAAAAAACTTTAAAAATATCGGATGCAAAATGAACCCCATGCTATGCATGGAAGATGTTAAATTCTATAGTATTTTCATAAATTCTAATTCTTATAGTTATATGTAATATTTTAATAATCGTCTTACTATATAATACAATAGTGATATTTATATAAAAATCAATGTTAAATTCTTTATAAGTTTATTTATGGAATATTTTGAAAATAACGATAGAATATTATAATATGTTTGCACATTGATAAAAAAAAAGATTTATAAGATTCAAATACAGTATATATTTTTTTATTCAATTAATATACTTTTAGTAAAAATAAAAATATTAGTATTAAATACATTATGTTAAATTATTATCATATTATCTTGTGATATAAATTCCCCTAAAAGAATACGATTCGAATTAAACAATCCTTTAATAAATTTTCTAGATAATAATAAAAAAAATTAGTAACAATGAAAAAAGTTAACAATATCTTAAACTAATAAACAAACAAATATATACATGTATATATATATATCTAAATTATATACTAACAATACAAATATACAATAAGAAATTTGAAACAATACAAATATAACATATATAATTATAAATTTCTAGTAATTGGGTTCATGCCCATTAAGTATTACAGATACTTTCAGATCATCGAGTTACTTTTCAACGAATAATTGATTTTATCATGTTGAATTTCCAACTTCAACTCATTTATTTTCACTTGATATTGAACTTATTAATTGCCTATAATTTTATTTTATCTTTTTGTTGGTTTCATTTTCTGTTGATGGACCAAAAAATGAAATTAAATAATTTACTTAATCTCTATACATACTCTCACAAATCTTATTTTTTGGCATGCCATTAAACATAAAATATGTCATGTTTTAATGACCCCTTACTATATATAATAGTGCAAACTTATTTATACAAAACTCAAATATTGAATTATTACTAAGTTTATTTACTGAACATTTTGAAAATGGTGATTTGACATCCAAATTATGCCAATTTTTACACTTTGTCATTTAAATTTTTTTCGTGTCAATTTACCATCTCAACTTTGAAAATTTTGCACTTTGATATATATGATCGTTTTCTAGTTGATTTTTCTGTACGAAAAACATCACATGGAGTGTACATGTGATATTCAAGGGCAATGCAGTGTTTTTTTTTCAGCATGTGCACTGCACGTGATGTTTTCTCGGCAGAAAATTTGAATGAAAAAAGACTACATATGACAAAGTGCAAATTTCACAATATATATATAGTCTATACCATCATTCAATAAGAGTTTTAAATAAATAAACATAAAATTTAATGATCAGATTTTGAAAAATTGTAGAACTTTAATACAAATAAAAACGTATAAACTAAATAACAGGGCAATAAATGCAAAATCTTAGTTTCTTATTCTAATTGAAATTGGAAAAGATGTTGATAAACTATTATCAGATAAAAATATATATTCATTTAGTGATCAAGTAGAGAAATCATGATTTTGATTGAATGAAATTATGAAATTACAAAAAAAAATAATATGACCGGATTATTCTAGCTAATGATAAATATTTATATAGAAAAATCATTAATAAGAGCAAATAAATAGACTATAGAATTACAAAATTTTTAAGAAGTAAATATAAGAATACATCATGTAATTCTCCATCATGTAATATTTGAGAGGTGAAGAAAAGAAAATTAACTAAAATACAAAAGAAAAATACATAAGTAATGTGAAATTAGACATCAAAAAGCAAAAGAATAAAAAAAAAATGGTAATGCATCAGGGAAATAAGCTAGTGCTGTTGTATCAGGTTGCCTTTATATTAATAAAAAAATATAATATCATGTTACACTTTGAGAAGCCTTTATTTTTTAGAAACAATTATACATAAATTTGAAATTAAAAAATTCATATATTTATCAAGTATGACCACCCTTTTGTATTGTAATAAATTCAAACCTACGAAGCTTGCAATATATTTAACATTAAAATTTTGATAGAGCAACATTCACAAAATTATTTCACAAAGGATGTTCATATGGGAGAAGATGGCAAAACGTATTTTATAACATAAATTTTAGGGTAAAATGCTAAAACCCCCCTGTGATTTGAAAAGTCTGCTAAAAATCCCCCTGTGTTTTTGAAATAGGCAAAAACATCCCTTGTGTTTTATAAAAGTCAGCAAAAAACACCCCTTCCGTTATGAATTAATGGAGGGTGTACTGCACGCGCGTGTTGTGCGTGTGGGGCTGTTTTCTTGCCTTTTTTATGCCTTTTTTGTGCAATTTTGACAAAAATACCCTTATGGGGCCTATATATTTGACTAAGTGCATCTTTGACTTGTTTTGAGTGTGTTTCCTTTATATTTTGAATTCATGTAATAAATTAAGTATTTTTTTTAAATATATTTACTTAAAAATACAAAAAAAGTAACAGAAAGTATTGTACGTATATCTTTAAGTTTTTCTTTTTAGTAACATATTTATTAGTGTTAATAGGTACATATTTCGTTTCATATTATTTGTATAATTCTACTTAGTCTGGCATTTAGTGTTTATTTTTGTTTAAGTATTTATCCTTTGTATCTTTTTATCCACCAGTTTCTTTTATATATATTATAGTTTCATCTATTAAATTTTGGTTTATAGTTTAATTTGTTATTCTTTTTAAGATTTTCTTTTTTTAATATATTTACAGTTTCATCCATTAAATTTTATTTTTTATAGTTAATTTTTTTCTTTTTCAGATTTTAAAGTTTTTGTCCACTAATTTATGTTTTACAAGATGTAAAAAACCACCAGATTTAAATTTTTATGTAGTTAGTTTCTCGAACTACCTAAATATGTTACTACTAAATCTATGATCATATGTTTACATTTACATGGAAATATATATTTTCACGTGTATGTAATTCGAGCTCTTTTTTCTGAAAAATTCCACAGACTGTTGTTTGAATTTTGTTTTCTTCTTTTGTATATTTTAATTGAAAAAATTTGTAGACATGTTAAAATAATAATAACTAGAGAGGTTAATTTAATTTCTTAATATATCTTTAGTATTATTTTCATTTTTTTATTTGTGGTTTTACTTAAAAACTTAAAGATATACGTACAATACTTTCTGTTGCTTTTGCCTTTTTGTATTTTTTTTAATTATTCATTTTTTTTGTTTAAATAACATGATAAGGGGATGGTAGTAACTTATCAATATTTAAGTTGAATTTAGCTCATTCATTTGAGAAACAAGAAAATGTTATTTTGTGATTCACATTTTTTAACAAGAAAAAATATATAACCTACATATTAGTAAGTTATTGCATTTAACTTCTTAGTTCACTTCAAAATATTAGCTATAAAATAATTAACCTGAGTTTTCATGAAAATAAAGTTTCATATTTTACCTTTCAAAAGATCACTATAAACCATACTATTCTCTATTTATATTTTACATGTTATATTGGTCCAAAAAATCTAAAAAATTGAATAGATAGCAATATGATTTGCAAATTGCTATCAGTCTATACCATATCAATTTGGTCCATTTTTTTTTTCTTTATTATTAAAGGCATAGCAATTATGACTTATACATTTCAATCTATCTTGTATTTTTAAGCTTCTACATGCTTTATCTTTTTCATTATCATAGCTTTTCTTTTAATGTGTTTTCTTTTCTCTTGCCATGATAAATATTTGTTGTTTCAATTGTTCATATATTCTGCAACTCATTCTTTTCTTTTCACATTCAATTTTAATCTATTAATATTTCTTTGCATCGGTGAAGGAATTTTTTATTCTTTCATGGCCGATAATAATGTTGCCATAGTTTTGTTTTAATTGAACTTAGATATTCCATTTTTATTTGTTCTTTTTTTACTTTGTTATACATGACCAATTTACTCCTTATCTTCTTTTGTTCAAATTGATGAAATGATATTGATTTTGAAATTATTTTAAATTGAACTTTCTTTTTATCGCCCATCTTTCTTTCTTTCTTTTTTTCCTTGCAGCTTTCTTTCTTATAACTCATTACAAGTAAGTTTCTATTCTTGCTTAATATTTTATTTATTTTTAAATAAGTAATCAATTTAGATTTATGTACATTAATAGAGATAAATTCTTTACTCTTTATATTTTTATGTAGGACTGAATATATGTAAAAGATGATCTACATATTTAACAGAATGTCATAATTGTTGAAATTAATCCTCATATAAATACAAATTTAGGTAAGTACAAATATATATATTGTACGTGTCGGAAGATATCATTCCAATAACAATAAAAATAAATTAAAAAAAATCAAAACTACTATGTCTTACCCATATTTAGAAATGAAAATTTATTTTGACGTAAAAGATTCATTTATAGTGAAATATATTACAAAAATGTATTCTATTTAAAAAAAGAAAAAATCTATAACCGTGCATAGCATGGGTTTTACAAAAGGCAAAAGCAACAGAAAGTATTGTACGTATATCTTTAAGTTTTTAAGTAAAACCACAAAATAAAAAATGAAAATAATACTAAAGATATATTAAGAAATTAAATTAACCTCTCTAGTTATTATTATTTTAACATGTCTACAAATTTTTTCAATTAAAATATACAAAAGAAGAAAACAAAATTCAAACAACAGTCTGTGGAATTTTTCAGAAAAAGAGCTCGAATTACATACACGTGAAAATATTTATTTCCATGTAAATGTAAACATATGATCATAGATTTAGTAGTAACATATTTAGGTAGTTCGAGAAACTAACTACATAAAAATTTAAATCTGGTGGTTTTTTACATCTTGTAAAACATAATTAGTGGACAAAAACTTTAAAATCTGAAAAAGAAAAAAAATTAACTATAAAAATAAAATTTAATGGATGAAACTGTAATATATTAAAAAAAGAAAATCTTAAAAATAATAACAAAATTAAACTATAAACCAAAAATTTAATAGATGAAACTATAATATATATAAAAGAAACTGGTGGATAAAAAGATACAAAAGGATAAATACTTAAACAAAAATAAACACTAAATGCCAGACTAAGTAGAATTATACAAATAATATGAAACGAAATATGTACCTATTAACACTAATAAATATGTTACTAAAAAGAAAAAGTAAATAAATTCTGGAAAAAAAAACAACAAAATTAAACTATAAAATAAAAATTTAATGGATGAAAATAATATATAATATATAAAGTGGTGGATAAAAAGATACAAAGTGATAAATATTTAAACAAAAATAATCACTATATGGCAGATTAAGTAGAGTCATACGAATAACTATTAAACGAAATATGTAACTTTAACACTAAATAAATGTGTTCCTTCTTGTCAAAAACAAAAATAAACAAATGAAATAAAATTTGAAAAAGAATAACAAATTAAACAGTAAAATAAAAATTTAATGAATGATACTGTTATATTTAAAAAAATCTGGTGTGTAAAAAAATCAAAGGAGTAAATACTTAAAGGAGAAATAAATATTAAAATTTAATAAATGAAACATAAGAAAACACACTCAAATTTATGAATTAACTTGTCTATACCCGCAAGTGAAGAAGTTGTTAGAACTCATAAAATAAGAAAAACCTTGTCCATGGGCGGGGGGGGGGGGGGGGGGGGACGTATATATGATATATCGCATAATTAATTAACTCAATAAATAATATAATTTATTGACAATTAAAAAACCAACAAGTACAAATGCTTACTAAAAAGAAGTATACGCAAAATTCAACCTCTAGATCTGTCAAAAAAGTATCAATAAAATAATCAAACTAATCATGGGAGTGAATTTAAATAAATAGAAAAAGATAATAATTAACATAAATCATGTATTTCATGAATTCATGAAAACATAAAAGCAACAAAAGATACATGCCTTGGATTTTTTCTTATTATATGAGTTTTTCCAATTTTCACTTGCGAATAATTAATAGTTAGAGAGTTTGGTTTCAATAGTTATCAAACACTTAGTAAATGGTGCAAAAATGTATAAACTATATTATTATTTATAAATATTATGATTATAGAAATATTATATGATATTATATATAAAGAAAAGAGATAAACTCAATATTCCATCCCATCCTCCCTCTTGAACCAAAAACGATTAGAAAGATTATATGAATCAGAAAATAGAAAAAGAAATAAAATAAAATGACAAAGTTCAAAAAAAAAGTTAGAAACAAATTATATTCAAAAAGTAATTAATTTAACATGACAAAGAAAATTAAGAACATAATCACTATGTGACTGTCTAATCAAAAAATGAAAAAAGGTTCACACGCATGAAGGTTCATAAGAATGAAAATCTTTACATACAAACAAATAATTAGAAAGAAACAAACCATCAAGAAAAACTAATAATTTAACAAATGTTTACCATGCATTTTTGTAAAGCCTAAATACAATATAGCACTATAGTCGGAGGATAGCCATCCTCCATAGTAATTTTTGGAGGACAAAATATAAAGTTCTATTCACATGAAAACTCAACATGAATTTTTTAATTTATAGCTCATATATATTTTAGAGTAAATTATGAACCTTATATAAATAGGTGAACTACTACTAATGTTAATTAACCTTTTCTTTCTTTACTTTCATCGAATCATCAAATAAGATATTTTCATTTCTCAAAAGGATAATCATAATTCAATTTGATTACAATTAAATAAATAAGCAATTTACAATTTAATATTTTTCTATTGAAATGCATGATTTAAAAATTTAAGTATATATATAATACAGAATACCTAAAAAGTTGGAGAGAGAGACAATGGCTACAAAATATAAACCAATATGTAAATAATGAAATTCAAAATTTATTTGCTAGAAAAAAAACCCATGTAAGACCATCACAACCTAAAACCAAGAGAGAAGAAAAAAGAAAAGAAAAATTCAAACTCAACCAACATATATTATAACTAGCGTAGAACCCGTGCTATGCATGGTTATACGTATATTTATATATTTTAAAAATAAATAATTTTTTTATAATATATTTGTGCTATAAATGAATCTTTTATGTAAAATGAAACTTTCATTTTTAATAGGTAAAACATAGTAGTGTTGAATTTTTACTCTATTTTGATTGTTATTGAAAATAATATTTTCCTACACATACAAAAATTTCGACTTACCAAAGTTTGTATTAATATGATGATTACTTTCAAATAATTATGACATTCTATTAAATATATAGATCATGTCTATTAAAATTTGGTGATTCTTTTCATCTTGTAAAACATCATTAGTAGAAAAAAATAAAAAAAAAGAAAATAAAGTCTGAAAAAGAACGACAAATTTAAACTATAAAATAAAAATTTAATGATGAAACTATAATATATATATATATAAAACTTGGTGTACAAAAAGATACAAAAGGGTAGATATTTAAATATAAATAAAACTAAATATCATATTAAGTATAGAATTGTAGAAATTGATGTTAAACGAAATATGCACCTATTAAATAACCGAATCTATTACTTATTGTGGGAAAACCAAAACCCAAACAAAAATAAAAATAAAATAAAATCTGAAAGAAAAAACAACAAAAATTAAACTATAAATAAACTTTAATGAACTATTATATATATAAAAAATAGTGTATAAAATGATTAAAAGTGGTGAATATTTAAATAAAAATAAAATCTAAAACAAATTAAGAAGAATCAGACAAATAAATGTTAAACAAAAAAATACACCTATTAACACTAAATAAATATGTTCCTTCTGGTAGAAAAATATAAACAAAAAAAGAATGAAATATGAAAAAGAAAAAGAAAATTTAACTATTTTTTTATGGATGAAACTATAATATGTATAAAAAAAAAAAACTGGTGTAGACAAAGATACAAAAATTGTTGGAAAATGGTGAATGATAAATTAAAGAATAAATCGTGACAAGTGATTGGTTACGATGTGTGACACATAACAAGCTCGTGATAGCTTATGACAGCTCGTGACACGTAGATGATGGTTGATGGGCCCCAATCATCATCCGGTCGTGTCTGATCAACCTAATGGGTGTATCCTTTGGTTGAAATGATATGTCCATTGGGTGAAACCCTTTGGATGAAATGATGTATCCATTTGTGTGAAATGGTATGTCCTTTAGATAAAAGGATGCATCCATTTGAGTTAAATGGTATGTCCTTTGGGTGAAAGGTTATGTCCTTTGGGTGAAATGATGCATCCATTCGGTTGAAAGGTCATAACTTTTCAAAGGCATCTTTTCTGATTGGACATATCCATACGAAACACCTTTCCAGCTCCTATAAATAGATCTCCCATTTTCATTTCATGGAATTCAAGCATTCAACTATTCATAGCATTCTTAAGCATACAAAGCATTTTAGAGTTTAGCAAGAGAGTTTCAAGATATCGTTTGGTTCGCCGTTTCTCAAAGTTTGCAGTGCTGCTACTTTGAGATATAAAGTCGTTGTATCTTGGGAGACAAATTGCCAATTCCGTGAGCACCAGAGCGGGGCAATAATTGTCTTAAAGATAAAGAGTCTAACTCTTGCCTCGACTTTGTAATACACAATTTCCCGCGATATCTAACTCATTCGTTCCCTACAAAAATAATAAATATTTAAACATAAATAAAACTAAATAACAAATGAAGTAGAATCATATAAATAAATGTTAAAACGAAATATGTACCATTAATACTAAATAAATTTATTCCTTCTAGTATAAATCTAAAAAAAACTAACACCAGAAGAGAAATAAATATTGAAATTTAATAAAGTAAACATAAGAATAGGGTTGATTATCCATTTAATAACTTTCAAGTATTATAACAAAAATAATATATAAAAAGTAAAATGATATCATAATAAAGAGCAAAACCTTAGTCTACCCATAAAAGATGAGTGTAAAAGATGAATAAATATTAAAGTTTAATATACAAACCTTCAAATATCATGGAAAAAAGAAAATAAGTTCATATCTACCATAGAAGAACAATAAAAACAAGCATATGCAGTGTTAAGTTTTCAAATCATTTAGTGGAGAAGGATAATCAATAAAATTGAGCCTATTTAATAAATGAGGAGATGCAGAGTCGATTTTGTCCATTTAAATACAAATCTGATGGAGACGATGATCATTAGGTGAGTTTAAGATAAATACAAATTGAATTAGCATTATTATCTCGGAGTTAAGGTTTCAGATAAGTACAAAATAAATATGTAATATATTTAAAGTAGATTATTTTTCTAACAAATAAGATTTTTTCTTGACAATCTTAGAGGTAAGTTCGTATAAATTTATCATAAATATTTTAAGATATATTTATCCAAAATCTCATCTTCAAGATATAGGTCCTAATTAATTTCTATTTATCTTTAATAGATACATATTTTAGGATTATATTTTAGTGTGTGGTTATTAAGAAAATTTTCATGGATGGGAAAAAGCAAATAAGTTCATATCTGTCATAGAAGAACAATAAAAAGAAGAATATGCAGTGTTAAGTTTTCAAATCGTTTAGTGGAGAAGGATAATCAATAGAATTGAGTCTATTTAATAAATGAAGAGATGCAGAGTCGATTTTGTCTATTTAAATACAAATCTGATGGAGACCATGATCATTAGGTAAGTCTAAGATAAATACAAATTGAATTAACATTAATTATAATCTTGGAGCTAAGCTTTCAGATAAGTACAAAATAAATATATAATATATTTAAATTAGATGATTTTTCTAACAAATAAGATTTTTCCTTGACAATCTTATAGATAAACTTCGCATAAATTCAAAATAAATATTTAAGATATATTTATCCAAAATCTCATCTTCAAGATATCTTTAATAGATACATATTTTAGGATTATATTTTAGTGTTTGGTTATTAAGAATTTTTTCATTGGTTAAAAACCTCATCTACTTTAAATTAATTAAAATTTCTTTGTATTTATCTAGACAAATTCACTTATCCATATATAATAGTTTATTATGAAATCAAAATCAAGTAAAAAGAAAAAAAAATGTATACAATACCTAAGAATGAAAAAATAATGAGTATTTGATTTGAAAAAAATTATGGAATTAAAAAGGAACAAATATGAATGAATAATTATAGCAAAATGATAAATATTTAAATACAAACATTAATCAGTGAAACAAATAAAAGATATAATTTAGAGATAGGATTTTGGATAATAGAAAACAAATACTTAAATATATTTAAAATAGATTGTGTTTCTATCCAATAAGATATTTTGTTGAGAATTAAATTCAAAATTACCAGAAATTTATTTGGTCAAAATTAACTTGATTTTGGTCAACCATCATTTTTCTATATATATATATATATATATATATACTAGCGTGTGCCCCGTGCTATGCACGGATTTAATTTAATTATGACTAAAATTATGTCTTACAAAATTTTAAAATTATGTAAAAGTTAGTTTTTTTTTTCAATTTGAATGAGATCAATAATATAAGACTATTTTTTTTTTTATCCAGATCACAATTAATCAATATCAATAAAGTTTACATTATCAAAATAAGAATGAAGGGATATACATCCAATAAACTTAATTTTTTATTAATTTGTTTAGTTTTATTTATTTTTCTAATTGTCGGATGGAACATAAGTATATTTTTAAAAAATAATTTTTATACTAATATATATGTAAAAAAATTGCATATCAATATTACATCATCTTATTATATAATATTACTGTATAACATAATTTTCCATCACAAAATTAATAGTATGCTATCATTACTTTTATAAAATTGTTACAAAAAGGGCAAAAAAGTGAATATTACGGAACTTCAAGTAACTAATTACTACTAAAGGAGTACATACATAAAAAAAAAATTATTATTAGATATAAATATAATAAAAGCTAATCACAATAATTAGTTTTAACAAAAGATAAGATTATACAATAACATAATGAGCTCTAAACGATATTATATATTATTTTGTTTTCATAACTTCGATGTCATGGAAGCCCACTAAATCATAAGCAAAATAACTGTTAATCACAATTACAAAATTAATGTAATGTTTCAAATTAATATCTAGAAGCTACTAATGAATTCAATATAGAAAGTGATTACTATAAAAAAAATTGAATCAAATTAACATATATCTTGTTTGTGCATGCAAGTAATTACTTAAATTATTATGTAGGAATATACATATATATATCAAATTATTTTCTTCATTTTGTTGAGACTTTTTAATATTAATTGTACTTCTTATGTTCGACTATTTAATAAAATATTTGTACTTTTTTATTCTATTATTATATGGTAAAAATCTTCATTTCCCCTTATGCTATTGTTTCACGCATTGCCCCTTATACATATAATATAATAACAATAATACACATAATAAAAAAATTTATAGTACTTGAATTCTTGTCCATTAATTATCATAGATATTGTAAAATAATTGAGCTGCTTTTAATGAATAACTAATTCTTTTTATCATGTTGAATTTCCAATCTGAAATCGAATTCTCACTTGATATTATACTTATTAATTCCCTTTGTTTAATTTGCTTTTGATGGACCAAAGAATAAGAATAAATAATGTACTCATAAATTTTAACAGTAAATTACACTTTTGGTCCATACATTGGGTCAAAATCAATTTTTGTCCTAAATTTTTCGAGGCATGATTTTGGTCCCTAATCTTTACGAATTGTAATGATATTTCGTCCAACCATTAAAAATGTGTTTAAAAATGTTAAGTTAGGAAGGAACCAGAAGGATAAAAACCGTAATAATTTCTAAAAATTAGGGACCAAAGTTGTGGATCAAAAAGTTCAGTGACCAAAATCGTAACAATTTGTGATAATTAGAGACCAAAATCATACTACAAAACATTCAAAGACCAAAATAAATTTTGACCCAAAGTATAGGGACCCCAAGTGTAATTTAGCCTAATTTTTAATCTCTATACGTACCCACTCTCGCAAATTTAATTTTTGGCACGTCATCAAACACAATAAACATGAAATTGTGTCATATTTTATTGACAACTTACTATATAAAATAGTGAAAACTTATTTATATAAAACTCAAAATTGAATTATAAAACTCAAAATTGAATTCTCACTAAGTTAATTACTGAACATCTTCAAAATAACTATTGCATATTATCATACTTTTTGACATGAAAAAAATATTTTATAAATTTCGAATACTATGTATATTATCTTATTTCATTTATATATTTTTAGTAGTGTTACTATTTAAATACATTACATAAAAGATACTATCATGTTTGCCCTATGATGTAAACGGATTTCTCTGAGAAAAAATACAATTCGTAGTAAATTACCCCTTTTGTAATTAAGTTTATGAAAGACAAAAAAAAATAAAAATGATTAGTATCACTTTTTTATTTCTTTTATAAAAAATAAATTTAACAGTATTTAAAATTAATAAAAAGTAAAAATATTTATATTTCTAAATTATATGCTGATAATACATTTATAGTAAGAAATTTGAAATGCTACAAACATAAGATATAATACAAAAATATACATAATAAAAATTTCTTTAGTTGGGTATGTGTCCATTAATTATCATAGATACTGCAAAATGATCAAATTACTTTTTAATAAATAATTCTTTCTACATGTCAGGTTGAATTATCTATCTTGAACTTCTAAATTAGAAAATAAATAGATAGTGAATAGTGACAATATAAATGTATATATATATATAGTTTATGAAAAGAAGATAACGGATACCTAAGAATGAATTAATATGAAACTATATATAAACACCACCAGATACTAAAATGGTGAAAGAAACTTAGCAGAGAAAATATCACACTATAGACTCATTCAATAAGAGTTTTAAAGAAATGAACATGAAATTTATTGAACAAAACTTGAAAAATCGAAGAATTTTAATACAAATAAAAATATATAAGCTAATTTATGCAAATATTCACACCTACATCTCCACACTTGATAAAGACGGTACGAAATGCAAGGGTTTAGTAATCTTTTCTAGTTGCAATTGAAAAAGGAAAGATGTTGATGAATTATTATTAGATAAAAATATATATTTTATTTAGTGATCAAGTAGAGAAATCATGATTATTTGATTGAAAGAAATTATGAAATAAAAATAATAATATGAACATATAATAATAATAATGAAATAAATAATGTTAATAATAACAATATTTAAATATAAAAATCATTAATAAAAGTAATCAATGCAATATTAAGGAAAACAAAGATAATTGAAAAAAAATATAAAGAAGTTTACGTAAATACTCAAAATTAACAATAAGAGCAAATAAAATTATAGTATTAAAAAACTTTTAAGAAGTAAATAAAAGAATGGTTTGTGGTGGATTGCCCAAAAAATAATATTTAAAAGAAAAAAAAACATAATTAGTTTAATTAAACCACAAAAAGGAAAATATATAAATGATGTGAAATTGGACATCAAAAAGCAAAAGAACAAAAAAAAAAAAACAAAATCATTTGTAAATGCATCAAGAAGCTAGTAATGATTTAAGTGGTTGCCACTTACATTAATGAAAATATATTATCATGTTATATATTGGGACTTCTTGTTATTTTTTAAAAATAATTATAAACAAAAATTAAAATTAAAAAAATTCATACATTTATCAAGTATGATTTTCATTTTGTATTCCAATAAATGCAAACCTATGAAGCTTACTATATATGTAATGTTAAAATTTTGATAGAGCAATATTTATAAAATTATTTCACTAACGAAAAAAAAAAATATACTCAATTCATATTGGAGAAGATGACAAATTGTATTTGTAACAATAAACTTAAATAGAATAATGGCCTATGATTTTTCAAACTTGAAAAATAATGGAATATTAAAAATCAAATTCAATCATAAAGCTAAGAGAAAGAAAAAAAACATTCATTTGAACGAAATTAAAAAATATATTTGTATCCGTATAATGAACAAATAAAAATTATCAAAAAGATGTGTTAATGAAATAACTACTTGCAAAAAATAATGATTTAACCTGATTGAACATTAAAAATTACTGCATGAGATTACCAAGAGATTGATATATATATATATATGTATATATATATAAGTTTAGACTGAAAATATACGATTAAAATAAAATAGATTATTGGTGTTACAATAGATATACATACTTTTTATGATAAAAAATTAATCTTAAAATTTGAATTTGTTTAAAATAAATACAAATTGGATTTGTATCCTAATTTTGAAGGTAGAATCTAGTATAGATAAACACTAATATTGAAGATAGGATTTTTTAGATATATACAAGATTAATTTTTAATTTAAAGTGGATGAGAATTCTAACCAATGAGATTTTTTATTGACAATTAAAAAACTCAAAATTCTAAGAATTGAGAATTGGGTCAAAATTAGCTTGATTTTTGGTCAACCATCGTTTTGCTATATATATATATAGATAAGATTACCAAAAATCTCAAACTGAAATTGAGAGTGTATAAAATTCATTAGAAAGTGAAGTGACGTACTTTGATTAAATAAGAAGTAAAAAGAAAAATTAAACAAAAACTGTAGATACATAAAGAAATGATAAATAGGATTTATAATTTGATTGAATACATACCTTCAAAAGGTGAACCATCAAATGGACTATTTTTGAAAGTTTGACAAATATTTGGCAATGTTCCGGCGATCATTCTTGATAAAAATTCCCGTTGAACTTTCAACACATGTAATCAAAAATAAACTTTTAACAATAATTAAAGAATTAATTAATTTACAGTTAAAAGAATGAAATAAAAGTTGTAAGCTGAAAAATGAATACAAATCGGGAAGAAGAAAATATTACCTGGTTAAAAAGTTTGAGAACGTAAAAATATATACACATGGCAATAGCCATTGGCCAAACAAAAATGATTACTTTATAACCAAAGAGAAAGAAAAAAGAAAAAAGCAAAGGCAAAACCTAACAAATTTTTCAAAACCACTGACGAAAACTTTGAAAAGCCTAATATTAAGGCTAAGTGGCTCAATGGATAAGCAATTCAATAAATATCTATACTTTGAAATTGTTGTCTAATATTTAGGCTTAAATGTAGGGATATGCTACATTCAATATTAATTATTTAAGATAAATAATTTAAATAAGTTTTATAATATTGGAGATAGAATTTTTGATAAATACAAATAAATATATTTAATATATTTAAATACAAATAAAATTAGTATTATAATCTTGGAGATAAAATTTCTGGATAAACACAAATAAAATATTTAATATATTTAAAATAGATGACTTTTTCTAACCAATAAGATTTTTTATTGACAATTAAAAGATTTTGGTTATAATTTGGAGATAAGATTTTTAGATAAATCCAAAGTAAATATTTAATATATATATATATAAAATAAATTATATTTCTGACCAATAAAAAATTTTCTTGAGAATTAAAAAATTCAAAATTACCATAAATTAGTATTCAGTCAAAATTGGTTTGATTTTGGTCAACCATCATTTTGTTATATATATATAGACTAGCATGAACCCGTTGCTATGCACGAAAACTTATAAACTCTAGATATTTTCAGAAATTTTGTGTTATATAAAGTTGTGTCATATTTTAATGACGGGTTTACCATACGTAATAGTACAATTTTTTTAGTACAAAACTCAATATTGAATTCATTACTAAATTTATAAACTGAACATTTTGAAAATAATCATAGAATATTGTTATATTTTTAGATATTAAGGACATTTTTTTATAAGTTTCTAATACAATATATATTTTCATATTCAATTAATATAGTTTTAGTAAAATAAAAAATATTAATATTTAAATACATCTATACTATTATAAAAGCAAACCTTTTGGCGTACCAACTTTTGAATGCCCAAATTTACCCTTCAATCATCTTTTGTCCTTAAAAAAGCTATTGGTTAGAAAAGTAATTTTATTTTTTTTCTTTCAACCCACTACTCCACGTTTCTCTCGCATCATTCCATGTTTCTTTCTTCTTACTAACTCTTTTTTTTTTTCTCATTCCTTCACAAATTTTTTTTTTCTGTACTTCTCACACAGTTCTTTTTATATGCTCGCGAGGACCGCGTGCAATGACGACTAGTTGTATAAAAAGATACTATCATATCTATTTTATGATCTAATTAACAAATTTCTACTAAAATAATACATTAAGAAGTACATGACCTTTTCTCAAGTAAATATGTTTAAATAATAAAGCATATAGGAAAAGAAACGAGAAAACTAATGGCACGAAATAGAAGTACAGTGAAATTAAAAAATTCTAAGCACAAAACAATTAAATGAAGATGAATAAATAAACTCTCCTTTGTCATTAAATAAAGCTAGAATTATCCAAATAAAAAATATCTCCTGATGAAATCAAATTCAAGGTGGAGAGAAAAATCAATAAAAATGTGTAAAGCATAATTAAGAGAATTTTGAAATTATGAATTAATTAATCAGTGACAATATGAATTTATATATGTATAATAGATATATGTAGTTTATGATAAGAAAATAAGATATACACTGGAATGAAAATTTAATAGGAATTATATATAAACATTGTTGAATACTAAAATGGATGAAGAAAATTGGTGGAGAAAATCTCTAAAACGTCTTAGTCTATACATATAATTCAATAAGAGTTTTAAATAAATAAACGTGAAATTTGGTGAATAATATACTGTTGGATAACTTAAAAAATTGAAGAACTTTAATATAAATAAACACATACAAACTAACTTAAGCGAAAATTCAGGTCCAAATTCCACACTCGAAAAGAAGGCAACAACTGCAAGATTTCAATTAATTTTTTCTAATTGTAATTGCGAAAAAAATATAGATGTTTATGAATCATTATTAGATAAAATTATATATTCAATAGTGATTAAGTAGATAAATCATGACTATTTAATGGAAATAATATAAATAAATTATTATAGCTAAAGGTAAATATTTAAATAAAAAATATTAATCGATGAAACAAACAAACGAAATTAATATTTGGATTAATATGAAAGCTAAAAGATAATTAGAAAATAAAATTAAAAAAAGTTCAAGTAAATACTTAGAAATTAGTAATAACAACAAATACAAAAATTATAAAATCATAAAACTTTTAAGAAGTAAAGAAGAACACTTCATAGTAGATTCACAAAACAAAACATCAAAAATAAAACTAACTAAAACACAGAGGAAAATACATAAGAGACTTGAAATTGGGCAGCAAAAATGAAAAAGATAGAAAAACCGTTTGGTAATATGCTTTAGGCAGAGAAGCCATCACTACTCTATCAAGTTGGCTTTTACATTAATAAAAAATATACTGTCTAGAAAATATATGTAAAAAGACAAAAAAAAGTTAGTGTTTGTACGTTGAGAAACATTGTTACTTTCTAAAAATAATTATAAGAAAAAATCAAAATTAAAAAATTCACATATCTGTCAAGTATGATGATACTTCTTTACTGTAATGAATGCAATCTATGAAAGTCACAATATATTCTATGTTAAAATTTTGATAGATCAACATTAATAAAATGATTTCACTAAATTAAAAAGATATTCATACGGACAAATATGTCAAAATGTCTTTTGTAACATAAGATAATTGAATTTTGGTAGTAGGAGGAATCGAATTAAGAACGTTTAGAAGATAGTCGCTGTCAATTTTTAAACAAGTAAAATTTATTTTGATACACTGGTTATGATATTAATATCACTTTGGCTTAAATATATTTTTGGTCCGGTAATTTTGGCACTTTGATATTTTTATCCTTTATATTGCTAATTTTGCAAAATAGTCATATAACTTTTTGACATTTTGCGATTGGGTCCTTCCGGCGGCGAGTTTTGCAAAAGTTGCCCTATGATATAAATTCTCGTAAAAAAATGTGATTCGTATTAAATGATCCATTTTAATAAAGTTTATGAAACTAAGAACAAATAAAGCATATGCTAACAATAAAATATACAATAAGAAATTAGGAACGGTAGGGACATAACATAATAAAAAATTTCTAGTAGTTGGATTCATGTCCAATTATCATCATATATACTGTAAGATAATCGAATTACTTTTTAATGAATAATTTCTTTTATCATGTCGAATTTTCGACCTGAAGTCATTATTTTTCACTTGATATTGAACTTATTAATTTCATATAATTTTATTTATCGTTTTGTCAGTTTCACTTGCTTTTGTCAATTTTAATCTCCATACACACTCTCACAGACTATTGACACGTCATCAAACATAATAAATGTGAATACATTATATAAAAATTACTATCATATGCCCTATGATATAAACGGATTTCTCTTAGAAAAAAATATAATTCGTAATAAACTGTCCCTTCTACAATCAAGTTTCTGAAAGGAAAAAAAATATAGCATCACTTTTGATTTTCTTCATAAAACATAAATTGAACAACATTTATAATTAAAAGAGATATTTATATTTCTAAATTATATGCTAAGAAAACATATGCACGCTAAGAAATTCCGAATGCTACAAATGTAAGATGTAAGAGCAATATCCACATAATAAAACATTCTAATAGTTTAGGTTATGCCCAAGGATTATTATCAAAACTTGTATAGATATAAAAAAAGCTAAATACCAAATTAAGTATGGAATCATAGAAATAAATATTAAACGAAATGTATACCTATTAAATAACTGAATCTATTCGTTCTTGTAGGAAAACCAAAGCAAAAATGAAAATGAAATAAAATCTGAAAGAAAAAACAAACAAAATTAAACTATAAAATAAACCTTAATGGATGAAACTATAATATATTAAAAAAATGGTGTGTAAAATGATTAAAAGTGGTGAATATTTAAACAAATATAAAATCTAAAGCAGATTAAGTAGAATCATACAAATAAATGTTAAACAAAATACATACTTATTAACACTAAATAAATCTATTCCTTTTTGAAGAAAAATATAAACAAAAAAGAATAAAGTATGGAAAAGAAAAACAAAATTTAACTAAAAAAAATGGATGAAATTATAATATGAATAAAAAAAATTGGTGTATACAAAGATACAAAAGAATAAATATTTAAACATAAATAAAATTAAATAACAAATTAAGTATAATCATACAAATAAATATTAACGCAAAATATGTACCATTGATACTAAATAAATCTCTTCCTTCTTGTAGAAAAACAAAATCAAGTGTTAATCACCACATAAATCTGAAAAACAAAAAAAACTAACACCACAAAAGAAATAAATATTGAAATTTAATAAAGTAAACATAAGAAAAGGGTAGAGATTTATTAATTCAATAACTTTCAAGTATCATAAAAAATAATATATAAAAAATAAAACGATATCATGATAAAGAGCAAAACATTTGTCTATCCATAAAATATGAGTGTAAAAATTGAATAAATATTAAAATTTAATATACAAACCTTCAAAGATCATAGAAAAAAGCAAATAAATTCATATTTGGTATAGAAGAACACTATAAAGAAGCATATGCAGTGCTAAATTTTTAGATCGTTTACTGAAGAAGGATCGATAATGAATAGAATCGGGCCTATTTAATAAATGAGAAGATGCAGAGTGGATTTAGTCTATTTAAAAACAAATTTGGTAGAGACCATGATCATTAGGTAAGTTTAAGATAAATACCAATTGAATTAGCATTATAATCTTGGAGATAAGATTTCAGATAAGTACAAAATAAATATTTAATATATTTAAAGTAGATTATTTTTCTAACAAATAAATTTTTTTCTTGACAATTTTAGAGAAGATTCATATAGATTCAAAATAAATATTTAAGATATATTTATCCAAAATCTCATCTTCAAGATATAGATCATAATTAATTTCTATTTATCTTAAATAGATACATATTTTAGGATTATATTTATTTTTTTGATTATTAAGATTTTTTTTATTGGTTAAAAACTTCATCTACTTTAAATTAATTAAAATTTTCTGTATTTATCTAGACGAATTCACTGATCGAATCCAAATAAAATACAATTTATTATGAAATCAAAATCAAGTTGAAAGAAAAAAAATGTACATAATACCTAGGAATGAAAAATTAATGAGTATTTGATTGAAAAAAATTATGGAATTAAAAAGGAAAAAATACAAATGAATAATTGTTGCTAAATGATATGTAAATATTTAAATACAAACATTAATCAGTGAAACAAATAAAAGATATAATTTAGAAAGAGGATTTTGGATAATAGAATATAAATACTTAAATATATTTAAAAAAATGATGTTGTTTCTATCCAATAAGATTTTTTGTTGATATTTAAAAAATTCAAAATTACTAGAATTTAGCATTTGGTCAAAATTAACTTAATTTTGGTCAACTATTGTTTTGCTATATATATATATAGATATATATGTAGACTAGCGTACAACCCGTGCTATGCATGGTTATATATTTTTTTCTTTTTTCTATTTAAATATTAAATAATTTTTTTATAATATAATGCTTAATAAAGGAATCTTTTCATAAAATAAAATTTTTTATTTTTAATAGGTAAAATATAGTAGTTTTGAATTTTTAATCTATTTTATATTTTCCTACACATACAATATATTTTACTAACCAAAATTTGTATTTTATGAAGATTATTTCAAATAACTATGACATTCTATTGAATATATAGATCACTGGTTTTTTTTTTTTTTTTTTTACAAAATCCATGAAAATGTATATTAAAGTAAATAAATCTAAAATGATCTTACATTGTAAAAAATAAAATCAAATATAAAGCAAGAATAGAAATTTACTTTTAAGAAGTTATAAGAAAGACAAGTGCAAGAAAAAAAAAAGAAAAAAAAAGAAAGATGGACAATAAAATAAAATAATTTTAAATTCTCAATATCATTTCATCAATTTGAATAAGAAAAAAATGAGTAATTGTTATCATGAAATGAGAAAATAAAATGAGTACAAATAAAAATAAAATAGCTACACTCAATTAAGCCATAAATATAGCAACATTATTGTTGGTATGAAAGAAGAAAAAGACTTTTATTGTTATAAAATAAGATTTTCTCGAATAATGTTTTGTTAAAAAGGAGCTTGAATGCCACACACATGAAAATACATATATTTACATGTAAAGGTAAAAAATTACAATGCATATAATCTTAGATTTAGCTTAATCTTATTTAAATAGTTTGAGAAACAAATTATATGTAAATTAAAATATGGTGTTTCCTTCCATCTTGTAAAACATCATCCGAAGGCAAAAAAAATAACAACAACAACAACAATAATAATAATAATAATAATAATGATAATAATAATAATAATAATAATAATAATAAATTACAAAAGAACAAAAAAATTAAACTATAAAATAAAAAAAATAATAGATGAAACTATAATATATAAAAAGAATAGGTGTATAAAAAGATTAAAAAAAGGGTAAATATTTATATACATATAAGAACTAAATGTCAAATTAAATAGAATCTTACAAATAAATACTAAATAAAATATGTATTCTATTAGCACTGAAGGAATTGGTTCTTTTTTGTTGAAAAACAAAAACAAAGTAGAAAAGAAGTTTGAAAAAGAACAAAAAAGTTAAACTATAAAATAAAATTTTAATGGATGAAACTATAATACATATATATATATATATAAGAGTGTATAAAAAATAAAAAGGTGTAAATATATTTTTAGCAGGAAAAAAAACTTAATGACAATTTGAGTAGAACCATACAAATAAATATTAAACCAAATATGTACCTATTAGCACTAAATGAAATTAATTGTTCCTTTTTGTTGAAAAACAAAAACACAAAACAGATAAAAAATCTGAAAAAGAACACAAAAAAAGAACTAAAATAATAATTTAGTGGATGAAACTACAATATATAAAACAGAAATGGTGTATAAAAAATTAAAAGAGATAAATATTTAAATAGAAATAAAAACTAAATGATAGTTTGAGTAGAATTATACAAATAAAATGAAAATATTGTCACGCCCCGAATCCGAGGCATGACACGACAGCATCACTAAATTGAAGTAATTTTTGTGATACTAAGCCAACAGTAAACAATATCAAAATACCCGTGATCTTTGAAGGAAATTACTAAAAATATTATTCGGATAAATAAAGTCAATACATCCTTAATCGAAATAACTCGAAACTAATGGGAAAATCCTTACACATTCAAATCACTTAGCACAAAATGAGTATAAAAAAATAAGGATCCTCGAGAATTGAGCATCTAAAGTAATCACCATCCCCAATATTGTTCCTCATTTGTCCCTTCTTCTAATTCATCTGCAAGACATATGATATGTACAGGGAGTGAGCGACTAATCGCCCAGTAAATGGATTCTCCTTTCTATCGGCTTGACCATACATAATTATATAATATCATTAAACAAGTAAAATATGGTTATTAAAGATTTTCAAGGAAACAAGAATAGTTCGAAACATTTAAATCTCATGTAAAATTCACATTCATATTGGAACCAATAAAACATAAACTTGCAATTCCCTTAGAGTGGTTCCAATATGGCGAGCTACCAAAGTTCGACAATACAGGATTTCTTGTATACTTGGAAATATTAAAGTCCATTGGTTTAACTGATCAGTTCCTTAACTTTAGATCCCGTTAAGGTGGACGAAATGTTGTTTTAGCCTCCGGCCAAGCCCCACTTAACACCGGTAGGCGGGTCAGAACATATTACCATACCCATAACCATGCCCTACTTAACACTAGTAGGAGGGTCAGAAATATTGTCACTACCACAGTAGTGCCCCACTTAACACCAGTAGGCGGGTCAGAAATATATCGAGACTAGCCCCTAAGCCCAATTTGGTCTTAATAAATTCCGAGCAACAATTTAAATCATACTTGTACTAAATGATAAAAAAGAGTTTCAAAATTTCAACTGAGAGCACATATATTAATGAAGGTAAAAATGTATTTATGCACAACACAATGTGTCATAAATATATATAAATAAGCATGCTCAAAAATCGGAATATATATGCGTATATATATATATTAAAGAGCTATTCGAGATCAAAATTCTTGATACGAGTAATAATTTTCAAAAGAACACGATAGAAGGGAAAATCCACTTACCTATATCGTTGGTTTGCCCAATTAAATCGTCTAGTCCAGATGGTCCGTATCCTAAAATAATATCATGTTGTCATTATTAATATAATAAATTATCAGTATTAATATTATTAATACTACGTACATCTATATCATATAATATTTTTCAGCCCTTACTATTAATATTAGTAAACCTATGTACAGCTATATTATATATATATATATATATCACACTAATATGAATAAATAACTAGATGTGTAAATGTCAATAAGTCATCCGTTAGCTAAGTGGCTGGTAACTAGTGAAAAAGACAACAAATCAATGATCCATAGTTAAGACTTATCCAAATGTTAGGCCATACTCCTAATTTGATTTACACGAAATCTTAGGCCAGAGCATGCTCAAAGTTGTTCCAAAAAATAAGATTGCTCTTGCTTGTTCACTACCACTCAATTTACAAAAACGTTCATAATTCTCATGAAAGGAATAACAATTACTTGAACAAAGGTAAAACAAATAAACTCACTTGTCCTTCTACTTTTTGATGTCCGACTCCTCTGCTCCTCTTGCGCCGCCTCTACCTTGCTGCTTCTCTTTTTTTTTTTTTTTTTTCTAACCTTCTATCGTGAACAATATATATATGTGATACTTTTGCCCTAATTTCTTTCCATATAGAGAATTACCTAGTAATACCTATTATATCTCCATTCTTTCTATAAAGTTAAGCGGGGTCCATAATACATGCTAATTAACTTATTTCATAATCTAAAATATAAATTCTAATTAATTATATATATATATATATATATATAAGATTTGTAAATATTCTATTATAAAAGAATGAGTGTTACGTCGTGGAATGCTTAAATGAAATGATTTAAAATGTAAAATTTAAGTTTTTATTATAAGGCTTGTACTATTTCTATTACTAACAATAATAGGATTGTGTCATAACATGCTTAAAGAAATGACGACTATATCTACATTTAACCTACCTCGTGAGTCACGGTAGTCAATCCCTCTTTCGAATTTTCTTCGTTGGAACCATCCAAATTTCCTAAAATGGAGGACTATGTCAATTCGATTATAACTAATAGGTAAAATAAAATGAAAATTATTCTCGATATAATATGATGTGTGTAGAAACTAATCTACCGCCCTAATAATTACTACTATTAAGTTATGCTCTACTTATGAAAGAACGGGGTCGGGTATCACAAATATAATGGATATAATTATAATATATATGTAGAGTAAATAAATTTTAAAATGAAATATGTACTTATTAACATTAAACAAATTAATTCTTTCTTGTAGAACAAAATCAAGCACTCACCATATAAATCTAAAAGAATAAACACCAAATGATAAATAATTACTAAAATTTAATAAAGATAAAATAAGAAAAGGATAGAGATTGTTAACTTTTGAAGTATCATAAAAAATAATATATAAAAAAATAAGATAATCATGATAAAAATAAACATCAGTTAGCTATAGCATATGAGTGTAAAGACAAATAAATATTAAAATTTAACATACATAAACATATGAGTAAGGGATAGAATTTATTAACTGCATAGCTTTAAAGATTATGAAATAAAAAACAAATAAATAATATTATGAAAAGTAACATCACTTCATACACATAAAAGCAATGAAAAGAAGTATACGGAGTGTTAAGTTTGAGGCATTTACTGGAGAGTAAAAAATTAATAATATTGAGCCTATCTAATAAATAAAGAGATGAAAAGTAGACTTTGTTCTATTTAAATATAAATATGATGGACACCACTATCTATAGGTAATCAAGATTTTGGTTTGGATACACACAAATAATTTATCTTTTAAGATTTTGATTTGGTTTGGATAATTTAAGTGTTAATAAGTAAAAATTAATCATGAAAACACACTCAATTAAGATATATACATCTTGAATTAATATCAAATAACACTTAATCTTAACATATAAAATTATTTAAGATAAATACAAATTAAATTAGTATTTTAACAATGGAGGTAAATTCTCAGATAATTACAAATAAATATTTAATATATTTAAAATAGATGATAATTCAAATAAGTAAGATTTTTTGTTGTCAATTAAAAAATTTAATTTATAATCTTGGAGATAAAATTTCAGATAAATGCAAAATAAATATCTAATATATTTAAAATAGATGATGTTTCTAACTGATATTTTCTTGAAAATTTAAAAATTCAATTATAATATTGAAAATAAGATTTCGGATAAATACAAAATAAATACATAAGATATTTAAAATAAATAATATTTTTAACCAATAAGATTTTTTTTTACAATTAAAGAAATCAATTATAATCTTAGAGATAAGATTCTGGATAAATGCAAAGTAAATATTTAATATAGATAATTGGATAATATTTCTGACCAATGAATTTTTTTTTGAATAATTAAAAAACTTAAAATTTGCTTAATTGTGGTCAAACTTCATTTTATATATATATATATATATATATAAGTCAAATTGTTACTACTATATTAATTTATTCTCAACTTCCACTCCATATTTATCAATTGCTCTACTTTTAATTATATGCTCGTTTTTATTTTCAAAACATGTATTGTATTGCAAATTCTGTATGGCAAGATGACTATTTATTTAGGAAAAAACCTAAATAAATTTCTATTTTTTCTACATTGTTGATAACTACTATGATTAGGCATCTCATTATTTTACAAAAAATAATAAATTAAAAAAAAAAAAAAAAAAAAAAAAAAAAAAAAGAGATGCGAAATTGTGAACACGGCGAATTTGACTTATTCTGCAGTCCAAGCTCCGTGTACGCTGATCCCGATATAAAGAGAGATATTCATATCGTAAACAGCAACTTTAATTAATATATCAATTAAATAAAGAAAGAATCGTTATTCCCACGACCTTCCTTTACATTTTTTCAGTTACACGCTTTCTCCTTCTTTGACATAAATTAAAATCTGGAAAATATAATAACAGTCTTTTCTTTTATTAAAATACGTATGAATATACTCTGTCAGCCATTATTATACCTTTTTCTCCCTCAGATGATCTCACTCATTGCAATGCATCTCTCCACTCTTGATTAATCAATATATGTATGTATATTTGTGTTTGTTTGATTCCTATTTACTGATATTTTATGTATGAACAGTTGCCACTTCTCACTCTTCTGACTTTTTTTCGAAAGATTGAAGTTTCTCTTCATTTCTTCGTCTTCTTCACCAAGAATCTGATTGTTTCTGGATTGAATTTTAGTGGGTTTTTTTCCTTCTTGGGTTTTGGTTATGGAGACATCGGATTCGGCTGCTGCGGATTTGGATTCTGGGTCACCTTCATCGCCTGGTAATGGTGGGGGAACCATTAGAATCGTCCAGTTTCCTGCTCTCGGGTTCTTGCAGTCTCCCATTTCATCGTTGCTCGAGTATTCGGGGTTCATCCGGGTACGGCCGGATTACCCCTATTCCGAGACGCGTCCGCTCGTATCTGCGAGTACGAATGCCAGTGTGAATGCTCAAAGCTCTGGCAATTCGGAGTCAGTCAACGGTAATGATGGTGTTGATGGGAGTGGCGACGGCAATTCTGGTGATGTCAGTAACAATGGCGAGGTCTCGATTCGGATTATTGGGGAGCAGGATAGGGTTGGGGGTGCAAATAATGGCGAGAATGGGGCGGGATTGGGCGCGGAGGGGTCTGTCGTCGGGCCTGATGATGTTAACGGAAATGGGCGTGTTAGTGGTGATAATGATAACAATAACAGGGAAGCATCATCGTATCAAAGATATGATATACAGCAGGCGGCGAGGTGGATTGAGCAGATTCTTCCGTTTTCGTTGCTGTTGTTGGTTGTTTTTATCCGGCAGCATTTGCAAGGTAATCTGTTGTAACATTGTTTGACTTTTGATTGCTTTGTTCTGATATTCAGATGACAACTCTCGATTTGTTTTATCTGATTTTAATCAAATCATGTTAAGGATGATAGAAGATTGCGGTGTTTTTGCTGAGTTGTTGTTATTTTCTTGAATACATGCATATCTTTTGACTCCAGCGTATGTTGTCTGAGAATGTGCTGATTATGTTGGTTATACCATCACTGGTTGCTAAGGAACATAAAGAATGACGGGGAAGTATTAGAATTATTTGCATTCTTTAGATGATTTAGAAATGTATAGCGTTAATGTCGAACTTCTTTGACCTTGGGGTGTTATTGATAAGATGCGTGCATGATTGGCTTACTGTTGCTATCTTAGAAAGATATTATCGGTGGCGTGTGTTTAGCTTTTCTGATGGCTGAGTATTGTTAGGCTAGCAACAGGCGTTTAAAGAGGATTTTGGGCTTCATACAGGAATTCTTTTGCTGCTTATCCGTTTGAAAATTGTTTATCTCAATATGAGGGTGTGACACGCTAGATGAGGAACTCGAGAAACAAAATGTTCCACATTGTTTGGACGAGACATTTGGAATTGCGAACCCGCAAGCACTTGTGACCCGTTAAGTTTGCTAATAAAAGATAAAAATAATCATTCATCTTGAGCTCCTAGAGATGCTGAAGAGCTGCCTGTTCCTAGATGATGCAACAATTTTTCTCCTATGGTGTCGTATGTAGAGGAGGTGCGAATGTGAGAGATGAACAAATTTGGTATCAAATTTGGGGACAATGTTTCTTTAACTGTTTTTCCTTTTATTCATGAGGAGACAATTTCAAGTATGATAATCCACTCAATATTAAATGCTTCTGTCCTATTGGACATGAGTTGGCTACTATCTCTATGGTGCAACCTTTTTTCTATATATTTGAAATATTAATCTCTTATCTACTAAAAGAGAAGATAAAGTAAACAAGGTTTTCAATTTCATGATCAACTTCTATGAAATTTAATTGTTTTGGTTTATTTTTCCTATGAGTGTGCTTTTGATTCTGTTGATTCCTATGACTTTTCACGAATGGGTTTCAGGATTTGTTGTTACCATTTATTGTACCGCCATCTTGTTCAAATCCAATGACATTCTACGCAAGCAAACTGCTCTAAAGGTCCGATTCCTGTTCCATGGTCTGAATCTTTTAGCATTAGTCGTGTGAACAAATTAAGTTCTAAGCCTCCCCTTAGTTAAAAACTATTGGAAGGTAAACTCGAGAACTTATATGCATTGGCTTTTGCAGGGAGAAAGGAAGATTGCCGTCGTAGCTGGTTATTCAGTTTTTTTCATGCTTCATATATTTGGAATCTACTGGTGGCATCGTAGAGATGATCTTATCTATCCGTTGCTCATGATTCCTCCAAAGGCAATCCCACCTTTCTGGCATGCAGTATTTATCATCCTGGTAAATGGTATGGATTTTTAGGTGGTTATTGCTACTTTTGGATTGGTTCCTCTGACTTCTATGATGTTGATGGAACAGAAAACATTGCTTGTTCATGATATCATACTTTCTTGAAAGTTACCTCTTTCATATTTTGTTTAGAAGTCATCCTTACATATAGTCTAATATCAAGAAAAGTATCATACTGGCATAATCTGCTTAGGCAGCTGCAGCAGCACTAAAAACAACACTAATGAAAAAATTGCTCCTGGTTTTATGATCAACATTGTGGTTATCATAACTCTTTTACCTACCGTTGGCATTCTTCTTTGCAGGGTTTTATGGGAAGTGGTGGGTGAAGGGGGCGTTGGGGGGTTAAGCGTTCACTGCATAATGGCCTTAGGATATTTCATTTGTGGATATTTCCATATTTACTTTGTATTTTGTTACTGACAGATACAATGGCGCGTCAGACAGCAATGGTCTTGAAGTTGGTTCTGTTAATGTATTATAAGAATGGTAGAGGGCACAATTTCCGCAGACAGGTAACATAGTTCTGGAGCAGATAATAATGGCATTTAAATTATTTACTAATATTAATGTAAATGACGTATAATATGGTAATGTGCATTTAAATTTATTAGGAATCTGATGGTAATATTCTGGTCATTCAGGGGCAAATGTTGACTTTGGTTGAGTATACTCTGCTTCTATACCGTGCTTTGTTGCCAACCCCTGTATGGTATAGATTTTTCTTGAACAAAGACTATGGAAGTCTCTTTTCATCGCTGACGACAGGATTGTATTTAACTTTCAAGCTAACATCAATTGTCGAGAAGGTATGTCAATAAACAACTTACTTTGATGTCCCCAGTTATCTAGCCTTGGATTTGGTATATGAAACTAATGGATATTTGTCGTCTCTCTATCTCTGTCTGTTATTCAGGTTCAATCTTTCTTGGCCGCCTTGAAGGCATTATCCAGGAAGGAAGTCCACTATGGGTCTTACGCAACACCAGAGCAGGTGATATGTTTCTTCTGACCTTCCAGAATTCCATTCATCTTCACCTGTTTTCATCCAAAGTCTTCTTGTCAGAGCTCCGTGCTGGCAGCTAGCAACCCGTGCATGCTTCAAACATCCATGTCTTTCAAATAGGCTTCAGATATCTATTGATCTTGCTCGATGTTTGAAAATTTCCTAAATATAGCATGATATGTTTAAGGAGTCAAATGTTGCGAAAAAATGCATTCTAGTCTAACTCAATCTTCTATTTGATTCTATATAGGTAAATGCAGCTGGAGATCTATGTGCTATATGCCAGGAGAAGATGCACGTGCCAGTCTTACTTCGCTGCAAGCATATATTCTGTGAAGACTGTGTTTCAGAATGGTTTGTCTTCCGTCCTGTGTTTCCACTATCCCTCAAAAACGAGTTTTTAACAATATCCCATTATTCTTTTTTATTCCCCTATGTGGTACTTCATTTCATCTTGTTGTCTTCATCGAAGTTGTCACTGATTAAATCTTCCAACCTTCTTCAACCGCTAGTTATATGATTCCTAATCATAGAAGCCGATGAACTCACTACCATTGCTCCTTTCAGGTTCGAGAGAGAGAGAACCTGCCCTTTATGCAGAGCGCTGGTCAGACCGGCTGATCTTCAGTCATATGGGGACGGATCAACCAGTCTGTTCTTCCAGTTGTTTTAGCGGAATTTTCCACAACCTGCTCAGCACAAAGTGCATTTCCCGCAACCAACTTGCATACACAGAAGAAAACTGAAAACTCATTCGATATGCATTGCAACGACCGACGATCTCTGTGATCGTTCGGCTGTCGGCCCAGCATACAGGATGCTTATGTAAGGTATTGAAATAGGTCTCTTGAAACCTCTGGGAAAGTTGAGGTTGATGAGAGGATATATATTGGGTACCATGTCTCTCTATATATATATTGTTTTCATTTTTAACATTGATTAATGATAAGTTGTTTCTGTTTATGTTGTACTATTCTGCCAGAAGTGGGCTTTAAGATATACCAATATGTTTGAATGAGCTTATAAATTCTTTGAACTACTAAACAAAATTGTAGCATATTTGGTAAATTTTTTTGGAGATGAGGTTATGAGGTAAAAGTAAGATATCAGAATCTTATAAATTTCTTTTTTTTTTTTTTTTTTATCCGCCCTCTCACGAAAGTTGGTGTAATTACAAATAGACTTCCCGTGGTTTGTGAAATAACGTCTAGTATTTATGATGTTTGTTTTCATCCAACAAATAAATTCCTTATGTAGTTAAAATTCACAGAATTTGCTGATATTGGCCAAAAAGTTCAATGAAAACTCATATTTACTATTGATTGACTTATTACTCACTTATGGTCAAATAAATTTTTTGTGATCAAATTAGCCTTATAAGTTGAAAAGATGTACTTCTATACATGTATTAGAGCTAAGGGTAGTTTGATTAAAAAAGATTTGTTGATTTGCAATAAGTCAGTAATAAATTAATTATTGTAAATGCAGGTTTTCATTCAATTTTTTACTAATATCAATAAATTTAATGAATTTTGACTAACGAGGGATTTGTTTGTTGAATCGAAACAAACTTTAAGGAGATCCACATATAATTAAATAAAATCTCAAGAAAGGGCAATATAATTATCTCTATTTTGAAGACTCATCTAAAATGGGATGTTCAGTTGCATTTTAAATGAGATGATGCATTTTATTTCTTATTAGTTTTTGAACGAAAATAAATAATGTGTTTGAATGAATAATACGACCAAAACTCAAATCACAGTAAAAAATCAAAAATTTTAGTAGCGATACATTAATATATTAGGGTGAATTGCATTTAACCCCGCTCTCGCAAAAATATTAATTTTCCCCATTTTCGTCCTTTAACATTTTAGGATAGCATTTTGGTCCTTCATCTTTTTAATTTTCATTATTTTAGTCATTTTTTCGCCAGAGTTTACCATTATTCGTCGGAAAGATACATGTGTCTCTCACGTGACATTTTAAAATTGGGGCTTTTGTTTTTATTGGCCCATTTCTGCCAGCATTTTTGTCCTTTAACTTTTTAGGGTAGCATTTTAGTCCTGTATTTTTTTAATTTTTGCGATTTTGGTCCTTTTTCTCACTGGAGTTCACACTTCTCGTCGGTGGAGGTGAACTCCGGCGAACAAAAGGACTGAAATCGCGAAAATGTGTGAGGTGAAGAGTGAAGAGAGGAGCCGACCAAGTTTGAAAATGGGGAAGATTGGCAAAAAATGAAAAACAACAAAGTGTGGAGAGGAAGCACATGCGATATAGGCGTCGTACGTTGTGGAAGCTATTGGATTTGGACCCATCACACTTCAGACACACACCCTCTCCTGTCTGTCCCATCTTACATTCAACTTCAACTACCCCATTCCATCATGGACGAACATATATATACATATATCTATATCTTCTTGCCAACACCAATCACATTCTCATGTGCTTTCATATATAGGACCCATGCACCCTGCCCCTAATGTTTATACACCCTTACCCATCTCCTCCTAATATTCACTCTACGTATTTTTGTTAGAAGTAGTTAATTATTATGGTTAAAAGTAAAAAAATTATGATGAATATAGTACGTGATATGTAAAATGTTTTTTTGATCCCGTAAGATTAGATCATTATTTGTTTTAGTACCACAATTTAGGTAGGTGGCTGTTTTAGTCCCATAAAATACGTTTTTCAATTTTTTTGGTCCCAACACATGATATTTTGGGACAAAAAAAACTGAAAACATGTTTTATGGGACTAAAACAACCACCTATATTTGGGACCAAAAAAATTGAAAAACGTGTTTTATGGGATTAAAACAACCACCTACCTAAGTTGCACATGATTTTTTGGGACCGAAAAAACTGAAAAACGTGTTTTATGAGACTAAAATAACCACTTACTTAAGTTGTGGTACCAAAATAAATAATACCATAATCTTATGAGACCAAAAAAGCATTTTACCCCCTTTTTACCGTTATTTTCTAAAGTTCAAAATAAAGAAAGTGGGCTCTCATTTTTAGTCCAGTTGGACCAACCCTATTGGCCCATGAGTAAGGCATTAAGCCTATTGTTTAAATATTCACAACTAATTCGGGTGGAACCCTTGCATACATGATTTTATTGTATGTAATTAACCTTTACCCTAAAGAAATATTCACAATTAACCTGGCTGACCAAAAAATAAGCGCAGTCCAGCAAGGTGATTCAGTAGACAGCAAGGATGCCATGTCATATGTATTCCTAACATTTTGGGACACATTATATTGAAAAATCTCCAACAAGCTCTTCCTAGATGCACGGTAGCTGACCTGGCAACAACATGTAAAACGAAACCTGCTAAAATTGGACTGAATGGGATGACTTATTCGAATAGTTATAACTTCTTCTAGATAAGTTCAAATTGCAATTTGGATTTTTTTTTCCTTTATTTTAGCTAGCTAACTCATGCAAGTTTCCTAATGACGTATCAAACACTGCAACTACTTTCGGATTTTGCTCTGATCTGGCTATAATTAGAGGCCACCTTGCAGTCACAATGGTTACAAGTATCACTCATTCTTATGCACTATTGCATCTCGGTTTTTTAAAGTTCTAAGCACATTTTTGTACTCTAACACACTCGTTATTACTTCATTTCAGTATTCCATCACCTCACAACGATTATTATACTGTTATTCTCAAGTTTCTCAATCATTATTCTTTAAATCAGTTTACTTACTTAAACATCGGAGTGTTAGTTCCGATTTTACAAGTTAGTCCTCCTTTGATGTTAGAATTTTACTGAAGATCCTTCGACCATTATGGTGTTATTAGACCCCGGTACAATTTCGTACGTGATGCCTTCACAACGGTTATTGGTTGTTGTTAAAATGAATAGTAATGTCTTCACAATGGCTATTGGGCATTGTTTCAATTGGCAAGGCATAATATTAGTAACAACTAACAATCATGAGGGATGTTTTGACTATGACTAAAAATCACGGCAAATATATTTAGAATAGTTAAAACTATAACAAAAGTTTATTAACCTTGATCAACGCTTAAATTTCGTATCATGCTATTGATAATATTGATTTAGGCGCATCGTTTTTTTAGTGAATTTAACTTTCAGAATTGTATAATGAAAATAACATTACACAAATCTTTTCTTTTGATAATTGAGGGATAAATATGATATATTTGTTAATTATTTGAAATTGAATTAAAAAAGGTAGGTAAAATGGAAAAAATGATAATATTATAATTAAATCAAGATATTTATATCAATATATAGCTTGGCGTAGGTAAATGGAAATATGCATTATTGATGGGTGAAAATGGGCCATGCATGCTCCCAACCCCTTATCACTCTCCTTTCCCATTTCTATTAATTTCTACACTATAAAATACTATCAAAATATAATTATAATATTCGACTAATTATCAGAGTATAAAATGAAATGAAAATCATCTTATGTATGCATGGTGATCAAGCCTAGAATTTTTTTTGGTTTAATTGATAGTATTTTACGTACGTCCATGTAAAATAATAAAACCCTTCATGTGTTTAATTAACATACTGTAATTATTTTGCTCCAAGCGTATGATTTAATAATTAATGAACCGGCTTAAATGCACTTTTAGTCCCGTGATTACTTCCGCCATTTCGTATTTTCGTCTTCTAACTTTTTACGGTGTTATTTGGTCTTATATCTTTTTAAATTTCATGATTTCAGTCCTTCTTCTCGCCGGGAAAAATGCATGTGCATATAACATGATTTTTTGAAATTGGGGCCGCTGTTCGTATTGACTTATTTTTCCAGCATTTTGTTCTTTGACTTTCTAGTTGTCACGCCCCAAATCAGGGTCACGACACGACCATACCACCAAGTCCCTAGCCTTAGTAGCATGAAGTCCACGTTACCAACAATAGATTCAAGCTTAATAGTTCTCGTTTATAAGAAATAAAATCCCCAAGGACATAATTTGCAGCGGAAAGAAAAGAAAATAATAATAATAATCCAAATGTAACTCTCACGTCAAATCCTAAAATCTAAACAAAGTAGTACTTTCTAAAGAAAGTCATCCATAGCACTTATTATCTGCCGCCACGTATGCATTCACCGATTAGCTACCAACCCCAGTATATCTCCTCCTCACCTGTCTCATATACCTCATCTGCAAGGGGTGGTAAGTGGCATGAGCAACTAATTGCCTAGTAAGTGGTTTCTTCCCTCTTATATGATGTGTTTGCACTATTTCCTAAATTTTATAATATTTTTTGATTCAAAACACGATGAAACTTTATGATATTTCACAACGTCCAAATTGAGCTACATGCGATAGGATCATCTGTTAATTATTGTTGCAAACACCTCGTCAACTTGAAATTTTAGAGTCATTATATTGTGTCAATTATGCTACCGCGATATCTTTCCATTGTTTTTACCGCCTTTTGAAAACGAAATGTGCGTGATAAATGTTATACTTTTTTTTCTTTTTAATAAAAGCATGCTCACGTTCATCGTCTGATAGACAGAACATGCTCAACCGTTAACGAAATCCCTATTAATCGGGAATACTAGAGTTGTTCTAAAACCCTCTCAGTTGGGGTTAAAAACTGAGAAGTTATGTCTGACCCTCTCAGTTGGGGTTATCAACTGAGAACCTTTTTCTGACCCTCTCAGTTGGGGTTGTAAACTGAGACTATGTTCAGACCCTCTCAATCGGGGTTAAAGATTGAGGCCTGGACTATGGGTTATAATTATAGTCACAATAAGTAAGAGTTTGTTATGTTGCTAGTGAATGCGAGCATGCCTACTTTGATAAAATGGTCGATTTATGAAAATACTTGCGCTGGTTTTTCACATTGTTGTTGTCATCCACCATTATTTTGTATACCTTACTTTAATTGAAAAGATTGGAATTATCACTGGCGCAACGAATATCTCGAAACGGAAGTTTTTCTCCTTTATTCATTCATTTTTTTAAGTTACTCTTGTGTGTTACTACATGTTTCTTTAGAAAGTACTACTTTTGTTTAGATTTTAGGATTTGATGTGAGAGTTACATTTGGATTATTATTATTATTATTTTCTTTTCTTTCCGCAAATTATGTGATTGGGGATTTTATTTCTTATGAACGAGAACTATTAAGCTTGAATCTATTGTTGGTAACGTGGACTTCATGCTACTAAGGCTAGGGACTTGGTGGTGTGGTCGTGTCGTAACCCTAATTTGAGGCGTGACACTAGCTAGAGTAGTATTTTGGTTCTACATTATTTTTAATTTTTGCAATTTTAATCTCTTATTTCCTCCATCTCTCTCTAAGGAACTTATGTTATGTATATATATGCCTTTTAAGAATCAAAATTAGTTCTCCAACTGTCATTGAAACTCGAACCGTCTATATATCTGTGTCGTTGGATCCAAATTTAGAGTATATATTAGATTTGTTCGACCAATTAAGTTGAGGTTGATGTAATTGGCTATTAATTAGTCAACTCTACCTAATCCCTTTTTATAATTCTAATGTGATGATGGATTAAGGGAACGAGTCATTGTTAGATAATGTTTAATACTTGAATTCGATTAGTTTTTTTTCTATATATCTCATATATTTTATCACCCATATTTTTCTAAAAAATTCGAATCTATTTTGCGGCAGAATCAAGTTAAACATATGGTCACATAAATTACACTTTATTATACAATTAATTATCTAAAGAGATGACCAATCATAACAAATTTTTTTTTGTCTTTTGTTATAGAAATAGAAAAGTAGAAATGACACCTCAAAAAATTCATTGGAATGTATATTGGATGATTCTCACTAGTTAGTTAGGACGCATATTTAATTTTAGGGTAAATTATAGCTACCTCCTTCAGGTTTGGCATAATTACAAATACCTTCATGTTGTTTGAAAAATTATAAATATTCTTCAAAGGTTTGTAATTTTTAACCAAATGACTGAATTTTTGCCCTTGAACTTTTTATTAAAATTGTAGAAAAATCAACCGAGGTAAATTGCATTATTGCTTCGCTGAATAAAAAATTTAAGAAATCTCTCCCACGCATTGTAATCCAATTCTTTTATGAATTAAATAAAAAATAATTTAATGCATAATGGCATTTTGGTCAGTTCACCCATAAAAATAGATAAAAATGGTTTGTTTGTTAGACAATTACAAAATTCAGGGAGGTATTTATAATTTTTCAAACAACGAGAGGGTGTTTATAATTATACTAAACCTCAAGGGAGATAATTGTAATTTACCCTTAATTTTATCTAATATCTCTTGACAGTAATTCGAACCCATAATGTGGATGTGACAACATTTAATCTACGACATATAAATAGTATAAAATGAACCTTACACATCATGTAATACATGATGTGGACTTTTCAATAGCGACCCAGCTAGCCACATAGACTTCCAAGTTCTTGTATGTTCGAGGGAAAATTTTATTTTTGGTTCCATATGTTAGATTCTGTTCAATTTTGATTTCATTCATCATAAAAATCTCAATTTCAAAATTATATTTTTGATTTGTCTCAATTTTGATCCAAACGTCAAATAATTGATGGAAAATATGTGTCCGTTGAAGAGGTATGTGCCTCTCACATGATGCGTATTTAGGGAAAAATAAATACGCTGGACACAAAAGAGGGAAAAATAAAAAATAAGGGTTCCTCCACCATTTTCTCTCTTTCAAAGACGTCCAAATCCACCTTATAATGCTTAGAACAAAGACCGACAACAACGTCAATTACTGTATTAAACAAGCCAAACAACACGAATTCACATTATTCAACATAAATCCAAATCTCAACAGACATAAACTATTTTTTCCCAAAAGAAAAAGAAACTTACAAATGGGAGGAAATCGTTGAACTTTGGGTCACGAAGGCTTATTCTTTTAGTAATAATCTGCTTCTTTTTCACTTTTTCGATAGGAGATTTGAAAAAAAGAAAGGGGAGGGGGTTTAGTATGGTTTTTTTGACAGGAGGCATTTCGTAGAAGAAAGGAGACTAGGGAAGAAATTAGAGCTGAAATGTTTGATTTTTCCTCAAATACACAGTGTGTAAGACCATGTGAGAGGCACGTCACTAGAATTTTTTTTTATTATTGACTACAATTGTGTTAGCTGTATAATGGACTAAAATCATGGCAAATACTTATTATTAGTCATGGTTAAACAAAAACCGTTGCAAAAGCATAGATTATCCATCATGGAAACTTATTTTGCCACGGCTATGAGCCATAGCAAATGTTTTCACCACACTCACAAAAATCGCAACCAACAACCGTTGCGTATGTTAGCTTCGTATAAGCCCCGAGACATTAAACGCAGCGGAAATTAAGATTTTAATTATAAAATAATATTATAATTAGCGATCAAATCGCCCGTCTCGTTCCTATTACGATGTGGATCTCATGCATAAAAGGATGTCAATTGAATGGTTAAGAAAAACTAACCTTTCTTGCTCTCTGATTGATGTTGGTTACTTGAACTTTCTCAAGAACAACCTTACCTTAAAATTGGTGGAACGTCAAAACAGAAGCGCCTTTAATTGTTGTTCACGGTAGGAACACAAGTGTCTTCCCTCTAAAGTTAGTCCACACCACCTATGATGGAATCACCCTCAAACCTATGCTAGTAGGTATTGGAGGATTATGGTAGATCAACTATTGATCTATGGAGAAATCAAGGGAATTCTTCTCTTTTGGAGATGAGAAATGAACATAAGACCAAGGTTAAAGTGAAAGCTAGACTTTCTAGCTTTGAAAGAGAGAAAGTCTAAGAACTAGAGAACAAAAGGAAAGCAAGCCCTTTGTTTGGTTTCATTTTTCACTTGTTTTTGAAACTCTGAGAAAACAAAAATAAACATAATATTACTCAAAACACCTTTACTGGGTGTTTTGGCACGTTCTCCCATATATACATACATCCACCTACAAATAAATAATAATTATTATTATATATATACATTTATAAAAATATATAAAAGAAACATGATTTGACAATGAATAGTATTTTTTGTCTCCTAATATACAACACAATACATATAAAAAAATAAATATTACTATATACATATATAAAAATATATAAAAGAGACATGATTTGACAATGAACAGTGTTTTTTGTCTCTCAATATATAACATAATACATACAATATATTTTTTACACTGTTTAAAATTAACTCCAAAAACAAATCCAAAGATACACTATATCTCTAACACACACTTATTTATCTCTATTTTTCTCTCTCTATCTCCACAAATCAAAACAAAACAAACTAAAAACAAAACCAAACACTATGAAGAGTTTTTATATCTTTGTATGTAGAAATTGGTATATTAATCTCTTGCTTTGTACCCCTTTTTATTGGCATTCCTTTGCACTAGTTACAATGAATGTAGAAAAGCCTTTTGTCTTACTCTTAGAACACTTGTCTTCTTCATAGACAAGTTCTAGCATGACTCATCTTTTCTCCTTTTACACTTTTCTTCTTTATAGACAAGCTTTAACATGACTCATATTTTCTTCTTCATCTAAAGATGAAAACAAGTCATGTCTATGTTCAATGAATCTTGTCTTGTGGGCTTGGGCTACGGTCTTGAATTTTATCTTAATTTTCAATTGGACTAAGTCCAATTTTAATTAATTCCCAACTAATTATTTAGCCCATGATATTTAATTCCTTAATTAAATATAAACCCAAATCAATTAATCTAATTAATTGATTTTCAAGCTCAAATAGATTCATCTTAATTAATCTATCACAAGTCTTACTTAATCAAATTAATGCTTGTGAATTTGGACTCCAAATTAAATAATCATATTATTTAATATTCCCATTAAATGATTTCATAAATCATTTCAATCAATTCATTTAACTCCTTAAATTAATTGATTTATTCTCCATAATTAATTCTACAAATTAATTCCGATAATTCTATCATGGATTTGTGTGTGACCCTTTAGGTTCACTATTCAGCTAGACTTGGGCCTGTATCATATATACAATTTAATTAGCAACTTACTTGCATTAGATAATTAGATCTTATCATAATTAATCACCCTCAATTAACTCCTTAATTGGAGGGTACCCGTCACCATGGGTGGCCATCTAGCAATGGTCCATGGCACTAGAGAATAGGTGAATTATTGCGTACCTGTGAGCTATGCGTACCATGTAGATATGGTCCTTCCGCTACTAACCTCCCAATCAACGTCTAGGGCATGGAATTAGTTACCCGTTCCCATTATCGACTTTGATGTCTATGTATCAACTCTTCAAGTTATGCTTCCAATTTATCATTATAGGGAAAACCCTTTCTCCTATTTGATCAATAGCCATGGTCATGGGCTTCAAGAAACGCATAATGTAGAGAACATAGGAGGTTCGTTATTATCTTATGATAAGTAACAGATCCTATCTTGGAACTCACCAACCTCCATGCATGCTTCAACTATGTCTGAAACATGACCATATAGTGATCCAGGATGAAACTTGAGACCACATTGTACATGATCAAGTCATAGTCGTCCTATGCACAAGGTTGCTATGGAACCTCAAGTCTGAGGACTAGTTAGTGTACTATCATAGCCTAGGAGTTCTAGTCATACCGATCATTCCATATAGGGCTTCCATATGACAACTCCTGCGAGTCAATTCAGTGAACTTGATAACTCTTTATCAAACACCCACTAAAGTGCGCAGACATCATACGTCTCTGTCTATGAAACTTGACATTCATCATATGAACGCATCACTTAGTGCAAGTCGTTAAAGAATAGTCGATGCCCTGTCTCGACCGATTCATCAACTTGGCATATTTTAGATCAAACCATAGAGGTTGGTTTCATGGTCGCCATCATATGCGCGAGCCAACCCCGTAGCATAATTGATCTAAGGGCTTCAACCAAATGCTCATATAAATATAATGTTAAAAGCATATGATGAAAATGGCTAAAGAACATTTCTTAAATTAACATATTGTTGAAAAAGATCGTATAGAATAGTTTACAAAGAGCCAATAAATTGGCTTGACGGTCACCTATTCTAACAGCGTAGCCGTAATGAATGATTATTCACTACAGCTATTTATTTTTAACCATGAGAATTAGCCATGGTTAAATGATAATTTTTTTTTCTAGTGTGTGCATCCTTAAAGGGCCATTAACATTTTTCGTCAATAATTTGACGTTGGGACTAAAATTGAAATAAATCAAAAGATATTGTCTTGAAGTTGAGATTCTTGTAACAAATGGTACCAAAATTAAATAGGGCCTAACATATGGGACAAAAAATGAAAATTTTCCCTAATGTTTTACCTCTTTTTTTATAATCACTTTTGGAATTCAATTCCATCAAAACCATCCTTTGATAAAAACACCAATCTGTTGCTTTCCAGCCACAATTATTTCTCATCGAATTACTGTATTCTTAAATCAAGATTAGAAATTTTCAAAGTTAATAATGAAACTTAGTTACAATTAACATGCATATAATCAATTATGAAACAAAAAATTCAAACGACAAAATCACTCCTTTCTGAAATTAATTATTCCAAACCCCTCATCATCTACTTTATAATCAATTACTGGGCCTAAGAATTTCCCCTCGGATCAAACAGTTCGTCACATGAACTATCCGAGGGTAAAATTACAAGCTCTTGACAGAAGATTAATTGTTAGGTGGTGAAATCACCAAAGAAAAAACATCCTCCATGACCGTTTTTCTATTATAAAGTCTATTTCATTATTTACTCCATTTAATATACACATACTACATGATGTATATATATTGAATGAAGTAAACGCAAAAATAAACTTTGCAACAAAAATTCAATTGGATTTGATAATTATGACGCTATCCGAGTCGAATCCGTGTCCGAACCCGACCCCCACTCACCCCCAAAAAAGTGCAACATGTACATGAGTGGGGTAGTCTTTTTTGATGGTCACATGTGATGAGATGGTGCGACTGCCTCCTCCCTCCATTACAACATTAAAAACTGGTCAAACTTACAAACCAAGACCACCTTAACCTCTTTGTTCAAGAATCAAGAATCCCTCTGCCGGCCTGCCACTTTTACTATGATTTGCCCTCTTTCACCCCCAAGTTCGGTGTGGTTTTTACTGTTCTTTTCAATTCTTTCCCTTTCGGACACCATTTTCACTGCAGATATTGCTGCTGCAGTAAAACCAAACTTTCACCCAATGTAAATGCCTGTACAACACGCACTCATGCGTGCCAGTGTGTGTGATAAAATGTTTTAGAAGTCGCTTTCTCATCTCTGATTCTCATGACGAAAGCGACCCATCATCTCCCCCTTTGCTTGGATTCACTTATACTCACTGTTCTTCACTTCTTTAAACCCACAAACCTTATTATATGTGTTTTATGTCTCTCATTTCCTTCTTATTATTCTAAACAAAAAAAGAAAAAACACAAACAACAATTATATATATACATATATATATATGGATCCTCTCCCTTGTTCTTCCCTTCATAATTTTTCATCTGCTGTGTTTTCATGAACGGTGGGATTTAGGGTTTCAATTGGGTGTCGAAGCCTTTCTTGCAAATATTAACAGATAAGTGCTAAATTAGGTTTCTTTTCGTGTTTTTCTCATATCTGTCTGTTCTTGGAATAACAGCTTTATGGGTCTTTTATTTTTCAAAAAATAGAAAAACCCCTTCTTTTTTTTCCTTCATACAAGAATTGATCATCTGTGGAGGTTTATCTGGGCTTTGAAAACCCATCTTTGATCATGATTACTTTATGTGGCAATATTTTCTGATATGGGGTTTCATCATGAAGATTTATGGTGAGATGGGCTGCTCTTCTGCTTATCAAGATTAGCCCTTTAAGCTAGGGTTTGTGAAAAGTTGCTTAGCCCATCAGACAAGTTTGGATATTTTCACACTGGATTTTTCATTGTTTTTGTTGATAAAGATAAGAGGGGCTTGATTAATTTGCTACAGTAGTGTTATGTCAGCTTTTTCAAGATTTTTCAGCATTTTGATTTGAACAGTATGTGTTCTTCACAGAAAGCTAAGCAACCAATTAAGGTAGATTTTTAATCTGATTTTTGATTTTTGATTCTTGCATTAAGCACAAAAATCATTAGTGAAACTGTTTCCTTGTCCAGATTTTCTCGTACCAATGATTTCTTGGTCTTAACATTGCCCGATGAAGGTTTAGTATCATTTCTCTTTGGTTTGCTATGGAGTTTTGTTTGTATAGAAGTGAGTCGTACTCCTTATTTCCTGATTAATTTTATCTTAAAAGTATTAATATTAGTAGCAACAGCTGTGTTAGTCATTGATTGTAACATCAGTAGCATAATTTGGTAACAACAAAGCCGGGATTTTCGGAAATTTAAGAGAGTTTTTCTGTCTGAAATGTGGTGTTTGCGTGTTGTATATTTCTCTTCTGCATTTTGAAGGGGATATGTATATCTGTGGGTCGGTATCCTAAAAGAATTACATTCTGATTCTACTTCCAAAGTTTTACACTGTATGAAGTTTGCAAGGTGCCTGTGTTGTTCTATCACATTGTTCTACTTTTCTCACATCCGTCTACGAAAAATGTTTTCCTTTTTCAGTGTGCTGTTTCATTAGAAGATCAATGCGTGTCGTCGTTGAATTTGCCACACACTTAGCCTTGGCGTTCATCATTTGTCGAGCACGACAAAGATGGTTCGAAGTAGCTTCATGATTCATAAGCAAATTCGCATCGCGCCAAGTATCTTGATGTCTTAGGGATGATGTTGCATTGAAGCATGGTCTAAAAGAGCTTCCTTCAGCCCACTCATGGATGAGATTTTGGGGCTGAATTAGCTGCCGACTCATTCATTCAACCACTCAGTAGACTACACGGCACTCTAGATCTGTTCTACTGTGATTGAGTGAATGATGCGGGAGATAGTTCCACGTCCTTCTCCCTCTGTGCTTGGACTGAAGGGAGCTCCTTTTGCCGTTGCCTTCATTATGTCTCCGCCGGTTTGTTGTGTCCATCTATGCGCTAATTCTCTTAGGTGAATGGGATATACATTTTGTTGCTTTTATCATCGCCAGGAATGATGAAAATCTGGTATTTCCACTTTTCGGTAATTCTTTGTAGGAATTATTTGTTGCTATTGGCTCGCACCTGAAGAAATATGATTTTTCGTAATGGTTAATTACTATGGTCAAAAGTAAAAAATCATGGCAAATACAAATTAACCATGATTGTGCAACAATTGTTGGTCGTTGTTTCTGCAAGTGGGGTTAAAACATCAAGATCATGGCAAATGTTGATTAACTATGGTCAAAATTTAAGTTTTTGCATTGGCTTTGTTTGACTGTGGTAGATAGTATTGATTAACCATGGTTTTTAAGCTGCTGTTATTTATAATGTAGGAAATAATCAATTCTTTTGTAGTGACGTGTTTCAACCATGGAAGACAAGAAGCTTAGCTGGTGGGGGGCCGATTCTCTCGTGGTGGAGTTGCTATTTGCAGGTTTTACCAGTTCATCCTTTTACTCAAAAGAATTACTCGACAGATCCCTGTTCGTTTTTCTCCCCGACCATTTGTTTTCAGAAGTTACTAGGTTTTCTTTTGCTAATCCTACTTCCCTGTGTGTGGTCTAGAAGCAACCTCGATTTAAACTTTGAACATGACGAGGTTTCATGTTACAAACAATTTCAAATGCTGCATATTAGCAGAAAGCTTATAATTTGATTCTATTCATTCTTGATGAGTATGATGATGGCTCAGTTATGCCTAGAACGATCCTGACCACACTTTTCTTCCCGTTCAAGTTGATTAAGGTGGATTTCATTAGATTCAGACAAATAACCTACTTTTAGTACATACATCTGCTTCAAGATCTGGTAATTGTCGCTCTCCATCTTGTTTATGTCCGAGTCAGTACAATATAAGCACATTTTCTTCTCATGCATGGCTGTACCACAAACTGCATTTTTAATACATTGTGATGTAATAACCGGTGGTGGTACGAAACATATTTAATTAGTGGCTTTCATTAACTTAATATTCTTGATCAGGTCATGCAACGTCGTTGTGGTACGAACTTTTCTGCTATTTATTTCTCTTCTTTCTGCAGTGCAATTTTGAGACAGCAGGCATATGGGACGAGCCCGAGAACGAAGCGACTGCAGATGTTGCCAAAAACGGATGGCGGGCGATGTCCCGTTGGTGCCCTGTTTCATGGAAAGGGACTAATTGTTTTGAAATGATCCATGCTGCAAACCTTTTGTAGTAGTACTTTTAATTGTATTTAAATCCTGCTCGTTATGGATAAAATCAAATTAGATTCGATTTGTAGGGTGGTCCCCTAGTTTCTTCATGTGTATTTTATTGTCCGCAATGTGGTGTGTTATTGGCTGTGCTGTTGTTTTCTTACACTATTATAATATGATGTTTGAGGAGGGATTTGGAGTTGTGTGTGACATTGTAATAATCTATTCTTCTATGTGGTCCTGTGCTGCAAAGCAAGATCTATTGCCTCTTGTTGTGAGGAATGTCATGCTTGTGGTGTGCAGTTTCAACTACTATTTCACTAGTAGTTCAAGTGGAACGAGCTGTGTCTTGTTAAGAAGTCGTGGGATTGAGTCGATTTATATGTGTCTTGTTAAGAAGTCGTGGGATTGAGTCGATTTATATGTGAATCTGCTTGAAGTAGTAGATTCGTGATTCGATTATGATGAGTGGTTGTGATGGTTTTGTTTTGTAGTGGAGTTGTGATGACTGGACCACTCTTTGGGTAGTAGTTATCGTTCGAATCAAAACGTTCTATGGTGGTGGTAGAGTACTCCTATACACGCTCAAGAAGGGTTGTTATGTTGGTCTATATCTTCTCTACCTACTGGTCGACAAGAAAATACTTAGATTTCGCTTAGAATTTGCACCGACGATGGAACTATGAATTGTCAAATATTGATCGTAAAATGGCCCAGTTTGGGAATTATAAGTTTGTTGGATCGAGTGGATTTTATGTCGATTGTAATTTTGGAATTTTGACCAGTTGAATCATGTTTTTTTGAACCTATTATAATTTTACATATTATAATGGACGATAAGGAATTATGAGCTGTCAGATCGTATTGATACACTGTAAGTCATGTGCGACAGTTCAACTGTTCAATCTAAAGCAATTCACAATACGTTTCTCATAAAATGATTCTTCAATCACACGTGATACAAAGTATACTTTAAAGTATGATTTATTGCTCAAATTCAGTATTGATTTACAAAGTATGAATATCATATCACATTAGTCTACTTCTTGAAGCACTAAAATTCGAGGACCTTGAGCAGAACCATCATATGGAGGAAGTAAATAGCTACAATAAGGCAATCCGCTCCCACAATGGAAAGGCCGAAATCAAACTTACTAAATTGGGCTTGTGTAGCAAATTACTGAAATATCCCTTATAAACGAATTGTAGCCATGTAATAAGAGTAGGTGAGGGGCAAAATAGTACTTTACCCTTACCTACCCTAAATATCATATATTCTCACTAGTATAAATACCCCTCTTCATTCTTTCACAAAGGGGAATTTTCTAACTTATAAGAATTTTGGTGTAAACGTGTTAAATTACACCCACTTAATACAAATTTAGTCGATCTTGCTTCTTAGCGACATCACCGTCGTACGAAAATTTAGATTTGCGAATGAACAAGATTTAGAAGGGGGAAGGGCATGGCATTGTCCAAATGGTACCACCAAGCAAAGCAAAAACAGGGTTGTACTCTTGGGTTTTGTGGTCCTCTCTCTGCCTTTACGCAAACAATAGTGTGCGTGGGCGTGGAGGTCTTTGTTAGTACAACTCCAAGTTTAGAGCAGCATTTGTCGGCCGACATTTAATGTTTGCTTATTGTCATGTCTAATTCGTATCTTTGACGGCTACTGCCTTTGATAGTGAAATTTCCTTTAAAATAAAATTAAAATATATCATATATATAAATGTGAACTTTTCATGATTGCAAATTTACTCACCATATATTTGGGGGGACCACTAATGTCTTCGAGAGTCAGATAATTATAAAGAAATTAATATATATTTATATGACGTGTACTTGGGTTATGAGGTATCATAAATTTTGAAGGATTTTTATGTAAATTTTAAGATTTGAGAGATTAATTTATAAAGAAGCGTTAGCACTTCGATATTTAAGTTAGTAAAGTATAAAATAAAAGAAAATTTTAAATAACGAGTGAGGATAATGGGGATTATAAGTATGTGATATAATAACTCGTGTGATGCATGACAATTGGCTCAAAACAGCCTTAAAATCGAGAGTAAAAATGAGTATTAGAGTGTGATAGTTGCAAAAGTGAGTAGATGTTACTAAATGGCTGCACAGGACCTCTATTTATAGGTTTGTAAAGAACGAAAATCGAAGGTTAGTTGAAGCGAGTCCTATACCATTCAAAACTTTGAGTCAGCTAATCCCTCAAAAAATTTGTGTGTGATTTGGAATAGATATAACCGAGATACGCCAGGTTGACCAGGTCTTGTCAGATCTGCCTCAAAATTCGGAAGTCTAGTACACTCAACTTCTCAGCTGATTTGTCGTCAATCCACTAGGATCCAGCAGGAGAATTTTAGAGATGGCATGTATTAACGTGTTGGCAAGTTATATGATGTGCCCGCCTAGCTGTATGATTACTTGTACAGTTGGAATGAACTCGTTTCCTGGACCTGACAGGTTAGTGAAAAAATAAGTAAACTTATGAACTTTTACCTTTCGATTGATGAGCTAGTTGGGCTGCTACCAATTGGGATGATGGAATATCTTTTGAGCCAACTGGATAAGTTTGAGGGGGCATCACTATTTCTATTATTTATTAAAGCTCAGGGTCTTAGATTAAGTGTTTTGATAGATAAAATGTGGATTGTCTAAAATACCCGTACTCAATTTTTTCCCTCATAAATAACTATACCTTTTAAATAATTGGTTATATTAATAACTTTCTGTTCATACACATTTAGTATTAATTTATTATTTATTTTTAAATTAATTAAATAAGTACAATAAAAGTTTAAATTATGCATGATCGAGTGTGTTTAAATTACTTATAAGTATGTATGAGAGCGCGAGTTTGAGTTGAGATTAATTTAGGCCCTGTTTATTTTGATGTATTAACCTAAATAAAAAAATTAGTATAGGATAATATATTGTTTACTTTCATTTATGGGGGCCCTGTACAATTACAGGGTCTTGTATTAATTACTGTTACACTTGCATAACTTATACCACCAAAGATGGTAGTATAAGTTATCATGTAAATTGTACAACAATAGATACTAGGGGCAAAAATTCTTACCCTCCAATAATAGTGGGGAAGGTGCCATTGAGAGAGCTCACCTACCAATATTACACCAAATGAGTAATTTTGCCATAAAATACATATATATTCACCAAAGTAAACACTTGACAGACTTTATCTGATTTTAATAATACATGTAAGTAAACCCATCATAATTAATACAAGAATTTTTTATCATTTATTTAATCAACATAACCTATCATTCATTTAATACCGTCGTCAAAGTAAATAGGGACTTAAGATATTATGGGTGGACTCAAGGCCCAATTTCTTAAATTAGACCCATAACTGACGAGTCCATGGAAGATAACGACCCATTTAATACTTTTTTAAAGCCCAACAGAAGTGCCAGTTGGAAGATGATAGCCCAATGAAGCAAGATTTTCTAGGTCTTGTTTGGTTCTCTTTTCATTCTTTTTTTTTTTTTTTTTAATTTTCAGTAATTTTCAAGTGAATTTTTGTTTTATATTGTGATTTGTGAGATAAGTGAGAATATATTTGGATTTGTATGTTTATGATAGATTTTCTTATGAAAAGAGGGGGAAAATGAAAATGCATTTGGATTTGTATTTTTTGTAATAGTTTAATACAAAAAAAAAGTGTAATTAGAATGAGAAGGTATTTGGATTGTGATGATTTGAATTCTTTTGTACCAAAATGACGTGATAGAATGAAAATTGTGTTTGGATTATGATGTTTTGTGATAATTTTTATTATGAAAATACATAAACATTTTTATAAAAAAAAAATGATAGGAAGGACATGATAAAAATGAATTTCCTAAAATTTATGGCAAATCCACAAAAAAAATAAAAATAAAATGAATTTCCTAAAGTTTATGGCCAATCCACAAAAAAAGACCCAACCAAACATAACCATCTAAGATAGTATAAACTAAAAGGGATAATTACATTTACACCCCATAATTTATGGTTTGTTACATAAATCATCCATGTATTTTGTATAATTATACATACATCCATTAGAAATGTAAACATTATTTACACAAACCACCCCTGTTTTTTAGAAAATTACAGTTACACCCCTCAAGAGTATCGATATTATTACACAAACTACCCTTATTTTTTGGCTATCAATGGTGGTTTCTATAATTATACAAAAAAGCAGGGGTGATTTTTATAAATAGAGTATAGGTCAAGGGGTACAAATGTAATTATCCCAAACTAAAAATGGGCCAATGAAAATGAAACTGAACAAAGGCCTTAATTTTTTAATTAAGCAATTATATCGAATCGCATCAATTCTACCATAACCTTTTATTTATTTATTTTTTTTAAACTCACACCTCAAATTCGCACACCTCAAATTCAAACACAAGACCTCTTATAAAAATTTTGAGCTCAAATCGTTGTGGGTTATCCCTCCAGAGGGTCCCATAACTTTACCCTTATAATTTCTTTGGTCCATGCATTTCAAGTTAATCTCAAAGTCGCTAATTATGCCTAGCTTAGTTAGTGAAGTTGAGGCCCAATAATCAAAAGATATCATAGATTTGAGTTCCACCAATGTGTAGATATTAGAATACTTTAATAGTAGTTTATTGATTTACTATAATAATAGCTATTGATTAGTTATGCATATTTGATATTGGTAATTGATGTGTAATATATTAACTATTAATAATCAACATTTATGATATAATTGTAAAAGATTAAAAAAAAAATCAATCTCATAGTCACTAATGTTGTAATTTGTTTGTAAAATTAGTCCCTCCATCCAATTTTTCAGAGAATATTCCTATATCAACCAATCAAAATCAGTACTAGTAGAATACATTTTCATGAAACTTTGATGTAATGTTAGAAAATAAGGGGAATTATATTTATACTACTAATCTACAGTTTATCTATACAAATCACATATGTCTTTACATAATTATAAAGACCGTTTATGACATCCAAAAAGCATGGTAAATTTATAGGGAAAATTGCATTTTTCGTCCACTAATATAGGGACTGTGGCATTGTAAATCAGGTTTTTAACAAAATAACAATTTAGGACACTAATTTTTAAAAAATGGTAATTTCAGTTCAATTTGCCCTAATTTCACCAGAAATGCTCATATGTCTAGCACGTGACAAATAAAAATTGGGGGTTTTGTCCACTCCGGCCACAATTGCTTACGTGGCAATTCAAAATCCGGCTAAGATAACATGGCAGGAGTGATGTGTTAAAAGCCGGTCAAGAAATAACAATTAAGGACACTAATTTTTTAAAAATGGCAATTTTAGTCCAATTTCACTCCAATCAATAATTTAATAAAAATTCCAAAAATTCTTGGGCAAAATGGAAAATTCCCCCTGTGTTTTTTCGAAGTTGCAAAAAACCTCCATGAGATAAGAAAATAGGTTAAAATGCCCCTGTAATATATATAATTCAGCAAAAAATCTCCATTTCGCTAATTTTAATGGAGAGTGTGATTCACTCTCTCACCTACGAGAGTTAAAGCTTTTTTTAATTTTTCATCCACTTTGGGCAGACAAAAATGTCCAAAATGACTTTGTTTTTAATATAAATAACACAAATGCCATTTAACTTCAACAATTATAATTTGTCTTTAAATAAATAAAAATAAAGTATAATATTTAAATTTTATTATATTTTTTTAAAAATAAAATAATTTTTTTTACTATTTATTTATAATAATAATATATATTATCAATTAATTGTATTATTTAGTTTCCAAATATTGTCATACACTATTATTTTAGTATGGTAGTAAATAGATTTATTTATAAATATAAAGTTACAAAAATTTACATATGTATGTAAATAACATATTAATTTTTAAATTATAAATACTTGATTTTAAATAAAACTTTTAAATAAATTTTAATATTTTTAATTTTATATATAAGCGACGGCAATCGTTGCCGTGGCATTTTGGACAAGGGTGAATATGCAATATTTTAGAAAACACAAGGGAGTTTTTAGTCTATTTTCTTATCATAGGGGTATTTTTTGAAAGTTCGTGCAAAGACAGGGTTTTTTCTTTCTTTCTTTTTTTTTTTTTTTGTATTTTACCCAAAATTCTTGGCTGGAGTGAAATTGAACTAAAATTATCATTTTAAAAAAATTAGTGTCCTTAATTGTTATTTCTTGGCTGGCTTTTGACACACCACTCCTACCATGTCATCTTGGTCAAATTTTGAATTGCCACGTAAGGAATTGTGGCCGGAGTGGACAAACCCTCAATTTTTATTTGTCATGTGATGGACATGTGAGCATTTTTGGCAAAATTAGGGTAAATTGAACTGAAATTTCTATTTTTTAAAAATTAGTGTCCTTAATTGTTATTTTATTAAAAGCCTGGTTTACAACGCTACAACCCCTATATTAGTGGACGAAAATTATAATTTTCCCTAATTTATATAATGATTGTGACGCTTTTGGAGGTGCATGTATAATTCTATAAAAAAGTATGGGTGACTTGTATAAATGAGATTGACGTTTTTATGAATGTATTTTTAATTATCCAAAAGACAATGATAATTTATATAACAGACTATAAGTCAAGGAATATAAATATAATTATCCTTATAAAATAATGGAAGTTCAAATTGCAAAGAATTTTGGTTGGATTGCAATAAAAAGAAAAGAATTGCTGGTTGGGCAAGTAATGGGACAAGAATCAGGGGACTAATAAAGGCACGATTTGGTATTGAGTTGAAAGGGTTTGTTTGATGTTGATTATTTAGATAGGAAGGCAACAAACAATTCCTTACTTTAAAAGAAAGCAACTCAAGGTGCACAGTAAATCGGGCTAAGCCCAGTTCAGAATTGGTCCACTACTGTTCAAAGTTGATTCTGAATTTTTAAATGAGCTCCAATTGGGTCAACTTTTAAACTCAGTCCCAGTCTATGGGGTGACCTAGTTGAGGTCCGGATGTGCCTTTGTTTTTTATGACATTAATGTGTTCTTTGGAATAATTACTTAAATTATAGTTGCCTTATGAAATAAATAAATAATAACATAAATCACAAAAAAATTATGACTAGGAAACAAAAAAGGAAAGATTATATGATAAATTTAAATAATAATTTGACTAACAAGCTTACAGCAATAAACTTAAATAATAACAAATCCAAAAAATCTTAAAATAAACTTTGGAAATAATAAACAATGAGTAGTAATGAATTAATGTACTAAAAATTTAGAAGTAGAATAATAATGATACATTTTGTTTAGAGTTTTAAAAGTATAAAAAACCTATTGAAATAGTTTCAACTTAAAATAATAAAATAAATGTTATATGCCATGCATTATTTAAAAAAAATGATCCAAGACCAAAGAATGAGACAAAGAATTGGGGGACTAATAAAGATACCATCGGAATTAAATTGAAAGGATTTGTTTGATGTTGATTATGGGAAAAATGTAATATACCCACTATGAAAAATAATGTAATAATTCATCCCCTTGTGCTATTAAAAATAGAGTAAAATAACCCCTTAAGCCTAGTGGTGCACTATACGCGTGTGTGCTACATCTGAAAATAACTTTTGACCAAAAAAGATTAATAGGCTAAATTATATTTTGCACCCTGGAATTAATTGAAACAGGCATTTACCATCCTGAAAAAAAAAATTGCAATTCACACCTAAAAATTAATTTTTCTTTGCACATTGAAATATTGGCACTTTTCATGCCAAAGTATTTGATAGGGGAAGGGCATAATTGTCCCAAAAAAGAGTTTCCAAGGTGCAAATTGTGCATTTAATAAAATATTAACTAACTTATCAATAAAATAAAATATTAACTAATGATTAGGATTCAAATATTAACTAACTTATCAAAATTTTATATATGTTTCTTTTTGAATTTATGGTATCAAATATTATATATGAACTAACTAACTTATCAAGTTAATCACTTATCAAATATGAACTAACTCATCAGAGTAATATATATTATTCTATATACAGAAGCAAAATGGTGTAATATTTTGCGTTAAAATTAGGTTGTGTATAATTGTTATGAGATTTTCGATTTTAAAAAATATAATGATGGCATTTAGATTCATAATTTTGCAATAGATCAAATTGTGGCTAAATTCAAAAATAACTTCATCTTTATGGTTAACTGAAAAAATATTTAGAAAAAAAGCTATTGAAATAATGGATAGTTAAATGCAACAATAATTGTTGTGTGATCTAAAGTTACAGATTGTAAATTTTACCAAATTGTGATAAAAAAAATCAAAAATAATTATTGAAAAATAGACCAAATGTATAAAAACAAATATGATATATTTTATGTATAATTTATTTTATTCTATATACAAAAGTAAACGAGCTTTTAAAGTATTATATTATTTTCTCTTTGGACATATGGTATCAGTAGTTATTACTTCATTTTTAATATTTCAATCCCAATTATTGGTTAATATTTTATTTTATTGATAAGTTAATTAATATTTCATTAAATACATATTATCCACTTAATTTTAATACAAAATATTATTGCCCTTTTGCTTTTGTATATAGAATAATATATAATACTATGAAAAGTTAGTCAATATATAATATTTGATACCGTAAATTCAAAGAGAAAAATCTATAATACTTTGATAAATTAGTTAATATTTGAATCCCAATTAATAGTTAATATTTTTATCTTATTAATAAGTTAGTTAAGATTTTATTAAATGCATATTTTGCATCTTGGAGATTCTTTTTGGAACAATTATGGCCTTCATCTGGTCAATGCTTTGGCCTAAAAAGTGCCAACATTTCAATGTGCAAAGAAAAATTGATTTCTAGGGTGTGAACTGCAATTTAATTTTTTGTAGGGTGGTTAAATACCTATTTCAATTGATTTCAGGATGAAAAATATAATTTAGCCCATATTGATATATAATAAATATGTTATTTATAAAAATAATACATATATATATATATATATTTTTTTTCTTGCCTTTCTTCTTCATCTTTTGGACCGCCACCGCCACCGTCGCCGGACTCCCCTCCTCCTCCTCTCCCCCCCTCTTGTGCCCACTCCCACTCTTCTTTTTCCTAGATCTACCGCCCTCTCCCCTCCGCCTGCTGCTCTATTGCTTCTTTGTCGGCGGCTCCCCCCTTCTCTCTATATATGTATATACATATATATATATTTATAATAAATTATATTTATTGTAAATATATATATATATATATTCAAATTTTAATTATGATATAATATAATAATTTTAATTGTATATTAGATTCAAATCAAGATCCAATGGTTTTTAAATAAGGACATAAGTATAATTTTAATTTTAAAATAAAAAAAATTAAAAATAAAAATTGCGGTGTAACACCCGAAACACATCGGGGGTATTTTTGATCTATTTTTAATAACACAGGGGTGGGGGGGGGGGGGGGATTAAAATGCTGTTGTTGTTCTTTTTTTTTTTTTTTTCTCCAATGAGGGTAAATTGCTCTTTTTGATAACCACATGCGGGTAAATTGCATTTCACCCATTATGCTGATTATTTAAAAGAAAAATTGCACTTTTGATCCCATAAGACCTCGGTTGTTACACTTTTGGTCTTGTTGTTTATGGGCACTTTTGGTCCCACAAGAACCCAAAGTGTTGCACTTTTGGTACCGTCTCTGTTAAAGGTGTTAAATGATAGATGAAAAACCACCTTTGACCATTCAAAGGTGATTTTAATAGCTTGAAACAACTATTCATCTTTGGAGGGAATTTCTTGTAGGGATTATTATTGATTCCTTTTGTTGGTTGTATATTTTAATAGCTTGATTTAGTTAGATTTGTGTAATTTCTAGTATGCAATTTTGTTATGGTATAATTAAAATAAAATATTATATTATGTGATTGTGAAAATTAATATAAAATCACTGCAATTAAAAGCAAAAAAATGACTGACTACATGCAGAAAGGAAAATATCAACTGTTTGCAATATACAGTTTAGCCATATTTTCTCCCCTGTCAACTATTCACAGATATGCAATTTACATCAATAAATTTGCTTATGTTTGCAAAAAGAACTTGCAGATTTGCCCAAAAAACCGATTACATCCAAGAAGGTGGCAGTAATCGATTTGGGTTCTGTAGTTAGTTTTGCAAACTGCCACCTTTTTTTTTTTTTATGTAATCGATTGTTTTGGACAAATCTGTAGTTTTTTTCCGCAAACATTGGCAATTTTTTTTTTAATGTAAATTGCATATATTTGAATAGTTGGCGGGAGGAAAATATGGCTAAATTGTATATTGCAAACAATAGATATTTTTTTTAATGCAGTTAGTCGTTTTGTATTTTCAATTGCAATGATTTTATTTTAATTATGCAATCACAGAATATAACATTTCATTCTAATCATATTATTACAAAATTACATATTAGAAATTACATAAATTTAACTAAATCAAGCTATTAAAATGTACAACCAACAAAAAGAGTATAATAATATTCCCTATAAGAAATTTCCTCCAAAATGGCTGAAAAATCTGATCCAATTCCCCCCAAAGATGAATAGTGGTTTTAAGTAACAAAAAAAACCTTTCAATGGTCAAAGGTGGTTATCCATCTATCATTTAACACCTTTAACGGAGACGGGACTAAAAGTACAACACGTTTGGTTCTTGTGGAACCAAAAGTACTGAGCCCATAAATAATAGGACCAAAAGTGCAACAACCCATATTCTATGGGATCAAAAGTGCGATTTTCCGTTGTTTAAATTTGAAAGGCAACAAACAGTTCCTTACCCTAAAAAGAAGCAACCTTAGCCGCTGACTCTCCATTTTCGTTATGAGCCACAAATCAGATACATACAAGTACACATTTGTGTGTGTTGGTTAGCTTGGACCAAAACTTCAATCTACATACAACATAATACAGACATTCTTTTCAATTTGTGCAGATTTGTTTTAAGGATATTTGAGTATCTGAGGAACATCAACAACTTTGATGGGGTTGCTGCAACGAGGTCAGTTATTACTAAGTAACTCGCGATATCGTTAGAAATTTATTTTGGACACATTGAGAATGTGTGTCGAATATATGAAAGAGAATGATATAAAGATTTACGCAATTTGGAGACTTCTTCATAGGACTCAAAATCGGATTCTACTGGAATTTTTTTTTTTAAATTGAATGATCTATATTATATATATTATGTAAGTTTTTTGTTTCTTTTTTCATCTTTTGATTCAAAAAAGATATATATCCTTGTAATTATGTTAGTTTTAATGATATTTATGTAAAATAATATTATTATTATCTAAAACCAAATTTTGATAATATATTGAATTAATGAATATATTATTTGAAAGCATTGAATTTTGACAAATTTGTAATAAAGTTATCAAAAAAATGAATTGTCTAAATTCAATTATAAAGTTATTAAGTTCATGTGATTAATTTTCTAAGTACTAAATCTAAGTATTGGATCTAAATTGTCTATATATATATTATATATAATCACAATTCGTATATATTATTATAAGAGTAGGGTAAACTGGAGACACCCCCCAATATATGGGGTCAATTACACTTTGCCCCTCAATTTTTTTTTACTAAATACCACCCAACTTTTTTAATTTTTGCACTTTACCCCTTTTTTGCATTTTCCGGCCAAAATTTGATATTATCCGGCCGAGTGGATTCCACGTGCTTAGGGCCAATAAGTTGATGGGTAAATGGGTAGTTTCACCCCCTTTCCCGTCCAAGAGTCCACGTGAGAAGCGTGCCTTCGGTAGAAACAAAAAAATCAATTGTAAATCCCTAATTTTCACCAAAAACAAAGCACGCCTTCTTCACACTCTACTGCGCAATGGTTTGGAAATTAAGGACTGAACGCCTTCTTCACCAACACGAACACAAACACGAACAGACAAAAAAAGCATGCCTTCTTCACCAACATGAACAGACAAAAAAAGTTGCAAACTTGAGCCAAAAAAAAAAATAAAATGCAATTTCATGGAGAAAATTCCACTTACCTTGAATAATGTATCACAAATCGCATATCTTCGGTCTGGATTGAGATTGGTCCATGATGTTTTCTTCAAAGCTCGACGGCCACGGTCACAAGTTGCTTCCATTTTGCTTAATTTCTCTCTTCTCCTCTTCTCAACTCTTTAGATTTAGAAATTAGGGCAACAAAGGGGGTGAAATTGGGATTGGGTTATATGCAGCACTCTTGGGCGGGAAAGGGGGTGAAATTACCCATTTACCCATCAATTTATTGGCCTTAGGCGCGTGGAATCCACTCAGCTGGCGGATAATATCCAAATTTTGGTCGGAAAATGCAAAAAAAAAAGTAAAGTACAAAAATTAAAAAGGTTGGATGGTATTTAGTAAAAAAAGAAAAAAAAAAGTTGGGTGGCAAAGTGCAATCAATCCCATACGTTGGGGGTGTCTGCAATTTACCCGTAAGAGTATGAGAATTTATACTTCTTAACATTTCTAAAAGAGAAAAATATAGCTCTACAAGAGTCATTAAATACTAAAACGGTATCCCATTGGTTGATTTCATTGATATTTAATTATTGTAGAATACAATTTAAAATTCTATAAGTTTAGGATAAGAAAAAAGAATAAATTACTTGCATAGATCTTATTTATATACATACTACATGCAATAAAAAAGAAAAAGAACAAATAAATGAAGAAAGACTAAGATTGTGCAATTGCGTTCGTGTGAGATTAATAACTATTCTATTACTTTTTAAATAATTTTCAGCAAAATAAATAAGTTTCAAATTAAATTTTGCTAGCAAAAGAATTGAATAAAAATAATATTATTTTACCAATGCTTTTCAAAAGTTAAAAACACTATTCTTTTATTTTTTTCTCAAAATTATATTGGCCTTATCAATTTAAATGTTACAATAATTTATACATGTGTATTCCATATAAGTAATGAAAAAAGGTAAAATTATAAAACAACGAAGTTATGTCAATGAGAAATTATTTTGAAAAAAAATAAAAATATTGGAATTGAACAAAAAAATATGCACGAGAAGCCAAATTCATTTTTAAAGAACTATGATATATTTTAGACATATGTTTTAATTATGTTCCTTTATCTTCTTATGAAGACCAAATTTTTTTACATAAGATATTATTAAAGTATTAAATAAGTATGACTACTGTGGTCACTATTTAACACTCCAAAGAATTTGGATTGAAAAAAGATTAAATCATAAGCAAAACTTAATTAAAATTTAAATTCTATTTTACTTGCATTAAAGGAAATAAACAAAACATAATAAACTATGCAATTTAACGGAAGGAACACACAATTGTTCTACGATTCTCACTGCTTTTATTATTTTAGTTTTCTTTTGAAATTCTTATTTACAAACTTATTTTTATATTTTATTCAGATTTTTGAAAATAAAAATGAGATCAAAGAAAATTAAAATACCAAAAATATTCAAAAACAATTTATTTAAAAATATATACTTTTACGTAATATTTAAAAATTTTGAGTAAGCAATTTGAAAGAATACCCATTTGTATATACATATCCTACTAATTTTTTTTTATTAGGGTGTGATGTACATAAATTAACAAAAATATGGTGGATTTTTTTAAAAATAATTCTATAATTTAACTTTAAAGTAACTTAAAGTTAGACTAATAAATTTGATTACTACTTATATCATCATTATTATTGTGTTGGTTTCCGGTAGTCAAAATAAAAAACTTCTTTTATGTATAACCATCCTTAATATCATTATTTTTTTCGATAAAAGTTATGGCAAATATCAATTTAAGGTTTCTAAATCAAATCAAGTTTACTAAAAGTTAAGAAAATACACTGACAATTTCGATAAGAGTTTTAACTATAATGATTTTGTTATCATGAATAATTGATTTTGTACCCATGTCAATTGACAATGAATGTCATCTCCGCCTCTTACATTATGTACGTCGCTCAGTGCTTTTTTATTTTTAAACTTCCCGAAGTTATAGGATATTTCACTACAAGAAAATAAAAGATTAGCGACAAAAAATTCAAGTGATAATTTTAATATTTTCACTAATTATATATATATTTAGTGACAAGAATATTTATTTTGTCACAATAATGAATTTTATGATTTTAATAATTACTATTATTTTGTAAAAATTGTTATTAGTGACAAAAATATGTGCACAAAGTTGTCACTAAATACAATTAGTGACTCATGTATAGTGACAACCTATTGACAACAAATAATTGTTGTCATTATATTGTGTTGTTACTAAGTTGTCACTATAGATGAGTCACTAATTGTATTTAGTGATAATTTTATACACAATTTTTATCACTAATAATTATATAGCGACAAGATAAAAAATATTGTCACTTAATATATATTTTTAATTACAACTTTAAAATTGTCATTTAATATTTTATCACTAATATCATATTTTCTTGTAGTGTTTATTTATTTTATTTCTCTAAAAAAAATCAAGACAGATGTACATACATGGACAACTTGCAAAATGACCTGTTTTAAAGGGGTCTATGTAGGTTTAGATGTTAATATTAAAAGCACAGTACAAAAAAACATTGAATGCATCATCAATTTAAAAATATTTAAAAAAAATAGAATATTTTATAAGTATAGAAGTTTATGGATGCAAAGTTTTAAAATAATATAGAAGTTGAGAGAAGTTTTAATAAAGCTCAATTTATAAATGTAGAAACTTTTATAATATTTAAAAACATTTTTGAAGAGTTTTGAGAGCTTCCGCCACTCTATTAAGATTAATCTTCATTGCTCACTTGAGGAGTCCAAATGTATAAACATTGGGTTGGAGTTCATCTTTAATAATTAAGTTTTGGTGTCGATATTTTTCAATTAAAATTTTCTCATTAAAATTTTATTTGTTCCTTTTTTTTTTTTTCAAATCTACTTACTGCCATACATAAATATTAATAATTTGAGTCAAAAATAATAATTGTAAAACAAGTTTAACTTTCGAACAAACATATATTTATGGATTATGTTCAACACATTCTCTAAGGATAGAGTAAGAACAAAAAATGCAATATTAAAAAGTTAAATTAACTAGGCCTCACCATACATGTGTATTATACTAGTAATAAAAATGTCATCCGTCAATTATTTATACTAAACACCTACAAGACATTGTGGAACTATAATTTCACCCTATCAAAATTTGGTTTGGTTGGATCATGAGTGTAGTTGGGTTTGGATGTAAAGTTGGGTCAGACTTCATACATTCAACTGACCATTATACTAAACAAAAAAAATTTAATTCGAATTAGGTCTGGCCAAATTTAAATGGTGCAAGGTCACGAAGAGGGTACTTATTGTACGATTGATGAAGTACTAAACTTGTACTACAAAAAATGACTCAATAGTTACGAAACAATTTGATGCTAAAGTCAGCGTCGAGCTAATAAGCAATAATTTTTTTTGCTAAGTTCGTTGCTAATTTATATTACTTAATTAATACAAGAAATTTACTTACTAATAAATTTAGCCACGAATTGTTTAAATATTTTGTTGACAAACTTACAAGCAAATAAATTTCTAGTAATTTAGCAATAATTATCTTTGTTAATTAATTCGATGCTGATTTGAGTATCAAAATTTTTCGTAGTTATTGAGCCATTTTCTTGTAATGTTCATTTTTTAGGAGGATTTTTTTTTTTTTTTTTTTGTGATTAACACTACTTTTTTCGTGTTTTCATTTACACTTACTAAAAAGGTAATGGGTGCTAATCAAAACCTTTTTCATTTTTTTAATCTTTTCGATAATTACTGAGTATGCGTTGATCTTTATCACCCCCAATGTCATGAGAAATTTTAGGATATTTTTATCTGGATTATTTCATGGAGATGAAAACTAAATTTTGGAGAAGCTATTGAAGGGGTTTGACATACAAATAGTATATTATGGTGGGATTGTAGTGATTGATTGGATTGAATCTTTCGATAGTTATGGTGCAAATTAAGAGAGTGTTTGGCTAAATTTATTCAAACGTCTAATAAGTACGTACGTCTTTTTACGATGTATAAATATTTTATAAATAAGTTGTTAAAGAATTTGGATAAATATGATGTAGGAATTTATAAGATATTAGAGTATTTGACATAACTAGAAAGCATGACGTGCGATGCATGTATATAAATATATTTTTAGAAGTAAATATATCATTTATGTTAAGTTCATGATATTATATTGAATAAAAGATATTCCCAAAAATTGAAATTTTATATTTCGTATATTCACTAATGATTATTTCATTATTATGTATCAAACTAATTAATAAGAAAATATGAAATAATGATATTCAAAAAATTAATATTACAATAAAAATAATTAATCATAGCTCCTTATCTTGGATAGAAGAAATTTCAATTTAATAAAATAAATTGATCAATTTTATTTGTAGGTTTTATTATGCCTATCTTATGTTGTTTAATTTTATTTTATTTTTTGTTACATTTTGTATGTGTGTGTTGTATATTTTCTTTTACTATTATATTTGAATGTCATTTAGTTTTAATTTATTGACACTATTACAAAGTAATTATTTATTGACTATTGTTATAAAACTATAATCAAATTGGACCATAGTACCAATATTTGTATTGTAAGATCCTATAATATATGTTAATCATATTTCAATATCATTTTTTTATATTGTCAAAATATTATTTACATGCTTTATTAGCTTCTAAAATTTGAAATATTATTGTATTTTATTTTTCACCTTTATAAAACGAAACAATATATGTAAAAGTAAAACATTCAGGATTATCAAATACTAAAAAAATTCAAGTGCTAAGAGATTCACTCAATAGTTGAATTTTTATAAGCAATTTCAATTTAATAATTGTCTATTCATATATCAATCTTTATTCTCTTTAGTACTCATGCTTTTTAAACTTTTAAGTTATTTTTATAAATTTATTACTGAAAAAATATATTAATCTCATTGGCTTATTTATTTATCATCTTTTTTTTTTCTAATTTCAACATAATTAACTTAGTTTTTATTTATTACTTTATTGTACTAAATTTATTCTCAAAATTTATTAATTTTGTTAATATGAAAATGTAATTGTACTAATGTGTTAGTATATAATTATTTTAAAATTTTATACTTTTAACTGTTATTGTGTTAATTTTTACTCATCATTTGACTTTTCTTATTTTCATAAGGGGAAATAGCATTTTTCAGTCCATAACTTAAGTCCTTTCCATTTTAATTTGGTCCATTGATTTTGGAATTCTTACTTTCGGTCCCGTAAATATTAAAAAATATCAATTTTTGTTCCATAACACCTTTCCCTCTAGATATTCAAAAGAAAATGTCATGTACGCGTTAAGTGTATAATAATATAATGGGACAAAATGTTACAACTTTTATGCACCTTTAGCATAAAAATAGTTATATATGTCTAGTTATGTTAGTTAATTTACTACTGAATAAGATAAAGTTTTAAATTAAATTATTTATTATATTACTATTTATACTCTTTTTTAATGTCAATGTCTTGGGGGTGCAGGGGAGGGGGACGTGGTGTTTTTAGCCTATTAATATTAAAATAAAATCAATTAGTTAGCTATTTTTTAAATTTTCATAGCACTTCTAATTTAATCAGATTGATAATTTTTATTTGTAATTAATTTGATACTTATTCGTTATTCCATTTTAGAAGAAATTCCCTTTTAATAAAATTGATCAATTTTTATTCGTAGGTTTTATTGTGTCTTTTTGTTATTGTTTGATTTTGCTATATTATATGTAATATGTTTTCTTTTACTATATTTTTAATCGTTGATTTTTAATTTATTGACACTAAATGATTACAAACTAATTATTTATCGATTATTATTATAAAAATATAATTTAATTGGACAGTATTACCAACATTTTATATTGTAAGATCCTAATTTTAATTATATTTCAGTATCAACTGCTTTATAAGTATTATTTACATGCTTTATAACCTTCTAAAATTTGAAATATTATTGTATAAAATTTTATTTTTTTCCTTTATATTGCAATTTTTCATTCTATATGTTTTTAGTTTAACTTCTTAATCTTATTTTCATATGCACCGATTGGTATAATCTATTTCTTATTCAATAATATATTATGTTACAACTTAATTTTTTATGTCGCATTTGTTGTTGTAATACTTTTATTCTATTAATTAATATAAAAATAATAGATGTAAAAGTAAAGTATTCAGGATTATCTAATACTAAAAATATCAATTACTTAGAAATTCACTCAAGGTTGAATTTTCACAAGCAATTCCAATTTAATAATATCATATCCATATATCAATTTTAATTTGTAATTAAATTTTGATATTTATTCGCTATTATATATATTTAAGTTTATATTATTTTTTTATATATTATTCACGTGTAGTTTATTTTAAATTTTAATTTGTATGGTAAATTAAAACTTTCTTAATATAATTAAGATTTCTTCTAGCAAAGTAATTGTGTTGAAATATTATTTGGCATATTAATTTTTTCAGTTGAATATGTTATTCATTTTCTAAGTAGTTTAGAGCAATTAAGACTCTTAAATATTTTTCTTATAGAATTTTATTTCTTCTATAACTAATTTTATAATATAATTTTCTGTGAATGTTATTAAAATTTAATGCGTGACAGGTCTGTGTAATTGGGCTCATTCATAATTCACGATTATGAGCAGGTTATCAAAATTCTGTGTAATTGGATTCATTCATGATTCACGATTTAGGTTTTTTATTCTAAATTTATATGGAGGAGATTTAGAATATTTAGAATTCTAAATTGTTAAAAATTTCAGAATTTATAATATAATAATTAATAATATTTAAATAAGGGTATATTTATCTTTTCACAATAGGGAACAAACAACTTGAGTATTCACACATTTATATAGTGTATAGATGTATAGATTAGCTCCTTATATTGTAATAATGATAAAAAAGCCACCAAATTGCTAGGATTAATTAAGAATCATATAACAAAGTGTTTCGACAAAAGAATACCAAATATATGGAGAGTAAAAGTGAATACTAACAAAATAACGAGGGTGTTTTGGTCTCTTAAGATGTTAAAATTTAAAAACTTAAAAGATTTGATAAAAAAGACAGGTTGAGCTTACTTTTCTTTAAAGAGCTTATAAGATCCTGGGCATCTTATTTTGCTATCTTATAAGTTCTCTAGAAAAAAATTTATTAAACGGTTTAATAGTGCTTATAGGCCGTCAAACATCTTATAAGATGTTTTGAAAAGTTTATAAGCTCAACCAACCACCCTCTTAAAGTGGTCAAGTTAACATTAATGCATTAAGTTGATTAAGGAACAAAAAATGTGTAACTATACCTGATGCGTATCGAAATTCAGCAGCACCACAAAAGTCGAGGGTCCTTAAAAAAATCCCAAAATTGAGGGTGGACTAACCTGCAAGAAAGCGTTAAGACTCCGATACTTAAGTCAGTAAAGTGTAAAATAAAGGAAACTTGAAAAATGAGTAAGAATAATAGTGATATTTGAGTGTGTGATATAATAACCCGAGTGATATATGAAAAGTAGGCTCAAATAGCCTTGGAACCGAGAGTGATGAGAGCAAAAGTGTAGGAGTTGCGAAAGTGAGCAGATGCTACCAAATGACTGCACAAGACCTTTATTTATAAGCTTGTACAGAGTAGAAATCGAAGTTTGGTTAAAGAGAGTCCTATGCCATTCAAAAGTTCTTTGAGTCAGCTAACTCCTTGAATAATCCGCATGCAATTTGGACTAGATATGACATAGATACGCCAGGTGGACCAAGTCTTGCCAAGTCTGACTGGAAATCCGAAAATCAAGTATACTCAACTTCCTAACTGATTTGCTGTCAATCCACTAGGACCCAACTGGAGATATTTTAGGGTGACGTGTATTAATATGTTGGCAAGCCATAAGATGTGTCCGTATAGCTGTATGATGACGTTTCTCACTAGAACGAGCTAGTTTTTTGGGCTTGCCAGTTCAGTGAAATCAACAGGTAAGATTATGAGCTTTTACCTTCCTGCTGGGGAACTGTCCTGCTGATGGCCCATTGGACTGCTCCTCGTGTGGTATTTTTGGGCTCAAAGTCCAAGGAGGATTATTATGGGGCATCAATACCACAAATTTAATTTGTAAAAGTATTACAACTAGCAGCAAAATTAAGTAAAAATAGACATTTCAAGACTAAAGTGATAAATAATTGAAAGTTAAAGAAATTAAAAAGAATTATGTGTACCTTCACACTTCACACCTCTTTGTCTACAGAATTTGGAAAAACAAAAGTTCAGGACAAAAATTAGAAGAAAAAATAATGGATATTAAAGAATAAATAAAAACAGAGATTTGTTCTTCGATTTAATACAGTCGGTTAAAACCTAACACTGCTAAAGAATCAAATGCCAAAATTTTCAAAAAAATTTGCTCAGAACACTCAATCAAATTTTTGGTTCGATATTCGTCATAGATCAAATTTTCAGTTTCAACACAATTTGATTGGTTTACCAAACTATGCTCCAGCCAAAAATTTCACCCCTTCTTTTCTGTTCATTTATTTTCAATTTCTGATATTTTATTACTCTTTTCTTTCATTTTTATACATTATTTTTTCCTTTCTTTTGGTAAATATAGAACATCCTTCTTTTTAATTACCATTAATCAATTCGTTTTGCATCAACCTTACTGTAATGACCATCCATAATAATGTCATTTTGGACTTCCACATTTTATAGTTCTATTAATTATTTTTTTTATTTTCTTTCCTTTTATTCATTGTTCAAAATTTGAATTTTTATTGCTTTATGTTATTTATTATTATTATTGATGCCCCCAAAATATCCACCTGATAAGCCCAAGACCAAGGAGTGGACTCTCAAGCATAGTAGCCCAACAAGCCAGACTCATTTGGCTCAGAGCAGTGAGACATTCATTCACAAAGCCCCTTTTTATAATCACTAACCTGGTAGGCCACAAAAAAGCCTCGTACAACAAGCCTACTCATCATACAACAAGAATTCCACGACGTACAGGTGGGTGACACGTGGGGGCACGTCATATTAAAAGATCTCCGGCAAATTCCTAAAGGGCTAGCCGAAATCCGGATCTTTCTCAGCAGGTAACCACTTCCCGAAAAAGGTGACAGACCTGGCAAGGATCATTGAAATGGTTGTATCATCTTCAATTCTTATAAGATTCTCTCGCAATTTAATGGAGAAGATAGCTGACTCTTAAGGCTTTACAACGGTGTATGGATCTAAATGAAACTCCCATAAAATCGGACGCACGAGCCCCGATAAAATGACTAACTGTGCAGCCATTTTTCAAGTAACTCATTCTTCACTTCACAACTTCGCTAGCACACAAATTCTCTCTATTTTTTTTAGTTGTTTTCAGCTCCTTCACACACAATCTATCACTAAACAATACTCTTTTACCATTATTCTCACTTATTTCAAGTTTTTCACGTTTATTTTGTCAGTATCGGAGTGCTAACCCCTAATTGTGCTGTTGAATTTCGGTATGCATCAATTATTATTATTGATGCATATCGGGGTCCAACAGCACCACAAAAGGTCGAAAGATTTTCACGAAAATCACAAGATAGATGGGCAACTAACTTGTAATGAGGTGTTAGCATTTCGATGCCCAAGTCAGTAATGTTCTTACTGAATAAAATAAACGGAAAACTTGAATTTAAGTAAGAATAATGGTGAAGTGTAAATTTGTAGTGATAAATTCGTGTGTGACAAGCTTGAAATAGCTGAAAAATAGAGAGAATGTGAGGGAGAGTATAATGGTAGAGTAGAAGAATGTTACTTGACAAATAACTGCGCAAAGAGTCATTTTATAGGCGCTCGTGAAGTCAGATTCGAGGGTCTATTACTGAGTCCCATATGCCATTAGAAAGCTACAAGAATCAGCTATCTTCTCGAAAAAAACCGCGTAGGATTTGGATAAATGTTGACTGAGATAAGACTATTTTACTAAGTCTTGCCATGTTTGCTACTTTTTCCGGGATCAGTTACTTACTGAATAAAACATGAATTTAAGTCGGCTCTTTGGGAGTTTGTTGGAGATATTTTAATATGATGTGTGCCCACGTGTCAGCCACCTGTATGATATGGAGTCCCTGCTGTATGCTGACTACGCTTGTTGTATTGGGCTTTCTTCTTAGGCCTACCAAGTTAGTAAACAAAATATAGCCCTTTGGGCTAGAATCCTTACTCCTTGGGCTAGGTGGGCTTTTCCTGTTAGGTTATTTAGCTGGGGGCCCATCTATTTGCTCTTGGGCTTATAAGGTAAATGTTTGAGAGGGCATCATCACTCCCCCCTCCCTCCAGGAGTGCGAGACCTGCTGTCGGACTGCTGGAGTAGGATGAAATGGTCCTGCAAGAAAAAAAGGGTTTATTTGTACCTGAGCAGGGAAGGTCCTGCTGTGCACCAGTAGGGCGGATCCTGCTGTTCCTGTTATTAGTGAGGAAGATGTAATTTAGCGAGAGAGAATATATCTCGCAGTAAAGGAGTAAGGATAGAACTCAAGTAGTAAGTTAGCTTAAGCAGGCTTTATAAGCATTATGTTGAAACATATGTGCCAATAAAAGGCAACTGGAAATTTTAATGTGTGTTAGCTGGTGGTGGTTAAGTTGGATGTGTGCGTCAGCCAGTGGCGGCTTATGTAAGTACGTGTACCAGCTGGTGGTAGCTTACGTAAGTGCGTGCACCAGCTAGGGGCGACTTATTAGGAGCTTACGCCAACTAGGGGCGACTTATGTAGAAGCATGGGTCGACTAGTGGCAGCTTACATAAGTGTGCGTGCCAGTTTGGGACGACTTATGTAAAAACGTGGGCCAACAGTCAGCTTATTGAAATCAACTAGGAGCTGAAATCTGAGCCTGCGAATAACACAAGAAGGGAAGCAAGCTTGCTTTTATTCATGTAAGGTAATGCTTGATTACAAAGTTAGCTAGCTGTAAGCAAAGAGTAGCGGTTTCAGGGATAAAACTTCCTTAGATTATATGCATTCATCCTTTCGCTTGTCAGGATTGCTCCTTGGCGGGATTATATGCGTACTGGGGTCTAGCAGTACCACAAAAGGTCGAAGAATCTTCACAAAAATCCCAAGATAGATGGGGGACTAACCTATAATAGGGTTAGCACTCCGATGCTTAAGTGAGTAACGTTCTTACTAAATAAAATAAACGAAAAACTTGAATCTAAGTGAGAATAATGGTGAAGTATAAATTTGTAGTGATAAATTCGTGTGTGACAAGCTTGAAATAGCTGAAAAATAGAGAGAATGTGAGTGAGAATATAATGGTATAGTAGAAGAATGTTACTTGACAAATAACTGCACAAAAAGTCATTTTATAGGCGCTCGTGGAGCTAGATTCGGGGGGCTTTTACTAAGTCACATACACAATTAGAAAGCTACAAGAGTCAACTATCTTATCAAAAAAATTGCGTATGATTTAGGTAAATATTGACTAAGATGAGACTGTTTTACTAAGTCTTGCCATGTCTGCCACCTTTTCCGGGATCAGTTACTTGTTAAATAAAACGTGAATTCCAGTCAGGTCTTCGGGAGTTTGTTTGAGATACTTTAATATGATGTGTCCTCACGTGTCAGCCACCTGTATAATGTGGAGTCCCTACTGTATGCTAACTAGGCTTGTTGTATTGAGTTTCTTCTTGGGCCTGACAGATTAGATAACAGAATGTAATCCTATGGGCTAGAACCCTTGCTCCTTGGGTCAGATGGGCTTTGCTTGTTGGGTTGTTCAGTTAGGAGCCAACCTCCTTGCTTTTGAGCTTACAAGGAAATGTTTGATGGGCATCATCAATTGATAAAAATAATAATAAAAATAATAAATGATGTTATTTCTCTACGTGTTGTTCTCGGTACCTTATTTTTTATTAATTAATTAAATTATTACAATTGTATCAATTTCGTGATTTAGGATATACTTCTTTTTACGAGTTTAATATGATCTGACCACTCAAATTAAGAAAATGTAACTACTGGTAATATTCTTTTTTTTTTATATAAAAAAATTATCAAGATATTATTTATTTTCAATTATTATAACTCCATCAACATATCAAAAATTAAAAGTAAATTAAAAGTAAATTAAAAGGAGCTTTCTTGATAGTTCTCATAATTATAAATATTTTTCGTTGTTTGAAAAATTATAAATATCTTTTGAAATTAATATCCGTCTAATAAATATTCCCTTATGAGTCAAGTTGTGACAACTCATCGTAGATGTATTTGTTGGACTATCGTTTATTTTAGGAGATATTGTAATTTTTCAAATAATGAGAAATATTTATAATTATGAGAAATAGTAGAATTCCATTGTAATTCACCCAAAATTTAAATATTAATAAACTCAAAGCATATTGACTAAATCAATAATACAGATTATTACAAGGATAGAGGTTGTAGAATATTTTCCTTTCTTCTTTGCCTGGCGATTGGCTAAAACTGCACCAGTTCCTGCAATCAGCTGAGGAACGATTACAACTCCGGGAGCAATCTCTCTCTCTCTCTCTCTTCACATTTCTCAACTCCCCGAAAAATTGCAGTAGTCAGGATTCTTGCTTGGTTCTTCTCGTATAATTTTTCAAGATTTCTGTGAAAATCATACATGAGTATTCTTTATGGGAATCACCAGCTTGTTCTTGTTAGCCCACCAAAACCACCCAAGTTTTCCCCCAACAGGAAATCACTGATTTCAGGGCATTTTTAAGGGTGCTCGACGATGGGACCCTTGTCATTTTTCGTCTTCTTTCTCCACCAAAAAGCCCATTTGGGAACATAATTTTGTTGCCTCTGCGGCTTCTTCTACCCCACTGGGAGGCTCTGATGCCGAATATTCTGGTAAAAAAGCTTTGTGTTTGAAGTTCCCTTTAAAGGATTTTAGAGTTTCTTTTTTTTTTTGTTGAAGTTTGTACTACAGTGAAAAATTGTGCATTATCTGTGTGTAGAAAGAGTTGTGGGTGCTAGCAAGATTCTGCCTTTTTTAGTAGTTTATTGCTTTGCTATTTTCCTTTCTTCATCGTTTGTTGTAAGAACAGTGATTTACTGTCACTTTTCGCTTATTTATGATGTTTATATCTTGGAAAAGTTGAGCATTTTTGCTTGAGTGTAAGGATGATTGATTTATTTGTTGTCCTTCTATTAACTTCATCAAGAGAAAGGGAAGGTAAAATTGTATTTCATTGATCAAATGATTGAGTGTTTGGAATTTGAATTGATAAACTTTAAATTATATGAACATTCATGTCTAGGATGATGAAAAGAAGAAGCACCTCAGATAAAGGTTGATTTATTTTGTTTCCCTTCATTTTGTTGCTGCTGATCTTTGCATATGTGATGAGTGCTCCCTTTCATTTTCCTAGAGCAACTGCTGGGGCCAAAGCCGAAGCAAAACGCACGACGGGTAGCCGGAATAGATCAGGAGGAAATAGAAGATCCAGCACTTTTAGCTGATTCTGATAGTTGTTTCTGTGAATTTAATGGGGTGCAACTACACCACAAGATTTGTGATGCAGAGTTTTCACCTTCAGATACTATAAAAGAAGGATCAACTTCGCAATCTCCTAAAAAGTTTAATTTTCCTATGATTTTGTTGCACGGCTTTGGAGCCTCAGTCTTTTCATGGAACAGAGTCATGAAACCTTTGGCACAAGTTACTGGTTCTAAAGTTCTTGCATTTGATAGACCAGCGTTTGGATTGACATCAAGGATTAATGCTATTAAGCATCTGTCCTCTGGTAACCAAGACACGAGACCCTTGAATCCGTACTCGATGATGTTCTCAGTGTTGGCAACACTCTACTTCATTGACTTCTTGGCTGCCGACAAAGCAATCCTAGTGGGGTATGTTCTACCTTCTTCTGTCGTTTTTCACTGATATTCCCTTTTTTCGGCAAGAGTCTTCCTAAATTACGTACTTAGAATATAATCTTAATAGGATGGTAGTAAGTAGACGAACTAAGTACAAATTCTCTTTTGAGAGTAAAGAAATTATGGGAATGTTAGCACTTATACCAATCACTGGAAGATTGTCAGGCACTCTGCTGGTGCCCTTGTAGCCGTAGATGCATATTTTGAGGCACCTGAGCGTGTAGCTGCTCTGATCCTTGTTGCCCCAGCAATTCTTGCGCCATTGACTGCGCAGAATGTTATCAAAGAAAATCAGCTTGGAACTGATAATCAGATACAAGGAAACAGCTCAGATCCAAATACCAGTGGGAACCTATTTTCCAGGCTTCGTGGTATTTTATCAAAGTTCAGTAAGTTTATTGCAGATGTGATCGTGCATATGGTACAAGGGATGGCAGACATGATAAACACTCTTTATAAGAAAGCTTTGTCAGCAATCCTGCGGTCTGCATTTGGCGTGATGGTGGTAATTAATTTTTCTCTACATCAGTTTTTTACGAAGTTTATGTATAGTTGGTGTGGTCTGGGCATTACTAAAAAGAACTCTCGGGTGGGCAACAAAATTCTAGTTTGATGACATCAAAGCTACTTGACTCTAATTCGTAAATTAGACTTTGTTGTCTTCTTCGACAGCAAAGGAGCATTGCAGCATAATATATTTCTCTCGACCAGTTTCAGACTCAGTAATTTAGAAAACATATACATATGCAGTTATAAGAACGGACTTTGAGATGGTATTGGAACAAGTATTGCCAAGATTTGTTCTTTAGACGCACACACACACACAACACATATTTGTATGCGTATATGGCATGTCACAATGTCCTTGTTTAAATTTTCAGATACGGATGATAATCGATAGATTTGGTATACAAGCTGTTCGTACTGCATGGTATGATTCAAATCAAGTTTCAGATCATGTTTTACAAGGCTATACAAAGGTGACTATGTATGTGCTATTCCTTCTCTCGGATATAGGATGTCTACTGGTTTTCAATGTTGAGCAACCATAATTATTCTTACATTTGCAGCCACTGAAGGTCAAGGGCTGGGACAAGGCCCTGGTGGAATACACAGTGGCTTTGTTAACAGATTCAGCATCCAAAGTAAAGCTGCCCCTTGCGAAGAGGCTGAGTGAAATCTCGTGTCCAGGTTTCAGAATAACTCTTTGAACTGATTCTTGTGTGTGTGGAGACAAAATTTACTTATGCGATGTGCAGTAGTAAATTTCATGAACTATGAATATGATATCTTCTTGAGGGTGATAAGATGAACTCATTCTAAGTTTCATATCATCTATAATTATACATGTTCGTTGTCCTGGAGTTGGAAACTTTCAAGACAGAGGCCATTCATCGGCATTGATTTCGATATATGGTTGAAATGATTCTTGAGAACTTAGTAGAACTGGACAGTATATAATAACAGTTTTTTCTAGCAGCTCCACCATGTCTTGAATTGGATTTTCAAAATGTTCCTGTCTGTCTAAGCACCTTAGAGACATTCTACTTGAACGCTTAATATAATTCTGACTATCGTTGTTTGCTTAACGAGCGCAGTTCTCATCGTTACGGGTGACACTGATCGGCTTGTCCCGTCTTGGAACTCTGAACGACTTTCACGAGCCATTCCAGGATCTTGCTTTGAATTAATCAAGAACTGCGGCCACTTGCCCCAAGAAGAAAAGCCTGAAGAATTTGTGTCCATTGTCGATAAGTTCCTGCAAAGAGTGTTTGGTGTTGCAGAAGAGCCACTCCTCCAAGCAGCAACCTGAGGTTGGTCCCTGCTGGCTTGAGAGGCCAAAGGAATATTATTTGGAAATGTAATTCTCATTATCCATGTAAATAGTTCAGTTGTCTCCATACAAATTCACACAGATAATTTCTTCCATATAAGTAGAATTCAAGTTGTACTATTTATTTGCAAAAATCATTACCCATATAAAACCGTTCACAGAAGATGTCATCACAAGACTCCAATGACTGAGGTTATCTCTTGACTCGACCAACCAGCACAACAACAAGACTGGCAAAGTAACTCTAAAATGGAGGATAAGTTGAGATAGTAACACTAGGATCTCGTGAAGCACCGGGCAGATCAAATCCTGACAAGAAATCATCTCCAAAGATTACTGCACCAGCTGCTAATGCTCCCGCGCCTGCTCCCATTGCAAAGCCACGACCAGCTCCATGCCCTGGTGGTGCCACTGAGGATGGCATGTTTATGTAACTGTTAGGCGTGTAGTTATGCGTTGTTGGGAAAAAGTTTGGAAAATATCCAACATTAGCAGGGGGTGGTGGTGGTGGTGGTGGCGGTGGGGAAGTTCGAGGCGGTTGATAGCTAGATCCACCAGTTGCAGGGTGGTTTGCTCCGCCAACTGGGGGTGGTGGGAATAATTTGGAGGAATTGGCATCATATGGATGCTTGCTGGTTGCTGAGAAGTGGGTGGAAGCAAAGGGGGCCTGGAAGATTGTGAAGTTCCATACTCGTTAGCCAGGTTAATGCCGCCATAGTGACCCGTTAAATTAAATCTTTCTTCACCACCTGCATATGATATAATTCAGAGAAGTATTTCAGCCAAACAAAAAGAAATTACTGAACAAGTGGGGTAGTATTACAAGAAACCCTTTCTGTAGGTGAAGTTTGTACCTGGATATGATGAACTGGGGTCTTCCCTTTCTTCTGAAATTCTGATAGAGATATCAATGAATCCTCGAGGTTTGTTTGAATTCTTTTTCCGCAGCTGAAAGCTTCCTACTTCTTCAACTGGCTTTGGGACTTCGGATTTAGAATCGTACTTGTCCAGAAATTCTTTCAAAACAATAGTTGCTGACCCCAGGAGGCTTTCTCTAAGAAAGATTGGCTCTCTACTGTAAACTTCAACATGGAGGGCCAAATCTTGAAACTTCGATTCAGAAGTATCAACAGCCACTGAAAACTTGGTTTTCCAAACTGGATTTGCGTTTCCTGAAGTGTCAATTCTGGTACAATATTTATCATCAGGTTCAATCCATCCAACAGCAAACCACTGGAGCTTCCACAAGGATGAGGTTCGCCTAAGCCCCCGAGCAGAAACCAGGCAAACCTCAACCCATACTTTCCCCATCTTTAGCAGCGCACATCAAGTGTAATGAAGAAGCAATGGGAATAGGATTTGTCCACAGCTAGTTATTTTCTTCAGAAAGCCAGTAAAGGAGAAAAAAAGGATGTCTCCTGGAGGCTAGCTATGACAAGGAAAGCGATTTATAATTGAGATGTCGCAAAGAAGCTTTACCTTTTCCTGAAAAGAGACCTTGGTGGGTGCATCACAGGTGGAAAAGAATCACACTACTAATAGTCAAATGTTCACAACACAACACAGTGAAAAGCAGATTATCCCAGAATTATGCATAAAGTGAGAGATTCCATATTTTACTTGTTATCCGGTCACAAAGTTGAGATTCTATACATAGTTTAGCACCATCCTCATCGACAGTTTAGTCATCCATTTCTCTGCCCCATGTATAAATATGTCGTGATTCAAGGCCAAAACATAAAGAGCAAGAATTGTAGTGGGAACCATTCATATGAAGATTACTATTTCCCGAGTTCTCTTAGAGGGGGAACTAACAGTTGCTTTCTACCAGCAGATATCGTTTGCTCATCCTTGGAATAGCCAGAGGCCGAACGTGTATACATCATTGTTGTGGATCCAAGCATATCATCGCCAAATCCACAAGCTCTAAAAAAGTGACTGTCAAGAACATGAACTTAACAAATTAGTGCAAAAGGCATCAAGTATATAGATGGATTCTCAATGATTTGCCTCAATGATTTCCTCCACTATCATACAAAAAGCTCGCTAACCTTCAACTTAAAAGATCAAAGACAATTTGCTGATATAAGGACTACGGGCATCATCAAGGCATAGGGGTATCAAGCCAATCAGTTAGTATAACTCAATTACAAATTTGAGAGCCGCCAAACTGTTGCAGTGACAACAAAATTAGTAGCAAGATTAAGAATTTACCTTTGGTTATCGGTGCAAAGTGCAGCTATGTCATATATGCCTCTGTTAGTGAGCGTTCTGCAATTCAACAGAAATGGAAGAATTTCAGACACCTCCGAATGTGGTAATGTGGTATCATACGATGATAGAAACACAAACGCATACTAATAGTAGACCAGATAAGTTATATATTTGGGCTAAAACAAACCTTATGATTCTTTGAACTATCATCCGACCAATCCCCCTACCTTGTAAAGCAGGGTGAACCTGCAAGAACTGTAACACGATTATATCATGCAGAAGATATCAAAATACTTGTTACAGTTCATACAAACAGTAAACAGTTTCAATGTAATCAAACAAAACAAGGCTAATCAAGAAGCTGATCTCACTTTAACATGCATCCCACCCTTTCAAATAAATTGTTGACATGCTACAATAAAGTTTCTCACCATAAATTGTATAACAATCCTTTCAATTCAAGAATCTCTGGCTGAGAACAATCTTGTTTTCAATATTTTATCTTCTTTTTGTGGAAGGGCTTAAAGCATGCTAAACAAAGATACGAACTGACCATGACATCATAGATAGAAGCCGTCAATCCCAAATCAGAAACTGCACGGCCGAACCCTATAAGCCTTCCATTTTCCGGCGTCACAGGGGCCACTTTTCTTATCCAATCTCCACCAATGCCGGTGAAAGTCGTCACTTCCGGCGAAGCAGAAGATTGGGTCGTTACAGATTCTGGCTTGGTGAAGGCAGAAACGACGACGGAGCTGTGGGAAAGGGCTCTACGGAGCTTGACCGCGTCAACGGGCTCCACTCTGCCGACGGCGTCAATGGTGGGGAACCGGTGGCAAGAATGGTTGCAGATGGCGTAGAGGTCTCTGAGGTGACGCGGGTTCACGTGGGCTGGGTTTGTGGATATGAATACCGGTGGCGGAGGAGTGGGGTTGGGTTTGATTTGGGCGGCTATTTTGGGTGGCGACGGCGAGGAGGGGCGGAATTTGGAAGGAGGATAACCGCCGTATACGGCTGCTGCAACTGCCATCACCTCTTCTTCATCCAAGTTTGAACACCGTATTTCCTCTTCTAAATTATATCAAATTTTCTATATGATTTCTCCTTCTAGAGATGATTGAATATTTTATTGTAGGTTGCATTTGATTGATCAAATCCCTACAAATAAGTTTTTAAACTTGTTTGGCTACTTCTTAAATTTAAATATATATATATTTTTTAATTTTAATTTTCAATTATATTTAGTTAAATATTTATAAAATTAATTTTTTATTTATTTATATAGAGTCATTTGAATCAATTCCTGGTAGCTTGATTACCCCAATGATGTAGATAATATAGATAGACAAACCACCAAATTTTATCTTCCAACATTTCATAAGCTAAATTGCATAAAACTCGCAATATTTTCAAATTCAGTTAAAAATTTCCTTATCTTAAAAATATAGGCAAAAGTCGCTTTTTTGAAATAATACATATGTTTCCTTTCCGTTTGTTATCCATAATGGTGTTAAATTTTTTAGTGATTTACCCATTGTACTCTTACTTTAGTAGTCAATGATTTTCAATAGTTAAAATGAATGGTCTAAATTTTAAGTAATTTTAAAAATATATTTTGCATGTATATATATATATACAATTATATATGAAATAAAAAGTATTATAATAGATGTATAATAGTTACATACATATCTAACCTAATATAGATTAGATATATTGTGTGTGTGTATATATATATATGTGTGTCGATGGTGGGCAACGACGACCATCCCTTACAGTGTGTTAGTTTTCTATAAGTCCCGAGACGTTGATCGCCACGGAATTTAAAACTTTAAATTGCAGTTCGATATTATATAGAGTGATCAAATCATCCATCTCGTTGTTATTAAGACGTGGATCTTATACATAATAGGACGCCAATTGAATGGTTAAGAGAAATCAATACTTTTTGTACTCCGGTTGATGTTGATGACTTGATCATGTTCAAGAACGACTCATTTCCTAGCAACGGTGGACCGTCAAAACAAAACCATTTTGTTTTTTATTGTTCATGGTAGGAACACAAGTGTCTTTCTTCTAAATTTAGTGTATACTAACTATGATGCAATCATCATCAATCTCATGCTAGTAGGTATTATAGGATTAAGTTAATCAACTATTGAACTATGAAGAAATAAATGGAACTCTTCTCTTTTGGAGATGAGAAATGAACATAAAAACAAAACTAAAGTGAAAACTAAACATTCTAGTTTTGGAGGAGAGAGAGCCTCAGAGCTAGAGAGCAAAAAAGGAGAGCAAGAGCTTTTTATCTTTTATAGGACAAATTGCATATTACCCCCTGTATTTTCAAAAGTCAGCTAAAAACTCTATTGTGTTTTCAAAAGTTAGCTAAAAACTCCCCTGTGTTTTGAAAATATGCAAAAAACCTCCCATTTTGTAAACCCTTCAAAAAAGCCCATCTCGGTTAGAAACTAACGGAGAGTGTGTAACACGCGCCCCTTGTGCGACTGGGCTTCGTTTTTGACGCTTTTAGGTTTATTTTATAGTATAAACGCCTATTTTTACCCTCTTCCTTTGAGTGTTTAAATATATTTTAATAAATTAATATTATTAACTAATGTAAATTACTATTTAATCTGAATATATGTTAATAAATTATATTTATTTATGAAAATAATATACTAAAATTTACTTTTTTTAGATATTTATATAAATATAAATAAAATTAATTATACAATTATATATTAATAACTAAATTAAATTATTATTTAGTCTAAAATATTATTTTAATAAATTATATTAAATTAAAATACCAATAAATTATATTTAAATATAAAAAACACAGGAGGGTAAATATATTTAAATAACACAGGGGAGTTTTTAGCTGATTTTTGAAAACACAGGAGGGTAATATGTAATTTGTCCTCTTTTATATAATGAACTACTTCACAAGTCTCTTTCTTCTATCCCCTTTTATAGACAATTCTTTGTCCTAGCAGTAATCAACTTAGCTTGATACAATGAATATAGACAAATTCTTTTGGATGTATTTAATAAAATAGTACAAAATAAAAAGAAATTAACAAATATCATATTAAAATAAAATTAATAATAAAAACAATGCAAATCGAACTCTTAAAATTCAACTTTAGATTTTTTTTTTATATATAAATCAAAGTCGAAGCGTGAAGTCGAATCTCGGTGTTCGACTCCACTTTGAACAGAGAGAGAGAGAGATAGAGCATTACACAGGTGGGCGGAGGGGGTTTTATTTAGTCTAGAGAGAGAGAGAGTATTATAAAATAATAGGATAATTTACACTTTCCTCCATCGAGATTTGGTATAATTACACGTAAACCTCATATAATTTGAGAAATTACACCTAGTACCCTTATTTTTATTTCCATCCAACAAATAGATCCTTCAATTAATAAAATTGATAAAATTTGCTGACATCAACAAAAAAATTGAATGAAAATCATTTTTTGCCCTTAGTTGACTTATTGTCAGATAAATATTTTTTTGGCCAAATTATCCTTATACATTTCACATACTTATGCATGTGAGTCTGTACTTATATATATTTAAATTAAAATATAAGAGTAAATAGTATAATGTATACAATAAGTTGCTACTTTTACCATTAAAGTATTACACATCATAATTATTAATTAATAAATAAATTAGATCTGTAAAAATAAATTTAGCTCTTAACATACATATACACTATAAAACTTTACACTACAAAAAATGTGGAAATTGAAACGGTAATAGGAACGGTAAATAGTTCACTAGATCCTTTTGGACTGCCATTAGGAACGGTTAAAGAACGGGAGACAATCCGTGGCAATAAAAGGCGATCATAATAATTAGGAACGGTAATGGAGCGACAGTTCCTATTTGGGAACAATTTTTGGCATATTTTCTGTATACCGTTCCTAATTACCTTTGTATGTATGAATTTATAATTTTTATATTTGGAACACCTTATAAATTTTTAGAACGACAGCATCAAAATTAAATCGCGCAAGTAGGAACGGTAGTTAGAACACATTTTGGAATTATCATCATAAGTTGTAAATACATTTTAGCATGGTGTCTGGAATACAAGTTGGAACGGCGTATTGTATAGATTAGGATCAGTAACTGGAATACATGTTGTCGCGTAGAATAGGAATGGTTTTTGCACTCCAACTTTGGAATACAACTCTGAACCGATTTTGGTATTTTATTTAGAACAAAAGTCTAACCACGAAAGCATTGATTTCGGAATACATGTAGGCACGGTAAGTCCCATCTTTAGGAACGGTTGACTTTTAAGTTTGGAAGATTGTTCACTGTCCACATCAATGCGGCATGCATCATGAATACCTAGTTTGTCGCAGTATCGTGCGTACGTACACCCACATGGCATAAATTCTGCAACTCGTCGATCAACGGCTCCAAGTAGATATCGATAAGACGTTTGTGGTTCGATGGGCCAGGGATCACCATCGTTAGGAACATATACTCAGACTTCATGCACATTCTCGGTGGGAGATTGTACGGTGTAAGTATCGCGGGCCAACATGAGTAAGTTTTACCATATTGGCCGTGCGGTGCAAACCCATCCGTGCACAACCCAAGTCTAACATTACGAGGCTCAGCTACAAAATCAGGATACGTCCGGTCAAAATGCTTCCAAGCCTCTGCATCGGACGGATGACACATGGATCCTTCCTCCGTCTGATGGCTCGCATGCCAAGTCATATGCTCGGCTGTGGCCTCTGACTCATACAACCTTTGCAGCCGAGGGGTAAGCGGTGGATACCTAAGAATGGCATACGGGGACTTCTTGCGTTTAGGATTTCTGTCCCTGGTGGGCTTGTACCTAGCGTCTCCACAGAACTTGCAATATTCCAAATCAATATCGTCCTTCCAGTACAACATGCAACCGTTTTTGCAAGCATCAATCTTCTGAACTGGTAAACCCAATTCTCTTATCAATTTCTTCGTATTGTAATAATTGGCGGGGAAAGTGTGATTGCGGGGCATTACAGTATCAACCCACTAGCATAACCGATCATACGTATTCTCAGAAAAATCCCCTTCGGCCTTGATATTCACCAAAGAGGCAATTGACGCCAACTGAGAGGTGGTGCAGCCGTTCCACAACGGTTGGTCCGCAACATGAACTACATAAAAAAAACAGTCTGACAAGCCAGACACATAATCATAGGGCCCCGAATCATAATATGAACTAGGACCCATATCAGATGGACAATACCGAGTACCATCATCAGTCGGTCCCTCCTGATTGTACGAAGACCAGAATGACGGCCCGGTGGCATCGAATACCATCATTTGCGCCCAATCCATCTGAGCCGCATCACCCCAATGCGAACTACCCTCCTCCTGAACAGGTGGTGTTTGCTGCTGCTGCACAGGGGGCGATGTCAATGCTTCAAAGTATTCCTGCACCCTCTCCTTACCATGCGAAGTCCAATTGTAATACTCTGGCATAAACTCTTTCATACACAAATCAAAATTTAGTCATCTGGTGTTTTGAACCGTTCATTTTTGCACTTCCGGCGGGGACACTTAATCTTGTCCCCGTCCATATATGCACGCTGAGACTGGGCCCATTCTAAAAATATTGTAACACCGTCCTCAAACTCCGGCGTCACACCTAGGACATCTCGATCATACATCCATTTCCTCAACTGTCTTAACATGATTGGTCTTACGTATAATTCACAACAATACACAATCAAATGATGAGAGTATATTATATATATATACAAAAATAACGGAATTTTGCATACTTACTGAGCAAAACGCCTATCAATATCAATGCAAAATTCGCGCTCGATAATTGATATGTTCGATTTTCCGTATAAAGAATCAAGGGGGGAGTTACAACAAAATGAGTTGGAGAGTAATTATAAAAACAATGACAAAGAAGGGGGACATATATATAGAAAATATTGGAACGGGCATTGGAATATTATTTGAAATACAAAACTAGCCGTTGTTCCAGCTTTAGGAACGGTCGTAGGTGGGGTGACAGGAACGATAATTTTACCGTTGTAATATAGCCGTTAGGGCTTATTAGGAACGGTATGAGGCACACGCACCGGGACCGTTCCTAATTGGAGTACAATTGGGAACGGTAATTATAACAATATTGGACTTACTATATACCCACAATTTGGAACGGTAATTGCATTACATTTTTGCCCATGGCGTAAAAGGATCTTATGTAGGACTACATGTTGGAACGATCAGCCGGTCGGTCCAAAAAGACACGACCATGGGAACCCAAATAGGAATGGTAAGTGTTCCCGGTCGACTAATCATTCCAAATTTTACGCATGTGTTCCAAATTGAAGTCCAAAATATATTAGGTCCCTTTTAGGAATGGTTATAGGTGTACAAATTGGCTCACGTATGTCGGCACTCAAATAGGAATGGTCATACCGTTCCTACTAATTTGTATTACAATTACCACGACAGTGACGTCATCAGCGGTTTCCCGTTCCACAACAGTTCCATTTACCGTCCCTAATAGGAATGGTAAGTGGAACGGGCCTCTGTATCCGTTTCTAATCCCGCATTTTTTTGTAGTGTTATATATACTATATTGTGTAATTTAACTAAATATTCTAGAAGACATATCATGATAACTCAATATCACTGTGATAAAATAAATATAGTATTTACATTCCTTGTGATATTTTAATAATAGCAAGAAATATTTCCTATAATTTTGTCTTTTTAGTCTAAGGCGTCTGTTCATTTCAATTGCTTTATACACATATTGTGCAATTTTGTATTTTTGGTGTTTTAATTTTTCATGTTTCTATTTAGTCTTTTTTTAGCCACTTATTATGAGTACAAAGGTAAACTTATTACTTTTTTTAGGGGTTGCTAACATCTTTTATAATCAGGGGTACTAGGTGTAATTTTCAAACCACATGGGGTCTACGTGTAATTATATCAAACTTTAGGGGAGAGGAGTTTAATTATCCCAAAATAATAAGATAACCTTTTGATGGGGAAAAATTTTTGGAGTGGGTCACCTAAGTTGAACTTCTTGATGCATAAATAATATTTTTTAAATGGACGAATATTAATTAAATAGGTTTTGATGAATGATAAAGAAATATTAATAAGAATTTAATTACTTCTTTATTAATAATTAGGAAATTTTTGACTTTTCGAAATTCCCAAAATATCATTAAATATTTTCTCATTTTCTCTTCTTTTATCTCTGTTATTACAAAAAGACGTACTATAAATACAAAATGACAGTTTTGACACCGGTATCGCGCTACACTAATTTTTTGTGATTCAAAAACTATTCTCCAACTGATAAGAAAATTAATTTATTTTATCTATTGATTTGCTTTTAGTTTTTTGATTTAAGGCATTTAAAAAAAAAATTAGCGGCGACGAAGTACTTAATAAAAACTAATAATAAGTACTTTAATAATATATATTTATTAAAATTATTAAACAGTTCCACATAAAAATTTAACACTTTTAAAATTGTGGTACTTTGATAGATTTTTATTTTTTTAATAATATTTAAATAATATTCCCAGAAGTTCAACTTAGGTGGCCCACTCCAAATTATTTTTCCCCTCAAAATGTTATCTTATTATTTTATAGGGTTAAATACAGTTACTATAATTGAAGTATCCACCCCGCATTTGAAGTATTAGAGGTCATGGGGGTATTTGAAGGTTTTAATACTTTAGGGGGCTAATTAATGTGGGGTGATACTTTAGAGGTGGTAAATATATTTAATCCTATTTCTAATACTCCTCTCTCTACACTAAATAAATCCCCCCCCCCCCCTGTATAGTACTCTCTCTCTCTCTCTCTCTCTCTCTCTCTCTCTCTCTCTCTCGCTCCTAAATAAATCCCCCCCCCAAACCCCTCACCTGTTCAAAGTGGAAGTCGAACACCGAAAATTCGACTTCAAGCCGATTCTCGGTCTTCGTAATTTATAATAAAGAAATTTTAAATTCTAAATTCGAACTTTCAGAAATCGATTTGCACAATTTTTATTATTAATTTTTTTTTTATTTCCTTTCCTTTCCTTTCCTTTTATATTAATTTATTAAATAATCAACTCTTTTGTCTTGCTCATAGACAAACCTAGACAAACCTTGTCTTGATGTTCTCTCTACATAGACAAGCTCTAGCAAACTTCATTGTTCATGCTTGATAAAATAGTTTAGGCCACTTTGTAGTCGTGGTACCAAGCTTTTCCACTTCACTATTTCTGATACCATATTAACGGGAAGTTTTGCATAGAATATACTGCAGTTAAGTTTTGGACGAAAATGACATGTGAGGTGCACGTGAGCTGTTAACTGGTAAGTAATGGGTGGCAAAAATGACGTGCTGCTGAATTTTGGAGGAAAATTGGAAGCTTATAAGGTATTTTATGCCATTTCTTACTTATTCACACTCATAACACACACAAAATAAGGTTGTTTTCTTTCTTTCTTTCTTTTTTTTGGGGGGGGGGGGGGGGGGCACATCTATGCGATATTCTATTTGGAAGGGTTCAAGGCTCATATACTTTTGTGGAAAATTTGCTAGGTTGAAAACGTCATGGATATAAAAAAAATATGGGTAGGAGGTTTCATTGTTGTGAAAATTCCATGAGTGGTGATGGATGTGGGTTTTTTGAGTGGGAAGATCGGCCATGTGTGCAAGATCAAGAGCCATTATACTTGGTTTGCTTCGATGAATCTACAAAATGGAGCATGAAACTGCAGAGTTGCGAAAGAATGAGGCCAGTTACAACTAATTAAAAGAGGAGATAGTAGTTCTAAGAAGAAGAAAATCATATTGATGGTTTTATTGGTATTATCATGGCTTCCTGTTATGATGAAGTTAATCATGTAATAGCAATTATGCAGTTATTTGGTATGGTATGATGTAATATAATGACTTTTGATGCCTATTTGTGGTATGTAGTGTGAAGTTGGAATTGATGAAAAGTCAAACAAATATTTCATTGATAAAATAGGTGAAGTTTGTTTGTCAATATATATAAAAAAAGCAAAAGATTAACAATGTATTTGTACTATAACATTAACACCGCAATCACAAAACTAACGCCCCAACCAGTGTTGTCAGTTTAACACTACAATCACCAATCAAGTACCCTTTTTCCTTCCCTTAGTTTGCATCTTGGCCTTTTAAGATGATGAGATAGCTCCAGCTAAGTCTGATACATTTACAAACTTTATTCTATCTTTAATGAAAGGTGCAGATGACTTCACAGTGACATGTGGGGGTGGGGTTGAACACAAAAGCATGTGAAAATAGAGCCATTGGTGCAGGTGCTCATACCCTTGGTTGAAATTCTGGGGGAGGTGAGGGTGCAAATGTAGACTGCAAATACATAAGCATCCAACAAGAATATATAAGAGTGGACAAAATCCTTACAGTTCAACACAAGATAGGAAAGGAATACTTAAAGTTTCTTGAAAAGGCTCATTGCATGTTTTTCCACCTTTATTTGAACTTCTTGTAATCATTCTTCCCTGTTTCAGATTCAACACAATTTCAATATGTTAACTAAACGAAAATAATATTCAGATTCATGATTAGATTACTTACTGCAGTAACAGAGTCCTTAGTGCTTGTTGTACTTGACAAATTTACATTAGTCTTCTTCATTGTCTATAAGTATTACAGATTTACATTAGTCTTCAACTAACACATAATATATTATAGAAAATTTGAATAAAATACTTAAAGTCATCTTAGGCTGAGACTAAGACATGTTGGTTATTAGGCTAAGACAGTGGGGGCACATCTGGTTGTTGTGTCAATCTTTTTGCATGTGGTTGTTACTATGGCAGAGGAATTTCTTGATCTTCAGGTTGGAACTCCTTTGCAAATTTTTTCCAAGTGCATCTCTTTTTGTTGTGGCCTGACCCTCCACAAAACTTGCAGACAATAATATAATGCTGCATCATCATTTTCAGTATTTCTTTATTCCCTTTCTTTTCCTTCTTTGGTTCTTCACAAGCTGATGACTTTCTTGATCTTTTTGGCATTCCTCTCTTCTTCCCAAAATCATGGGGTAACCGAGGGATATAACCTGTCTTTTCCCACAGAAAAGCTCCATCCATAGGTATCATACATGGATAATATACTTTTGCATATATTTGCACTTGATAGCACGAATACACAAAATATTCTGGATCCAACACTTGAGCACAGATAACACTCATCCCATGCTTGTATGGAATGCCACTTAACTCCCATTTTCTATTTGAACATTTATGTGCCACCACGTTCACTGTCTACCTAGCACCATCATAGCATGATATTTCATAGTTCCAATCATTTGCCTTGATTGGAATACAATATGATGCTTTTAACCCATAATGCTCTCTTAAAGGTAATTGTTTTCATATTTCCATATAAGTGTCTGACACAAAATCTATTGGCAACCTGAAACAACATTCTCAAAGGATTAGTCCTTTTTTTTGTCTGATATAAAGGGTAGACATCATCTCTTCAATAAATAGGTCCTCTTTTAGATTCATTAAAAACCACTCCCATGATTGCTTGGATTCTGTACCTACTACTGTATAGGCTAATGGGAATAATTGATTGTTTGGATCAACTGAAATTGCTATCAACAAGATCCCACCATATGAAACCTTTAAGTGGCATCCATCAACTCATATTATAGGTCTACACCCATTGAAAAGTCCCTGTTTTAATGTCTGAAAGCATATATAAATCCTATCAAACTTCTTTTTTCCACTTGTATCAGTTTCATCACTCAATCCCATTAACACTGTGTATTTAGGATTCTTCATCCTCAAAGCATGTGCATAGTTCTAGAGTCTAGCATACTGATCATCAAATTCCCCCTCAATTTCTTTTAAAGCCTTTTTCTTTGCCAAGGGGATACATGGCACCTAATCTCTCTTGTAGCCTCAATTCTGAACCCTTTCACATACTTTTTAGGTCAACCCTAAAAACATCAACATACTTCTTTGAAGGACACATTGAATTTACATTTTTAACATGATAAGACACCCACAATCATGATTAGGGTCATACTTTCTTATCTGAAAAGAAGCTTCATTTTTATCTTCTGGGCATTAATATGCCACCTTCAACCCTCTTGCCCACATTTAGCATACATTCTTCTCTTGTCATTATTTGTTAGTTTCAAATTCCTTTTTGATCTAATTGTATGAGAGTGAATTGCCTCCCTAACTCCTTCTTAATACTGAAAGTCATACCAATCTCAATAGTGGCACCAAACGTTTCATTAAGGTTGAAAACATGATAAGATGGCTTTCAGTTATCTTCATCTAACCCTAAATTTGAATCAAAGTCATCACCATTAATTTATATTCCATGTTCACTTGAAGAGTCTGATAAAGTTGTGTTCATGTCATTCACACCATGATCATGCTCTCATCATAATTGATGTCATCACTATCATCATAAACATCAAAATCCTCATTGTAATCACTATCAAAAAAGTCACTATCTTCTTCAAATATGTTGTTCATTAATGTTTCAGTTTCGTCATTATCCACAACCATTACACTCTTTCCCTTATCAATTTCATTAACTGCCTCCCACCATCATCAGTATTTTTTCGCCCAAAATCACAAAGTGCAGAGTCTAAATATGTACAAACATCCCTGTCATGCCCATCACGTAACATCCTCAAACATTAATACATAATTATTATTTATCTATATCTATATAAATGTGGGAATACTCAAGTTGTTTGTTTTTCATTGTGAAAAGACAAATATACCCCCATTTAAATATTATTAATTATTATATTACAGGTTCTGGAACTTTTAACAATTTAGAATTCTAAATATTCTAAACCTCCTCCATATAAATTTAGAACAAAAAACATAAATCGTGAATTATGAATGAATCCAATTACACATAATTTTAATAATCTGCTTCTAATCATGAATCATGAATGAGCCCAATTATACAGACCTGTCACGCATTAAATTTTAATAACATTCACAGAAAAATTATATTATAAAATTAGTTATGAAAAGATAAAATTCTATAGGAAAAATATTTAAGAGTCTTAATTGCTCTAAACTACTTAGAGAATGAATAACATATTCAACTAAAAAAAATTAATATGCCAAATAACATTTCAACACCATTACTTTGCTAGAAGAAATCTTAATTATATTAAGAAAGTTTTAATTTACCATGAAAAATTAAAATTTAAAATAAACTACACATGAATAATATATAAAATATTAATCTAAACTTAAATATATATAATAACAAATAAATATCAAAATTTTAATTACAAATTAAAATTGATATATGGATATGATATTATTAAATTGAAATTGCTTGTGAAAATTCAACTATTGAGTGAATCTCTTAGTACTTGATTTTTTTAGTATTAGATAATCCTGAATGCTTTACTTTTATATATATTATTTTCTTTTTTATATTAATTAATAGAATAAAAGTATTACAACGACAAATGTGATATAAAAAATTAAGTTGTAATATAATATATTATTGAATAAGAAATAGATTATACCAATCGGTGCATATGAAAATAATTAGATTAAGAAGTTAAACTAAAAACATATAGAATAAAAATTACAATATAAAGGCAAAATATAAAATTTTATACAATAATATTTCAAAATTTAGAAGGTAACAAAGCATGTAAATAATATTTTGACAATAATTAAAAGTTGATACTGAAATATAATTAACATTATGATCTTACAATACCAAATATTGGTAATATTTTCTAATTAAATTATATCTTTATAATAATAGTCAATAAATAATTGGTTTGTAATCATTTAGTGTCAATAAATTAAAAATCAATAATATTCAAAATATAGCAAAAGAAAGCGCATTACATACACAGACATAATATAACAAAATCAAACAATAGCAAAGAGACACAATAAAACCTGCGAATAAAAATTGATCAATTTTATTAAAATGAAATTTATTCTAAAATGGAATAACGAATAAGTATCAAAATTTAATTAAAAATAAAAATTATTAATCTGATTAAATTAGAAGTGCTATTGAAAATTTACAAAAGAGCTAACTAATTGATTTTATTTCAATATTAATAGGCTAAAAACACCATGCTCCCCCTGCACCCCCAAGACATTGACATTGAAGAATTAATAGTATCAATAGTAATATAGTAAATAATTTAATTTAAAACCTTATCTTATTGAGTAGTAAATTAACTAACATAATTGTAGGTTCTAACGAGACATATATAACTATTTTTATGATTCAAAAGGTGTATAAAAATTGTAATATTTGGTCCCCTTATACACTTAACGCCACATGGAATTTTCTTTTGAATATCCAGAGAGAAAGGTATTATGGAACTAAAATTGCTACTTTTTAATATTTACGGGACCGAAGGTGAGAACTCCAAAATCAATGGAAAGTACCTAAGTTACGGACTGAAAAATGCTATTTCCCCTTATGAAAATACAAAAAGTCAAATGGTGAGTAAACACTAACACAATAACAATTAAAAGTACAAAATTTTAAAATAATTATTTTTCCAATAATAAATTTATAAAAATAACTTAAATTTAAAAAGCATGAGTACTAAAGGAAATAAAAATTGATATATGAATAGAATATTATTTAATTAAAATTGCTTATGAAAATTCAACTATTGAGTGAATCTCTTAGCACTTGATTTTTTTAGTATTAGATAATCCTGAATGTTTTATTTTTACATCTATTGTTTCTTTTATAAAGGTGAAAAATAAAATTTTATACAATAATATTTCAAAATTTAGAAGCTAATAAAGCATGTAAATAATGCTTTGACAATATAAAAAGTTAATACTGAACTATGATTAACATATATTATAGGATCTTACAATACAAAGATTGGTACTATGGTCCAATTTGATTATAGTTTTATAACAATAGTTAATAAATAATTAGTTTGTAATAGTGTCAAACTAAAAATAAATGACATTCAAATATAATTGTAAAAGAAAACATACAACACACACATACAAAATGTAGCAAAAAATAAAACAAAATTAAACAACAGAAAATAAGCATAATAAAACCTACAAATAAAATTGATCAATTTATTTTATCAAATTGGAATTTCTTCTATCCAAGATAACGAGCTTTGACTAATTATTTTTATTTTAATATTAATTTTTTAAATATCATTATTTTATATTTTCATATTAATTGGTTTGATACATAATAATGAAATAATCATTAGCGAGTATACGAGATACAAAATTTCAATTTTGGAGAATATCTTTTTATTCAATAGTACCAATTAAATTTAGAAAGTGAATTACAAATAATAGAATTGAATAGTTTCCTTATCAATTTAAATAATTATTATCAATTTGTTTGAAAATATAATCGTATATAATACTAATGTTTCAATGAAAGAAATATGAATAATATCATGAACGTAACATAAATGATATATTTACTTCTAAAAATATATTTGTACACGTGCATCTCACGTCATGCTTTCTAGTTATGTAGATTTATGTAGAACATTGAAAAAATGAATGAATTAAGTTAGAGACATGATAACAGGATAGGCTCTGTCTGAACAACCTCTGTCTTTCCAGAAAATCTTGAGTACACCGGTCCAAATCTAATGATTCTTGCATCTATAAAAATCTTAGGAGTAAAAATTTGTAGTTTAACAAAAGTTGGGTCCTATTTTGATTGGTAAAATGAGGAAGATATTTTGTTGCCACGTTTCTAGGGTAATCCAGACAAAATGTATTAAAAACTTTGTAACTTGAGTTATGATGGTTCAATTTGCATGATTCATTCTTAAAATGAAAGTAGACACATAGGAGATTATATTATAAAATATTTTGATTTTTGAAAGAGCATATAACTTTTTAAAGAATTTTAAAGTAGTAACATAAATCTGCAACAGTACAGAACTGGTTATGATAAAACCTGAATAACTTATTATATGTAAATCCAATTCTTATGATTATTGTTGGAAATGAAACTAGAGACATGTGAGAGTATTTGGAGTAAAAAAAAAAAAAAAAAAACAATGATTGTGATGCATCAGGAAACCAAGAACTTGGTTTCTGTTCCTGAAACATACTCTGAAATGAGGTCTTTCCTACTTCTCCTCTCAAGTACTCACAACAATTCTGCCTCAATATAGGATTCATACAAATTTGCTCCAAAAATATCGAACCTCCAAAAGTTATTCAGGTTTGTCCGGAACTCTTGAATGCTCTGGATGAACCACATGGTTGGGCTCAATTTTTTAAATTGAAGTTTTGTGACAAGATTGAATGGAGAGTGTAGTTGGAAGGAATTGCTATGTTGGTTGTGATCGGGAGAACCTGAAACTGCTGCACAGACACTTTTGACCCTCCATAATTGCACAACTCTATATCTTTGTCCTTGAGTTGTGGCATTTTTTTAAGAAGAAATTTCTTGGCCCTCTTCGGTTTCTTGGTTGGCTTGTGCAAGGTTTTTTGTTGCCTTTGAGTCTCTGTTTCTGTCTGTATGCAGCATTTTGATTCATCCTCTACAAATATTCTCCGTAAATATGCTCTGATCTCTTATTTTCAGCATCACTCTCTATACCACTCCCAACACCACTTGATCATCCTTATTCCTCATTTGCCTCTGCTCATAGAATCACTGCATTTTGCTTGCAGTTTCTGATCTTGATTACTCTCACATTGCTTTTGTTCTTGGTTACGCTTTTAACTACACCCTCTTTGAACAAATATGCTTTAGAGAATATGACTCTTTTGCAACAATTGCTTTTGCTACTTATCACTTTTATCACTTTGAAGCTCATTTATGCTCTCTGTTAATGACCCCTTTGACTTCTTGGTGGACACTTCTTCTTGCTTGTCCATATCCATTTTTGTATTAAGACTTCCTTGCTTGTGTGCCTTTAATTGGCCTTTCTTTTTTTTTTTTTTTTATCACTTTCAACCTTGGTAGGGGTGGCAATGGGGTGGGTTTGGGTGGACCTAGGACCCGCCCCACCCCGGTAGATTCGGTTATGTTTTTTTTGTTCTACAAATATAAAAAAAAATTCAACATATCAATTACAAATAAAATTGTTCATCAAATACTTAAGTCCAAAACACAAGTTCTCAACTACAAATGAAATTGTTCATAACAAAACAACCCAAATAATTCATACTAATTATACATTAGTAACTACATCTTCATCTTCCTCCTCATCAAGTATTGTGGGACAATTTTTTGAATCATCAACTGTTGAACAAGTGCCTAACAAAACAAAGAAAATGATATAATATTTTTTGTTAATGTTTATTCTACCAAGATAAAGTATAAGGAAAATATAATTAAAATTTCACTTACCATTCACCTCATTCCACAACCAACGACCATAACACATCAATGCCTCGAAGTATTTGGATGGAGTTTACTATGATGAAGGTTGACCAGTCTACCACTTGTACTAAATGGAGATTCTGACACAAGTGTGGAAACTGGAGTAACTAATATATCCCCTTTCATCCTTTGTAAATTAGGATATTTGACCCTATTTAATTTCCACCAACTTAAGACATCAAAATCTGGAGTTCTTGGCAAGGCACTTTCGTCCAAATACATATCCAATTCCGATTTCATAGTAGTGGTAGAAATTAAGCTCGAAGCCACATATTGATCATACATGTCTAAATCATCAAATGCATCACTTGCACCAGAAACACCTAATGACATTGTACTTCCCAAACTACCATCGGTAGAACTACTTTCTTTCAAACCGATAGATCACATTGGTAGTCAAGCAACAAATCATGACAGTTTTCTCGAATTTCATCTTTCTTAACGTGTGATCTATCACCCTAAATTAATAGAAAGTAAAAATCTACCAACTTCATTTTATAACGAGGATCCAAAACTGCAGCAACGCCCATCATAATATGATAAGTATCTCAATACTTTTCATATTTCTCCAATATCGTCATGTCCATATTTCGAATCATGATATTTGGACTCTTCACCCACTCGTCTAACTTCAATTTGATACCACAAATCTTCGAAAAATAAAAACTGAATGTAGGATAAATACCAGAAAACATCTCAGTTACTTGGTAAAATAATTTCAACTTCCCACATATATCAATGGCATTTGTCCAATCATCATCAGTACATAAACTTTTGTATTCTCCCTCGAACTTTAACATGTGTGAACACATCTTTATAAATTATGGCCGTTTCTAGCATCAAATAAGTTGAGTACCAATGTGTTATGCAATCTAGAGACAAATTTTTGATACAAGGAATATTCAACTGACGAGCAACTTCCCCAAAATTTTCAACTCTAGCAGGTGAGGCAGTTCAATATATAACACTACCACGAATTTTTTCAATTGCACCACCAATAACTTCTAAGCCATCTTTGACAATCAAATTCAAAATATGAGCACAACATCGCATATGGAGTACCTTTTCCATCCAGTGGAAGATCTTTTGTTGGCAACTTCTCTAAAAAATGATGAAACATAGCACCATTTGTAGTACAATTGTCAACACTGATTGTTGACAATTTTCGATCGATGTTCCAATTCATCAAGGTTTCAGCAAGAGACACAGCTAGTACTTCAGTTGTATGTGGAGCCGGAACATATATAAACCTGCAAAATTAAAATTATCAAATACTCTTTTAAATTAATATTAAATAATATAACATATCAACTTGCCTCAAAATGCAATTCTATGAAGTCCTAGAGTCATCAATAATATGTGTCGTGTCTGCCATGAAGCCTTTTTTCTTGTTGTTGCTAGATGTCCACATATCAGTTGTGATAGCAACACGACACTTGAGCTTCTCCAACATCTGATAACACTTTACCTTCTCATCATTATAAATCTTTATGATATTAGATTTTCTTGATACCAAGTTAAAAGAAGGCTGGAGTCTAGCAATAAATCTCCTAAAATCAATGTGTTCATCTATTAAAAGAGGATAATCATGAAGTATAACCATTGTAGCAAGGTCATGCCTTGACTCTTCTTGCTTGAAAACGTGTGATGTAACCTCTTGATTTTCTCTAAATTTCTTATTTGCCATGATAAAGCTTTATCAAATATCCATTTTTCTTGATCGCATTCTGCAAGCCCTATCATAATGCTTCATCAGATGTATTGTTCCATAATCACCTGGAGCTTTCAAACAGGACTTACATATATTACATTCCGCGTATTGAATGTTGTCAATTTTAAATACTTTAAAGTGGTTCCGAGCTTCAAATATTTGTTTCCTCTTTCCACTTTCTTTAGGAATAACCCCAATGCTATCATGAATATTATTCTCATTTTCGTATGGAGTCGTTCCAATTACATTATTGCTTTCTTGAATATCCACAGAATATTGGGATTGGACGTTATCACCTCTTTTAAATTCCATCTAATATATTCAAAAAAATAAAAGCAACTTGTCATAGGCCTAATATCCACTTGCTCAATTACTACAAATAAATACAAGAACAAATAAATACAATAATAAATAAATGCAAGAACAAATAAATACACAAATCCTCAAAACCAAGTAAATATAAAATACTCAACACACACACTGATTAAGAAGCATCTTTCATTATTCTTTTTCATCAACAGAAAAGTTAGAAAATCAAAGTAAGAAAAAGAAAAAAAAAAGCGCGTCTTCTAACCAGAAATAACTCTGTCAATCATAAAACATCATAATTTCATAACTTTGTCAACTAAAAGAGCACAAAGATAATAAGCTTTACAAATCACAGAGCAATCACGTTCACCATTCCTAGGTCCACCGCCCACTCACTCTTCATTCTACCAATTGTGAGTCATTCCTAATCCTAACACTGACACACACTCACTTGGGTTTCTTTCTCCAAGTGATTCACGGGCAGCCAAGCAGGTGGTGGGGAATGGAGTTGTCGCTGTCGAGTGCCAATAGTGTTGCCGTCATTGCCGAAAAAGACACAAAGCTGCCGGAGTTTCTCTCAGTTACCGTCTATGGATGTAATGATAGAGAGAGAGAGAGAGAGAGAGAGAGAGAGAGAGAGAGAGAGAGAGAGAGAGAGAGAGAGAGAAGAGAGAGAGAGAGTGTGTGAAGAGAAGAAGAGACTAGAGAGATGTGAAATGGGAGAGAAGAGGGTTTTTACCTTTAGATTAGGGCGCTCTAATTTGGGGCGAATGTAGCTTCAAAAAATCTGATTGCATAACTATAAGGAGTTTTAATATATATATATATATAAAATATAACGGGACGGGTCTCGGGGCGGGTCCTTGTGGGCCCGAGATTCGCCCCGAACCCGAAAGGGTCCTACTTGTTAGGACCCATTATCGGCCCCGTCTCCAAATATTTAGACTCGAGCCCACCCCATTAGGGGCAGGTCCTTCCGGGTTCGGGTCTTTTTGCCACCCCTAAACCTTGGCATTACTTGGTTTCTTCACAGTTACATTAATTCTGTTGGTTTTTGGATCATATTTGTTGGTGATGGCATCCCGTGTTAATAGTAGAAAAAAAAAAAAGGAAAATAAAGAAAAATGGTTGGTAATCTGATGAAAAAAAAGTTGAAGGCAAAAGGCAAAAGGCAAAAAAAAAAAAAGAGATTTTGCAAAATCAGAGAAGAAAAATGTTGATTTGCTGGTGTCAATTGCTTGAAGTGATCTTGTTTCATTAAATTGGTGTGTTTGAAGAAACTGTGGTGAACATTTAAGCTCCCGAGTTCCATACGATATAGTCATTCCATCATCCGTCTGCCCGTCTAAGTCCAGGGCATGGAATTGGGCGTTGTTTCCTATCCTGTACTAGAAAACTATGCTCAATAACTCGAGACATGTTTGTTTTATTAATTGACGTAAAAATCATTCCCTACTCGACCAATCGTTGTGGCCACAGACTTAAAGAGGTTAAACTATCTCAGAGCGCATAGGAGACTCGACTGTCATATACTGATAGTTGACGGATCCTATCTTCGAATCCACCATCCTCAATACATATTTCGACTGCACTGGATAAGTCTTATGACGAACTGATAGCAGATATGAACATCTCTTGCCAAATCCTAGATACAAACCATCATATGCATGTGACTGCCATGACTCCTCAAGTCTGAGGACTAACTTAGTACTATCAGGGCCAAGAATTACAGTCTTACCGACCAAGCCACTAAGGCTTCCATATGATGATTCCAACGAGTTAGTTCAGTCAGCTGATACCTTGTCAACTAACCCACTAATATTGCATAGATATCCAATTTATGTCGCCGATGAAACATGGAACTCATCCAATGAATGCAATCCTTAGTGCAAGTCTCTATAGGATCCTCGATGCCTTGTCTCGAGGTCCTCGACTTGGAATATTTCAGACAAACCCTTAGACGTTGGTTTCATAACTGGGCCTAAGGGTTAGGCCTGAATTTCTTTTAAATTTTCAACACTTTGGGCGTATAACTGGGTTGGACCAATAGCATTTGGTTGGGGTTGTACATGGATTTTTTGGCTAAACTTAGTGGAACAAATCGCCCGTCTCGTTGTTATCACGATGTGGATCTCATGCATAAAAGAATATCAATTGAATGGTTAGGAGAAATCAACCTTTTAGCACTCCGGTTGATGTTAATGATTTGAACGTCTCAAGAACGGTTTCTTACCTTACAAATGGTAGAACGTCAAAGCGGAACCGTTTTTGTTGATTGTTCACTGTAGGAACACAGGTGTCTTCCATCTAAAGTTAGTCCACAGGGCCTATAATAGAATCACCCTCAAACCTATGATAGTAGGTATTGGGGGACCGAAATAGATCAACTATTGATCTATAGAGAAAAGAAAGGGAATTCTTCTCTTTTGGAGATGGGAAATGAACATAGAACAATGCTGAAGTGAAAGCTAGATTTTCTAGCTTTGAAGGAGAGAGAGTCTAAGAGCTAGAGAGAAAAAAAGGAGAGTAATAATTTTTGTAACTTTGTATGTAATGTGGTGTATAAATCTCCGAGATAAATCTAGACAACACTTGTTTTCTTCATAGACAAGTCCTAGCATGATTCGTCTTTTCTCCTTCAACACTTGTCTTTTTTATAGACAAGCTCTAGCATGACTCATATTTTCATCTTCATCTAAAGATGAAAACAAATCATGTCTATGTTCAATGATCTAATCTTGCGGGCTTGGGCTAAGGTATTGGGCTTTATCTTAATTTTCAATTGGACTAAGTCGAATTCTAATTAATTCCCAATTAATTAAGTTTAATTATTTAGCATATGATATTTAGTTCTTTAATTAAATATAAGCTCAAATCAATTATTCTAATTAATTGATTTTTCAGCCCAAATAGATTTATCTTAACTAATCTATCACAAATTTTAATGAATCAAATTAATGCTTGTAATAGGCTCAAAATTAAATAATTATATTATTTAATTTTCCCATGAATTGATTTCATAAATTATTTCAATCAATTAATTTAACTCCTCAAAATTAAGTGATTTCTTCTCCATAATTAATTCTATAAATCAATTCCAATAATTCCATTATGGATTTGTATGTGACCCTTTAGGTTCACCACACAACTAGACTTGGGCTTGTATCACATATGCAATTTAATTAGCAACTATTTGTATTAGATCTTATCATAATTAATCACCCTCAATTAACTCCTTAACTAGAGGGTACCCATCACCATGGGTGGTCATCTAGCAATGGTCCACGACTCAAGAGAATAGGTGAATTATTGAGTGAACCTGTGAGCTATGCGTACCATACAGATACGACCCCTCCGTCACTAACCTCTCGATCAAAGTCTAGGGCATAGAATTAGTTACCGATGCACATTATCCATTTTGATGTCTATGTATCAACTCTATAAGTTCTGTTTCCAATTTACCAATATAGGAAAAAACCCTTTCTCCTATTTGATCAACAACCATGGCCATGGGTTTCAAGGAACGCGTACTGTAGAGAACATAGGAGGTTCGTTATCATCACATGATAAGCAGCAGATCCTATCTTGGAACTCACCAACCTTCATGCATGCTTCAACTATCTGTGAAACATGACCGTATAGTAATCCAGGATGAAACCTAAGACTACGTTGGACATGATCAAGTCATAGTTGTCTTATGCACAATGTTACTATGGAACCTCAAGTCCAAGGACTAGTGCACTATCGTAGCCTAGGAGTTCTAGTCATACCGATCAGGCCATATAGGGCTTTCATATGACAACTCTTGCGAGTCAATTCAGTGAACTTGATAACTCTTATCAAGCACCCACCAAAGTGCGCAGACGTTATACGTCTCTATCTATGAAACTCGACATTTATCATATGAACGCATCACTCAGTGGGAGTCTTTAAAGAATGATCGATGCCCTGTCTAAACCGATTTATCGATTCAGAATATTTTAGATCAAACCATAAAGGTTGGTTTCATGATCGCCATATATGTGCGAGCCACCCCGTAGCATAATTGATCTAAGGGCTTCAACCAAATGCACATATAAATATAATGTTCAACGCATATGGTTAAGGGGACAAAAAATATTTCTTAAATTGACATATTATTGAAAAAAGATCGTCTAAAATAGTTTACAAAGAGCCAATCAATTGGCTTGACGGTCATCTATTCTAATATTATTTGGATTAGATTAATTAGTTCTTATCATAATTATCACCCTTAATTAATTAACTCTTTAATTAGAGGGTACCCATCACCATGGGTGGCCATCTAACAATGGTCCATGTCATCAGAGAATAGGTGAATTATCATGTGAACTTATGAGCTACGCGTACCATCGATACGGTCCTTCTACCACCGACCTCTCAATCAAAGTCTAGGGCATGGAATTAGTTACCAACTCCCATTATTGACTTCGATGATTATGTATCAACTTTAAGAGTTATGCTTCATTTACTATAGGAATACCCCCTTTTTCTATTTGATCAACAACCATGGCCATGAGCTTCAAGAAACCCATACTGTAGAAAATATATGGGGTTCATTATCATCTCATGATATGTAACAAATCTTATCTTGAACTCACTAACTTTCATGCATGCTTCAGCTATGCCTGAAACATGACCATATAGTAATATGATAAAACCTAAGACTACGTTGGACATGATCAAGTCACAGTCATTGTCTGAATAAGGTTATTGTGGAACCTGAAATCCAAGGACTAGTTAGTGCACCATCGTAGCTTAGGAGTTCTAGTCATACCGATCATGCCACACAGGGCTTTCATATGATAACTCATGCGAGTCAATATAATGAACTAGATAACATTTTGTCAAGCACCAACTAAAGTGAGCAGACGTCACACCTCTCTGTCTATGAAACTCGACAATCATCATATGAACGAATTATTTAGTGCAAGTCTCTAAGGAATGGTCGATGCCCCCTCTCGGTCAATTCTTGGGACATTTTAGATCAAACTGCAGATGTTAGTTTCATGGTTGTCATCATATACGCGTCCCGACCCCGTAACATAATGATCTAAGGGCTTCAACCAAATGCTTATATGGATATATTGTTTAAAGCATATGATGAGGATGACCAAAGAATATTTCAAAATTAATATTTTATTAAAAAGATCGTATAAAATATTTTCTAGAGAGCCAATCGATTGGTTTGACAGTCATCTGTTCTAACACAGTCGGTGATGATGATGTTGCGCCCCGGACTCTGGGTGACGACAAGGTCACCCAAATAGTTTGGGTGAACTTTCCTTTTCTCTCTAACGGACAGGGGTTTCGCGCAATTTTTCAAAATAGAGTTTTCTTTTCATTTAATTTAAAATAATTTTCTAAAAAAATTAATATACTTTCTTTGTTCTAAAGTATTTCAAACTTAAAGATAAAAGTTTTTTTTAACCCCTACCCCCGCCCATCCCAATTCCCTCTTTCCGCCCACATCGATCGCCGCCACTACTGCGATGGCCCAAATCTCTTCTAGATACAACAACAATTGGGTGGGCAGAGGAGGCGATTGGTGTGGGCGGCGAGGGGAAGGGTCTGGTGGCGGGGGTGAGGGGTAGGGGTTAATTTCATAAATAGTATTGTTTTTAAATAATCATTGGGGGTTAATTTTATTACATTATTTTTAAAAAATAATTTCATGTCAACTTGTCTGAAATGACTTTTTTTTATGTTACGCCATTTTGTTATATTTTTTTAACACTAGCATACCTATGCCACATCATCGATATAACAACCAATTAGGATGAAATCCCCAATTTTTTATTGGAACGTTTGTTGCATGTGGGGTTCTCCAACGAGTTTTAGAAATTCCGACAACATTAATTAGTCCTTAAATCGCGATTTTTAAAAGGTTACATAACTATTTTGCTACCCTATAAAAATAAAGGACTAAAATGCGAAGAGAATATAGTTATAGGACGAAAAATGCATTTAATACCTTCTGCCGATGAAGACAACTATCCTTTGGGGTCAATCACTAGAGATAGTTAGGGCTGTTTGTTTGTGTTTTTATATATAATTTTTAGATTTTTAAATAAAAATTAAAGTGAAAACATGTTTGTTTATACGTATTCTCATGGAAAATATATTGATTTGATACTAATATTCAACATAAAAGATATTTCATTAACTAATCCAAACATATACTCATTTCATACAAAAAAACTCTATACAAATTAAAAATATAGATTTTTCATTAAAAACTGAAAATAAAAACACAAACAAAACTAGCACTCTCATGCTCACGTACTTGCTAGAAGCGCTAGATATAGTGATAAAGGCTATGACTTTGACAATCTTTTGGACTAAACTTCTGTTTCATTTGTTCTAAGTGATATATTTTATCGGTAAAATTAATTAAATAATATTAAAAAAATTCAAAAAAGGGGTTGTTTCAAAACTTTAAAAATTATAGTGTGAAACTGGGGTCAAAGACCCCGGTTTCAATACAATTTTTATTAAAAAAACATTGAATGCACAAAAATCGGGGGTCAGCGACCGGGATCTGTACAGGGTACAGAAACCGGGGTCTTTGATCTTGGTTTCTACATGGACGTATGCATGCAAATTGCATGCATGCGTTGTTAGAATAGGTGACTATATAGCCAATTTTGGTAGGCGAATTGTAACCTATGTCTGAACAATTTCGAAGTTTTAATAAATCCTTAATGAATAAGAAGTGAAATTCATTTGGCATGTACTTTGTTTGTGTTTACTTTATCTGTGGGCTTTGTTTGTGTAGTGAACAGTTATGAAGCAGATAAAGTGAACACAAATAAAGTACATGCCAAATGAATTTCACTTCTTATTCATTAAGGATTTATTAAAACTTCGAAATTGTTCAGACATAGGTTACAATTCGCCTACCAAGATTGGCTACATGGTCACCTATTCTAACAATCTCCCACTTGACCTTAAAGCCAATCGCCCATATGCCTAATCCCCATCTTCTCAAGATGTTGCGTATGAGCGCTCTGTGACATAGGCTTTGTCAGCGAATCTGCTGTATTGTCTGCTGAGTTAACTCGGTCCATCCGAACGTCACCTCTTCCTACCATTTCTCTTAGAAGGTGGTAGCGTCTAAGAATGTGTTTGGAACGGTGATGATATCTCGGTTCCTTTTCTTGCGCTATTGCTCCGTTGTTATCGCAAAAGATCACAATGGGCTCGGCGATGCTAGGCACCACACCCAACTCTTGGATGTAGTTTCTCATCCAAACCGCTTCTTTGGCAGCTTCTGAAGCTGCTATGTATTCAGCCTCAGTGGTGGAATCAGCAGTGGTTGCTTGCTTGGAACTTTTCCAAGCCACCACCCCTCCATTGAGCCTGAATACATAACTCAATTGAGACTTGACATCATCGTCATCAGCCTGGAAGCTAGCATCGCTAAAGCCTTCCAGGATCAGTTCTCCATTTCCATAGACTAAGAACATTTCCTTAGTCCTCCTTAGGTACTTAAAAATGCCCTTGACTGCATTCCAATGTTCCTCTCTTGCACAAGACTGATATATGCTTATTACTCTCAAAGCGTAAGCAATGTCAGGTCTAGTGCAGTGGACCGCATATTGGATGATTTCTACGGCAGAAGCATAGGGAATGATTTTCATCTTTTCAAGTTCCTCATCAATCTGCGGGGACTGTTTCTTGGATAACTTGATCCCATGCCTTATGGGAAGGAATCCTCGTTTGGAGTTGTCCATCCGAAACCTTTTCAGGACTTTTTCCATATACGAGTTTTGGGTGAGTCCTAATATTCTCTTGGATCTGTCCCTGACAATCTGTATGCCTAGAATGTAGGAGGCTTCACCCAAATCCTTCATAGAAAACTGAGTTGATAACCATGCTTTTGTGTCACCCAACATTCTAACGTCATTTCCTATGAGTAGAATGTCATCCACATAAAGCACTAGGAACACTATAGAGCTCCCACTGACCTTCTTGTATACACAAGGGTCGGATTCGTTTTTGATGAAATCATAACCTCGTATGACTTTGTCAAAGCGAATGTTCCAACTTCGGGATGCTTGTTTGAGGCCATAGATGGACTTCTGGAGACGACAGACCTTCTGTTATTCTCCGGTGACCATGAAACCCTCCGACTGATTCATGTAGATCTCTTCCTCAACGAAACCATTTAGGAAAAGCCGTTTTCACGTCCATCTGCCATATCTCATAGTCATACCATGCTGCTATGGCAAACAGGATCCGAATGGACTTAGCCATGGCTACTGGCGAGTAGGTGTCCTCAAAATCGACCCTGGGTCATTGAGTGTACCCTTTAGCTACGAGCCTAGCCTTAAAGGTTGTGACTTCTCCATCAATGCCAAGTTTGCGCTTATAGACCCACTTACAGCCAACTGGCTTAACCCCTTTCGGAGGGTCTATAAATGTCCAGACTAGGTTCTCACTCATGGAGTCCATTTCGATTTTCATGGCCTCAAGCCATCTCGCGGAGTCGATGTCAGACATTGTTTCCCGGTATGTCTTAGGATCCTTATCCAACAGACTGGTCGTATTTAAAAAGCCATATCTCACCGGAGGTCGAGACTCTCTAGCTGACCTATGGAGAACAAGAACGTCAGTGGTGACTGTGGGCGCTGACTGTATAGGAGATTTGGTGGTTCAGGTACCAAGGCTGGCCCTTCCTGAGGCCGTCCTTCATGCTTAGCATGCTGGACTTCTCGAGGTTGGTCAGCCTTTCGGGTATCTATCCTAAATCCTCTAAGTGAGGAATCCGCGGCTTCCACTGATGACTAGTTTCCATCACTTGACTCCTCAAGGATCAGTTCATTAGGTTGGATATCCTATAGAAAACCTTGTTCCAAGAACACTGCGTTCCTTGAAACAAATACCTTTTGTTCCAAGGGGTCATAGAAATAATAACCTGCAGTTTCTTTAGGGTATCCAACGAACCTGCATAAGCTAGACCTGGATTCTAGCTTGTCTCCCACTAGCCTCTTGACGTATGCGGGGCTACCCCACACTTTTAAGTAGTTGTAGGACGCAGTCTTGCCGTGTTCAACGTATCCCAACCCAAAGCCAAGGGGCATTATATTTCATATGGCGTTTGGGTCAATACACTGGTTGGCGCCAAATTTAACAACTTGGCCGCGGTCTCCAATGCGTAGCCCCAAAAGGACAAGGGCAATTTGGTAAAACTCATCATGGATCGAACCATGTCTAACAGGGTTCGATTCCTCCTTTCAGAGATCCCATTTAACTGTGGTGTCCCGGGAGGTGTCCATTCAGATATTATACCATTTTCTTTAAGATAATCAAGGAACTCAGTACCTAAGGTACTCTCCGCCTCGGTCTGACCGTAGGACTTTAATTTTGCAGCCGGTTTGGTTCTCAACTTCAAGTCTGAATTTTTTAAACCTCACAAAAGTTTCAGACTTGTACCTCATCAGGTATACATAACCATACCATGAATGATCATCGGTGAAGGTTATGAAGTAGGAGAACCCACCTCGGGCTTGCGTCCTTAGTGGTCCACATACGTCTGTATGGACCAAGTCCAACAGACCTGTGGTAAGCCTGCTTTGTCCTGCAAAGGGCCTCTTGGTCATTTTCCCTCTTAGACAGGATTCACAAGTTGGTAGCTCACTCAAGTCCCCTACCTCTAGGTTCTTTGAGTCTACCAATTTCTTCATCCTGTCTTGCGATATGTGACCTAGCCTAGCGTGCCACAGTCGTGCATTCCTGTTATTATTTATTTTACGTTTGTGTTGAGCGTTTAGAACGAAGTTCGTTTGTTGTAAGATATAGAGGTCGTTATTAAGCGTACCAAGCAGATGAGCAATTCCACACCTGATCAAATAAAAGCAATTTTTATTGATTATAAATTCATATCCACTATTGTCTAACAACGGAATGGAAATGATGTTTTTAATCATACTAGGTACATAATAAACTTGCTCTAACTCTATACTAATACGATCACTAACTACTAGTGTTGCGGAGCCTACTACTTCTGCCGAGATGGCCTTGCTATTCCCAAGCTTCAGGATCATATCCCCGCTACCCAGTTTTCTGCTTCTTTTCAGCACCTGCAAATCATTCCAAATGTGAGCTCCACAGCCGGTATCTAATACCCAAGAAGCAGAGTTAGTAACCATATTAACCTCAATCACAAAAATACCTTGTTTGGAGAGGAGTTTGGGGCACTCCCTCTTCCAATGCGTCTTTCTCACGGCAATTGATACATATGTCATATGCCCTCGACTGTTGCTTGGAGTCAACCTTCCCCTTTCCTTTGCCTTTCCCCTCTTTGGCAATGGGAACACTCTTAGTGTTTGTAGCTGCTTTGACGGATTTTCCCTTTCCCTTCTTCCCTTTCCAACGTCCAGCACCTTTGCCTTTCGTCTTGGAAGTCGAAGCATCTCCAAACAATACCGACGGGCGTGAACTTTTTGGTCGTTGCCTTGTATTGCACCAACATATTGATTAACTCATGAATACCCTTCTCAAGTGTGTTCATGTTATAGTTAACAATGAATTGGTCGAAGGAGGTGGGAGAGACTGAAGGATCACATCTATGTACGTTTTGTTATCGAGCCCTGCCTTGAGGTCCTTGAGCTTTTCCACCAAGGTAAGCATTTTAACCCCGTGCTCTTGTACAGAGGATCCTTCGGTCATTTTAGTTCCAAAGAACGCTTTCGTCGCGACATACCTAGTATGCCGGTCCGGGACTGCATAGCAATCCTTCAGGCGAGCCATAATAGAAGGGACATCATCTAGCCTTTCATACTGCTTCTGAATCTCATTCGTCATAGAGGCAAGTATGATGCTATGGACTTTCCGGTTATCCTTATGCCAAGTCTCGAACGTCTCACGTTCTTCTGGCGTGGATCCTTCCGGTAACGTCCTAGGGAACGGCTCGTCCATGACGTAGCCTTGGTTCTCGTAATCTAGGACTATCCTCAGATTGCGCAACCAGACGTTGTAATTTGTTCCGTTAAACTTGTTGGTCTCAAGTATGGTTGATAATGGGTTCTTAGACATTTTTAAATCTACATTTAAAACAGAACTACAATCAGCAGAATTTTAAAAGACGGAAGTTTTGATATATAATTAAACGCTTGGACTTTAGTCATTTAATGCTCCCACTATTTATACAAAAACACGATACTTTCAAACGTCGTTTTCGGGAAACCTTTTCCTAGTGGGCTTGGGATCCACATCGATTTTTCCCATACCCCGCTTTTACGATTCGGATGGGAAGAATCCTGTAGGAGGTACACCATACCATTCTCGTTCCACGAGATTCCCAAGATAACTGGCTCACCCATTCATGTGATCCCGAGGACTCCAAGCGAATCACGCTAATTGGGCGTTAAACCCGACCTAATCGACCGAATCATAGACCCACTGCTACCTCCACTATTCGTGAGACAAGTAACAGTGGTCTACTCTTCGTTCATGACACAGTGCAGCTTCTTTTAAGTACGATAGTCGTGCCACGACTCATGAGACCATGCTATCGACCTAAATTAGCTTCCTCACCATGCCATGGATTGGAAGGCATGGAAGAACTCCTAGAGTCCATGTCCACTTTGTCTAGGGTCTAATATTTGAACATTGGTCCAACTAAGTGAGAGTTGTAAATGACCGAGATCCCATACATAAACACAATCATCCATAATGCGTAATTAAAATTGCATCCCATAATAGTTATACGATAAATAAAAAACCATTCATTTCACCATAACAGCCACATGCAAAATTAAATCCTAGCACGCCCCGGTTGGATGATCACGAGCCCGAATCCTATGCGACCCACTGAGCCCGCAGTGGATCTATAGTCAATCTAGGGTTGGTCCTATACTATTACATTAATAGCAACCCGATCATCATGCTGATGGGCCTTGGTCTCTTTTCTCTTTCAAATCTCCATGGGAACGCCTTGGATCCTCCATTCTGGGCTCTCCATGTGGACCTTCCTTCTTCTCCATCAAATGCATAAAAATAAAATCCTCACTCATATTCTACTCTCATTACATATGTAAAAAGAAACCCCAGCGAAAACCCGGGAGCAGTTCATTAGGAGGGAGAAAGAATGCCTTATTATTCCAAGGCAACTAGAAGAGGAGAAGGAGAAAGCAAAAGAGGCACACAGGCCCAACATAAATTAATCCATACATCCGGTCTAGGGCTCACGATCATCCATTTTCATTAAACGCACATAATTACATGATCCAATCACATAAACACATGCTTATAATCCATGATTACCAATCATATCATTCCATGATAAATAAACGAATACATATGAAAAACATAGTACAACCGATGGCAATTCCCTTTCTCGTTTAGGAAGACCCTTCCTCATTATTTGAAGGTGAGTAATCTGGGGATTCCAAATCCAATACAACAACCTCCTAAATAATGTTCTTTGAGAAAACATGCAAAAATTAAATAAAACTAATTTTTCAGAATAATCCAAAAAATAAAAATAAGAGGAAAACGCAAATCATGACCGGCTGCCGCCACCGACGGCACTCTACCGGCGCACACAGGCCAGCGGCCCTGCCTGCTGTCTGCGCGCGTAGGGCACGCCCGGCCGGGCGCGCGCGCGCAGGCCCTTGCCTGCTCGCGCACGCGCCTGGTCGGCAGTGCTGCGCATGCTGGTGGAGCGCTGCGGCCTGCCGCGCGCAAGCACCTCTGCCCGCGCGTGCCATCCTGCCGCATCGCCTGCGTGCACATCCTGCACACAGGCCGCGCACCGGCCGCACGGGCGTCCCGTTCGCACTGGCCTGGCGCGCGCATAGGCTCCCTTGCCTGCGTACGCGCGTGCCCGGCCGTGCGTCCGCCCTAGGCTTCCGACTGCGCGCATGCCGGCCAGATCCGCACACGCTGTGCGCGCCAGAAAGGGCTGCCGCGCGAGCCTTGCCTGGCCGCACTGCGCGCGCGGTCAGCCACCGGCTGGCTGCGTGTGGTGTTTTCTTCCGTTTTATTTGTTTTTGCCCCCTCGTTTCCCAAATAAAAACAAGAAACCAATAGTACCACAATTCATACATAATTAAAAGCAAGAAAACGACATGTTTTGCAATTAAAACATCAAGATTTAATTAAATCATGCCATACACGTTTTCATGCTGAAAACGCACACAAAAACCCCTAGGCCTATACACCGAACCGGGCTCTGATACCACTGAAAGCCTAGGGTAGGCGTGTGGATCGTCCCGAGAGTAGTGCGAATGCGAAAGCGCGGTATAATTAAAATTGCAAGAATTTTAAACATGCATTGATATACATAAAAATAAACACGTTCAAGAGGTGTTCCCTTGAAACTCCCGGGCGTTTGGTGTATCTCATGAATAATAAAAGCACTTATAAAATCATGGAGGCCATAGGGCTTAAAATAAAAGGGGGCGAAAATCTTAAATCGGAAACCTACCGATTGTCGTTTTTGCCTTGAAATCGCTACTCGCATTGTTCCCCATTTTGCTCGAAGATCTCAGAACGGGAGACCCTCTAATTCATACACGCAATCCGTCCACGTACCTTGATCCTCGTGCTAGCAAAAGAACAAGTGTGTATAGTATTTTGGAGAGGACGGACTGATCAAACGTTATTAAATTAACGAGATCAAACCTCCTTAGTTCAATTGTCAACACAAAAGAATTTGGAAGAGGGAAGAGAGAGAGAGAGACGCGGCTGAGAGAGAGAGAGACGCGGCCGAGAGAGAGGGGGGGAGCCGAATGTGTATCATCCCTTCTAAAGAGGATTCTTAGGAGTATTTATAGAGGAATCCTATTCCTCTTCTATCTCCTACACATTGAAGACTCTTAGTTGAATAGGATTTGACCTAGTCAAATCCTAGTCAACTACTAGCTTCTTGGTCAAACCAATCCTAGCCATTGATTCTTCTCTTTTAATCTCAACCGTTGATTTATTTAATGGGATATTTAAATCTTATTAAAATAATTCTTAATGGCGATAAATAAATATATCACATATAAATATTTATTCCAAGCCCATTAAATTAATTTCTAATAAATCTAATTTATTAGATAAATTCATTATATAATACAAGGAATTAATTTCTTCCCAAGAAAAAGAAGGACCCGATTAAATCCAATTTAATCACTTCATTTCTCCAAAGAAGGACCCGATTAAATCTAATTTAATCGCTCCATTTCTCCAAACATTTAATTCCAAATTAAATACATTATGTGTACGGATGTGTGACTCTTTAGGTTCACCTTCAGCTAGACTTGGTTGGATACCTAGAACCCGCCCGTCACCATGGGTGGTCGTCTAGCGACGGTCCATGGCACTAGAGACTAGGTGAATATACAGGGATGAACATTTAGGCTCTACGGTACATCTATCATTCCGTCTACGGTCTCACCACTTAGGGTCTAGGGCACGGATTATGTAGGCACCCATTTTAGACCTAAGTGTCGGTCTGTCCTTTACTAAACGTCGCAAGGGAAACCTTCCCTTCTATTCAGTTACTGTGGCCACAGATTTTAGGGACAAGACACAGAGTATTTGTGAGACACAACTGTCAACACCTTTTGACAGGAGATAGATCCTTTCTTGGAAACTACTGTCACTTTGTACACCGAAGCTGCACTAGATATGGCTTATGACTACTCAAGTGCATCTTGGCAATCTCTCACCATACCTAAGATACAGTCCCGATGTACAGGTAAACTCAGTAATTCCTCAAGTTAAAGGACTTGACCTATACCGTTTGGAATCGGGAACTCACGTCATACCTAACCGACCCTACTCAAGGTCCTCCGTAAGACGGTTCCCGCGAGTCACCTCAGTCAGCCGCTCCCCAGCAGGCCAACCCACTAACACTGCTTAGACGACCCTCGTCACCCGTCGATGAAATACGACAGCAGATGCTTAGTGCAAGTCTCAAAGGGAATCCCGAAACTCATTTTCGAGATTCCTTGACTTGGAGATTTCCAGACTGATTCGGCGGAACTGATTTCATGGACCTACCTCCAAGCATAGTCCCAGTCCCCGAAATGCGATTTGAGTCCCCATTATCAACCATACTTGAGACCAACAAGTTTAACGGAACAAATTACAACGACTGGTTGCACAATCTGAGGATAGTCCTAGATTACGAGAACCAAGACTACGTCATGGACGAGCCGTTCCCTAGGACCTTACCAAAAGGATCCACGCCAGAAGAACGTGAGACGTTCAAGACTTAGCATAAGGATAACCAAAAAGTCCGTAGCATCATACTTACCTCTATGACGAATGAGATTCAGAAGCAGTATGAAAGGCTAGACGATGTCCCTTCCATTATAGCTCGCCTGAAGGATTGTTATGCAGTCCCGGACCGGCATACTAGGTATGTCGTGACGAAGGCGTTCTTTGGAACTAAAATGATGGAAGGATCCTCTGTACAAGAGCACGGGGTTAAAATGCTTACCCTGGTGGAAAAGCTCGAGGACCTCAAGACAGGGCTCGATAAGGAAACGTACATAGATATGATCCTTCAGTCTCTCCTACCCTCCTTCGACCAATTCATTGTTAACTATAACATGAACACACTTGAGAAGGGTATTCATGAGTTAATCAATATGTTGGTGCAATACGAAGCAACGACCAAAAAGTCCATGCCATCGGTATGTTTGGAGATGTTTCGACTTCCAAGACGAAAGGCAAGGGTGCCGGACGTTGGAAAGGGAAGAAGGGAAAGGGAAAAGCCGTCAAAGCAGCTACAAACACTAAGAGTGTTCCCATTGCCAAAGAGGGAAAAGGCAAAGGAAAGCGGAAGGTTGACTCCAAGCAACAGTCGAGGGCATATGACATATGTATCAATTGCCGCGAGAAAGGGAATTGGAAGAGGGAATGACCCAAACTCCTCTCCAAACAAGGTATTTTTATGATTGGGGTTAATATGGTTACTAACTCTGCTTCTTGGGTATTAGATACCGGCTATGGAGTTCACATTTGCAATGATTTGCAGGTGCTGAAAAGAAGCAGAAAACTGGGTAGCGGGGATATGATCCTAAAGCTTGGGAATGGCAAGGCCATCTCGGCAGAAGTAGTAGGATCTGCAACACTAGTAATTAGTGATAGTATTAGTATAGAGTTAGAGCAAGTTTATTATGTACCTAGTATGATTAAAAACATCATTTCCATTCCATTGTTAGACAATAGTGGATATGAGTTTATAATCAATAAAAATTGCTTTTATTTGATGAGGTGTGGAATTGCTCATCTGCTTGGTACGATTAATAACGACCTCTATATCTTACAACAAACGAACTTCGTTCTAAACGCTCAACACAAACGTAAAATAGATAATAACAGGAACGCACGACTGTGGCACGCTAGGCTAGGTCACATATCCCAAGACAGGATGAAGAAATTGGTAGACTCAAAGAACCTAGAGGTAGGGAACTTGAGTGAGCTACCAACTTGTGAATCCTGTCTAAGAGGAAAAATGACCAAGAGGCCCTTTGTAGGACAAAGCAGGCTTGCCACAGGTCTATTGGACTTGGTCCAAACAAACGTATGTAGACCACTAAGGACGCAGGCCCGAGGTGGGTTCTCCTACTTCATAACCTTCACCGATGATCATTCACCGTATGGTTATGTATACCTGATGAGGTATAAGTCTGAAGGTCTTGAGAGGTTTAAAGAATTCAGACTTGAAGTTGAGAACCAAACCGGCTGCAAAATTAAAGTCCTACGGTCAGACCGAGGCGGAGAGTACCTTAGTACTGAGTTCCTTGATTATCTTAAAGAAAATGGTATAATATCTGAATGGACACCTCCCGGGACACCACAGTTAAATGGGGTCTCTGAAAGGAGGAAGCGAACCCTGTTAGACATGGTTCGATCCATGATGAGTTTTACCAAATTGCCCTTGTCCTTTTGGGGCTACGCATTGGAGACTGCGGCTAAGTTGTTAAATTTGGCGCCAACCAGTGTATTGACCCAAATGCCATATGAAATATGGCACGGCAAGCCTGCGTCCTACAACTACTTGAAAGTGTGGGGTAGCCCCGCATACGTCAAGAGGCTAGTGGGAGACAAGCTAGAATCCAGGTCTAGCTTATGCAGGTTCGTTGGATACCCTAAAGAAACTACAGGTTATTATTTCTATGATCCTTTGGAACAAAAGGTATTTGTTTCAAGGAACGCAGTATTCTTGAAACAAGGTTTTCCAGAGGATATCCAACCTGATGAACTAATCCTTGAGGAGTCAAGTGATGAAAACCAGTCATCAGTGGAAGCCGCGGATTCCTCACTTAGAGGATTTAGGATAGATACCCGAAAAGCTGACCAACCTCGAGAATTCCAGCATGCTAGGCATGAAGGACGACCTTAGAAAAGGCCAGCCTCGGTACCTGAACCGCCAGCTCCTATACAGTCAGCGCCCACAGTCACCACTGACGTTCCTGTTCTCCGTAGGTCAGATAGAAAGTCTCGAACTCCGGTGAGATATGGCTTTCTAAATACGACCAATCTGTTGGATAAGGATCCTAAGACATACGGGAAAACGATGTCTGACATCGACTCCGCGATAATTGAACTAAGGAGGTTTGATCTCGTTAATTCACTAACTTTTGATCATTCTGTCCTCTCCAAAATACTATACACACTTGTTCTTTTGCTAGCACGAGGAGCAAGGTACGTGGACGGATTGCGTGTACGAATTAGAGGGTCTCCCGTTCGAGATCTTGGAGCAAAACGGGGAACAACGCGAGTAGCGGTTTCAAGGCGAAAACGACAATCAGTAGGTTTTCGATTTAAGATTTTTGCCCCCTTTTATTTTAAGCCCTATGGCCTCCATGATTTTATAAGTGCTTTTATTATGCATGAGATACACCGAACGCCCGTGAGTTTCAAGGGAACACCCCTTGAACGTGTTTATTTTTATGTATATCAATGTATGTTTAAAATTCTTGCAATTTTAATTATACCGCGCTTCCGCATTCGCGCTACTCCCGGGACGATCCACACGCCTACCATAGGCTTTCATGCGTCCCGTCTACCCCTTCCCCATTCTCACCGGAAACAACCCCCTCCCCATTCCCCCTCTACATAACATAAACACACACTCTTTCATTTTTCACACAATCTTTATTTTTAAGACTACAACAAGCACACACACTCTTGGGTTTCAGTTTTGTTAAGTTTGAAATTTTATTACATACACAAACTTTCGAAAATATATTATGAAAAATTTTGGTCCACACGATAGTAGTGTGTTGTACAAGCAGAATAATCATCAATCTGAAGATGCGAGCAGAGAGTCGGACAAAACTCTAAATGTACGACGTTATGATATTTGATTTTTTCGGGCTCTCTAACTAGTCGGACAAAAATCTAAATGTACGATGTTATGAGCAGAGAGTCGGACAAAACTCTAACGAGTACTACAAGTGTTGTAAAATATGAGTTTATTAGGTGTTAGATGGTGTGGTCATATTGAGATTGACCACTACCTTATCACCGCATTAGTGGAGAGATGGAGACTCAAAACTCATACTTTCTATTTTCCCGTTGGTGAGGCGACTGTTACACTCCATGACATCGTCGTTATTTGGAACCTTCCAACTAAAGGACCTCTTATCACAGAAGTAGATATGCGCCAGAATACTTAACAATGGCAACAATATTGCTATGAGATGTTGAGATTTGTCCCCGATGTGGATGCATTTAAAGGCTCCCGGCTAAATCTACCAGTCTTGCATGAATGGTTGTTGGCCAACACTTGTGATGACGACAACCCTTTGGAGGAAGTGTTTCAAGAGGCACGAATATGTGCTTTGTGCCCCTTGGTGGAGACTTCTTTCCCTATGCTAACGGCAACAGTGTGTCGTTGTTGTATTTGCTGCATATTGAGGACATTCATGAAGGTGGTACCTCAAATTGGGGCATAACGGTGTTGCATACATGTATAGAGAGCTGTGTACAACATCTCAAACAGGGAAAGCAAATATAGGTGGCGCAATGTAGTTGCTCCAAATATTGGCATGGGCTCGTATTACAACTCTATCGCCAATTCGAGTTAATACTAAATTAGATATACGACCATCAATAATTGACGAGAAGAGGTTCTACTGCCTCCTCCATATGTCGCACGGTGGGCGTGCCATGTTTCTCGGACGCATATAGGACACAATGCGTTGCGTATTATCAGGGATACTTTTCATCAGATGCAAGAAAATGAGGTATTACTATTGGTCATTAAATATAGTAGTTTTCTTTAATATAGATTTATGAATATATTAATGAAATGGTTTGATGATGCAGTTTATTTGGTGACCCTACAATGCGAATCAATTGGATCTCACTTCAATACCCTTTTATGCACTTCGTATGCCGTGGAACATAATATGCCCATTGATACACTATGCCATTGTTGAGATGCATCACCCAGAACGGGTGCTTCGATAGTATGAAATGGTCTAAGACATTCCACCGAACCCTTTAGCAAGTGAAAGACGCTTACACTCATTCGATAGACGAGGACGTCAGGACACAGATTGGGCATGGTTCCATCGAGACTATGTTGCACAACGGAATGATGTGGAATCACTACGGGTCGTTAAACTACCGGGCCAAACTACAGTGCTAGATTATATCAACTGGTACCATCAAATTACGCAGCTGCAAATATCACTTCCTATCCAGCCGACCAATGCATCCGGATATCACCCAGCAAATCCAAGTGACTGGGAATATGTGGTAAAACATAAATTGTCATTAATTTATCTAATGCCTCATATGTCTAATTATTTTATATATATTGCAGGCAGACAGAATGGAACAACTGATGATAGATTATGACAATGTTGGAACAGATTATTAGTCGTTGCTGCAAATGAGGCAATGACATCGAGATGGACTATGTGAAATTGTGAATTTTAAGCGTCCACGTTATCCTGCTGTCTAAGGAGGACCGACTAGTGGGGATATTTCGAGTGATGAGACAGGTCCTTCTACAACTTATCAGCAGACGGGTCCAGCTACCACATATCCCCAAATCGGTCCATCTACCACATACACGCCTCCAAATGTTGCAGGTCCGTCATATAGTGATGATTTATTCAACTATGTACATTCCATCACTCCGAAGCAGCAACGACATTATGTCATATCACCAGTTCCATTTGAAAAATAAAACACTCCTGATGAGTCCCAGAGAAAACATGATCGGCCTCGTCCTCACAGAAGACGGCCACATTGTGGCACTGGAGGTCATTATTAGACCTATTTAACATATTGTATATTGTACATATGACATTTTTTTTAAAAAAAAAATATATGACATTTTTAAATTAGCGGCTCCAAATTCATGCACTAATTATGTTGCAGTATATATATATATATATATATACAAAACAAAAATTCATGAACTAATGTATAAATATAATTATGTTGCAGTATAAATATAAATTTTTTTCACGAATTCCAATAGTGATTAATTACAAAATTTGTGAAAGGAAACACAATCAAACTATGCTTGTCGTGCATTATTGATGTGCCTGGGCTTGTGGCCTGTCCATTTCGTTTTGGATACGAGTCGTAACATGTCTTTCCAGACTTCGACGTGTTCGTAACGTTGGATTATGAACAAGCACAAAATGTATTGGATCCCAAAACTCTTCCCCCTGTTGTGGCTGAAACCTCCCTTGATATGTATTATATACTTGAGTACTATAATACGCAGGGACAAAGTTTGAAGCATTTACCCCGAAATGACGAGATGCTTATATAGCATGTGAACCATGACCGGTCAGGCTTAAGGTCAGAATAGAGGCAAATTGCTGTCTGTAATCAAATTTTTGCATGATGTGATGCACGGCCTCACTTTGTCTAGCCTCGAACAAGCTGAAAACATAATCAACCCACTGTTCGTTGGCATTCATCATTCTGTGACAATGAGTGGTGTGCTCCAAGAAGTATTGTACGGATCTTGAAACATATTTATACAATTGCGCCATTATTGGTAAGCACCTGGCACCCTTAAGGGCTCCATTAATACACTCAGACATATTTGTAGTAAGGATGCATGTTCGCCAACCACCATCATAGGATAATGTCCATTGAGATTTGTCGATCCTTTCCAACCAAATAAATGCTTTCTCATTCAAGCTCCTAATTCCTCCATGACTCTATCAAATCTACGAGTAGTTGGGATGTTATTGAACCTCTTATTAAAGTTTGAATAAATATGCCGTAAACAGAATCTGTGCACTCCACGAGAAAATTTGAATGCTGGAACATAAGTAATAGCATTAATCAATCCACTGTGTCGGTCCGAAATTAGACAAATTTTGTCCTTATCGCATGTCAGTAGATGTTTGGAAACCATATCCAAGAACCATCACCACGAAGCCAATGATTCTTCATCAACAAGTGTGAATGCCAATGAGAGTACCTGTTGATTTGCATCTAATGTTACTGTCATCAATAACTTATGTCGGTACTTCGTGTACAAATGGGTCCCGTCTACACTTATAACACGGCGACAATAACGGAATCCCTCAATGCACGTTCTAAAAGCCTAAAATACATAGTTCAATATTTTTACCCTGGGCCTGTCAGTATCCATATGCAACCACTCTACAACATTCCCCAGGTTCCATTTATGCAATGCATCCATGTACATAGCCAACTTTTGAACAGAGCTTTCCCACGTCCCATACACCTCTTCTCTTGCAGCCTTAAAAGCATGTCAAGTCTTATGATAAGAAATTTCGAAATCAAACTAATCTTTTATGTTCGGTTGGACATATTTGATATCATATGATAGGTCTTGCCGAACCATACCCAACAAATGTGTTGTAATCATACTTTTGCCCAAATTACGATGATCCACGGAAATCTCATTCATCAGGTATGTATGCGGTCCCGCATATTTCGTAATCTTAAATAATCCCATGTTAGCCTTGAATATTCCTCGTAGCATCCAAGGGCACCCACTCTCTTCATCGTATTTGCACACGACCTTCCACAGTTTTGGTCTGGTCTCTACAACGCGAAATTCTCATCGTGCAAAGCGCATCGAGAAATCTTGTACACTCGCAATCAATTGTATTTTACTCTTGAAAATCATTCCACATTCGAGCTCTCCAGTGTTTGAGTCGTAAAAATTACCCAAACTACCGGTAGGGATATCGACGGAGTCGACATGTACCTCTAGATGTGTTGTACTGAAAAAAGGAATAACAGGATGTAGGAAGGTGGTTCCAATGCTGCAGGCATGTTCAAAGCAAATGTTGTTGACCTCTCGACTCGTTCATATCACCTCGAAGCACGTCTAACATAATTGGAATGCTGACTTCATCATCATTTTCAGAATTACCATCATCTTGACCATCCAATTCAACCTAATCTGGTTCTGAGTCTAGTGGATCATTACTTACGAAACTATCGGCTTCTGGCTCATCATTCAGATCATAATTATTTTCTTTGTTGTATGCAGATGGACCCGCATAATCTTCATTTATCCCAACCTTGTATGTAGATGGACCTGCATAATCTTCATTGATCCCAACCCTGCCCATCACTTGAGTTATTGCTAGCAAATCGGGTGAATCTTGCGTTAATATAGACATGTATGTTCCTCAATCACCAACAAATGGGTCGTCTGGTACGATGTTTTCACACACTTTTTTTGCTTCAATAAAAATATCAACAGACGCATACCCATTTATTGGATCAACAAAATACTGCAAATCTTGATCGGTCTTAATATGCAACACCCTCTCCCTCCATTGACCAGCATTACTTGTCACGTACTTAAAACATATTTGTAACTTAAAGTCAACCCTACGGAGGCCAAGTGTTTCAAACAAAATCAATTCCAGTTCAACAAACGTAGTACTACGACATATTTTCATAAATCCGACTTCAGGACGATCATATCTCCGACAATCATATGAATCAATTCGTTGACCTCCATAAAATATAACAATAATAAATTATTTTGAACTGTCATGTCTTCAAATAAAAAACATATAGATTCGTCACACCAATACAAATAAAAGCATAAATATAATAAATATTACTAAAGGTAAACTTACTATTGTTTCGAACGTAAAAAATTTCCAACAATATCCATCCACCTTTTCCACCAAAATTGGGAAAAAACTCCATCAACTCGAGAGAAAATTTTTGCAAGAGGTGTTTCTCGTAAGCACAATGCAAAAAAATGAGAAGGAGTGGGTATAAATACTTAAAGAAACCAGTGTCAAAAAGACTGATTTTTTTGGATTTGGGGCGTCTGGTAAATTAGACGAATGCATGCAACAGCTGCATGCATGCATCTAATAATTGACGCTCCCATCGTGTAGAAACTTGGGTCATTCACATGCACATAAATTGGGGTCGCTGACCCGGTTTCTGTTCATTCATTTTTATTTTTTTTCTAAATTTTGTGTTGAAGACCTCGATTTCACACTATAATTTTAAAAATTTTAAAAACAAACCCTTTTTTGTAATTTTTTTAAATATTATTTAATTAGTTGTACCTATATAAGATGATCTTTTATCAGAAAAAAAAGTAAAATATTACAATAAAAATTCGAATTTGGATAATTCTGATTGCATCAATGCATGCCCAGTGGCTTTTCTCTCATAACTTTTTAGGGATGCTTCAAATAGCTTTTATTTTTGTGGCATAAATAAATTATAAAGAAATGTGTAAGTTTAACCGTGGTGAAAATAAGGAGTGTTTGAAAGTAAAAACTAATAGTAAAATAATTGAATTAGAGTGTTTGAATAAATAATATGATATTTCATAATTTTATCAATAAGTGCAAAAGTTGAAAAGAAATAATTTATAATTTTTATATTAAATCAACTTAATTTTTAAACAATCATCTCCAAACAACATGTTTGTTGAGTTATAAATGCATTTACAATGTTGTGGCTCACTATTTAGGCTAAAAATTATGGGTGGCAACGGGGCGAGTTTGGGTGGACCCGAGATCCATCCCCCCAACTCTGGGAAGGACCCCGGACCCGCCCTGCCCTGGTTATTTTTAACCTCGCTCCGCCCCAGCACAAAACCCAATAGACATGGTTATTTTATTCTTTTTATTTGTTCTATAAATTTAAAAATAAAGAAAATATAATATATTAATTACAAATAAAATTGTTAATGATCTAACTCAACTTCAAGTCAAAAAAGATTTTCAAGTACAAATAAAATTATTCATAATAAAACAATCCAAACAATTCATATAGATTATAAGTTAGTAACTATTTCTTTGTCTTCTTCATCTTTAATATTGTTGGACAATTTTTTAATTCATCAATTGTTGAACAAGTACTTAATAATAAATAAATTAAATGATATAATATTTTATTAATTATTTATTATCATGATAAAAGTAAAAATAAAAATAAAAATATATCTAAACGGAACGGGTCCTTAAGGACTCAGGACCCAACCGGGTCCTAATTCTTAGAACCTACTACCCGCACCGTCTTCAATTTTTTGAACTCGAACCCGTCCCATTTAAGAACGAATCCCAGACAAGTTTTATCGGGTTCAGGTTGAATTTTCACCCGTACTAAAAACTCAAAATTCTAACTCAACATTTTATATTTGTCTTCAATTGCAATGACTAAAAAGAACAGATTTTTTCCCACTATAAACAGCCATTAATGAGGAGACTGACCTCTGAAACTTCCTTTTAAGCATAGCATAGCGTACCGTTGGCTATCGGCGTTTCAAATATTCCCATTTTCTCGGCTAAATCCGAGGTGAAAACCAGTTTGACCCGTTCTTGTCAGGTACATACATGCATGCTCGGATTCACAGTCAAACACAGAATCCAAAGGGTTTGCGTTGGTTCTGAGAAACCCTTTATTAGTTAAGTCTTGTTCAGGTTCAAGACTTGATTTTTCAGGAGAATTTTGCCTGTCTACACCTGCATTTTGTAAGTTCTTTATGTTTTTCATTTTGGGCTTTCATTTTTGTGTTGTCTTCTCTGTCTCAGTGGGTGTTATATGCTTCTCTTGCCAAAGTTTTGTACTGGGTTTGATACGGAATGAAAGACCATTTCCATCAAAAGGAAATTTCTGTGCTTAAAGACTATTCCAGTTTGTGTACTGAGTGTTTGTGTGTGTGTGCGGTGGGGTGGTGGGGTGATGATTGGTTAGCAATGAGAAGCTTTCTTTCCATTCTTTGAAATTTAACTTAGTAGTGGAGTGTGTATAGTTCTGGGATCTTGTTCATTTTTTATTTCCTTTTGGTTTATTTGAGTGATAAAAGGAATTGAAATCTCTCAACTGATTCGTTGTTATTTATGAGTTTATTGCAGTGATAACATTTGTTGGTTGGATAACTTGTGAAGATGATAGGCCACTTTTTAGCATAGTGTACCTTCACTTTGGTAGAAATAAAGTGGCAATTGAGCTTTATGTTTTGCTTTATTATCAACAGTTTCTTGTTTCAAATTCTTTTCCCAGTATGGATATTCTATTCTTAATGAATTCTCCTATATTGATTACTTCGGATAATGTTAAGTTTAAGACTTCAAAAATGTTACATTGCTATTACGATACAGCAATGTGTATGCATTTTATAAAACGGGCTCTGCTTTTCCACCACGAAAACAAGTGGATCAAGATTGTTTTGGTTTTTCCAACTTTTTGGACTTTGTTTAAATAAACGGCTTCGAAATTAGCCTGTAGTTTATTCAATTGATCTATAGCACTTTCGTCACTACTCTTCATCTTCAGAGTCTCTCAGTGTTGGACACCTTATCTAGTATCTCAGCTGTCCTGGTTTTCCTTTACGACGATTCAACGCTTCATGTGTATGTTGTTAGCTAAGCTTAAAATCTTGCTGACTCTTTTCTGTTTGTGTTTTGTTGAAACAGGAGTTAAGAGACTACTAGGTTGAATATAGCATTGCGTTCAGTGTTGTCTTTATCATTTTACCAACTAAAATTAACAACAGAAGCGTGCTCTCATGAAGGAATGATCTCAAAGTTTTGCTCTGTATTTGTTTGATAAAAGGGTTTTGGCTAAGTTGATAATCTTGTTTGAAAGAATTTCATTTCTTAAATTTATAGTCATATGCTTTGGTTTTAAGTCAAATATCAAATACTCCCCAAGTATTCTTCTGTTGATGATCTGGATTCTGGTTTTTCTTCTTCTGCATTGTATTTTAATACTTGATTTCTTGCGTGCACAGAATTAGACAGACTGATGTTTTCTTTTTTGAACTTTTGTAGCATAAACTGCTTGAGGTACAAGATCCACTCAGCTTAGTCTCCAGCTCCGGGATATACAAAAATCAAACAGCTGTTAGAACAACCTTGAAAGCTTCTGTTATCTGCTGCCTCCTACCCTGAACCTCCAAATGATACTCCAGTTTCAGTTTGCAGCATTAACAACTCTGCTGATTGCAAACTTTCTGCCAGTCGATTCCGATCTTAACTCCGACACAAGTGCTCTACTTGAATTTGCTGCTGCTTTTTCACTTACCCGCAGACTCAACTGGGATCCTTCTAAGCCAATCTGCACTTCTTGGTTTGGCATCACTTGCAAGAGGGACAGAACCCGGGTTCTTGGAGTCCATCTTCCGGCTTTCGGGCTTTACGGTTCTGTTCCGGCCAATACTATTGGAAGGCTAGATTCTCTTAGAATCCTTAGTCTAAGGTCCAACTATCTCAAAGGAAATCTTCCTTCTGATGTACTTTCCATCCCGTCCCTTCAATTCCTCTATCTTCAGAATAACAACTTCTCAGGTGGCATTCCTCCGTCCCTCTCGCCTCAACTCAGAGTGATTGATCTTTCTTTCAACTCATTAACAGGATATATTCCGTCCTCCATCTTGAATTTGAAGAGACTATACGTGTTAAAACTCCAGTTCAATTCAATCTCTGGAGGTGTGCCTGATCTTGATATTCCAAGTCTCAAGCATTTGAATTTGAGCTATAACTCGCTGAACGGTTCGATCCCACCATCCCTTCAGAAGTTCCCGATTACTTCGTTCATAGGCAATGCTCATTTGTGCAGCTCACCTCTGAATTCTTGCTCATCTCCTTCCAGTTCCCCGACACCTGAAAGTTCTTCTCCCACAATTTCTGGACGACAAAGTGCTGCAAGCTCAAGAGAACTTAATTCAGAATCTATCATAGCTATTGCTGTTGGTGGGGCTTCCCTTCTGATTCTCCTAGTTTTGGCATGCGTGTTCTGCTGTATGAAGAAGAAAAACGGTGTCCATGCTAATGTGATCAAAGTTAAGACCTCTAATTGTGGAAAGAGTGAAAATTTGAAGTCTGAGGACTTCGGGAGCGGGGTGCAAGGAGCAGAGGAAAACAGGCTAGTCGTTTTTGAAGGGTCTTTGTTTAGCTTTGATCTTGAGGACTTGCTAAGGGCATCGGCAGAAATTCTTGGGAAGGGGACGTGCGGTACAACTTACAAAGCAGTTCTGGATGAAGCAACAACAGTTGCAGTGAAAAGATTGAAGCAAGTGGGGGTTGGAAAGAAGGCATTTGATGGATATATGGAGTTTGTGAGTCGACTTGGTCGGCATCCAAACGTCGTCCCACTGTTTGCCTATTATTGTTCCAACGATGAGAAGCTTCTTGTTTACGAATACATGCCTGCCAGCAGCTTGTCTGCAGCCTTGCATGGTATGCTTTCTTTTCCATGTTTGCAATAAATCATCCGCAACCACATTTTTTGCATTAAAACATGTCCATAAGTTGTTGCAACTTTTCTGCTCGTTGATCTATCACCGGTAACGGCCTTACTGCTTTCACTCTGCTTTATAATGTCATAACAGGTGACGAAGGCGTAGGGAGAACTCCACTAGATTGGGACTCCAGGCTAAACATCTCACTTGGAGCAGCAAGGGGAATTGCCCATATCCACTCTGAAGGTGGTGCTAAATTCATTCATGGAAACATCAAGTCCTCAAACATACTCCTCAGAGGAGGTCTTGATGGTTGCGTTTCTGATTTCGGAGTAAGCCCTCTAATCAACTCTACGTACATCAAACACCAAGTTCCCGGTTATCGAGCTCCAGAAGTCATCGAAACAAGAAACGTCACTCAAAAATCTGATGTCTATAGCTTTGGTGTCCTCATGCTTGAGATTCTCACCGGGAAATTCCCCCTCCCGTATTCAAGGTCCGACGATGTGGTTGATCTACCTAGGTGGGTTCGATCCGTTGTTAGTGAGGAATGGACGGCCGAAGTGTTCGACGTGGAGCTCATGAAGTACGAGAACATTGAGGAAGAGCTGGTGCAGATGCTTCAGATTGCTCTCTCCTGTGTGGCAAAGGTGCCCGATATGCGGCCGACAATGGATGAAGTTGTCAGAATGATTGAGCGAATTCGACATCCTGAAGTGTGGAACGGGGCGTCGTCTGAGAAAGACTCGAATCTGAATACCCCGTGATCGAATATCTAAATTTGCCAATTTTTTCTTGATTCTTGGATGGCTTCAAAGCTGAGAAGTATGCATCCAGTATTGCCAGATTCCTGGTGTTAAGTAGCATCATTTTTTCCTTCATTGTTGAGTGTACTAAAGGTCAATATTCGTGCCCGACAAGGATTAAGGATGTTGGTTGTTTTACCTTCCAAGGTTTAAAGTCATGTCTTATTTTTTTGTTAACTGTATTGAATCTCAATTTCATTACATTTTCAATTCCATTTAGTATATAAAACATCGCTTTAAATTGCGTGGAAGACATAACTTTTGTACTTATATGCAATTTTCGTCCCATAATGTAGGATATTTGGTAGTTTATCCTTCAACTTTCTACAGGTAAAGATAATGCAAGTTATGAGCTAAATACCTTGCTCATGCGCCAGCAAGGCCTGACCTATGGGGTGCTCGGTCGGGGTCTACTTTCTTATTTTGGGGCTTTGAGGAAAAATATTTGAGGGGGCATCAGGTAGCATTTTGGTTTGGTATCTCTAAACTTTTGTGATGTCAGACATTTTTTTTTACCGATGTGATGAACTCCGGTGAAAAAAAGACAAATTTCAAAAATTAACAAGGTGCAGGACTAAAATACTATCATAGAAAGTTAAAGAAAAAACACCAAATGACTTAAGTTATGAAACCAAAAATACATTTAATATTAACTTTTGTATACGTGGTGTGCATATGTTAAGACAATGCAATAAAAATTGGAGTAATAATGTAACCGACTTATCTAGGACGAGGGGTGCAAACGAGCCGAACTCGAGCCGAGCTTGGCCAAAATTTCAAGGTCGAGCTCGAGTTCGAGGCCGTTGCTAATGAGCCAAGCTTGAGAGCTTGGTTCGAGCAACAGAAGATTTAAAAATGCAAATGTGAATAAATAAAAAAATTGAAGAATTTCAAAAGGCTTTCTTATTTGAATATATGAATTGATAATATTTTTGTTATATATCTAATATTGATTTAGTAGTAATATATTTAACAACAGTACAAAAAATATACCTCAAATTATCTAAATACTTGCAAGTTATATATTTATCAAACTAGAAAAATATAATTGTCTAGATAATTTTTATATTATATTATATAATCTATCAATTTTAATAAAATAAATAAACAGAAGTTATTTTCTAAAAGTAAAATGAGAATGGTCATCAACATACATTTTTAAAATGGGATTATGCTAGTTGGAATTTTTCTAATTTTGAATTAAATGAAATAAAAAGAAGAAATTAAAGAGTAGTTCACACACATTATGTATATTGATATGCAAGAAATGACTTGGCCCAAACATACAACTCACAGAGCACAAGGACTAAGGAGGAAGCCCAGATGTTTCTTAGCCGAAAAGAATTATGGCCCAAAATGCAGTAGCCTGGCCCAACGAAGGACCAGACCGAGCCCTTGGCGGGCAATCAAATAGCAGCCTAGGCCTAGATGAGGGAAGAGGCCTAACCAAGCCCCTGAATCCAGGCCCAACCTAGAAAGAGCCCAATCATGCAGGAAGGTCGGGGTGAGGCTAGCTCATTCTTATCCTATCTGGATAAAGGCCCTTAACCGACCCCGGGATCCTAGGAGACCCATATCCTCAAGACTCTGGAGAAGCCCGCAACCACCTGTTCGAAGATAAGAGACAAGAGCCCCCGTTAGAACAAGGAACCTCTTCTATAAATACCAGTCTCCTTGGCTGGTATAGGTAACGAATTTTTGTCCTCTCAAGCACACAAACTGCTTATGCCATTGCAAACTAGCATATTTCATACTTATTTCGTAATTGCTAATCAATTCTCATCATCAATTCATCATTTTTTCTACGTTTTATCATTTCACAATTGCTCACTGATTTGAGCATTGGAGTGCTAACGCATTTTTTGCAGGTCCCTTTTCCCGACTTGTAGGAATCAAGACCCTCTCCGTTTAAGCCAAAGGCTATATTCAAGATTGAGCTATTTCAGCTCACATCAAGTTGCGTTCTCTGTGGGAACACAGAACTAAGACGTGAGAATAACGGAAACCCCCAACAGCGGGCTAGACAAGTAGAAGGCGGTCGATGTTGCTGCGGACCCTCATGCATTGCAAGTGGTGGTCGGTGCCTTCTGGCCCCCGCCAGACTGTTAGAATATGTGACCAGAAAGCCAATTAGATTGGCGATTTTGGGAACTATTCGTCCATCTTTATTACAACAATATTATCCTGATGAATAGAGTAAGTATTCATCACTGGCATTGTGTTTGTTGTGCTTACTACTGACGTTGAACGGCGTTTCAACAACACAATAAATGCCCACAGACCAATTGGATAACTCATGTGGTTAGGCTGCGCATTGGATGGCGGGTATGAAACCAACTTCTGAGAGTTGGTCTGAAACATTCCAAGTCGAGGACCTCGAGACTGGGCATCAAGTGTCCTATTGAGACTGGCACTAAGTATTGCATTCACTGGGTGAGTGCCGAGTTTCATCAGTGACAGACGAAGGTCGTCTATGCAATTTTAGTGGGTTAGTTGACAAGGTGGTTGACTGACTGAACTGACTCGCGGGAATCATCATATGGAAGCCTTAGAGGCTTGGTCGGTATGATTGGAATTCCTGGTTTCGATAGTACGGGATTAGTCCTCGGACTTGAGGAATCATGTCAGTCATGTGCATACCAAGACTGTATTGGATCTGGAGAGAGGTGATCATTCTCTAAGATGGTCATTATAAGCCTTGTCCAGTGTAGTTGGAGTATGTAGCGAGAACAATGCATTCCAAAATAGGATCTGTCCACCGTCAGTATATGACGGTGATGTCTCCTATGCGCTCTGAGATGGTTTAGACTCTGAATGTCTATGGCCATAGAAATTTATTGAGTAGGAAAGGGTTTCCTATGTCAATCGATAGAGTAAACGCATCTCGAGTATTAAGCATAGACACCTAATCAAGGATGAGAACCGATGCCCAATTCCATACCCTAGACTAAGGCCAGGAGACGGTCGACAGTAGGACCGTACCCCTATGGAATCGGCGTCTAAATGTTCATGCCAACATTCACCTAGTCTCTAGTACCATGGACTGTTGCTAGATGGTCACCCATGGTAACGGGCTCCTGCTGGACACGAGCCCAAGTCTAGCTGAGGGTGAACCTAAAGGGTCACACACAAATCACCAAGGAGGTGAAGGAATTAATTTGGAGTCAATTTCAGAGGATGATAAGTAATTAGATTACTTATGGGAATGTCCATTGGATGGACGGGCCGATATTGTATCGAGCTCCCGTTTTATCGGTAAATGGGATTTATCGATTAAGTAGAGAATCGAAGCTTGGATCTTTTAATTGGATTAAAAGATTAATGAAAATTATTTAATTGGACCATGAATTAAATATTATTAAATTCTAGGGCCTATTGTAATTGGATTACAATAAAATCCGGTCCATTAAATCATGGCCCAAGAGAGGTGTTAATTTCACTTGTGGAATTAGAAGAAGTTAGACTTCTTCTAAAAGGGGATGGCCGAAAACTACTTCTTTTAGAAGCACCAAAATGGCCATGAAGGCCTTAGATGACAAGTCGACTTGTCTCTTTTGGGAAGAGACAAATCAATTCCAATCAAGCCTCTTTCACTTGGTATGATTAAATCATACCTTATGAAATTGTAGGCTTGATTGATGATTAATGGGGATTGATCGGAATGTATCTAGACATCCTTGGATGAACCTAGACACATTCTAATAATTGCATTAATAAAGTATATATATATACATGTGTATATACTATCATCAAAGACAAGAGTTTTATTATTCATCTTTTTCTAGGAAAAAGAAGAACACTCTATCAAGCCTTTTTCGGCCTCTCTCTCTCTACTCTCTAAATCGTCTTTGTAGCTTCATTGATCTAGGATCATTGAAGAACAAAGTAAGATTAAGAAGGAACACTAATTTGATAGTGTAGTCCTTCTTCGATTTCATCCTGTAGATCCGTTTTTCTCTAGTAAGAAAAACGAGATCTCTCCCGGTATGGTGTGGACTACGTTAGAGGGTCTCTACATTAAGGCCTGGCGTGGATGAACGTCGGGAGGAGATCAATGCGTGCAGCCGATCGGAGTAGAAAATCGAAAAATGTATTTTACGTTTATGTTCTTGTTTTTCTTCTATTATTCTATAGCCATGAACGCTTAATTGTTATATACATGTTTGTATCACGCGTTTATGTATAGATAGCCTGGGAACTTCAAGGGCACACCTCTTGAACGCGATTTAAATTTTTTTATTCCGCACGTTATTATCTCCACCGTGCTTCCGGCCCGTTCCCGGGCTGATCCGCTTTCCTTCAAGTGGTATCAGAGCCCGGATCGGTGTATATGGCTACGGATTACATTTTTTACGTGTGCAAGCATGTTCAACGTGTTTTGATCGGCTTTAAAAGCATGTGTTTATTGCTTTTCATTTTCATAGTTATTTGTTGAAATTTCATGTTTAATTATGTAGATTAATCATGGATATTTGGGTGATTTTAGAAAATTGGATTTTTTGAAATTTGGGTATTTGTTTCAATTTTTTATGTGCAGAATAATAAAAAAAAATTACATCAGCAGCAGTCGCTGCCGGTCGACAATAGGCTGCCTGATGCCGCGTGCGGGCGCACAAGGCAACTGCGCGCACGGCCGGCTTGCACAGCCGAACGACTGGCCATTTTTTCACCGCTTTTCCATAAATTTAGATTTTCTGGTATTCTGCATATTTCTGAAATATTTAATTTATGGTTGATTTGATTTTAGTTAAGAATGCTTTTTCCTAAAATTAAATTGCCTAAGATTATTTTTTGAAATGGTTTTCAAACAAAAAAAAATTGCACATGGGTTGTATGAGGTTTCTAATACCCATTTCTAATTAAATTTTTACATGTATGTTTTTGCATTTAATTATGTTATGGAATAACATTGGATATCATTGATTTAATACATGATTTGTATTATTTGGAGCATGATTATATTGGATATGTAATTATGTTGTGTTTTGTTAATTGGATTAACAAGTGATGATCCCGAAGCCATTGACCTGTGTATGGTTTTAAATTCTTTTTGGGTGGGGCCTGCGTGCCTCTTGTTTTGGGACTATTATCTCCCACTTTCGCCTCATGATGTTAAGGCTTGTCTTTTTTCCTTTTATTTCCCATGTATTCCATTTATCTTGTAATGGGACTAGTTAGGAATTTGTTGGTGAGGTTTTACATTTTATGTATAATAAGGCAAGTCCAAGGAGAAAAAAAAGGCCTACGTTGGACGGAGACCCAAGGTGAGACATCAAGGCGAAACAAGTAGAGTGCAAGGCCCATTGGCATGACATTGGGTTAATTTGTTGTAATAGTGTAGGACCACCCTAGACAGACCGTATACGCACTGCGGTCTCAGTGGGTCGCATAGGTTGGGCTCGTGATCATTCAACAGGGGTATGCTAGGTTTACTTGTATGTGATGCATTTATTTAAATTCTTTATAATATTGGATTTATGCATCAAAATATTAACATGATGCGGTCTCGATCAATAATTTCGAACTATCACTGGTAGGACCAAGTTAATATATTAGGCCCACAGTGGACTTAGGTCAAATGGTTTGATCTGTCCAAGCCGTCCATCCATAACAATGTCATGAAGAAGCTACCGCTACCCAAGTGTGGTCTCACGAGTCTTAGCACATGTGGAATAGAGGAAAGTTGCACCATTGTTGTGAACAATGGAATACGCTCGCTATTTTCCTGTCTCACGAGTCATGGGGGGCGAAAGTTGAGGTATAATTTGGTTGATGGGTCGGGCCTAAAATCGAGTAGCATGATTCCCTTGGAGTCCTCGGGATCATGTGAAGAGGTGAGGCAAAATATCTTGGGAATCTCATCAGATGAGAATGGTATTAGATACCTCCTACGAGGTTTTTTCCATGTGAATCGTAAAAGTGGGGCATGGAGAATTGCGCTTATAAATCCCAAGCCCACTGGAAAATGGTTTCTTAAGAGTGATGGGCATTTCTACAGGTTAATGACTAAAGGACCAAGTCTTATCTTGAACATAATATTGTTATAATCTACTGAATGTTTTTCTGTTTAACTTTTGATGTCTAAGCCTCCAGGCGGGAGTCTTCCCAAAGTCATCTCCCTGCCCCCAAGCAGGAACTCCCACAAGAATAAGTCCTGCCCCCAAGCAGGATTACTCTCAAGATCATTTTTCTGCCTGCCTCCAGGTAGGAGTCTTCTCAAGGACATTTATCTTGCCCCCAGGCAGGAACCCTCTAAAAAATAAGTCCGGCCCTCAGGCAGGAGTTTTCTCAATAAACATTTTTCCGGTCCCAAGTAGGAACCTTCTCGAGATAAGTCCTACCCTCAGGCAGGCTCCCACTCAAAGTCATTTTTGCCTCTCATAATTGAGGCCCCCCTCAAGACAAAATTTTGGTAAACAAGTAAAATCCCTTTTTATGCAACGTATTACTTTCACAGTAAATATACTCATTCGAAAGAATTCTCACATGCAAATATTGGCACAAAAGATCTTACTTAGAAATATTTCTTGCTCTTAGCAAGACAACATACATAAAGCCATGTCCCATAACAGATATTCCATAAAAGATAAAGCCATGCTCTAAGCAGACACTACATTATCATAGAGAAAATAAGCCCTTTATACATACAGGAACCTTTACACTCAGACATGCAAAGCAGAAACAAGGACTTAACAAAGGCCCAAAACAGGTAATCCTAACTTCATCCCTCTTAAATTTGCTAATGCAGGGTCAAATCATTGCAAGCATGCATCCAACAATACTCAAGAAAACAAATATAGGGCAGCAAGCCCTCCTCATCAAACCAACAAATAAACACAAGGCAGCAAGCCCCACCATCAACTCAACAGACAAATATGAGGCGACAAGCCTCCAGAAAAGCAGTATGTGAAAACAAGCAAGGATGTCATAAAAGACCCCTCCCGACCATATTGACCAAAAAGGGGGATACCAGGAGTATTACCAAAATAAAAGCAGAAAATAAAATTATCTCATCCCCATATCCAATAGGAGAAAAGAAGAAAGAGTAAAATAGTTTCAAAGAGGGGGGTTTTACATCAATCATCTTGCGCTACAGATGGAGTCTTCTTTGGCTCCTCCAACGGCTTCGGCTCAGGGTGACGGGGATTATCAGCAGTTGCAGGCTATTCTAAGGGGGCCGAGACTGGCTTTGGGGGCTGGTCTTCAGGAGCGTCCATTTCTATATCCGTTGATCCCGGGTCTCGAACTGTTGCCATCACTATCCCCAACAGGTGATCCAGGTCCCCATCTGAAAAATATTTACCAGTTATGTCATTCAATAGCTTGAAATCTCAGTCAGAAGAGATAAAAGTCGGGTAACCTTATTACCTGAATTAATTCGAGGGGTCTCTGCCATCGGAGGGAGGTCGCAGAAGGGATTTGTGGCATTCTTCAAAGCTGCCTCTAAGTCCAAGAAAAAAGGTTCCACCCTTTCGAGAGGGTATCCCTGACTAGCAAACTGCTCTTAGCAAGTCTTGAAGCAATACCTCAAGAAAGGCCCCGCCACTTTAGCCACATCTCTTTGAAAATCCTCGAGCGACTTGTATTCCAAGAGGTAGCTTTCCTAAAAGGACTCCGAGTACTGCTTCCCCTCCTCAGAATGGGGGAAGTCCAGACAAGCTTGTTCACCCGCCTTTATTAAGGTCTCCGATTGGGTCTTCGTCAGAGCCAAGAAGTCTTGTGGAGCCCTCTTCCTCTCTTTCTCGACCTGCTGGTACTTTCCCACATCTTTCTTCTTGGCCTCCTTCATCTTGGTCAAGTTGGTAGCCATCCGCTTTAGACGTTCCTCTAGTCTCTTTCTCTGCCCCTCGGGCGAGGGAGGAGAAGATGTCTCCATAGGACGGCATAAAAGCTCCCACATCACTATCGCCACCTATGGAAGTATCAAGCAAATGTAAATTAGAACACCATAAAGATCCCCAAGGAAATACATGTTGTGGAAGTAGCTTACCTTGGAAACATGGCACGAAAGAGTACCAACCAGCACTACCTTAGAAGGTGCGGACAAGGAGCGCCTATCGCCAAAGCTTATAAAAGAACTCTGACTCTCCTTCTCTCTGCCTCATCACAAATTGATGGGTGTAAACCCAGTCTGAGACAAACGTTGACCTCGGGGGGAAGAACCGCCAGCAGGGAGAGGGGGAGGGGGAAGGGGAGGAAGAGAAGAAGGAGACGCTGCTGCAGAACGGGTGGTCACTAGAAGAGAGCTCTCGAAAGGAGGTTGGCTGGAGGAACTCCCCTTGGCTCTCTTAGAAGAACCCCCTTGGGGTAGGGGCAGATCATTTCCCCCTCGAATCGCTCGGAGTAGTGGTCCTCCCAGGGGTTCGAGAAGAGGGAGTCGCAGCTTGAGCGCCCCTTGGGCTTTCCCGTACACTCTGTCCAATAGCTTATCAAACATGATTTTTTTTGCAAGGAAGTACCAACACAATTAGACATGAAGAAACATGAACAGAAATCAAGCAAAATTAGAAGAAGCAATAGAAGTACCTAGGGGCTCAACCCAAAGTACGAGAAAAGCCTCTCGTCTATCATACCCCTGTTGTCATAGTCAACTCGTCTAGCAAGGTTATGAGGCCGTCAGGCTATCCCTCCCAAAGAAGGAGACAGCAAGGGGAGGTCAGTGGTCCACTTATATGGGAAATCCCATGGAGTGGGAGAACATACATAAAAGAAACTACTCCTCTAGTTTTGGGGGGCAATAGGAGTAGGCAAGAATCAAATCCCTAGACGGGGAGAAAAATGAAAGACTCTAGGCTCATATTATTTTACTTGGAAACAAAGAAAAAAACTTTTTCCAATCATAGGGGTACTACTGTACATAAAAACCAAGGTAAAATCAGCAAGAAGGCGGAAGGAGTTGGGGCCTAATTGGCTCAAAGGAACCTGAAAGGTCCTAGAGATCTCCTCATGAAAACAAGGAAAGGGAAAACGGAGACCAACTTTCAACTGAGCGGGAAAGAAGCATAAACACCAGGGGAAGGGGACTCCGGCAGACTATCCGGGGAAGGGACGTATATAATATACTCAAGAGAGATACCGTACTCCTCCCTCAACCTAGCGACGTTGGCGTCCCTAAACTGAGATGCTCTATCCATCAAAATAGGTCCAGCCTTCGTCTCTCCCTTCTCATCGCACTCAAAGGACTCCTCCCTTTCGTCTTCCCCGAGGGAGGAACCATCCTCCTCGTTTTCCTCCACCAAATCCTCCCCCTCCAACTCATCTATCAGACAGCGTTGGTCTTGGGTGGCCTTTTGCAGGCTCCACCTCTGGCCACCCCTAAAGCACAATGAGTCAAAGCCCGTTCCTCGGGAAGCGGCTTTAGAGGGATTACTGTCAACCGCCTACTCCCCACCGAAATGAATAGACTCATCAGAAGAGGCCATGGCCAAAAGCTTTTGATCTTAGAAGAAGAAGAAGAAAAGAGAAAGTCGAGAAATGCTTACGAGAATGTCAAAAGACGTAAGAAAAATGAATTAGCTCCAGTTCTCCTTCTCTTTGAAAACGTGGGAGGGAAAGAAATGGGGTGAAGGAAGGTAAAAGGTCGCAATGAAGAGGGGAGTCTGCAATTACCTGCAGAAAGTGCCAGGTAATCATCTCTCATTGGGCAGTTACGCCCATACGAAGTGACTCGCGTGGGCGGTTATCGATAACAACCCCCACGTTAGCCAATTGGGCTTCACACGCCCGATTCCCGAAAAGGCCTACACCCTAGCCATCAGATCACGGCTAACAAGGGCTCCCAAAACTCCACGAAGGCATTTCCCTTCCCTTATGAAAGAAGAAAACTTACCTCAAGGGGATTTCCTTCTAAGGACCGAAGGCCCATCTGCGTCCTCCAGAAAACCTTTACTCTAAGGGGGATTGAAGGCCCTCTCTCCTCCTCAGAGTGGGGGGCCCTAATTGATATGCAATAAACGGCTTAGCCCAAACACACAACCCACATAGCAGAAGGCCCAAGGAGGAAGCCCAAATATTTCTTAACGGGCAAGAATTATGGCCTAAAAAGTAGTAGTCAGGCCCAACAAAAGACCAGACCAAGCCCCTACTGGCACTCAAATAGTAGCCCAAGCCCATATGAGGGGAAGAGACCTGACTAGGCCCCTGAATCCAGGTCCAACGAAGAAAGAGCCCAGTCATGCAGAAAGGTCAGGGTAAGGCCTGTTGATCCTTATCCTATCTGGATAAGAGACCCTGGGTACCTAGGATACCTATCTCCTCAGGATTCTGGAGAATCCAGCAACCACCTACACGAGATAAAGGAGACAAGAGTCCCCCTTAGAACAGAGAACCTTCTCTATAAATACCAGCCCCGTTGGCTAGTGTAGGTAACGAATTTTGTCCTCTCAAGCACACAAACTACCCACGCCATTGCTAACTAGCATATTTCATACTTATTCATAATTTCTACTCAATTCTCATCATCAACTCATCATTATTTCTACGGTTTATCATTTCACAACTGCTTTACTGACTTGATCGTCGGAATGCTAACGCATTTTTTGCAGGCCTCTTTTCCCTACTTGTGGAATTGAGGCCCACTCCGTTTAAGCCCAAGACTATATTTAAGACCGAGCTATTTCAGGTTTTATATATATATATATATATATAACAATGGAAATAAATAAAATTGTTGAACCATCATTATTAATATCGATTAATTCACAAGAATCGCCAAATTTTAACATAAGTTATAAGTAGTAAAATAGATTACATACTATGGCATTTGGTACAAAAACTACAAAAAATTATAAGTTAGTTGTTAGAAGTTGTTAATTTATAAAAAATACAAGATATTAAGTTGATATTGAAATATAACAACAAAATTCATATGCATTATACCAAATAATTGTTTGCAAAAAAAATTATCAAAACTTACTAAATCGATGATTTACTAAAAATATGGGGGATTTGTAATGGCAGTTTTGGAATGGCCATGAGCCTGTTTCAATTGTAACGTTTTTTTTGTAATTATTTTGGAATGGATTGCCTTTGCTGATGTCATTTAACTAGTGAAATAAATTTCACAATTTTGTAACGGAGCTATAGTTACAAACGTTGTTCCAAAATGGTGGTGTTCATAAAGCCGTTATAAATTTATTATCGTTACAAGTTGGAACACCTTTTGGTATGGCTCATTTTGATTTGTAATTGCCCATCAAACTATGAAACCCAACTGTTTCAAAATTTGCCAAATGGAACTTATGAATTTATAGTACGGCAAGACCGTTACATAGACCACTACAAAGTTGTGGTCGTTGCACCGATACAACAACTTTTAGGACGACCGTTTTTAATCCAGTTATTGTGTAAAAAAATCGTTTAAAATTATAATACTATGTATCCAATCCAAAGGTCGTTCCAATTGGTACGGCCATTATACGAAAGCAATCTTTAGTTGTAAAGGCCGTACCAATAATGGCTCAGTCTAACGGCTATATTTCAATGGCTATTATTGTCATCGCAAAAGCCGTTCCAACAGCCAGTCCGATTCAATAATCACTCTGTCTAAGAGCCATATTTCAACGACTATTTTTTTGCCCCAAAAACCGTTTTAATAGCCGGTCCAAATAATCTTATATATATGTTTCATGTTATTTTTCATTTCATTTCATTTCTTCTAGAATTGAATAACCACACACACGGTCATCTCTCTCTAGTTTTCGTGCATATACACATGATCAGCACGAAATGCGCCATTTTATACCATTGATCTCTTGAGTTGGTTGTCCATGTAACAACTTGAACCCTTTTTTGTTAATTAAAATACAGTTTAATTAATTATTATCGTTTTCTTATTTTTTATGTTTGAATGTTAAGTATTATTAGTGGAAAATAATAATTAATTTATAGATCGAAATATAATTATATATATGTATGTGTATATGTAGTGATCATCACTTGAGGATATGAATGTATGATAAGAACCTCCCGAGAGGGCGAGTCTTACGATGGATTTTGAGGATAGTGTTAAGACATTCATAGAATGGACCAAGTGTCAGCATGGACATATGGATGGAGAGATGATTAGGTGCCCGTGCTCAAAGTGCAAAAACAAAAGGTCAAAGCACCTGGCAAGGTTAATTTTGACTTATTTATGCAAGGACTTATGCCGAAATATTATAATTGGACTTCGCATGGTGAGGAGGCGTGCAGGTTTACTTTGAGGTTGTAACCGCCCCTCGGTGCAGGAGGAGCAAACCCCAACTACTCAGGAGGGGGGTAGTTCGCACTAGGGTGATGAACAATAGATAGATTGGATGCAGAGGATGGTTTTTATGCAATCGGCCCGAGTTATTTTTCTTCTTACCCCAAGTGGACAAAGTAAAGCATCTTGTGGGATCTTCCATACTGGGCAATGTATCTGATACGGCACAACCTTGATGTCATGTACATTGAGAAAAATGTGTTTGACAACATATTCAACACCGTGATGTACATAAAGGAAAAAACGAAGGACAATCTAAATGTACAAAAGGAAAATTATATGTAACCAACCGAAGCTTGAGGTGGACGAACAAAGATCGAACGCTATGCCTAAAGCAGTGTATATCCTAACAAAGGAGCGGAAAGGGGGATATGTGATTGAATTCATTGTCTGAGGTTTCTTGATGGCTACGAATCTAACATTGCCCATTGTGGACATGATGGAGTTGAGGATGATGGCATAAAGAGCCACGATCATCACATATTCATGTAGAAATTGATATCGATTGCCTTTCGTGAGATGCTTCTTGAGCATCTGTGGAGCACGTTAAAGGAGGTGAGTCTGCTAATCCAAGGCCTATGCTTGACCCTGCTTGATGTCACCAATCTACAAGAGTTGGAAGAGAGTATTGTTGTCATCATGTGCAACCTTGAGAAAATATTTCCTCTAGCTTTATTCGACTCAATGGAGCACCTCATTGTTCACCTGGTGTACAAGGCTCAAGTGGGAGAACCAGTGCAATACAGGTGGATATACTCATTTGAGAGGTTCCTCCGTGATTTGAAGAAGAAGGTGAAGAACAAAGCACACGTTGAGGCGTCCATTGTTGAGGCATACATTATCGAAGAAATCGGGATATTCACTTCCCACTACTTTGAGTCGCACATTCTTTGCAAACAAAGCAGTCCCAGTAGTAATGATGATCTCACTAGCAACGATTACAAAATTCAATGGTCTATTTTCAACTACCTTGGCCGAGCTAGTGGGCCTCAAAGAAGAGATGGCTTAGCGGTTCAAAATGCCACATAATCGGGGCGTATGTGTTGTGCAACTGTGAATTAGTCATACTATATTATGTCTAAATATTGATTGTGGTTTGCTTTTTTATTTATATATATTTGACGGAATTTGCAAACAGGTCATTCTTGAATGAACTATACCAACACCACCATTCGAAAGGCCCAATTATTGATCAACTTGTAGCAACTGATTTCAAGGATTGGTTTAACATTGTGTAAGTTGATGAATTATATAGACAAGGAGCTCCTGAAGTGTCATTATTAGGGTCCAAACACAGAGGTGACAATGGTTCCCATGTTACTTTGTGAATGGTTACAATTTTCACATTGAACGTCACAATGTCTGCAAGTCAACAATGAATTGTGGGATGTCTGTCAAAACCTCATCATATACAGATACAGACAATAACTACTATTGGATACTCAAAGAGATATTTCAGTTGGATTACCCACTTATTCCGAACTTGCACATCCTTCTGTTCAAGTGTCGCTAGGTCGATCCGGTAAGAGACATGAAGGTACACCCTCGTTATCACCTCGTCGATGTTAATTTCAAAAAGTTGTATCAAAAAGATGAACCATTCATACTGGCACAACAAGCAGTACAAGTTTATTACACAGAGTAACCAAGCATGAAAAGAGACAAAGTGGATAGGATGATGGCCTTTTGCAAAAACCAAGGCTCGGAGAGTAGTTGATGACTCTCGATGGACAGATGTTGCATATCAGCCGGAAGAAGTCATACATGTCATTAAAGTTGCTATGGAAAATCAGACATACGACCTGCATGATACTGATGGTACACAATTTTTTGTTGATTTTTCTGTGGCACTTCAACAGGGAGCAGGAACATCCCGTTCGCCCCATGGTCACACCGATATTGAAGAAGACGAGGATGACGAAAATAGCTTCGAGGACTACGAGACTGATGAAGATGCCACTTGAGTATCTAGTATTTTGTAATAAAATATTTATGTTTATATTAGTTTAAAAAAATAAAATTTGGAATGGCTGGAAAGTAAAATAACTATTACACTGGTTGTTCCAAACTACAATATATTTGGTGGGCAGACCATTTTATTTTATTTTTTTCGCTCCAACTCAAATTCTAGGGGGAAATTCAAAGTTTGGAATGGCCAGTCATATAGGCCGTTCAAAAATACCGGCCCACATTTTTCATTTGGTGAAAAAATTTAAAATACCATTCCAGGAGTGGAACCAAATGCCATTCCAAAATGTTAATATCCAAAAACCGTTGAAAAAGTCATTACAATATGTGTTTAAATTAAAAAAAAACTTATGTTTTCAGGTATGATATCTTGAAATCCGTACACTGGGTTTATACCAAACTTAAATACATATAAGACTCTGTCCATTTGATCATATCTGATTGTCTGATTTAAAATCAAATGGCCTGATTCAATGATGCACCGGTTTGAAAGATCTCTCGTATGTTTCGAATACGATATCTCGATATCCGTATATCAAATTAGTCCGGAACTTCATCGAATATATTCTTTTGTCTATTTGATCATATCTAACAGTCTAATCTAAATTTTGACGGTCTGATTAAAATGCAGTACAACAATATAAGATGATACTTACATCAGTGGAATACTCACAATTATGAATATACAAATTTATTTCATATTGTGAACATATATCAATCTAATTCCACATGTTTTATATTTGCAATTGTGTTACTCCACACATTGTATACTTTTCTTCAACATTGGCGTGTTCGGTACAGGTTTTTATTAATTTTTATTGATTTTTTTTGAAAAATATAATACCCTTTGGAATGCCTTTAATACGAAAAGCCAATACGATGTCATTTAGGTTTAGAAAAAATATTATATAGAAGTTTTGGAACTCTGTCTGGGACGGCTTTGTATACATATGACCAATACGATGTCATTTAGGTTTAGAAAAAATTATTATATAGAAGTTTTGGAACTCCATTTGGAACGGCTTTATATACGGACAACCAATACGATGTCGTTTAGGTTTAGGAAAAATATTATATAGAAGTTTCAGAACTCCTTTTAGAACGCCTTTATATACGGATATTTAATAAAGTATTGTATAAAAGTTTTGTGACTCCATTTGGAATGGCCATGTACACGGATACAAGCTTTGAAACTCTATTTGGAATGGGTATATGGATAGATAAATATAAGAAATAAGGGGAACCTCCTAGAGGTGAGGGGCCACCGCCACCACGGGGGACGGCGTGGCCACTGCCAACTGCATTTGGATCGCAACTGTAATCATCCGCTGGATCGCCCCCATTAACCCCAGCGACACCCTGTCTGACGAAGCATTTGATGAAGTGTTGTCACGAGGTGGGTCTGACGGAGGATCAAGGGGAGCAGATGGTCCAACACCCTCCCTAGCGGGGACCAGAGGGATGCCCCTCAGCACCTGCAGAGCCTGAGGATCAGCTGCCTTCTGCTTATTGAGTCTACTGTTGGAAGCATCCATGATTCTCACGTCTTAGTTATGTGTTCCCACAGACGGCGCCACTTGATGTGAGCAAAAGCATTCAATTAAAAGATTGACTTTGGGCCGGAGGTTCCGAGCTGAGCACTAGATGATGTAAAAAAGGGGACCTGCAGAAAAAGCATTAGCACTCCAACACTCAAGTTAGTAATTTGCTAGAAAACAAGACAAATTGAAAGCTTAATGCAAATGAATAATAGAATTGTGTTAGTTGTAGCATGAAATAATCGATTAGTGTGCTAACTTGTGAATACATTACCCATTTAAGGGTGAAGACTTGATATTTATAAGCATAAGAGTCCTCTTGGGCCGAGAAGTCTACTAGGTCTAGGACTCTTAGAAGGTGGTTGAGAGGGGACTCCTTGATCCCTGGAGGGTTGGCGGATAACTCCCCCTCAAATACGAATTTCGCTAGTGGGTAAGGGTGCCTATCTCTGTCTGGCGTCCTTCTCGGAATTCAGTTACTTCGCCCCATTAGTGGGTGATATGGACATTTTTCGGCCATGCTAGCAACCTGCGTGTCCTTTAGCTGGGACCATCATGCCATGCTGGCTGGGCTGACCCAACTGTGGTTGGTCATACTGAGCCTCGCTCATCCCTTGGGTTAGATGGAGACACAGGCCCTTCTTCTTGGGCTTTAGGGTCTGTTTCTCGCTCGTTGGTCCTGGGCAAGACCCACTTGATTTATCCCCATCAATATGTGTAATATTTGTGTGTGAAATATTTATGTTTATGTTTTGGAATCTATTTATGTTTTCTGTAAACTATTTTCTATAAAATATTGGCATTGTTGTGTGTAAATATTTTGTGTGTAAAATTTTGTAAATCCATAACTCCAATTACAACAAGCCAATTTCTGTAATTTTGTGTGTGTAAAATTTCTGTAAATTTTGAAATTTTCTATAATTTCTAGAAAAAAAAAAGAAATTAGAAAATTTTCTTGAAATTTTCTGTGATTATTTGTAATTTCTAGAGAAAAAAAAATCGTATTTTTCGGTACATTGTGTAATTTTAGCATCACTTTCCAATAAATTATTGAACTTTAGTCAAATAATAGGAAAATTAAATATATAATTATAATATAGTTTTATAATTAGATATAATATTACGGTGGCATATATTTTTATAAATATTGTACTATTCTATATATTTATAATATAATATTAATATTATAATGTTTCAATAGTTTTTCATATTGTAATTCGTCATCTCAGGTTATAGATCCATGGCAATCGGTGGTCCGCCCCCTTAGAGACGTAGTTGTGGTCGTGGTCGTGGTCGTGGTTGTCGTCATGGTTCGCCTATTCCTGCTCTCGTCGTTGATGCGGAAGCACTCCCACCACCCCACCACCAGAGCCTGCATCCGTGCCACAGACTTTGCCAGTAGATGTGGCCACAGCGATGTCATCGGATGCAGGGGCGAGTTGTTCACAGGCCCCCCCTCAACCGTGGGATGCACCACCACCACCTCCAGCGCCACCAATGCCACCACCTTCTGCACATCACTATATCAACCTCCGCAATGCCAGGTAAGGTAACAATTTTATTAAATTATTTTCATTATATTTTTATATTTTTAATATTTAATTATTTTTTCAGGTTGGATCGAAATTTCCACATGGCTATCCATGGTACTATGCACAACTATTATCCTCATCCCTGGGGATATATCTCGCAAGTTTCATAGAAGGACCAAGTCTTCTAGTATGATAATTTGAAAGAAAGAATTGTCAAAAATTTTAATTACGTTTTCAAATCTCAATATTGATTTTCATCGATTACTTACAATTTTTTTTTACTATATGAATTTGCAGCTTACTTACTGGTGGGACTGTGACGATGAATCAATGTTCAAGATGCAAGTCGATAAGTTCTTGTGGAAGCGGTTCGCGGATGCCTAAGCTCAATTTTCCCGATCGTTGTGGGTGGCTGATCAAATTTTGGCGCCAACTGTTGGAGTACTGGGCGAGCCCAGACTTTAAGGCCGCCGCGCCCAAGAAATAAGATCAACCGAACAGCCAACCCGACGGCAGCGACTACCGTCTACTGCGAGGGACAGTCCTCCTTTGGCCAACACAAGCTAAAGATGGTAAATATCTTTTTTTTATAATATTTTTATTATCAAAAAAGACATTTTTTTCGGTTCTTGGACAAGAGACACAACTCGATCGCGCTGTCAAGCAGATGTTCTTCAGAGTCTACAAAATGAGGAAGACGGGCAATGGAGCGGCTCGACGGCAGAGGAGGTCTTGGTAAGTAATTTTATAGTTAATTCTTTTCGTTTTCAATTCAAATTAATTGCGGTAAGTAGTTTTCTAGTTAAATTTTTTAATTTAAATTCGAATTAATTTAATTTTTTTTATTAATCACCTAATCTGTTCGCATAAGACATTTCAGATGATGGTGGATGAGCAACAGACTCCGTCACCGAATGATCAATAAGATCCTCGATCACCTTCTCAAGGCTCGATGGCCATGACTGAGCAACAATTGTGGGTCGGTAGCAGGCGGCCCAAAGAGGGGCCGTGTACTCGGTCTTGGTTTCGAGCCAGAACACGCTTGCTGGACCATCACTACCCCAACTGCTAGTAGATGTCAGCATCGCCCCCGCCACCATAATCGCGACGTCCAGACCTCGATGATCACGTCACAAGGATCGAGGAGTTCCTGGAGTGTTGGGCGACCACATTGCCCACCCCTCCGCCATCCCAACCGTCCCAGCCTCTAGCTGATCCCCCGGCTTTTAACGATGGGGTACAAGACGGTGTGAATGCAGCCGATGGAGAAACTGCATTAGGGTTGCTTTTTATTTTTTTTTTATTTTTCAAAAGTTGTATATATATAAATACAATTTTATTTAAAATACTATTTTCATTTTGTTAGTTAAATTAGTACTATTTAAAATATGACACATTTAAGAAATTCAAAAAAATATTTGTAACTCAAAATGTAACGAAAATATTATAATAATAAATATAATAAAATTTTAATTATAAATAAAATATATAATTTATAACGGTTTGTGTAATGGTTTTTGGGTTATGTTTTACCAGCACACAACCTGGAAACAATTACAAAAGTTGATTCCAATCAAATTACACAGCCATTACAAATACGCTCGTTCCCAATTAAGATACAAAATGCTCATACAAAACCATCGAAAAAATCATTCAAAATACATGAGCAACAACCGCTCCACAAGCTGTTACAACAACTATCACAAAATGAGGTACACACAATGTACATAAAGGGTTATAAAGAGAGAGCCCGATTTGATAGAAATCCGAAAGAATTCCGTGAGTCTTACAAGGTAGAGCAAGATAAGCTCCAACAACAAATTGCATCTGCCAGGAGTGGTCTCTCGTCTGTTACAATTGATCACGAACTTAGAGTTAAAATCTCCAAGGTCTGTGCTGATCTGAATGTTGATGGATTGAGAGGCGATATAGTCACAAATAGGGCAGCAAGAGCCCTGGCTGCCCTAAAAGGAAGAGATAAAGTAACTGCTATATAATAATACTAATAATTAAAATAATCTCAAAGATTTTTAATAATAACTTAAACATAAGCAAAATTGATGATGTATATCATTTTTGTGTTAAAAAAAGAATTATTTAAGCAAAAATTCCAATAACTTGTACTTTTTTTTTGTTTCCTATTCTTGCAATATTCTATTGTCTCAACTTCTCCGCAAATTTATCATCTGGGCATCGCTCTTTCCTTGATCACCACAACTTTTAATGTTGTTCCATCAAAGACTTCCCTTTTCCTACAACCCAAGGTAACTTTGTTTTATTGTTTCACTGATCTATATCCTCCACCCCAAATTCCATCTATCATTCATGCATAATGAAAAACTTTGCATGAATCTAGGATACTTACTCATCATACTACATTAATGTATTATGTTTCTCAATTTAAAGAAACTAGGGTTAGAGTTCCATCGTTTTGATGTTTAATTTGCGTGCAGGATCAAATCATTCATTCATATAATATACTTGCATGCACGTGCTTTTACATCTGATGATTCTTTCAAGATTATCATATGTGACAGCCTCCGCGAAACAAAATTTTTTGTCGTATAGACGGAATTAATTAATCAATACCGATGTAAACCCTATTTTTTATATTAGAATTACAATAATCAATCTGAAATTTTAACTCAGAGAATTGATGAAATTGTAATGCGTTGATTGATTGATTATTAGCATCTGAAATTTTTGTAATGTTTTTTAGTGTCATTTCAAGAAATTCCAACATGAGTAGTGTAATAGTACAAGATTACTGAGGCTGTTATCTCTCTCTCTTTCTCTACATGCATATATATATATATATGAATGAATATTGTGAAGCATAGAGAGAGAAAATAATATTGGTGAGGATAGGAGGCGGCGATCTTGAAGTTGTGTTTTGTTTCTTGCATGGTTTGTAGGAGGGATTCTAATGTTCTGGTTATAGGTCACTGCTATAGTCCTCTCACAAGGGTCCGATTGTGGATAGTCGATGGGACAGTGCTGGACTAAGGTAATTAATTAATAATCTCACATTATATATCTTTCATTTTTGTTATTTGTTCATCGAATTATTGCATGTATTTGCATCTTTTTTTTGTTTGCGAATCGTATGTATATCCATTCCTACAACATAGTACCTGAATTTGTCCTCATTGTTGAGAACTGCATTTAAGTTGTTTTGCTTTATTTTTCATTTGTCCTCTTAGGCCATATTTACCTGGCAAAATTGGGTTGGATATCCATGTTGTCTAGCCCAGTGCATTGTTTACAAATTTTGGGGCCAGTCCATAATTCATTCCTTAGGTGTGGTATTGCGTTGTATTATACGCAGAATTGAACCCCATGGTGGCCCATGGGTTGCCTCTCCTTTTGGCTTTTTCCACTTTGACCAAAAAAATCTAAGGCCCAATTTCCATTATGTCTTGATTTCATAAGTAATAATGTAACATCCACGAGTTTTTATACATAATTGTGTGATATCAGAGTAGGGATTAGATTATTTAAAAATATTTGGTGAATAGTATTATTATGGAATACTTTAAACATATATTATGAATCCAAAAGTAAATGTGAGTTTCATATAGGCTGGAATGTCTGCTGAACCGTTGACTCGAAAGAGTCATTAGAGTTTTAGTAATGCCATTGGGATTAAGACTCATAGGCGAAGTTCATGGGATGGATAAATTGAAAACTAATTGAATAATAGTTGGACCAATTTGTAATGGTTGTCTTGGAATTCGCAAGTTACCAATTAATATCACGAAAGTAATATTACTAGGATGCATTAAGAGATGATTTGAACTTCTGGAGCATCCATTAGATAAATGAGATGACATTGTTGGTGATCAATAAATTTTATAATTTCAAATTATACAAGAGATATTTGAGTTTATGGATGATAATTTTGGTGAAATTACATTGATGAGATATAAGAAAAACAAATGTTGAGTTTAGAGCTAACTAATAGAATTTATCTTATTAGTTTAGAATGAAAAATCTTATAAGACAACTTATAATTACGAAGAGTATAATGATTAATAGTGATAAAGCATAGTGTCGTAGGGGGTAGCACAAATAATAATCATACTCTGTTAGTGTAATTAATGCACTGACACACTAGTACAGATCTGAGTAAAGTCAGTGCAGTCTCTCTACTCCATTACGTTAATCACTAAAATCATACTAATTCACTTATCAAAAGTAAATAGGATACCGGCTATCATTTTTCACCTAATCTAGACCATAATCCCGCATCAATCTAAATGTCCATAATCCAATCTAGGTTAGTAAACATGGCCTTAGGTGTCCTCAATAATTACGAGGGTGTTTGGCCGAATTTATTTAAAATATTTTATAAGTGTTTATAAATGTTATTAACCTCACTTCATATACATAGGAAGTTATAGGAAAAAAAACCCAAAAATTGACTATTTATCAATGATTACTTTTTATTGAACGGCTATAATTCGAGAATAATATTTTATTACAGTTACATTATTTTTACTTTATTTATAATGCATTTACTGCCTTACAAGTATAAATTATTACTATGAAAATGTTGAATGGGGGGTATATTGGAAGTTTATATAATTTTTTTGCTGACATCATCATTTTCCGTCCAAATCCTAACGGAAGGGGGACAGTTGTAAATGGAAAATTTTCAGAGGAGGTATAAGTGTAATTTTGAAATTAAGTTGTTTGGGTGAAAGTGTAATTCACATTTTTAGAGAGGTATTAAGTGTAATGGACCCTTTTCTATTTTGACCACTTTTTTCTTTAAGAGATAATTACACTGTATTCCCCTGGGATTTGTGTAATTACACGTAAACCCTTGTGGTTTAAAAAATTACATCTAGTACTCACGATGTTTGTTTTTATCTAACAAATAGATTTATCCATTAGTCAAAATTCACCGAATTTGTTGATATTAACAAAAAAGTTAAATCAAAATTCATATTTACTCCCGGATTGACTTATTGAAGTCAAGCAAAGCTTTTTCTAATCAAACTACTTTTATGCATCTTCATATACTAATGCATGTGAGGAGGCATATCTTTACCATTTTAAGGATAGTTTGGTTAGAAAAAGATTTGTTTGACTTGTAATAAATCAGTAATACGTCGACAAATGGGGTAAATATGGATTTTTATTTAGGGCTAAATGGATTTTTAGTTCCGTAACTTAGGTCATTTGGTATTTTCGTCCTTTAGTTTTCTAGGGTAGAATTTTGGTCCTGTATCTTTTTAAATTTTTGCAATTTCAGTCATTTTGTTTGTCGGGCTTATTGTACTAAAAAGTTAAAGGACAAAAATGACTGGCAAAAATGGGTTAATAGGAATAAAAAGCCCCAATTTTAAAATATCACGTGAGATTTTCCGGCGAGAATGGTGAACTCCAGCAAAAAAATGACTAAAATCATGAAAATTAAAAGGATGCAAGACTAAAATACCAAAATGCTATCCTAGAAAGTTTAAGGACGAAAACGTCAAATAGCCTAAGTTACAAGACCAAAAATTCTTTTAAGCCTTTTATTTAATTCTTTGTTAGTATCTGCAAATTCGATGAATGTTGACTAACGGGTGGATCTATTTGTTAGACAAAAGCAAACGTAGAGGTACTAGATATAATTTTTCAAACCACAAGAGATTTATGTGTAATTATACCAAACTTTAGGAGAAAATAATGTAATTCTTCCTTTCTTGAATTGTTAGGTGCACCTGAGAATGCCGATTAATTGCAACAATCTACTTCAATTTTTACCATGTTTGTTAATACCAGTACCAAAAACGGTGAGTTGTCTAATTTTAAGGCCTAAATGTCTTTTTGGTCTCGTAACATAGATTATCGATACTTTTTTCCTTTAACTTTTTAGGGTTATATTTTGGTCCTACATCTTTTTAATTTTTGCAATTTCAACCTTTTTCGTTGGAGTTCACCTCCACTGGCAAGAAGGGTGAACTCCGATGAGAAAAAAGGACTAAAATCGTGAAATTTAAAAAGGTGCGGATCAAAATGCTATCCTAGAACGTTAAAAGTAAAAATGCTGGCAAAATGAGCCAATAGGAACAGTAGCCCCAATTTTAAAAGGCTACGTGAGATGCACATACATTTTCTCGGTGAGAATTGTGAACTCCGACGGGAAAAAAAAAATTGAAATCATGAAAATTGAAAAGATGCAGAACCAAAATCCTACCTTGTTAAAGTTAAAGGACAAAAACACCAAATAATCTAAATTATGAGACTAAAAAATACATTTAACCCTAATTTTAGTTTCAGAAGTGAGACTTAATAGGCACACTGCCCAATTCTATAAAGAAGTTAATGGTAACACCAGAGTTGGGGAAATAGCATTTTTTGTCCCATAAATTAGGCCCTTTTCACTTTTGGTCTCATTCTTAACGAGATTGACACTTTGGGTCTCGTAACTTACAAAAATTTGCATTTTTTATCCTCATCCACTCTTCTGTTTGTTTTTTAAGTATTTTTTGTTTGAGTTAAAATTCAATTTTTGTTAGAAAAGAGAGAAATCCCCTTTCCTTGGCCTAATTTCCTTCAAAATTGATTTTTTTTTCCCTCAAAATAGTTATATTCCCCTCCCCGTCAAAGTGTTGCCAAGTTGGAAAACGCGCTAATTTTCCCTCCAACAAAAAATACTTAACGGCCACATACTGGTCATGTGGCTGACGTTGTTAAAAAACAAACGCAAAAGTGGATAAGGACCAAAAGTGTGACTTTTAGTAAGTTAGGGGATCAAAAATGCCAATCCCACAACAAATGGGACCAAAAGTGAAACGGGCCTAACTTATAGAACCAAAAATGTTATTCTCCCACCGGAGTGCAATCGGTTAATGATATGTAGGATCTCTAGTGCATTTTGAAAAATATGGTACATATATTTTTCAACACCCAATTTAGTACCAGAAGTGAGATTTAACAACCACGTGTACTACACATGATCAATTTTGTCAAAAAATTAACAACAATGCTAAAATTGCAATTGACTAATAATATGTGGGGTCAGTACATAGTGCATTTTTCATAAAGTATGATATCAATTGTGCAATACCCCCTTGTACTATGATATAAAAAAATGCAAATTTTTTGAACTAATTTGACAATTAGAAAATATTTAAAGTTTATTTTCAACAATCACACATTAAAGTTAGATGACAACTTGTAACATGCAATCGGGGCATGTGACTTTTGGGTTTGAAAATACTTAGCAACATGCACTTGAAGGGGCAATAATGGACATAGCCTTGTTTTATACTCCTTGAACCAAATTTCAATTAGCACACACATGATGTTGACTTCAGGATATATATTGTTATAGTGGGTGGGCGCGTTAATGGTCTTGTTGCGCTCTTTTTTTTTTTATTTCTCATGAGGTTCCTTGGGTAGGCCAAAATCCATACATGGCCCATGGAAACTCTTAGGTGAGATTTCAAAAGCTAAGTGTGACCCATACCTCATGGAATCTCTCCTTTAGTGTTATTAAAGGTCGAGCCCAGCCTAACACACTACAGAAAAAAATAAGGCTTAAATGTACTTTGGTTCCGTAATTTAGGTTATTTGAAAATTTCATCCTTTAATTTTTTAAGGTAGAATTTTGGTCCATCATCTTTTTAATTTTTGTGATTTTAGTCCTTTTTTCGCCGGAGTTCACCATTATCGCAGGAAAAATGCATGTGCCTTTCACGTGATACTTTAAAATTAGGGTTTTTATTCCTATTGGCCCATTTCTGTCAGCATTTTTGTCCTTTAACTTTTTAGGGTAGCATTTTAGTCCTGTATCTTTCTAGTTTTTCGCAATTTTGGTTCTTTTTTACGCCGGAGTTCACTCTTCTTGCCGATGGAGGTAAACTCCGGCGAACAAAAGGACTAAAATCTCAAAAACTAAAAAGATGCATGACTAAAATGCTACCTTAGAAAGTTAAAGGACGAAAACGCCAAATGACCCAAGTTACAGGACTAAAAATGCATTTAACCCGAAAAATAAATTATTACCTACACTATAAATCCTTATAATTCGAAATCATGACGAACTATTTCTACCATGGTCAAACAAAATTGATGTGGAAACATAAATTTGACCATGGTTAATCAATATTTTTCATGGTATTACCTCTGACCAGAATATTGCCTATGATTTTTAGTTATATCTAATGTTTCCGCCTCGATTGCATAAACAACGGCTAATAGCCATTGTGTAGCCATGATTAATTACTATTCACCATAGTTTTTTTACATTTAACCATGAGAATTAACTATAACAAAAAGTCACATTTCCTTTAGTGACATCACATTTTCTTAGCACTTCATATTTGGAAAGGAGGTTTCTTATGCACACACTCTCTAAAACATTGTATTATATATAGAGTAACGCATTAAGATCCAATTCTTACCAATTGAACCTTCTTCATGTGGTTACAAAGGTCCAATTACGGTGACTACTTTACGGACTTAGCCCATCCACTTTATAACAAAGAATCCAGACTCAACGCTTCCCATCGCATTAAAATAAAATATTGGTGCCCCTTATTTTTATGTTCCATCATTTTTTATTTTTTTCTTATATCATGTGCATGACCTGCATATGAAAAGAAAACCCCACAAGAAAAAATAATTATATAGTTCAATGTAGTATTATAATTATTAAGATATCGAAAATTTCCTCAAATATCATGATCATTGTTCATATTTTCCTTCTTTCACTTTTGCATTTTTATCACTCTATCATCTATGGTAAATTAATATATTGGTATATCATAGTTCGAGATAATATTTAAACACAAATGACACAATATCCACAACAGTGTTGGCCGCTGCCATGCAAACAAAGTAGTAATAAGGATGACACTACGGCAGAGCTTGCAGGTGGAAACGTTCGCCTTGTAACTACAATGGAGAAGTGGGAGACAGAGACATCAGAAGCAAACAAGGACGGCAAAACTGTATGTAGTTTCCATTCATACAAACTTTTAGAAAAACAGATGCAAACTTTGTCTAATTATGATTTATCTGTCGACTTGTGCTTAATTTCCAACAGGTTGTGGTGAATTTCAGTGCATCCTGGTGCATTCCTTGTAGACAGATAGCAGCAGCTTACCGTGAACTTGCTGATAAATATTGTTCGTCGATTTTATTTCTAACAGTTGATGTTGATGCGTTAGCTGTAAGTACATTTCCTATTTTAGTAACTTTGCGCAAACCTAGGACAAAAATATTCTTAAAACATTTTTCATCCCGTATTTTAGGGGCAGTATAACATGACATCATAATGAATGACTGAATCAGAAGCATAAAATCTTGATATGTATACACAAATAACTAATTAATGCCCTAATTGTGGTGCAGGAATTCAGTACTACATGGGACATAAAAGCAACCCCGACATTCTTTGTCCTGAGGGACGGACGACAACTAGACAAACTCGTAGGTGCAAACAAAGCTGAGCTGCAACGAAAAATTATAGGCATTGCTGAGTCAAATACGAGGACGTCCCTTTAACTAATCATCAGTTGTCTGTTGGTCTGTTAAATGTCGTGTAAAAATGGAAGCGATATATGATGATGATCGATGATTCGAGTGTACGTATTAGGAATTTCCCACCTCTGATACTTACCAAACATATTAGCGTTTCTATCAGCTGGTTGTAAGATTTTTCCTTTGCTTCATCTACTCTTACAGCCTCACGAAAACCTGGAAGGAGCATTGAGAAATTTGAAATGTGTGTGCAAAATAGATGTGTTCTTATAAGGTATATTTGCTTATTATATTGATGATGATTGATGTTACGTATATATACTGATCAATGTTTATTGAATAACTATAAAATTAAGTCTTGTTTGTGTGTTTGTTTATAAATTAAATCGATCAATATATATATATATGTGACAATTAGTGTGTGAAAATTTTGTGAAGTAAAAGTTTATGCACAGTTGCGCTTGGGGGGGGGGGGGGACACGACTTAGCTGATTGTATTTTTACGGAGTCAACATGAACAAGTATCATGCAATTCTTTGGTTGGGGTTGAAAAAGCAAATAAATATAGAACAAGGGAAATTTAAAATATTTTTAGTCCTGTAAGTATGAGGGTGGCAATTTTACTCTGAACGAATCTATTTTGACAATTTTATCCTATAATTTTGAAAAGGCTAAATAACCTTTTTCATCCTATAAAGACGGGGCTTTTCCGTTTTAGTCCACGATTTTCAATTTGGTCCCATTTTTAACCAAAACGTTTTCAAGTAATCTCAAAAGCACATTTTCCATTAAATTTTAACGAAAGAGAGGAGAGCTCGTTAAGCTGCTGTTAACATTGGAGGAAAAAATCGCACACGTGATACTCACGTGTGTCTTGATTACAGACCCAGCCCCAAATCATCACATTCCTGCCCCAAATCATCTAATCCTTTGACACCTTAGAACCCTAAAAATTCGTCCATGCGATTTCTTGGCACAAGTCGTCAAGTTCGATTGCTTGTTCGATTTTGAGAAAAACACAAGAACACAAGTTGGGATAGAGCTTCAGATTGATTTGTGATGATGTCCTTGCAACCCAACCACCTAATCGAGTTGGGAAACCCTAACTACGATAAGTGTTGATTTCTATATTTGTAGGTTTGATTTTTTAGGGCTTTATATGTTTTCTGCTTTTGAAGATAATGAGTGTACTTTTAGTGTATAATAATGGACGGATTTGGTTTTGATTGTGCACTTCATTTTTGTTTTATTTTGTTCTCGATTTTTAGATAAAGTTTTGTTCTTTTTTGAGTGATGTTGTGAGTTGTGAGTTGTGTGGATATGTATTTATATTGCTTAGTGTGGGTCAAGCATGAGGGAATATTGTTTATTTGTAATGTGGTCCCCTTGTATTCTTTAGTGGGATGCATGTGATGCTCTCTTTCCTTTTTAATGTGGGTCATGCATGAGGGAATATGTATTTTATGTTGTTGTTTCTTTTCTGGTTTAGCTTTTTATGTTTGTCCATACTTGACTGTGCACATTATATTTATATGTACTATTTTTTTTTCTGTCCAAATGACCATGAATTTGTTGTTACCTTTAAAATTCATCATGGAGGTACATTGGTGCATATGTCTGAAGCTCAGAATGTAAGGGACACAATGAGTGCCTTTGATTATTTTGATTTAAGTTGTCTGAGCATAAGTTATATTGATATTTTGGTACAAAAATTAGGGTATAACAGAGTTAAAAAGTATTATAGGCTGGAAATGGGTAAATGGAGAAGTGTGTTGTACCAAATGGATTTTTTGCAATTATATGATGGTTATGTGACCAAAAATAGAGAGCTGGTATTGTACTTAAATGCAGTGTTAGATGGTATTGGGACTCAAATAGGATTCATCTAATCCAATTGCTGAGGGTGATAAGCTACCAATAGAGCCTAATTGGGAGGATACGGGGCTGGGGATTCTGAATCAAAAACTGATAGCTTTGAGGATAGTGAGTTTGACCTTAGTGATGGTGATAAAAATGGGGGTGAGGATGAAGTTGGGGTTGGGGATAGAGGGGATGGTAATGATTCTGTTGATGATGATGATTTGATAAATAGTGGGAATGACTTTGAATCTGATCTAGGATCTGATGGGGAAGGGAAAGATAGATTTCCTATGCTTAGAACATCAAACATAATGGATCCTACATTTGAACTTGCGATGGTTTTCAGTAACAAAAGGGTATTTATAGAGGCAGTACATTCACATGCCATTAAAACAAAGAGAAATCTGAAAATTACAAAAAATGATCTAAGGAGAGTCTATGCAAAATGTGTTGAAGAGGGGTGTGAATGGAGGATCAATGCTCTCAAATTAGGGAAAAAAGAGTCCTTCCGAATAAGGGAGTATAAATCTGAACACAAATGTGGGAAGCATTCAAGGTCAAAAATTGTACCTCTAGGTGGTTGTCTATGAGGTTTGAAGATAAATTTAGAACAGACCCAAAGAGAAATGTTAAGGGGTTTAGACATGAGGTGTGTAAAGATCTAAGACTGAGTATATCTAAGCAGCAGCATACAAGGCAAGGAAAAAGGCCTTACAAAAAATACAAGGGGATGATGATGAGCAATATAAACAAGTCCTGGGTCTACAGTCTTAATGTCAACGGTGGACAATATTTGATGGCAGAGGGGATAAAAAATTTGACAAGTTATATATATGTTTCCGTGCACCGAAGCAGGATTTTTGAAGTGGGTGTAGGCCATTGATAGGGGTTTATGGGTGCCATTTAAAAGGCCCTCGTGGTGGGATACTTCTAACCGCTGTGTCTGTGGACCCTAACAACAATCTATTTCCAATTGCTTTTGTTGTTCTTAGTGGGGAGACAGAGCATCTTGGGAATGGTTTTTGGAGCTTTTGAATAGTGACTTGGAGATTGTTAGTGATGATGTCTACATATTTATCTCTGAAAACAAAAAAGGCCTAGTGCCTGCATTTGACTCAGTATTCCCAGGATCATATAAGAGGTTTTGTGTAAGGCACCTCCCTGGTAATTTCAAGATAGAAGGGTTCAGGGGATAGGCTTTTTCAAAATTGCTTTGTTCAATGCAGCCAGAGCTACAACAATCCAAGAGTGGGAGTGGAGGATGCAAGAGATGGCAGCATTATCTAAACAGGCACATGATTGGCTCAATGACAAGCCACCTACTCAGTGGAGCAGGGCTTGTTTCAACACATTTCCAAAGTGTGATATGTTGCTCAACAACATATGTGAGATTTTCAATTATTGCATCTTGTATGCAAGAGAGAGGCCAGTGCTCACAATGTTAGAGTGGATCAGGGAGTTCCTTATGACTAGGTTGCAGGAGAATAGGGATAAGACCCTGAAAAAATGGAAAGGAAATATCTTCCCAAAGATAAAACAAAAAAATTGTGGAAAAAAATATGGAGAGAGCTTCAGACTGCAACCCGATTAAATCTGATGATAACAGGAATGAGATTGCATGCTATGATGGCTCTAGGTACACTGTAATCTGTTGCATCATACTTGCTCTTGTAGGAAATGCGATCTCAGTGGCATTCCATGTAATCATGGCATGAGTGCCATTGCTTGTCAACACCTTAATCCTGAAGACTTTATGGATACATGCTACCCTGTGGATACCTTCAACAGGGTGTATTCATATGCCATGGCACCTGTCAACGGGCCACAACTATGGGCCAAAACAGGGGTACATACCTCTAGCTCCCCCAAATTAATGGTAGAATGTTGGCAGACCTACAAGAGCAAGGAGATTGGAAAAGGGATGAATTACTAAACAAAAAGAGGAAAGGAGTTAGAGGGCAAAACAAGCACACAAGGTTCAAGAGAATGCATTACATGGTGAAGTGTAGCTTCTGTGAGGGTTCTGGACATAACAAGAAAGGATGTGATATCAGGAAAGAGGCAAAAGACTATGTTGCCTCTTTAGATGCTGAAAATGAGACACATAATGAGAATGTGGAGGAGGAAAACGTTGATGGGGCCAGAAAATTAACTGTAAGTTTTTGTTTGTTTATTACTTGTAATCTATTGCTTTGTTTGAATATAGGCAAAGAAAAGGACCTCAATTGCATTTTCTGAAAGCATACAAGTGACTGGCAGACTTTCTAGAAAGTCACAACCAAAAAAACAAGGCTAAGAATGTATGATTTTTCAAGTACTAATACTACTTCTCTTTTTCAAGTATTGTAATACTTCTCTTTTTTGCAGGTTTCTAAACAAATCTGGAAAAATGCAAACAGCTTCAACGAATGAGAATGTGGACCTTACTACAACAGGGGCCTCCAATTTTAGAATGATGCCTACACCCGAAATACAGATACAAGCACCTGCCCCTTTGCATCCAACCATCAACATAAGGGCACCACCACCAGTTACACCCAACCATCATCCACTACCACACTTTACAGGTTTAGTGGCTACTCAAGCGATTGGATCTAACCTCCCTACCTTTGTAAAAGGGGGTAAAAAGTATGTCACATTGAACAATGTCACTTCAGCTGTTGAAGTGCATTCAGATAGGTGGGAAGTCTAAGAAGACTACAAGCAAGAAGTGATGTTTTTGTGTTTGATGTTTTGTGTGCTTGCTGGTTGTATAGCTCCAAGAAGACTACATTTGTGTGTTTGATATTTTGTGTGTTTGTTGGTCACTTCAACTGTTTTTGCTGGTTGTATAGGCATCATATAGGTATGAGAAGGTATTTTGAGGGATGCTCAATACCCAAAACTTATGCACTGTGATTTTTTGTCTTTTGTGACAGTCCAAACTTGTTGTGTATTGAGCACTATCTATTGAAGTATTAAAATCGATGATCATTTGTTATGTTTTTGTGTTTTGGCAATTTTGTTAAGTTGTGTGGCTGGCTGTTTTTTTTTTTTTTTTTTTTTTTTTTTTTGCCTCCATTTTGGGTTAGTTGTTTTTGTTTTTTTGCCTCCATTTTTTTCTGTAAAAAAAGGGCAAAACAATAATTTCTATGGCAACAACTGTATTTAACGGGCTCTCCTCTCTTCCGTTAAAATTTAACGGAAAATGTACTTTGGGATTAACTTAAACCATTTTTTTTGGTTAAAAATGGGACCAAATTGGAAATCGCGTAAACCGTGGGGACTAAAACGAAACAAAACCCGTCTTTATTGGACTAAAAAGGTTATTTAGCCTTTTGAAAATTCCGCACATTGAATACAAAAATGACTAGAGGTTGCCCTTTTCCAGCCATTTTGCCTTAATGTGTGAAATTTTAAGATTAATTAATGAAAGCTTTGGCTGATTGAATTTGTACAGGACTAAAATTTTCCACTTCCTTGTATTTACAGAACTAAAATTTGCGATTTTCGCCATTACTTTTATGGATGGAATTGAATCAGAAACAACCACCTGGAAAATAGTTGTACAAATCTCTTGCTCTTTGTTAAATCATTTTGTGTCTTTATATCTCATCACTTCTTAGGAATTTTGTGTGGAATTAGGAACTTCTCAGGTAAGTTTTGGACAACTTATATTAATGTGCAAAGTCACAAATCTACAAAATTTGTGATAAACTTAGTTCTTGTTTTGCTTCATATATATACATATAAATATATATGGCCCGATAAGGTAAACTTATATTAGCCCTCGTTTTGTGTTGTTTTCGTTCTTTGGTTTTCAATTTTCGTGTACTTGAAAATGCGTAAATATATCTGTTTATATGTATTTTTTGTTAAATTATTTTCAGCATCTTTCCATTAATTTCAATTATTACGGTTTTATATATGTATGTGTGCTATATACAATTTTTTCAATCATTGACTTAGTAAATTAATAATATATTTCTTAATAATGCATTGATATGGCATTACTTACAATCTTAAATCAATAAAATATATCACTATCAATTTCAATCAAATAAAAAATGTATATAGCATTGAGCTATCAATTTCATTCAAATAAAAAAATATATTCATTTTACACTCTTAATAACAAAAGATGCAAAATGATCGATCAATCCAGATGCATTTTCAAATACCACACAAAAATCTGTACAGAAGTAAATATCATTTTCTCATCGAAAATAGAAAATTGAGAATAAAACAAAGCCAAACCTAGACTCGTGTTGTAATATGACTGATGCACCGGGGTCCAGCAGCACCACAAAATATTGAGGGATCTTCTTTGAAAGTCCCAAAATTGTAGGGGAGACTAACCTGCAGAGAGGGGTTTTGCACTTCGATGCTTAAGTCAGTAATGTTCGACTTAAAATAAAATAAAATGAACACTTAAAGAAGGTGAGAATAATGATAAAGTGGTGTGATGTGTGATGATATGCCGAAAATAGAGAGAATTTCGTGTGCAAAGAGAGTGCAAAAATAGGTAAATGTTACTTCAGAGTTGCCAAAATACAAGATGCAAGTGTGAGATCCCATCAAATAACTGCACAGTGTGCTGCTTTTATAGCCAGTGTTGAACCCAATTTTGGAGGAAGATTTATTAAGTTTCATATTCCGTTGGAAATCTTGAAGAGTGAGCTTCCTAACCCAACAAACCATGCACAAATCGGAGTTGAATTGGTGAAGATATATCCGTTTAAGTTGACCTTGCCACATCTGCCAGATTTTTCGGCAAGGCAGTTACTAGCTGAGAAACATTCGGATTCTGATCAATCTACTAGGAATCTGGATGAGATCTTTTAACATGACATGGATTTAGGTGTTGGCTAGCTGTACGATGTGGAATCTGAGTTGTTCGATGACTAGGCTTGTTGTACGAGCCTTTTCCGTGGGCTTTGCTAGATCAGTTTCTAAAACTGGGCTTATGTATGAAAACCCATACTCTTTGGGCCTGGTGGTTTTGGCCTGCTGGGCTGCTCAGCCTGGGATCTGCTCCTAGCTCTTGGGATGGCCCGGTGGATTTGGAGGGGGCATCATCAATGACTATAGTGCATGTAGATCAAAATGTCTTCCAATGGACAATATTTTTTACTTCTACTTAGTACCAAAGTTCTTCCAATATCCTAATTCAAACATTGCCCAAGATTTTCTGACCAAATTTTCTCATTCGAATAATAATTTTATCGTCTCAATTGCCCAAAATGGTTCTCCGAGATTGGAATTTTCCCCAATATCATTTATGTGAATGATCGAGATACCATACTGTTGACATTGACTGTGTTTTTTTTTTTTTTTTTATGTGGAGCTTTAATTCCTATTCTTACATTTTATTTAAATCGATGTATTTGAATGTAGATATTTCATATTTTTAATCACAATTTCCTTTTAGTTTGTTTTAGATGGATAACATCTATTATATCCGTAGGAAAATGAATGAGATGGATAGTGCAGTAAATTGTGTATTACGAAGTCGAGGCAAGAGTTAGACTCTTTATGTTTAAGACAATTATTGCCCCGCTCTAGTGCTTACGGAATCGTCAATTTGTCTCCCAAGATACAACGACTTTATATCTCAAAGTAGCAGCACTGCAAAACTTTGAGAAACGGCGAACCAAATGATATTTTGAAACTCTCTTGCTAAACTCTAGAATGCTTTGTATACTTAATAATGCTATGAATGAGTTGAATTCCTATCATCCATCTCTATTTTCCATGAATGAAATGAAATGGGAGGCCTATTTATAGGACTTGGAAAGGTGTTTCGAACGCACATGTCTAATCAGAAAAGATGTCTTTAAAAGGTTATGACTTTTCATCCGAATGGACGCATCATTTCACCTAAAGGATATACCATTTCACTCCAATGGACGCATCATTTCATCCAAAGGGTTTCACCCAATGGACACATTATTTCAACCAAAGGACACACTCATTAGGTTGACCAGACATGACCGGATGATGATTGGGGCCCATCAACCATCATCTTTGTGTCACGAGCTGTCACGAGTTGTCATGAGCTATCACGAGCTTGTTATGCGTCGCAAATCGTAACCAATCACTTGTCACGATTTATTCTTTAATTTATCATTCATCATTTTCCAACAATCCCCCACATGAATGAAAAATTAATGCATATGAGCATGCAGACACTTAAGAGAGTTTCAACCGAGAAGTCATTGCATCAGGATAGGTAGTTTGTGGCTTTGAACCTTCCTTAGAAGAATACCATCGGATTTACTTGGCTAATCTGTGAACATGATGTCTTGAACTGTTCAGCCGTTGGTGTAAACCAAGACAATTGTACCCCCACAATGCCTTCTCTAATATCTTTGGTTCTCACGGTTGAGTCCGTTTTGGCCCTGGACTCCATCTTGGATTCATAAGTGTTTTATATTTGAAGCAGCCCGTCTTCACACTTATATAGGTGATCTCCTATAATGTTATTGACTTAGAATAGGAATCATTAAAAGCTTATAGCTTAACCTCTACCCTTTACTGACAACACTTTTTGTTATAAGAATGGGAAGGAGTAAAACTCCAAGTGCTTTCCACAATCTTTATAACTTAGTTGTCCCATTGAACCAAGATCTTGGGATCTCCAGTCAACAAGGTTGGGTTACCACTATAAAGATTTAATTGTCGAGTTTTAATCTCATTCCCCTCGACGAACAATATACTTGATCTGTAGAACGGCCTCTCATTAATGGATCCGCTAAATTATCCTTTGACTTTATATAGTCAATAGATATGATTTCATTAGAGATCAACTGTCTTATGGTATTATGTCTTCGACGTATATGTCTCGACTTATGTCTTCGACGTATATGTCTCGACTTACCATTATACATATTGCTTCGTGCACTTTCAATAGTCGAACGACTATCACAATATATCATAATAACATGTACTTGCTACAAGGAATGTACTCCAAAAAATTACGAAGCCATTCATTTTCTTCTCCAGCTTTATCTGAATCTATAACAGAACGAGTGCTTTTCTCTATATACCTTAATCTATCAATCATTCTTGAAAATTCAATTTGACCTCCTGTTCACCTTGGTTCTTTGCTAAGTGTAGATTTCTATCTACATAAGTCTTAGTAGGTGAATGGTCATGAACATTGAACTTTCTAGTACAATCTCAACATGATGAGACTATGATAAGACAAGTCTACAGACATTTTAGAGATCTTAGTCTCTACCATTACGTCAACTAAACCTTATGCCTTTCATATCACAATATTCTGCCAATACTTTCTAGGTAGAGATTGTTTCCCTTTGTCAACATAGCATCTACATATAGATCAACTTGACAAAGGAGCTAGAAGTGCCTTTAACATAGACACATCTATCACACTCGTTGACCTTGAAGTCACTTGACAACATTGTTTGTCAAATTTTCCATGTCATTTGTTATGAGCTTGTTTAAGCCCATACAACAATTTGATGAGTCTATAGACCTTCTTTTCTTGGCCAGGAACGACAAACCCTTTAGGTTGTTCCATGTAGATCTCTTCATCTAACTCGTCATTCAAGTAACTTTTGAATTCCTTCCATATCAGAGGTAGCTTTTCAATCATAGCAGCTACTTGGAAGGATTTACTGAGCCTAATTCCTTCTGCATGCAGATTATGCAAGATCATTTGAAATTCTTGGACTTGGCTCTTTACCATTTTGGAATCCACCATTTTGAATTTCAAGAACTTCCCGACTATGAATTTTTTCAAGCCGGCATCCTCCGTTTTGAATTTCTTTTCCAAGGATTCCCAAAGGGCTTTTGCAGTCTTGGCTGAGTTATATCCGTTGTACAAAGTATCGCTCAAGCCATTGAGGGTGTAATTTCTTCACAGAAAATCCCCATGTCCTCATGCATTAAAAGCAACCCTTTGTTGGGGATCAGTCTCCTCCTTGGAAACAACGGGGGCTTCATCACTTAAGAACCTAGATAGGTTCAATGTAGTGAGGTGAAACAACATCTTTTGATGCCATCTCTTAAAGTCATTACCTGAGAATTTCTCCAGCCTTTCTCTTTGGGCAGCAATCGGTTGTGGCACATGTGGTTGGACAACCATAGTAGCCGGATTAGGAGCAACAGATTCACTTGCCATAATACACAATGACAGATAATTGTCTTAAACTTGTAGGGAAATGAATGAGATGGATTTTGCGGGCAATTGTGTAATACGAAGTCGAGGCAAGAGTTAGACTCTGTATCTTTAAGACAATTATTGCCCCGCTCTGGTGCTTATGGAATCGGAAATTTGTCTCCCAAGATACAACGACTTTATATCTCAAAGTAGCAGCACTGCAAACTTTGAGAAACGGCGAACCAAACGATATTTTGAAACTCTCTTGCTAAACTCTAGAATGATGTGTATGCTTAAGAATGTTATGAATGAGTTGAATTCCTATCATCCATCTCTATTTTCCATGAATGAAATGAAATGGGAGGCCTATTTATAGGACTTGGAAAGGTGTTTCGAACAGGTCCAATCAGAAAAAGATGCCTTTGAAAGGTTATGACCTTTCATCCGAATGGACACATCATTTTACCTAAAGGACATACCATTTCACTCCGATGGACGCATCATTTCATCCAAAGGGTTTCACCCAATGGACACATTATTTCAACCAAAGAACACACCCATTAGGTTGACCAGACACGACCGAATGATGATTGGGGCCCATCAACCATCATCTTTGTGTCACGAGCTGTCACGAGTTGTCATGAGCTATCACGAGCTTGTTATGCATCGCACATCGTAACCAATCACTTGTCACGATTTATTTTTTAATTTATCATTCACCATTTTCCAACAATATCAATTAAAATGACACGTTTAAAACCCAAAATTTATAAGTTTTGTATTTCACTAATTAATTTGAACTAGTATTGCGAATAGAAATTGCTCGTTAGGTGAGCTTCGGACTTGAGTCCTTTGGGTCGAGGTTTTTGCAAGCCTAGGAAAGAGGGCCTATAAAAAAAAAATATTAACACTTCGGTGTTCAAGTCAGTAAACAGTTGTAAAAAAAATAAAATTGAGTAAGATATAAGAATAATGAATATTGAAAATTTCAGAAGAATACTTTCTAATTAGAGTGCTTTCGTGTGAGTGATTGCTAGTGTAAAATCAACGTTACCCTAACCAAGAGGGAAGGTCGTGCTTATATGTCATAAGTCCCCGCCGGTGAAGAAGTGACCCTTGGGGACTTGGATCAACAGTTATCACGAATAAGTCCCCTCAGAATTCGGAGAAACAGTTGACAAGAATCTTTAGGAAATCCTGTTGGGTGAGGGAACCTTGGTTGGATAAGTCTTCTGATGGATAAATCTCTCATTCCCTAGGGGTCGTTGGGATATGTGAATGGTCCGTCCTTATCGTCAAGCCTTATCATAGCTTATGTGGCCATCCTTTCTCTCTCACGGATGAATGACTTCCTGCAAAGCGTGTGGGCGGCCATCCTGGCAGCCAGACTGGCCCGACGGCCTATCATCTTGTGGGCTAGTGGGGGCCTTTGTCGCGGCCCACGCTTCCTTAAACTTGTACGCTGATGTATGAGCTTCATGCATTCAGGGACCTTCTACCGTGCCTTTATTCTTATTGGACCTTGCTTTACGCCAATGATATTTTTTGAGTATCAAGTATATCTCTACAAATATTACCAATTTGGCCAAACTCGGAGCAAATTAAATTAAAAAATTAAAAGAAATATTAAATCTTAATAACATTGAAATTATTAAAATCATCAAAAGAAATTAATAAAATCGTCAAGTAATGTTTGAAATTTCCAGCTTGGAAAGAAATTGAGTCTATGGAGTTTGAGCCAGAAAATATTTTCAAATCACCTGTCACAGCAACGTCACAGTGACGTAGCAATATCAATTTCATCTAGCCACATTTCAGCTAGTAATTGGTTGGATCTTCTATCATTAGCCAAACTCAACTGCTCCCGGCCTGGTCGGCTGGCGTATTGAGTGCTGTGGCCCTGAGCCTCATAATGGCTAGCCGAGCCGTCCTCAGTAAAGTGGGGCCTTCATTTGACAGCTCAATTATTTTAAAAAAGAGAAATGTCTATCAGCTTCGGGAGCTGTGCTCCACTCATCCAAAGACGCCACGTGGCCTTCTACAGCTGTGAACTCGATGGTCTTCAGTCAATGCAAGTCGTTACACGCCGAGATTTTGACATGGTTGACTTTTTCTACTCGGCGATTTTCCGACACTATTTTTAGTGTGCAGCCCGCGATTATTACATCTCAATTGAAATAGAGGTACCGAATAAAAATGGGTTAGATGAAGTTAATATTATTGAAGTATTTACTCCATATTAATTATATTTTTAAAGTATTAAAATTTTAAAAAGATTCTTGGTTTTTAATTTTTAAATATGAAAAAATATTTTTACTTTTATAAAAATTATTTTTTGAAAAAAAATTAAAGGAATTTTTGAAATGCTAAAATTACTCTTTATCAAATTGTAGTTTCATTTATTCATTAAATTCTTTTTATTTTCATAATCCTGCAGTACTTGGTACTCATTTTATTTTAGTTTTATTTATTTATTAAATTAAATTAAAAATAAATTTATACATGCATATATATATTTTTATATATTTACTTATAAAATATACAATTACTAAAACCGAACATATATAAATTACATGCATGTATAAATCTATTTTGACTTGTTTGATAAATAAGTAAAACTAAAATAAAATGAGCTCCAAGTACTTTAGAATCAGAAAAATAAAAGGAGTTCGATGAACAAGTAAAATTACAATTAGACAAAGGGTGATTTTGACATTCAAAAATCCATTTTTTTTTCCAGAAAGTAATTTTTGTAAGGGTAAAATGAACTTTTCAAACTTAAAAATTAAAAGTCAAGGGCATTTTTAAAGATTTTAATACTTTAAGGGGGTAATTGATGTAGAGTAGATACTCCAAGAGTGATAACTGTATTTAACCCAATAATAATAAAGAAATATGTTTTTATTATATAATTTAGTTTGAAAATATGAAATTATTAGTGTAGAATGACACGATTCACATTATATTTTTTTTATGGAGTAAAATTTATTTTAGTTCCCGACATTTGAGTTCAACTTTAAAGTAATCCTTATGGATCTCTCTAATGAGTGATTTTCTCATTTTATCCTTATAAAACTTTTTCTTTGTTCCATAAAATCATTTTAGTCCCTGAATTTTTAATTTTAATTGTAATTTGATCCCTTATACATAAAACTTAAAAAATCTAACCATTTTTAATTGGAAGTATATACAATTGAAAAATTATTTAAATAATAACTTGATCAATGATATATGAATATACTTTTTTGATATAATAAACTTTGTTCACTTTTCAAATAAAAAGATATTTGAATAAATAAGTTGGAGAAAATAAATAAATAAAAATTAATGCACATATTTTTAAAGAAAAAAGCTTTTCAAATTGTATAAGTATATATATATATATATATGAAGAGTGAGAGTATAATTTTGTCAAGCAAAAATTTTCGAAAACATAGTGTTATTTAAAACAAAAAATTTGTGTCATAGGCATCGAATAGCATTGTCGTCTATACAATTACGTTTTACAGTAAAAATATGTGCCATCTAATCCAAGTAGGCACTCTACTGTAAGAGGTTTTGCACCATATTTTTCCACATTTTAACAAACATACTATTTTCTTATTTATATTCTAAGTTTAGACGAGTTTTTGTTTAAATATTTTGCTATATTTTTTATTTAAACTTTTTTATTCAATTTATTTATTTAAGTGCTCTTTTTACTTGAAAAATTCATCAAATTCATAATTATGTTTATACGTCATTGATCAAGTTATTAATTGCCTCAATGGTAAACTCTTCTGACTAAAACATTTATATTTTTCTAAATTTATGAGCGAATGAATCAAATTGCATTTTGAAAATAAAAAATGAGGGACTAAAATAATTTTATTTGTAAAAAGATAAAAAGTTTTATAAGAGTAATATGGAAAATCACCTTCTTGAGGAACTAATTTAAAGTGAGTTAAAAAGATGAAGATTATTTAAAGTTTAATTTAAATGTCAAGGACTAAAATGAATTTTATCCTTTTTTATATAATAAAAACTTTGACAAAAACGACATACATTAGATCTAAAAAATGACATATAAGGCCCAAAAATCCCATTATATGACAGATTCACATACCTTTGATCGGATTAGTCCCAATATAACAACTATTGAAATCAGGGCACTGGGAGGACAGAGATTCCGACACTTAGATCCGTTACCCGTACAAATACAAATATATACCACTTATAAATACTTCAGACAACATAGGTTTAAGGTACACCATTTTATTGACTATATTTGTATTTTAAATCTTCAATTTCACATCCGATCTGATTAAAATATCGAAAAGTCTTAAATAAAAACTTTCCAACTGACCTAACATGTGTTCGTTTTTTCAAATTTCTAACACTTAGTCCGAGATTTCACTACCATTAGAGGTAAGTTAGATTTTTACCGAGATCGTTTATATTTTTACATTATTACTTTTAAATTAGAAGAAGTAGAGTGACATAAACTAAAGAATTTAGGAAATCCCCAAAATTTGTTTAAAAAAAAGAAAGAGAGGTTATTATAAATTTATAACCTCATTCCCTTACCAGAAAAAGAAATACTATATCTAAGTTGACTCGGTGAATTAACTGCGCTCTCAAAAATCAAAGGGATCGTGCAAGAATGTGTCCTGTAGCATGAGTATCTCAACTATTAATCCACAACGCGCCGAGCCCATAACTGGTTTTCCTTCATTTTGTTCACATCCAAGATCACTGTGTGTGCTGCGTGTTCTTGAGAGAGAGAGAGAGTTTTGAGTCACGTATAATAATTACGACTCAAGAATTCCACTTTTGGGATTGCCAAGCTTCTCAAACACGGCAGGAAGACTTCGCCATAATCGTCTTTTTCTGGTGTGGGAGAGAGAGAAAGGGGAGAGGGAGAGAGAGAGAGAAAATAGCATGAAAGAGGGAAGCTTGAATGGTGGAAACAAATGAAAAGTACTTGGCGTTAAAGAAAAGATTTTTCCTGATGAGTTTCTTCGGCCCCATTTCTTACTAGGTTCGTCTCTTCCATCACTTTGACTCTTCTTCTTCTTCTCGCTTTTCACAGCTCAAAAGTGCTTTCTTTCTCTTCATTCCTGGTTGTTTCTTTGGGGAGAGAAACTTATTCCTGAAGGGTTCTGATTCTTGTTGACATGTACCCTTTGAATTCACTGTAATAAGGTATGGTTCTTGATTTTCAGTGTGATTAATGAGTTGCAGTTTGATGGGATCTGCTTATTCTGAAGTGGGCTCTGGTTGATTTTTCACCAAAGTTAGAAATTTTTCTTCTTTTCTGCTAGTGGCTCTCTCTTGTTTGAATGTGACTGTAAGCTTCCAAATCTGCCATTCTTTCTGTTCTTGATGATACAAGCCTGAAGAATTGATGGGCTTTTTTAACTTTTTCTGTACATGTGAAAGATGATGATTCTGTGACCTGAATTTAGTTTGGAGTTGAATTTCAAGATTTTTCTTCTCCAGTTCTCCTTTTGGAAACCTAGCTGTTTGTTTCACTATGTTTTTACTCCAATTGTACTGTAATTCTATTCTTGGTTCTACTGCACTGAATGAAGGATGGCAGACACAGTAGTTGTTCTTTACCCAAATCTGTGGCCATAAGTGGTGAGATCTGAGGCTGTTTGGTTTTGTTTCCATTTTTATTTTCAGTTTTCGGCATTTCTAATGAAGTGAAGATATTTTATTGGGTTTCGTGCGAAAAATGAAAATATGTTTGGATTACATGTTTTCAAACCTTGGTTATTAGGTACGAGAAATGAGAATTTGTTTGGATTTTATTATTGAAATCGTAAATATATATAGGTATTGTGTAGGTATGGGATTTGAGGGTATAGGAAAAGACAAGAAAAATTATGAGGCCCTACAAATGTATAGAAGAAGGCATTTTCCGTGGACATATGCTGCAAGATTTCCAATGGGATTGTGTCTTTTCAATGAGAATGAGCCAAACGAACACGATTTCAAAATCCCAAACAGTGTAAAATTGAAAATGTCCATTTAGAAATGAAACCAAAGGTCCAGTGGTCCAATTGTTTGATCATTTTTAGTTAATCAAAATGCTGGTCTCGCTCTTCCACATAATTTCACTTCTTTCTTAGGCAGTTATCTAAAGAACAGTTTGTATATTTCTCCAGTTTCTAGGCCATCTACTGTCTTCAATCTCTAGTTTCCAGCTCATCTTCCCAACTGGTTTAAGATTGAGAGATCAGATGGTTCTTGGAATTATTTAATGCATCGGAAAAAATGATAGGTGAGATGGCGAAAAACCGATTGAAAATGCATTATCCGAAACTTATGCTTTACAAAGCATTACCTGAAAAATGTTTTGAATTCGGCTGAAGCTACTTGCTTATTTTCTTTCGTTAGTTGTTGGTTGAGAGACAGTCGTTTCCTTTCCTCTTCGTCTTGCTATTAGTAATAGTGTGCTGGGTTGGGTTGTTTTGGGACGGTGAATGGGAGAAAGGCGAATGGTATCAAGATTCCGAACTTATGACTTTGTCTACTGAAAGATTTCATAACATCATGTTTAGGCCTTCCTACAGCCCCCTCTCCTGACTTACTTCTAGCTCATCTAATGCCGAAAAAGTCTTAAGAGTTTTTTTCTCACGATGTCATTTCTTCCAGTGAACAATCGGTCATTACTGTTATAAGACTGCTGAAAAATTCTGGACATGAAGTGATTAGCAGACACGCATTATATGTGTTTTGCAAATGACTCCTCACTATCACCATCTCCAACTTTTCCATGTATTCATGATTTGCTTGACAGATTTCTGGTTAAATTTTAGCATTCTTCTACTAGCATCGTTCTGAGTTTGACATTTATGTGTTTGTGGTTTCTAGCTGAATTTGGTGATTTGGGCACTATTTACTATTTGAGTGGACCAAAGTAACCAGGGAAACATGACTACTCAACCGAGCACGAAAGTTCGGCTGGTTAGATGTCCTAGGTGCCGACAGGTTCTAGCAGAGTTGCCGGAAGTTCCTTTGTACAAATGCGGAGGATGTGGCACTATTCTCCAAGGTAATAGCCTTTTCGGTTTCTTCTATCAATCTTTAGATGATTCTCCATATTTACTTGCATTCTTTCTGTAATTCGACTATATACAGCTAAAAGTCGGAAACTGGAGACCAACGGCACTGAATTATCATTGCAAGAAACAGACGCTGTTGAGAAAAGTCGACAGGATAATGTCTTAGAAGAGAAGGGAGCCAGAAGCTCAAGTCATGATTTGTCTAAGGTAGAATCTTTGCCGGAAAAAGACAGCATAAGATGCCGTGATGATCATGGGGACTGCAGAGTGGAACTCCGCGAGGACAGAAGTATCTCCAATGGCCATTCCAGCTCATCTGAGGTTACGTCTCCGCGAACTGAAGATTCACATGTTGAAGCGAAAGAATCTTTGAAAGAGGACAACCCTTTAGGCCAGAATTCCCAAAGATATAATAGCAAAGTTCACGATGACACTGGGGAAAGGAATGGAGGCAGAAACTCTTCAAATGACTTCCCTACCTCAGGTGAGCTTACTCGTGAGGCTGAAGCATATTCCCCCGAAGTGAGTGAACATTTGGAGCAACAAAACAAGAACAACTTGGATCAAGTCAACAGAGTCGATAAAATGGAAGGAGGAGAATCTCAAAGCTCGTGGCAAGAAGGTGACAACTTTGTTGACGAATCTCAGAATTTGCCGGACCATGAAGATCAGGAGAGTGCTTCACCTCCAGACTGTGAACATGGAGAAGGGACAAAAGATAACTATGTTGAACCAGCAAATGATGAAAACAATCAGATTTGTTTTGCTGATCCGAATGGAGACTTGTATGGAGGACTATTGCATGCTGGAGTAGATTTGTCTTCTGAGGCTGTTGTTTCTCATGGAAATGAAAATATATCACAATCAGCAGAACAAAGCGTTGAAGTAGATGACAGTGGTGAAGGTCTTCCTATCCGTAGAAGCCGCAATGATTCTGTTGTTGCTTCTGAAAGCCCACCCTTAAATGAGAGCCTTGTATCATTTTATCTCACGTCTCCTGATGATGAACACCTGGATCATTCTATGAGGGAAGTTGCTCGTAATTTTGGAAGAATAAGCTCCATTGATACACTGGGAAGTTCAGCTCATGCCGACCTTAGCGCCGAGCTCAACTTCAAATACGGGTCCATGACTAATTATCCAACAACTAGTGGGTATTATGCTTATGATGGTAGTGAATCTTCTAATGATGGAACCGATGATCAAACGTATGAACATATTTCACATCCCTCAGCAAAGAGGACTGATGTGGACTACATCAGCAGCAGAGAAATGCTCGGAAAGGAGAGATTCAGGGCAAGTAGTGAACAAGAGAGAACTCATTGGGCAACAAGTTCCTCAAACCATGCAATGAGAAACAGCCACTGGAGCGCAGAAAAGTCTACTGAAACGGGTAGGTACACCAGTGGAAATAGGATGAGACTGGACAAACAAGGGGGTGTTTCTAGCTTTCCGTTCACATCCAGTTCTGACTACAGAACTGCAAGCCCTGCAAGTTATCGGCACAATTTGCTCCCTCCCCGTCCAGGTTTCAATTCATCAGACAAGCCTTCATATTCAGAACTGGAAGACATGGACCTATTGAGAACAGTGCGTGAGCTGAAAGATCAACTCAACAGGATGCGTTTTTCCAAAGTTACGACAGATAGAAGGTTTCCAGCTGGAGTCATGGATGGAGAGTCTACTCCTTTTCACTATGATCACTTAGCACCAGAAAGAGAAATATATGCAGATGTAAGGCGTCCTGGTAGTAGATATAATCCACGAAGTAATCAAGCAAGTGGTTGTGGTGAGCAGTGCCATGTCTCAAGGCCGGCTTTTTCAGGAGACGCTGCACACTACAGATACCAAGTTAGCTGCTCTTGTTTGCACCGCTGTCCCCACGACTGGCACTACTCAGCACAGTTGCCTTCAGACTCCATGCACTGTAAAAATGGTCACCGTGCGGTCCACACTGATCACAACCGCTGCAATATCTCTAGTTCCCCGAGTCCCCAGCATTACACAAGCTCCGAACTCTCACTATGGGGCTGTGAGACAAAGTCTGACAACCAGAGGCATGATGAGATAAGACGGTTAAAATTGAAAGAGAAATATCAGACCGCAAAGAGGCATCTCCGACCCATAGCAGGTGGAGCCCCAGTTGTTGCTTGTTATCATTGCGCAGAACTATTGCAGCTGCCTGCTGACTTTCTCCTCTTCACGAAAAGATATCATCGGCTGATGTGCAATGCCTGTCAGAAAATTCTGAAATTTTCGCTCGAAAAAGGAACTCACATAGTTCCATACCTTCCAGATGCTTATGCCCCTCCACCCAGTGAGGCTGATGACTATAATGATGCTACAAGCCGGAGAAAGCAGGAACCATTATCTCATTCTAGCTCTGGCCAACATGTCGGACACGTATCTTATTCTGACGATTATGGGCCGTCTTGCTCGACAGAAGGGGAGGCTTCAGTTATCTTGCCATCACATGCCCAAGTTGGGAGGAACTCCTACAATAGGAAGATGTCATCCAGCGGTTCTTATGAGCCTACAGAAGATAGAAAGATGAAATCTGTCTTGAGGGAGCCTCAGAAGAAAAATAAGAGTTCACTGGAAACCGATGAATCAGTTGGACCATCTTTGCTGCAAACCGTTGAACCGGTCGGACCTTCATCAAGATTGCCCAAGGGGAGAAAAGCAACCTCAGAAATCGAAGAGCTGCAACCATTGCCAAATTCTCCACTCCATCGGCTAATGGGATATTCATCCCCCAGCCAAGTGTTGAACAAGTGATCTAAGGAGACAAAACGTGGCCAATATTCTGAGTCCGATCAATTTAACGTTGTGAGTGTTTCTTGCTTTAAATGAAACGAGGCACCTGATTGAACTCAATAACTGCAAAGCTTTACATACAACACAAATATAAAGCAGGAGGATCGTCTAAGCTCAGACATACTAGGCATACGCAAGTTGTCAATGTAAGTTGAACTGTTTCAGGCAGGATCATCACACGTAAGTTCGTCTGAGATAACCATACATCCCCTACCGTTGTCTTCCTTCATCGTCTCCGTATGCTTCTTTACAGATGATATACGCGTGAGCTCGTGATGTGGTATAGCTATAAAAACTAGATGGTGATTGTTATATGTGTATATGTTCCATAGATTTGTAATATTTATTATTTTATTTGTTGTGTAACAATTTATGGATTTACAGATTATAAGATATACTTTCTTTTGGTGAATCATCAGTAGTTTATTGTTAAGTCAGTCTCCAAGAATTTTCCTCAGTTTCATTAACATTTCTTCAGTGCATAAATACATCTTCAGAACATATAAGGTGGAATGACAATACACTAATTATAGAGCAATTTTTGTATAGTAGGGATGCAAAACTGTATTGAAATTCTTAACAAAAATTAACGGATAAATGCAATTTACCCCATGTGATATAAGAAATGAGCAAAAAATTCCCTATAAAAAAGTAATTAGCAAATTACCTCCATCTGTTTTGAAAAATAAAGCAAATTAGCCCCTATCAAGGGAAAATACAGGGGGGTAATTTGCTTCATTTTAAGATCACAGTGGGTAATTTACTAATTATTTTTTCACAAGGGTTTTTTTACTCATTTTTTATATTACATGTGGGTAAAGTGCATTTATCCCCAAAAATTAACACAACAATAAAAGTAGTAAACACCAATGCCTTTTTATGGCTACTTGAAATTTGAAATTTTGAGTAAAATATTATAAATTTTTACGAGTCTCCTTTAATTTGTTATTTCAAATGGATTTGATGGAAGAATTTGAAGTGACGTGCTTTATGATATTTAGCCTTATGTTATCTTGATATAAAATAAATAAAACAAAGGGAAAAAGACTCACATAATTTCAATTTTTATTTTTCCCATATAAGAAGAATTTAATCTTATATTTGATTTTCATAGAAAAAGATTATTCCTTCCAATTTACTCAAATAAGTCTTTATAAAAGAGAAATCTAAAAAATTCTTTAAATTTATATTTTCAAGAATATATTAATAAAACTATATATATTAAAAAATAATAATTCTATATATATATATATATTAAAAAAATAAAAAATCTTTATAATATTATTAGGATAAATTACATCCATCTCCCCTGAGGTTTGATATAATTACAAATACCCCTCGTTGTTTTAAAAATTATAAATACCCCCCTGAGGCTTGTAATTTAACCAAAAGCCTGAAATTGATCATTTTGCCCTTGAATTTTTAATTGAAATTGTAGGAAAATGAAAGGCCTGAAATTGACCATTTTGCCTTTGAATTTTTTATTAAAATTGTAGAAAATAAACGAGGCAAATTGCATTATTGCTTCTCTATGTAAAAAACTTAAGAAACCTCTCCTTGTGTACTGTAGTCCAAAAATTTTTAAGAATTAAATAAAAAATAACTCAGCGCATAAGGGTATTTTGGTCAGTTCACCTATAAAAATGAATGAAAATGAGTTATTTGTTAGACGGTTACAAACTTCAAGGGGGTATTTATAATTTTTTAAATAATAATGGGGTATTTGTAATTATGACAAACCTCAGCGGGAGGTAGTTGTAATTTACCCATATTATTATTTTGTTGTTTTTGAGAAAGTCGTTATTTTTGAGAAAAAAAAATCTTTTCGTGGCAAAATCGACGAACCGTCGCTAAAAACGAAAATGGCTCCTGCCGTAAGCACAACAAATGGGAAAATAAAGCAAAGCAAGCAAGAAGAAATTGGCAGCAGATATTGGAGACCGACATAGTCACGGTTACGCCGCCGTAGTTGATAGTACAAACTGACAGATCGGTCTCGGGTTTCGATTCGCGCGAATTTCCAACTCCTTCAGTTGAATTCTTGGAGAATTTCCAGGTATCGTTCAAAAAAGTAGAGAATTCTCAGGTTTTTACTTCTACTCAACCCTTGTTCTTGAACACCACAAACAGCAATTTGTTCTACATGTATGCGTAAACATGTGTATGATTGCTGGCATTGCTATGAGAGCTAAAATGCTTGTACTTTTTGGAATTCATTATTCAAAACTGAGTTTTTGCTTGTTGCACGCTGTCGGACTATTGATGTTACTCTTGTTCTGTGTTTAAATTCGTGATTTCGTGGTAGTGTTTCGATTTGTGCTAGTAAAAGTAGTTTCTTTTGTGTAGTCATGGGTAGAAGGAAGCAAGTTCGGCCACATAGGTCCGGGAGAATACTAGAAAGGCAGTCTTCTGAAGCAGAATTTAACAAAGATGATGATGCACAGCCCAGAAAGGCTGACTTGGTCAATGTTGAAGAACCCTTTTTTTTTGAGGTTGATAGGTCTAGCTGGGATTCCGAGGTACATTATGATGTCTCGGAAGTTGTTTTGTTGAATTTGATGGTGAATGAGGAGTTTTATGGTCATAAGCTGACTGAGGAGTTCTATGGGGACTCAAGGTGCTTCTTGCGATTTAGATTGAGTAATGTGAATGAGCATCTCGGTCGTATGAAATTAGGGCATTGGCCAGTTTTGTCCGAGAGTAACACGTGCTTGCAGTTTGTGAAGAAATGCACAGCGGAGGGTGGGGAGAGGGATCTTGTGATGATGTCTGGAGTTATTGATGGGACGGATGAAGGTGTCACAGGTCTTGTTCATTTGTGTAGTTTGAAGTACTTGACAGTTAGACCAATTTCAGGAATTGAGCTCTTGGAGGGCATGTCATCCATATGTATCCGGGTCGAGATTTTGAAAAGTTTGTTTGATGAGTGTGAGTCCCTTCTTGATAATACAAGACAGCTCTGGAAAAGAAGTATGATGAGTGTTATGGCATGGCTGCGGCCTGAAGTTATGACTTCAGAAGCTAGATATGGATTTAGTGTGGTGGAAAACATGGATGTTGATGCACCTGCTGTGGCTGATGGGGATTCCTCTGCATCAACAATACAAGTGAGGTTTGAAGTGTCCAGCTTTTATGAAGCTATTAAGCCATCAAAGTGAGCATTCATAGATTAAGCTTACCTCTTATGATGGTTTCAGTTTTTGGATTTCATCTCTACTGAGGGTCACCAATGATTTTTAACAACAGGGAGGCACCAATGCTGGAGGATCACCTTCCCGACTTGCTTCCTGAACTACGTCCTTACCAGCGTCGTGCAGCTTACTGGATGGTACAACGAGAGAAAGGTGATTTTGCACATTTAGGTGGAAATGAAAGAAGTCAGATTGTTTCTCCTCTATGTATGCCTCTAAATTTGATCGACACCTCTAGAAGAATTTATTACAACCCTTTTAGGTATGTTTCCTCTCAGCAGTTGCTGTAAGCAATTTTTTTTCTCTTAATGTTTAATCTTAGGTAGGAGTAGCAAAGACCTCTTGATGTATGCTCCATTACAAACATGACTTAACCTGGCTTGGTGATTTTTCCCCAAGCTTTGTTCTATTGGGTGTAGCGAACATGATAAATTGAAGTCTTCATGGCATATATGCATTAATGATATGGAACCAAGGAAGATCACTTGTAGTCTACTTATTTTCATATCAATGGTTATCTGTTTTATCTAAAGGCATGCATTTCACCCTCAACGTTGAATTAAAATATTGTAAACTCTTGCTGGAAATTTGCTGGATAGGATTTTATCCTTATAGGTTGTATATATATTGACAGCTTCTATGCGGCATACACTCTAGTTTTAGCTGTTATGAGGCTTTTGGTTCTGTGTTTTTCGAGGAATATGTCTATAACTGTAGTTAAAGTCATAAAGTGATTCAGCAATACATCATATAGATAGTTTAATGCTGCTGTGTGGTTGTCCTACTTGTATGAGATTTAAAAGATTTTCTTCCACTTCAATCATTTAGTTTCCGCTACAAACTACTTATAATTTTCTTTACTTGTGTATGGTTGCTTGCAGTTTTGCCTATTAGTGATTTTAGAAGCAATAAAAACATGAATAAGATGTAATTCAGAGGAGGAAAAAGAAGAAAGTTACAAGAAGATAAAAACCAAACTAGAACTTTCATGTATGTATGAGGTTAATGATTTCTATGTTCATCTTTCTTTTGTCTAGTCATGTATCAGAATTCTGATTGCCAAAATAATACATCTGCTAAATGGCTGCTGCATTTTACACCAGTGGAAATGTTTCATTGCACGCGAGCTGCTCCCCATCATATGTTTGTGGTGGAATTCTTGCTGGTACGTTATCTTTCTCAAGTTCTACAGTTAGGAATATGAGTTCACACATATTTGTTTCAGTCATTGAGTTTTCTTTTTTCGGACTTATATTACCAGTGTTCAGTTTTAAACATTTATAGTAAAATTCTTGGGCTAAAATTATATCAGCCGTTACTGTGGCTGTTACCTTTACTATAAAATATGGTATTTTTGGTGGAAAATAAGATTAACTGATGGGCTTATCATTGCTGCTATTGCATTTCTATTGTCAAACATAGATGAGATGGGCCTTGGGAAAACTATCGAGCTGCTCTCTTGTATATTTGCTCATCGGATGCCATCATCTGAAGTTGCTACCAAAACGCAAGTCGAACGGTCTCAAAGAAATAGCTTGAAAAGACTGAAAAGGGAGCGGGTTGAGTGCTTATGTGGTGCTGTCACTGAAAGCTACAGGTATAAAGGTTTGTGGGTGCAGTGTGACATTTGTGATGCTTGGCAACATGCAGATTGTGTTGGGTATTCAGCAAAAAGAAGACTTTCAAAACCTCGGCAAGTCGCTGGAGGAGAAAACTGTCAAGATCACTCAGTTGGCCACCCAAGGAAGTATACAAAGAGAAAGAATGATACTAAAATAGTTGAGATGGATGGAGAGTATATATGTCAGACGTGCTCAGCGCTGATCCAGGTCACAGAATCTCCAATTGCTACGGGTGCAACTCTCATTGTTTGTCCAACTCCAATATTGCTCCAGTGGCATGCTGAAATTCTCCGGTAACCCTTTTATTATTTTGTAGCGCATTTATTTGGAGTCTCTTGAACCTAACTGCTTATTGTGACTTGTGGATATAATGTAAACATGTAGACTTGCATTGGTGCTACCTGCATTCTTTGTGAAAACATGACATAGTCTCACAACGAACTAATATTATCCAAACAATAGAAGCTACTAAGTAAAGATATGTAAAGGATTTTCCTCAGTGTACGTATGGAAAGGGCTTGATTTCATTTGATAGGGGTGCTTGCCCAAGAGGGATGTTGTTGAATAGAGGGGTATACCGCCCCGCGGAGCGAATAAACTCCATTTTTTAATTATGATTCCAATAAGTTCCATTCTATCATTATTGGATAAAGCACTGTCTCAAGTATTCGTTTTACTATTGCTCGGTTACTTAATCTACC